>CM029385.1:9677404-10237415 GCA_017165825.1 Hepsetus odoe | reverse complement strand
AAGAAATCCAGTAAAAATAAAAAAATATATATAAAATATAATATATAATATTTTTTTAAGTATTTGAAAGGAATGAAAAACTAAGTGATGCCAGATTCTACTCAGACATGCTTTTTGCTTGGCAGGGGACTGCAAAGCAAAAGCATGTCTGAGTAGGGGGACTCCTTTTGCCAGTTTTTACACCTCAACACTACCTCTACATTTTTCCTGCCTTCTGTTTGTTTACATTTCTTAAACTTGGCCAGCTGTACATCTGCGCCCTTATCACTGTCACTATGGTAACAAATGCTCATAGTGGGGTGCTGCATGGGGTGAAAAAGCAGTTATTGCACTGCTGTTTTAACAGTTTGTAATTAATTTGCTTTGTTTTTGTGTGTCCTCTTCAGAATTCTCTGAAAAAGCGAGGAACACGGCCAAACAACAAACCCGACAAGAAGATGTCACCTCAGGTATGGTGCAGATAAACAATAATTTGTGTAATTACCCAGTTTATTTAATCATGGCATGCTTTTAATGATCAGTGAACTGAATTGTAGCTGAGTTACATCTAAAACTGAAGCTGTCTAGTTTATTGGTGGTAATTGTTAAAAAATAATAATAAACTACCATAAATAAGCAGTGAAAAAACTGATGTAGTCCTTTACATGCATTTGTTCCTGTATATGTAACTGTGAGTTGGTGTTTCTTAGTGTAATTGATTATCTTCATAGAGCATCATTGGCATTTACCATTACGGAGCAGTGGTGGCCTAGTGGTTAGGGAGTTGGCCCCAGGATCAGAAGGACATGGGTTTGAATCCCAGACCAGTAGGTTGCCCTGAGTTAACCTTGAGCAAGGTACCATCCTTGTTGCTGCTCACCAGGTGCTTTCAATAGCTGCCCCCTGCTGCACATGTGTGGGTAAAATGCAGAGGTTCAGTTTCTTTGTGGCTCGCCATGTGCTGTGCTGTGTTTCACAATGGTGAGAATAGTCACTTTCACTTTTAAGTACGGCAAACTTTAAATTGTTAACTTTAAAGCAGCTTTCAAAAAACACTGTTGTGGGTGTTGAATGTAATTGTATGTTTACCTTGGAGGACTCGGATAGCAAGGGTTGAAAAAATTTCAGATTATACTAGAGAGCCAAATACAGTAGAATGTAGTGTTTAAACACCAGATTTAATAAGCTGGTTACCAAGTTTAAGGAGTATGTGGTAAATACCCTTAAATTGAAGTTCCCCAGGTCATCCTCTTCCTATAGCATAGTAATGTGTTTTATATAATTTTAGCATGGTAGCTAACTAATTTACATGCTTTTCTTAACCCAAGGGCAGCAATCAAAAATCTTATTTTAAAGCTTAGTAGTTTTCAAAGAAATATCAGATTGATTTATTTGCTGATACTCAAAGTTTCAAAACTCGTATCAGAAAGAAAAGAAGTGTGCCATCTGATCTAAGAACACAAGGCTCTATAAAGCTTCTTTTTCTGTTCCAATCAGCCTCCAGAGGACAGCTCTGACCTGAAATGCCAGCTTCACTTTGCCAAGGAGGAGTCGGCTCTCATGTGCAAAAAGCTCACCAAGATGGTAAAGGACAACGAGACAATGAAGGAGGAGCTGGCCAAGTACCGCTCGCTCTATGGAGACGTGGATGCCTCACTGACCGTGGAAGAGGTGGCTGACTCACCTCACACACGTGAGGCTGAGGTTAGGGTTCACCTGAAGCTGGTGGAAGAGGAGGCCAACCTTCTGAGCCGCCGTATTGTGGAGCTGGAGGTGGAGAACCGTGGACTTCGAGCAGAAATGGATGACATGAAGATTCAGGAAACACCAGGAGGCTTGGCAGTAACCGGAGGTACTGGGCAGCTGCTGCTCTCTGCATCAGCTGAGAACGTGATGGAGCTACAGCGCCATTTACAATTTGTAGAGGAAGAGGCTGACCTGCTCAGACGGTCGCTGATCGAGATGGAGGAACAGAACAAGCTCCTGATGAATGAGCTCAACAGATACAAGTCGGAACTTCCTCCAGACTGTGAGATTGAATCGTCACCCTCCACAATCCTTCCTCCCTCTATCATTCCCGGAGCAATGGCCTCTGAAGAAGCAGTGCTAAATGAGGCATCCCAAGAGGAGCTGCTAGTGGCCAGAATTCAGATTGGTGAGCTGAATGGCAAGGTGAAGAAGCTCCAATATGAAAACCGTGTCCTGCTGTCCAACCTCCAGCGCTGCGATCTGGCCTCAACTCAGGGTTCTGGCAGACCTGCCATGGAAACAGACGCAGAGGCTGGAGATTCAGCTGAGTGTGTACCCAGCCCAGAACACCGTGAGGGGCCAGTGGGAGGTGAAGGTAGTCAGTCTCTGGAAGAGAAGGGTGAGGAGAAGATGGCAGGAAGCGACCATGCCAACATCTTTCAGTGCCTCAGTGTTAAGGACCTCCTGGCCATCCGTGACCAGGCCCAGCTTGTTACCTCAGCAATCCAGCTCCTCACGTCAGCTGATTCTAACTGCCTTGTGCCCATATCACCAGATTCAATCTATCGCAAAATTGCAAATGGAGAGCCTGCTGATTCTGGCCTTTTGGAAAAGAACCAAGTGCAGGGGTCCAGTCTACCACTGGTGGAGGGCCTTCAAACAAGGCTCCAGGTCTTACAAGCCCAGCTCCAGATTCTCAGTCACAGTCTAGAACATTTAGATGAATTCTCTGAGAAGGAATATGTGGAGGAGGCTTCCCCTGCACTCTTACTGGCCCAGTCTTCTGACACCGCAGATACTCAGGTCAACCAGGTCTCATCTCAGCTTAAGGTGAGAATTTTGCTTCATCTGCCCAGCTATGCAGTTTTTTATTCCCATCTTTTTGGTTTTTCTCTTACCCCTTTTGCATTTCCTTGCTGTTTTCTTTTGCTTTTTAAATCATTGCTAAGTTTTACTAACACTGCCCTATCCAAACACTTTTTTTAACCAAGCTTTCCAGTGTGCCAACTTTAAATGCATGTTCTTGTTACTTTTGAAGACATTTTAGAGGATAGCACTTTGGCCTCTAATGGAGCAAGTTTTCATTGGTGTTACACCTTACACCAGCAGTCTTGGGTCAAAAATTAGTTTGAAGAATTACACTTGTTATTACATTAGATTGAATTACAGTACAATTAGACCAAATCAAACTAGATTCATAAATCTATAATAGTGTATAAAGGTGGCCTAAACACCAATCCCGCCTCATGGCTGTTCTAGACATAATTGACAGTTTGATTTATTTAATGTTATCCTATAAAAATGAAACATTAAAGGGCTTTGTTACTTCAAACAAGATTGACCCAATATCTGCAGCAGTCATGAACATGACTGGTTGGCCATTGCATGTTAGCAGTCATTTCATTAGCTGCACTGTCTGTGTAGAACATCTAAAACAAGAGGCATTTGAACCAAAGTCCCCTAAACGCAGTTTCCTTCTTAAACATTGAATACTGGAGGTCTAAAGTGATATTCCTCTGTAGAATAAAGTAGGTCAATTAAGGTTATTATGTCATGTTGTGCTTAGGCATAGACTCCATTAGAGGTCCAAACCTTAAAGTCCCAATCCAGACCACTCTCTCCTCCCTTCCTCTCTTCTCCATTTTTTCACTACCCCTGCATGGGCTCCATGACCTGTGGTCTCTGCACTCTTTCTCTTCCTCTCCTTCTCTTTTTGATTCATTTGTTTCCCTTTCCCACAATCCTTCCCACCACAGCCGGTGCTGGCCCTCCTCATGGCTGTTTTGGTTCTGTTCGCCACTCTGTCTTCTACCACAATGACTAAGCTGTTTTTTCTTTTCATACTATTCATTGTCTTGTGAGTTTTATTTTTGTCCTGGGTGTCTTTTGCGGTACACATTTGGTTTTGTCATTTTATGTCGAGTGATTTTTGGCCTTTTTTTTTTTTTTTTTTTTTACACTTCTCCCTCTTGTCCTGTCTTCCTGTTCTGGGTTTGGCCATCCACATTCCACCACCTGACCTGTTTCTGTCCTTGCGGCCCCTTTACACCCTCACTCCTACAACACACACACTTTCTTGTATTCCATTTTCCTTTTTTTATTGTTTGTTTTCGGTTACTTTTGTTTTCTTCATTAACTTGCCCATGCATGCATGCAACAGCCCAACATTAGGGAGCAACCAGAGGTCAAAGATCCCGAGGCATACCTGTGCAAGGCTGAGGAAGAGAGCAGCAGCCATAAAGACAGCAACAAGGAGCAGGTGGCGGACTCGACAGAGGTCAGCCCTGCAATGCTGATTGCTCACCTGCACACCTAGAGAATCCTTAAACCTAGAGAACAATATCAGATCATTGCTTTAAAAACTGCATTGGTGTAGATTTGTTCAGACCCATTAAGGGAACCAGACAGTTCTTCTGCACACAAGTATAATTCATTTTTTAATATTTAAAAAAAAAAATTAATTTTTCACTTTGCTGCATTTTAAACACTACAAACACAGTACTGTGCAAAAGTTTTAGGCAGGTGTGAAAAAATGCTGGAAACAAAGAATGCTTTCAAAAATGTTAAACATTTGTTTTCATCAATCAACAAAATGCAGTGAATGAACAAAAGAGAAATCTAAATCAAATCAATATTTGGTGTGACCACCCTTTGCCTTCAAAACAGCATCAATTCTTCTAGGTACACTTGCACACAGTTTTTGAAGGAACTTGGCTGGTAGGTTGTTACAAACATGACTGTGTTTCAACCGACGCGTGACATTGATGATCATCAGCACCTGTTTGGTAAAACTGGTTGATCATACACCGACTATAATCCTACACAATCCCTGACTTTGTGCAAGTGTACCTAGAAGAATTGATGCTGGTTTGAAGGCAAAAGGTAGTAACACCAAATATTGATTTTATTTAGATTTTTCTTTTGTTCGCTCACTTTGCCTTTTGTAAATTGATAAAAATGCTGAAAGCATTCTTTGTTTACAGCATTTTTTCACACCTGCCTAAAACATTTGCACAGTACTATGTTATATTCCTCTGCAATGCCAATGAAGGTAGATGAATTCCCTGTGTCTACATTTCATTGATGTATGTATAGGCATCTGTTTTGGCAGGGTAATGTATTAAAATATTTGATATTCTATAGCAAACACACCTAAATGGGGCATATATTTTTACTATTTTTAGTATACAAATTAATTGATTTGCTGCCTTTAGATAACTGGAAAAAATTGTAAAATGAACCAATCATTGTAGAGTGTAGAAGTAAGGTAAATGGATTAATGGTATTTATATTAAGGAAGTAGTAATACGTCAGTTAGGAGGCCTTGCTCAGTATGTTGGATGAATGAGACAACCTTTAAACCATGGCCTCCTTATATGGTAGAAGGGAAAGATCTGTTGCTTTCACTCTTTTTTTGATAATAAGAAGAAGCTGCGTGTTATTGTGTGTGGGCCTTTGTGTGAGAGAAAATACAAAGACACAAACTATATGGCTCAGGTAAAATGTCTGAATAGCAATCGTCTCAAGAGAATACACTCAGTCCTTTCACACAGTCCTTTCCTGATATCTGTTCTTGTGTGTTGACATTACCTGCTTGTAGCTTCTGGAAATCTTTGTCATCATAATAGTTTCTCAGGCAAGTCAGTAGAGCAAATATGGGTCAGTTGAGGGTGGATGACACATACAGGCTTTCCCCTGATAACTGAAAGTATGCCACAGTAGCAGTGCACTCAGTGTGCAAATGTTTGACTGATACTTGTTTTTCAAATAACTTCTTTTAAATTACAGTGTGATTTGGTTTGGCTTAAACCAGTAATTAATTTAGGGTGCAGGAAGTGGGTTTGCAGACTAACCAAGTACTACTTGATGTTAATAACAAGTTTTTGCAATGCAATCAAGACAAATAGAGATGGGATTTTGGAGTATCCGTGATCATTGGCTCACAGATGATAAGACTGATGATGATTTAGGCAGAGAAATCTGGTAATGTATGACATAGGAAATTTGTACTAAATAACATGAACTATTTGAAGTAAATCAACTGTTCCTAAAATCCTGACTTTTAAAACCAAGCAGGTAAACAGCCCCCCTTGCTGAATACACTGGCATTATTGCTGTTTCATGAAAAATATAAGGGGTAATTTTAAATTATTTTAAAATAATATTAACCATATTAATCATATATTAATCATGCTATATTAATGATTAAACTATATTAATCATGCGGACATGTTGAAGCATTACATTAAAATATAGGCTTAAAGTGTAACAGAAGGAAAGAGGTGTGGAGATTAGCGGTTAGTAATGCTTATCTGTGAATTCTGGTAGACGGTTTAGCAGGAGCTTGTGGGGACTGCTGAAATGCTGCTGAAAAAATATCACAGCAAAGCTTTAAAGCATTTCGTCATCACAGGGTCTCACTGTACAAAAAGAAATCTGCAGTCAATCTTGCCTTTTCTTATTAGTAAAGCTTTGAGCCAAGTAGATGAAATGTGATCATTCCAGCAAATTTAAAGAAACCCTCATGCCCACCTCACAGTGCTCACACATACCCACACATACCCACGCATCCCTATCAATGCCCCACTCCATTTCACAGGCACTTTTCAATTGACTGGCTAATAAAATTTTTAGTAAGGAGTAATAAGTTTTAAGGGATAATAATAATAGTAATAGTAATAAGGGATAATAGGTTTTGATGTCATAATCATCAGTCTTGTGCTTTCAGTTACATGGAGGCTGCATGCAATTGCAGCATTGGTGGCCTCAGGGGTCATTGGACAAGATATAAATGGTTGAAGCTTGTCTTTTAACATCACTGACTAATAAAATGCAGTGTTTATGCTATATTATCATTTGGTTGCATGCTTAATAGTTTGGAGGATAACCCCCGATGTTTCTCCCTCTGTTACTACTGGAGCAGGTTCGGGAGCTGGAAGCTCAGCTGTGTTTGGCAAAGGAGAAGGCAGAGAAAGCACAGGAGGAGCTGACACTGGAGAGACAGGCTCACAGTGATCACACACACAGCTGCACCCAGAAACTCATGCAGGTAAAACATGCAAACGTTAAAGCATAGTTTGGCAAAAATATATTTAGCGTTCAGATTACAGTTGTCAGTTGTAATTCATCATTCATCATCATCCTTTTTAATGTCCAAAGTGCTTTCTTTACTTTTGCAGTTGAGCTTCAAGGCTAGTGTAGCTAACACGGAATGAAGGTTTTACCCCATCAATTCGCACAATACAGAATATTCACCTAAAGCAACACAGGCATTAATCAAATCATTTAGTTCAAAGCAATGCTTCTGACACTGTTTGACCTTTATCCCAGTACTTTTCAGTGATTGCTTGTGGAGGGTTTGTTTGTTTGCGATTAACCAAGTATTTTTCAATTATCCAATGATGGTACAGGATAGTGCTATTGGGATGATAATTATTGGCTAAATATCAGAGAAAAAAAAAAATTAATCCACTCTGATTGGCTCTCATATATAGCCTGAACTAGCACAGAATTGCAAAGCAAGTCATGTAATAATTAGGGGAAAATCTTAGATGTTAAATTGAAGATAAAAAATATATTTAAAAAACTGCATTTCAGTGCATGATGTGCATCTCAGCATCCTGCACATGATTTTCAGTTGAATTAAGTTTTTGTCCAAAGAGTGTAATGGTCTGCTACTAGAGCATTTTAGCAGCTTTATCATGGTTCTAACATATGTATATATCATACTGTTTCATTATAGTTTGGTTGATTAAAAAAAAAGTCATATTCAATTGATATCGGAAAATATCTACTTGGTAGGCAAGTACTGGTACTGGAAAGGAAAGTATTTTGCTCTTTATTAAGTACCACTCTTGAAATAGATTTTTGCTATCTCTATCTTCTTTGAGGTAAAATAGTCAGTGTAAGTTTTAACATGACCTAAGCCATTCTCAGCAACATACACTGGCTCCTTAAAACAGCAGAGACAAACTAATAATCAGCTTTAGAAAATGTTAACATAGCAGACAATGCAGGTGCTCGCCTTCACAATAAAGCATGTTTTGGATTAGTAGGGAAAATAACAGCTGTTCACATGACGTTAGCCCAAAAATGCTCACTTGCACAGCATGCATATGAAAATAACGTTGACCCATCATATTTCACATGTTCATGCAGCAAGACCTCTTGGCAGCAGATGTTACTATTATTGTTTTAGACTCACATCTCCTCCTCTTTTCTCCTTCCATTCCTTCCTCTGTGTCCCCTCAGCTTCAGGAGGAGCACCAGAAGGCACTGGTGCGGCGGGACTTCCAGCTGCAGAGTGTGAGCCTGCAGACACGGCTGCAGCAGAAGTTCTGGAGCCAGGAAAGGAACCTGCTGGTGCAAGAGTCCCAACAGCTCAAGCAGAGCCTGCTACTGGTCAGCCTCAAGCTGCGATGGCTCCTCAAGCAGTGGAGACTTGGCAAGAAGCTGGACACTGAGGGCAAGGATGGGCTGGAGGTAAAGAGGCATAGACACTTTTTTTTTTTTTTTTTTGGAGAATTCAGAAACAAGATCTTTAATCAATCTCCAGCACTCTAGATCACTTTTGTGGTGTTAGAGCAAAAATGGCAGACATTTATTTGGTCTAATTAACACTGGATGTTAAATTAGACTAAATAAATCATGTCATCTGCGATGGGCTGGCGACCTGTCCAGGGTGCGTCCCCCGTCCTTTGCCCTGTGTGTGCTGGGTTGGACTCTAGCACCCCCCCGCGACCCTGTTTGGGACAAGCGGCAGAAAATGGATGGATGACATCATGTCATATGCTAGTAATGTAAGTTAACGGCTGAACATAGATACACTCTCATCTGTGATTTTGTGTTACATGTAATCGTTTCAGATTAACAATGTTAAGGATCTCCACCTGCTTCTGGAGGAAGAAGGCCTCTCCCCTCATCATGGAGACAACAAGATGGCAGCAGCTGAGGAGGAGCCATTGAGCCCCACCACCAAAGAACACAGCCTTCTAGAGAAGATTCACCTTCAGGTTAGCTTATTTGGTCTGGTGTGCTGATGATCTGGTATTATTTATACCACAAATTAATATGAACTGCCTCCAGAAATACAGTTTTATGCCACATATATGTAACATAATCTCTTTCATCCCCTCAGCAGTCCAGTGGTTTGAGCACCACTTTGTCGGACCTGAAGGCAGCACTGCAGGAACTTAACGCTGAACTGCGAGAAGAGCGGCAGAGCTCCCAGGAGTTAACACAGCAATTTGCCAGAGCAAAGGCCTCCTGGGAAGTGGAGCGGACTGAGCTCAAAAGCCTCATCACTCAGGTAAGATGCTCTGCCCTCTTAGAGACCCTTGTTACAGGACTTGTTTTAGGGATTGCTTTATTTAAGGCAATCTTACCTATGCCAGCTCTCACAGTGAAAGGCGGGGAAACACCCTGGACAGGTCACCGTTGCAAACTGTGATAGCAATTTTATGTCTTTTGCATGGAGTTCAACATTATTTATGCCCAAAAAATGACAACATTCTATTTTTGTTTTTAATCAGCACCAGTCCTTCATCATCAGTTTTTTCCGCAGTCAAATTGAGTCAAATAGAACGGTCCCCTTTAATAATACAGAAAGCATCTACCAACTATTGACACATTTAATGTCTAAATCAAGGAGGTTGAATATTTCAAGGTAAATAATCTAAAATCAATCACTTTTTCTAAGAAGGCTACCGTGCTATAATTCAATCAAAGATTACTTTAGCCATGATCTGACCAAGGTTGGACAGCGTCATTGCCATTGATTATGCATAGAAATAAATAGGTAACCCCTACTCAGTATGTATTCACAATGGGCCACTCAAAATAAATTTCCGAATGTGAAACACTTTCCAATATTAGTAACATTTCTGTCAAATGTCAGATTGAATTTATTCACTCGATTAATTTAATCTGCAGCGTTTGGTTGGGGAAGAGCTGATAGCCTGTGGTTTGAGAACATGTGATTTATCTTCTCTGTGTGTCAGTACCAGCCAATTGTGTGTGTGTGTATGTGTGAATGTGTTATGGTGCTTATGAGTTTTGTGCAGGGTGTGATGGTGAATTATGAGTTTTGTGCAGGGTGTGATGGTGAATTATGAGTTTTATATCTCTTAGCTCTGGGACGGTTGGTAACTGCAGTCTCCTTAATGACTTAATTAATGAGCTGGAGGAGACGGAGGCGAGCAGCAGACACATGCTTTATGAGGCACACAGAGAAGCTGGGATGAGGGGCAAGTGCTGGTGGATTGAAACAAAAGGAATCAGACCAAGAAAAGAAGAAATTAAAGAAGGAAAGAACAAAGAAATTGAATGATCAAAGAAATTGGTTGTGTTGGATTCTCCGATTGAGAACCGAGGTTCGAGGAGTCAGTGATGAGGCGAAGAGGTTTTAAGCTATATCCAAGTTTATTAACAGATGAGTAACAGAGTTCTTGCAAGATGTCAAAAGACTGGTCAGTGTTCCTCACTATGTTGAATCCTTTCTCTCTCTAACTTGCACAGTTCAGAGTGTGCCTTTTTATCTGTCTCCGGGAGCTCCAAGGCCTCCGGTGGAGACACCTAATCTAAAACTATGACCTTGTTTGGGTGTTTTTGTGCAAAGAAAGTGTTACTCAGAAGAGAACATAGAAAAATAGAGATGCAGTCAAAAATATATAGGTTAAAGGTGAATACTACCTGGGAAAGGGATTTACTACAATCAACCTACAATCCGTCAGTTGGGTTACTAGCAGTAATTCTCTATTAAATCACGGGTACATCATTACTTTCCTCTGTGATACAGTTTATCTTTTTTATAAAAGTTGTACAACGTTTATAACTAGCCCCGGTCATAGAGGTGAAGAAATACCTACTGATTAGTTATAGCTTGCCTTTTCCTGTACCAAACTAAATTGCATCCACGTGTGACGACAAGGTAGAGCAGCAGTGACACATGTTTTAAATGTATTAGAGGAAAATAATACACATTAATTGCACATTAACCCCAAGAGAGCCTGCTGATACTGTGAGTGTAAAAACATTTATCATCTATTGCTGTCTGAAATTCTAATCCTCTAATATTATTCCTCAGATTGTCCAGCATGATCTAAGCATGATCCATTGCTTTGCCCTGGTCTGCTCATGGTCTTCTTGGCACATCTGGCATTATGTGCAGGGCACACTGGCGACGTGGCATTACATCACCAGCTGTTCTCCTGCTTTGCCCAGCTTTTGGCACACACATATAGTCCTTAGTGAAGTGTGGGAGGGGCAAATTTGGAGTAAATGAGTTTCTTCCACATAGCAGAGCACAAATACCATTACCCTCATCACACACTCTACAGTATAGATCATTAAGGTTCATTTGCCTTTGTGTAAGGAAAAAAGGGGGAGGTAGGAGACATGGCACACGATGACGACAGAGTCTGATCACGTAATTGTCTGATGGGTTGCCCGATTTCTCCATTAAAAACTTCCATGGCGCAGCTCTGACTGATGGGCCTTCAAGTAGGCCCTGAGTTTTAATAACATGCTCTGCATAAGCTCATAAAAATGTGAGTAACAGCTATTGTTTTAAAGCTCCAACTAGTGGAGTATAATTAAGAAACATCAACCAAGGCTGTGGAAAAAAAATAGGTTTTTCTCATGTTTTATAAATAAAATAATGACAATGTACAGAGGTCTGTGGTTTGCTTCAAGGTGAAAAAATTCAGTCAAATAGGAGGTTGTTTGGAAATTCACTGGAAGATCATTCTGTCAGCAGAAGTAGCTAATTAGCCATTTTTTTCATTATGTTTTCATTATGCCTTCCCTCATTAGAACCCAAGTATTCTGTGTTGATGTCTCTTCTTGCTCTTTCTAGCTGGAGGGGAAAGCAGGAAAAGCATCTGTGGCTGGCACAGAGAAGGATCCTCCTGACCTGAAAGGAGCACTGAAGAGGGAACGAGAGGAGCACCAGCACTTGCTGGCAGACTCGTATGCTGCGGTTATGGACCTGACCAAGCAGCTGCAGATCACTGAGCGAAACTGGAGCAGGGAGAAGCTGGAGCTTCTAGAGCACTTCAACCAGGAGAGGAGCCAGTGGGAGCAGCGATTTCGTGACATCCAGAGCAAGGGCATACAGGTCAGTGGGGTAATCGACCTGTGAGTCAGTGGCCACAAGGTTTAACTCATATGGCCTCTTTATATCAATATGGCCTCACAGTATACTAAACAATGCATCAAATTACTAAAACTAAAAGAAAAATAGAAACAAGTTATTTATATATATATATATAAATCTCTTTTCTTCTGTTTAGTTTTACCATTCCTGTACATTAAGTATATTGTGAGCAAATTTATATAATCCACAGAGTTGCACATCAGGCTACATTTTACTTCAGGATGTGCCTGTCTGCCTGAGCATGTTCTAAGTAAAATAGTTACAATCTTCAATCATGAAACATAAGGATCTCTCTGGTCATTACGGCCTGGTGACTTCTTTCAATCTTCTTTTTCCATGTAACCTTTAGAAGTAAAATTAGGACCATACAATATTTTTTAATTTTATTTAGGTTGCAAAATTTATTAAAGGCATTTACGCTAAATGCTCACTGATGAGGTGTATCTTCATATGTTATTTAAAGACAGTTCTAATAGTCACGCCATCCAGAGCCATGGTTCTATCACTTAGAAGCTAAGACTACAACATTTTTCCATTTGGTCATTGTTAAGGTTAATCAGTTTTTCCTTCATGGTGTTTCTTAGTTTCCATTATAATTTGTTGGTTCATTTTAAAAGGTGCTGCTGTTTTTGTTTTGGTTCATTTTGTTACAGTGCCTCGTGCTGTTGTTGTTGTAGCCTTCTTTGTTCAGATATTTCCTGCCTTGGCTCAGTATCCCGTCCTGAGAATGGGCGGATATGACATTATCCTCCAGCTCTTCCAAAGATTACACACAGTCTGCTGTGCTCTTGCATCAGTTATCTATGACTTTAGGGGTTGTGTCTCCATGTGGTTGCTCCCAGCCAGTAGTCAGACAGGAATGCGTTCCGTATTGTGGTCAGCGTGTCTACCCAGAAGAAAATAAAAGAGTAAATCTGGCCATTTATTTTTTCATGCTTAATACATTAACAACTCTTTATGCTTTATTCTCTCTCTTAACACTTTAGTCTTTCTCTGTCTGACTATGGATTTGTGGAGAAACTCATTTGCTTCCATATTTTAAGCTGTCATTGTAGAAAGAACACACACTCATTGAACATAGTTAAGGAAATGAGCTGGTCTTGCGGAAATACACTGAATCAGCATCCCCATTTGTTAAATGAGTAAAGATCTCTTGTAAGAGCTGATCCAAGCCTCATAATAGGATAAAAGCTAGGTTTATTTCTTAGGTGTGTAAAAATACATCTGTTTGAAAGCAACATTAACCCTGCAAAACAGATTATTCAAATACAATAGATAGTCTGTGCACATCTTTGGCAGAGTGCCAGAGGCTGAACCATGGACAACAGAAACTCTTTTGCAGTGCCCATCTCATGCCTCAAATCACCACAGCATCTTCAATTAACCCTAGCAATTAACAGACTAGTTGAATAGTGCACTACTCTTTTGTATGACTAGTTAAAAACATTAGTCCCCTGTTATTTTAGTTATGCTAAAACTCAGCACTTTTTCAGTTTCAGCCTCTCCTTGAAAAAGAGAAGGAAGTATCCACAGATACAGCCACAAATGGGACATTTCAGAGGTAAAATTATTCATATCTTTTCTGCCTATGACTCCCATTCCTATTGCTTCCATTATATCTTGTACACTTAAGCTATATATCTATCTGATATCTATATTTTTTTTTTACACAGGAAAAAATCTATTTCCTCCCTGTCAGACATTGAAAGTATGTTGGATGCTACTTCTGTCCTTCCGGGTCACGAAGTCAATGAGATCGTAAGGGGTAAAGCAGTGAAGCACCAGTTTGATGCCCATGCCAGCCCCCTGACTTGTACTGGCATTAGCGATCTCAACCGGAAGAATTGGAAGTATCTGAGCAGCGAGTGGGCCTCTCTAGAGAAGGCTGAACCCTTCAAGACCTGGGACTGCCCCAGCACAAACTCAAGCACCAGCTTCCCTGAGCTGGACCTGACACTGGAACATGTCCAAAGGAGTTACACTGCACCAGACAAAACGGGTATCCGAATCTACTACAGTCCTCCAGCTATTAGGAGGATGGAAAGGAGAGCTGGCAAAGAGCAAAATCTACATGAAGCCCAACCAGGGTTCACCTCGTGGGGAACTGCTGTCTCAGATACAACAGTGCTACCTTCGGCAGTGGGATCATCTTCTCCGTCACCTTCGTCGTCTCCATACGAACAGTGGCTGAGCTCACTGTCTCAGCAGCATAGGGACCTCCTTGAGGGCAGAGCTGTAAGCTCTGCGCCATTTCATGACTTGGAAATTTCAGGCAACCTTAGCGATGACATGAAGGAGATGACCAACTGCGTGCGGCAGGCTATTCGTTCTAGCTCCCTGGAGAGGAAGTGTAGCAAGGACACAGGGAGCCAGACAGTTGGCGTTACCAGTACAGGGACGCAGACAGCCCAGTTTGTCAGTGTAGGACTACAGACAGATGGTCCTTCCTCCTCAGCCTCAAGAGGTGCTGGGCTTCATGGCAAGGTATGGTCTCCTCGCACCTCTTCCTCTCTTGCCTCTGCAAGGTCTCGCCAGATCTCTTCATCACTGGAGAAGGTGCACAGCCGCATTGACCGGCCTTGCTGTTCCCCAAAATATGGGTCCCCCAAGCTTACACGAAGGGTCTCCACATCATCCTCCAAGCTGGAGACTACATCCACGTCGTCCAGGGACAGGAGTGTATGGAATCTGCCCAACCGTAGTGGGGCACAGAATGGTTCGGCATGGGCTCGATCCACCACCACCCGCGACAGCCCTGTGCTCAGCGGCCTGAATGATGGCCTGTCTAGCCTTTTCAGTGTGGTGGAACATTCTTCCAGCATTGAATCGCTATGGAAAGGTGACACATGTCCAGGCAGGCAGGCAGCAGGCAAGCCTTCCTGCCCCAGTGCTGGCATCAGTCTTGGTGACACTGGAACTCAGAAGTATGGCATAGTCCAGGAGTTCTTCCGCAACGTATGTGGAAGGACAGGATCGGCGGGACCTGGAGAAAGGAATGGAACCACTGATGAGCCCAAGCCTGAATGCCTCTCTGGTGCTCTGATCAGCACAGACAGTGTCACTAAAATCGTAAATAAAAGGTTTATGAGACAGACACAGCGGGATGATGTACTGAGTGGGAAGGAGTCTAGTACCATAAACAACAGTGCCAGTAGCCTGGAGGTGAGAGTTAAGAATATGTTTAAAATTTTCTACCCCCACTCTTTATATATGAAAACATATATGTAACATTTTTTTAAGTATGTTATAATTACAAAAAAAACTCAACTTACCTGCCTTCTTTATTGGTACACTTATTCATCTTTTTTTCTACCACCTTTCCAACCTTGATCTAGGAAAAATTTAAACTGCAATGAAATATGAACCTGCTGCCAATATTGAATTTGCCTTTAGGGTCCATGGCCAAAAGTTTCAGTTCTGTGGATACAAAGTGTTCACCACCCTAAAACCCAGCACATAATTTAGTTCTTAGTAATATTATCAAACTTTCTTAAGTATGCTGAACACACTTGAACACTTAATCTGTGTAGGATAGGGGTTCACCTGGACTGAAGTTGAAATTTAAGTTACCATTTCACTCAGTAAACAGTACAACAGCTGTGCTAGTCAATTTGGATTTGAATGGAAGTCACCAATATTGTGGTTTGTTTCAAAATACTCATGGAAACTATCATTTTATTTTCTCCTAGGACTCATCATGTGACTGCACCTCACAGTCCCTCACTTCTTGCTTTGCTCGCTCCTCCCGCTCTGCAATTCGCCACACCCACAGCCAGTGCAGACACCGCCAGCAGGAGCCAGCTGTTGCAAACGAGGAGAAATCGGAAGCCAGTAATGAATGATTTGGAATAGGGTGTGGTTTTCCCCAGTACTTCACAGCACACACTCACAGACACACTGCCTCACACACACTGCCACACAAATGCACTGCCACACACATCCGTGCATACAACACACAGGACTATACTCTTTAGAATTAGCACAATGCACTGTAGAAGTCTTACATGGATGGTTAAAAAACCAGAACTCAACACAACCAGCACATTTGTTATGCCAAGGAAAGGGGAAGCCATCAGACTTCCCTTAAACTCCTCCATTTCAGCATCACCATTACTCAACCAGCGAGACTTCCAAGTTTTCACCATTCCTTATCCAACCAGCAGCACATCTCAACTCCAACATCTGAATAAACTGGACTCTGGACAGTCACACCACTCAATTCAGTAGATATCACCAGGACCATCCGAGTTCAGGGGATCAACCTTCTCAGAGTAAGAATAGGGTTCTAGGCTCAGCTTTTGCTTATCCTAATAAGTTCCAAAAAACATTTTTAAAAAATCAAGGCTCAAGTATCTAGTGAGCAAATCCGTGGCAACATAAAAACGATCTATGAGCATGTTAGGATTTGGAACTCAAAATGAAAACCCATCAGCTATGACTGAAGAAAAAGGAAGAGGCAATCCTTAGTCAGTCCTCTCACTTATCAGTACGCCGGCTTCAAAAAATCTACAGGGAGTTATAAAGACAGTGGCTTATTCACCTGAAGAGAATCCAGTGATAAGATACATTCCACATAGTGATCTGCAAGTAACGTCATCAGCATTTAAGTCAAGTGGTGTCTGTGGAACAATCTGATTTGTGGATTACGAATTTCTCAAAAGCTGATTTTTTTTTTTTTTTTCTTTTCTTCAAGGATTCTGCATATAATCTCAGACATTAACTAATGGCTCAAAAGCATGAATCTTGCAACTCATCAGCCTCTACTAACTACAGCCAGTTTACAAATTGAGCAGCTATTTGGGACCACTTGCCATTGCAAAATCCTAAAATCAGTCAGATGATGAACCACTGCACTTAAGAAAACTGCCTAAATTCTTTAACCCACTTTTCTTGCATTCACTGACTGAGATGAGCAGGCAAGTTCAATTGGGAAAATTGGGCAACTGAATACTGCTTTTACTGCTGTATAACTGTAAGATGATTATGATCATAATGACATTTTACCTAGACTAAAGATGCCTACAAAGAGCACACGTTGGTAGCTGTAGGCATAGGAAACTTAGAGAAAGTGTTCACTGTATTCTATGTGTAAGACCATCAGAGCACTGATGAACTCCTAGCTTGGATTTTCCTGGTGACTTTTTGGGTAAAATGGATGAAATTTCTTCCTTGTTTCAGAGGAAGCCTGCATTTGTGTGTGTGAACATGCAGCTCTCTTTATTGTGTGCATCTGAGAATTCAACTGTATGAGGATGTTTTTTTTAGAAAGCTTCTCCCTGTTTATTAATCCTTTCTTAGTCCATCTTGTGTATGCAGAGCAGTACTGTTGAAGAGATCGTTCTTTCTCATTGTCAGAACAACCAGCTCTTTCTATCCAGCCTTATTCTGGTCTCAATTTCAGTACTGTTTTAATTCATTCCTCGACTTGCCCTCTCCTTCCTCTCAGGGGAATCTCTGACAATGGCCTTTCCATTACTGCATTAGCTCTAGTGAAGTTTGCTCAATGACCCCTTGGAGGGACCAAATCAACATAAATGAAGTGTTCAGTGGCAGTAGTTCAGCTCAGAAATGACTGCACTGTGACACAATTTCCTTTATCACACAGAGCTATTCATATGCCAGAGTATCAAAATATGTCATTTATTTATTTTTTAATTAACCCATTTGATTATCTACATTGAAACTGTAACAGTAGCAAATGACAAAATATAAGGATGGAACAAACACATTCAAATGAAAAGAAAATATCACAATAATAAATAGATGCAAGAACAGTAGGTAACTATATAGGGAAGGAATTTCTAATAGTATAATTAAATATCTTATCTGCCAGCACAAATTAAAGTGTTTGTCATTATATAAGCAAATGCAGGCAAATTATATTACAAAAATAATTTACTGCACTGTATTACATGCAGCTGTCGATGTGATGTAAAGAGCTAATATTACATCCTGAAATTATATCATATTACACAGGGTGATAACCATTTGGGGCACTGGGTAAATGTTATATAGGTAAAAGATAACAGAATATAACTTGCCAAATATACATTTTTGCACAGTAGATAGTAAGTTTACAGTTTGTTTGGCTACCTGATGAACTCATCAAGCCTTGCCTAGAGCTGATGTGTTTCTATTGAGAAACCCACTCCACTTTCCCTGGGGGTGGCCATGGGTTGAAAGATAAAGTTGGAAAAGGCTTGTTCAAAAACAGTACTGAAACAGAGGACTAGTCTCAACCACTTTAAAGATACTCTTTTTTGTTTGCTAATCAATCAAGTATAATTTACTCTCAAGGTTTAGGATGGAGTAAGCCACATTCACCATTATTTCTTTGAGTTTAGGAGATTGATCCAGCTGAATGCTAGTAGTATCCGAATTATCTTATTTTAAAATGAATTCTGAAGCTTAAGCCTTGAAAAGACTTTGTAAAAGTAACTATGCAGTTACTGTCAGATATGCTTGCCTTCAAACTAGCAGTACCCTCCTTTCAGTGTAGGTATTGGGTGGAATATTTATCTTCTAGAAGCTTCGTGTTTATTACTGTCTCAGATAGGAATGGTGCTGTCAAATTCAAAAGCTTTCTCCTGATTGAAGTGCTTTTACGCAGCTTTAGACAGAGCATTTCTGTCTTTTGCTCAGAAGATGGAAAACTACTTTTGATCAGTGTGACTGCAATACACTGTAAAAGAATGGATGCATTTTTACTTGAACTGAAGGGGTGCATCCTTTTTTTGTGTGTGAATGAAATGTATTTCATCAACACTATCTAGAATTTTCAGATAAATTATGATTGGACTTGCTAATGTGCATGTGGAAATGGAGTATCTAATTTGAGTCAGATCATTTCAATACATCTTTTATTTTTTCAATAGATGTGGCAGACCTAGCAGCTTTATTTACTGTAAAGGCAAAGCAACCGTGAAGATACATACACACAGCTGCTATCTGAGTCCTCACAGCTTTTTACTCACACATTCTCTCCCTCTCTCTCCCATGTGCCCTCTCAGGTGCTCTCTTGCTTTCTCACACACACACACACACACACTGCGTCTCTAGCCGCAAAGCAATAGTGGTCAGGCTGCTTTGTATGCGTCACTCTCACCGCAGCTTCTTGCTGACTCAGCTCTTTTATGAACAGGGCATTACTGGTGAGACATATTTCCACATTCTCCTACGGTACTATTCATAGCATCTGGCCTAATTGTCAATCATTGACAGTCAGCCAGAACAGCAGCACTTTGCATTATTCCGTCCGCCCACTGGCGTCTCCTATCCTAAGCCACAGGCATACCTCTTGCTACTACCTCCTCTCGGCATCAAGTCCAGCGCTGCTCCCACATTCGCTCTGCTCATTCTTTTTTTTCATTCAGAAGGTTACAAGAGTGCCTTTTCTTTCTTTACAAAGGATTCAAATGAGATGTCACAAAGTCTTTGACAACCTGCCTGCAATGAGACCACAGGCCATTTGAACGATGCTGTCGTTGTTGGTCGGGGTATGTTCTATGTTTAGCTGCACAAAATATGTTTTATTTCACGCTTAATGTACAATATGCACTCCAAAAAACAGTTGGTCAGAAAAATGTACAGGAAAGGAATTTTCCATGCGTAAAATTTAAAACAATGTGACAGCCAAGACCCAGAGCTACAGAAGACGGGACAACTGCTAACAGTCTGTCAAAGTCTGACAATTTTTCTGTCAAAGTTATCATCCGACAGCTTGAATAATTGTCTGTGGCTGTTGTTTATAATAGTGTAAAAAAGATACCTTTTGATGTACCTGCTCCTTCAAGCAGCCCTTTTACCCTTCAAGTGTGTGTTGTATTTGTGTATGTTCCTGAATGTGGTCCAAATGATCCCTAAAAAAAAAACACACAGACTGCCAAGGGGGAAGGACCAAAGTTCAGAGATCTGTTTTCAGACTGACTTCTAGCAGAGTTCCTTAACTCCTTATCTTCAGCAACTTCAAAACCTGAACCTATTGCAGGAAATGATTCCCCTAATTTGAGAACAATTACATCTGAGCAATTCCTTCAGTATCTGAACATAAATTGCTTCAGTCTCTGAACATAAATACAAAGTCTTGACTCTCAAGATTAAAAGCCTATTTGTCAGATAAGTCCTTATTGCTGAGTCCCTTTCTTCACTTCCCATCACCCTCATGCAGCCTAGCAATATGTAAATGACGTAGTAGCTTATTACCATTTGCTAAATTATTGAGAATGCTTGTATATTTTGTTTTCTCCTACTTTATAAAAAAACTTTTATTAAATGAGATGGAAATGGGAAAAAAAAACACGCTCCTTAATATTGTAACTTGAAAACGAATAGCCTGTACATACATATACAGTTTATACTCTTTCTATCTTTGTGTAGGAAAAATTCTTGAATGTCTCTGCCTAATTTGAGCTTGACCTCTGTAGCCCAACTCCTCCCCTCTAAGAACTTTTAAGAATATCTGCTTTTGTGTTTCTGTGCCTGTAAATAGGTCCATTTTGGGAATAGAAATTGCTGTAATAATAATGGATGGCATCTTTTTTGGGTGTGGGGAGGGGTTTGGATTGGTTGTTGCCTCAAATAATATGACTTTCATGTTTGTCATAATTCACAAATAAATGTTTGTTGACAAAAAAAAAAACTAGTCATGTCTTCACTGTAGTTTACACATGTGCTCTTGTCTCTGTACTAAAACTAGCTGACCAGTCCATGCTCAGCTCTCAAAAACCTTTCTTTCACAGCCACTGCAGAGAGATGGACAAGCTTTGCAGAATGCTGACAAAAATTTTTGTATTAGAAAGTCAATCATGTAAAGTGAACAAATGATTTCAAATGATTTGTAAAAAATGAACATTACTTGATATTTATCCATTAATTCATTAGTACTAGGCATTTTTGCTGTCATATATAATCAATTAGAATATGCAACATAGTCCAGTTGGACCATTTTGAACTTTTTTTTTTTTAATTGCCAAGGGTTTTGGGACCTGATGCAAGAAATTTAGGCATTTAAACAATATAGTCATAGCTGTAGTTTCTCATTGGCTTGAGTTGGATAGAATAGGAATGGCAAGGTCAATGCAGCTGTGAATGTTGCGATTGTCAGTGTTTTCATTTAAACATTGTCTCTCAGCATATAGTCTTTCAATTAATGACAAGGAAATCACTAGACTTTAAATGAACCCTACAACCCTCCACCTCCCCTCCTCGCACCAAATGCCCCTCCCCCCCCCCCAAAAAAACACAATTACCAATCTTGTTCCTCTGTCTCTCCCTCTGGCCCAACTGTCACTTACGAGGCCAATCCGACCAGCTGTAGGCAGTCATGATGAAACAGCATGCAACACAGGGATGGGGAAAAAATGGAAAAGAACTAGAGAAAAAGGAAATGACTAGAAAGATAAATGATGAATGTATGCAAGAATTGTTCAGAGAAGTTTGAGGGGTCCAGAGATGGGTTTTAAAAAGTTACAAACCACCCAATTCAATATTTTAGTGAATATAATAGCACAAGAAAAGCTATAAATGGAAGTTCTGACAACACAATCTCATTGAGAAGCACTCTATGCTGGATGTTCTTTGTGAGAACAAAACATTTTTACAACTGGTGACCACCGTTTGCATTCACTTTTCATTTCAGTTAAACATTTGTCATTTTCAAGTTTCACATGCACAAAAACACAATAACATAGAAAGATATTTCACACTGAAGCCTGGCAAGAAGCTAAGAAGGGACAGCAAACCTTCATCACAGCTTCACAATCTGTAAGTAAGCTTTTCGGTTGGTGAAACACCTTAAGTGCTCACCAGAAATTATTAGAATACAAAGCTGTTAAATGCTTTAAAGACTCGCTGAACAAGTACATTTAGTAAAATCTGGAAAGACTGAGCAGAACTTGACATTGAGCAATTTATTTTAAGCTGAAAATGTCACAAAAGGAAAAGAAAAGCACTGAATAAACTTCACTTCTTTTTTGACAGGTGCTGGATCTACTAAAAAGCTGCACTGCAATTCTGTGGGACTGGGGAGGTTTTGGGCCCAATACTCCTCACGTTTACTTCTGCTTAAGTTGCTATTTTAATAAAGTAACACTACTTTCGTGTAAGGGTGGTTTTAGTCCTCTGTCTGCACAGCAGACATTCTGTCCAGTTGTGGTCAGTATGATCTCAGGCTGCATTCCTTTTCTTTACATCACTCTCCCTGAGGGATGTTTTTCATGAGGGAAAGCATGTGTGGATAATGAAACAGTTGTGTTTATGTGTGTACTTGTGGATGTATGCAATGGAAGGAGGGTGTGTATAAATTATGGGTTCACTTCTTGAGAACATCTGGGATCCTCCACAAGGACATTCCCTCTCCTCCTTTCTTTTTTTTTTTTTGGTCCTTTTTAAAAGGAGACATGTTTATATTTTAATCTCAGCAACAGGAGGAGCACAGGATATGACCTAACACTGTCCACATTCAAAACACTTCCTTCATGTCTGATCTTATGAGCTGGCACAAAAAAAAAACCAAACGCATGTGTAACCAGGTTAAATTGTATGGTTATAATTACACAGAATCTGAAGTCCCAAACTATCCCTGCTCTACCTGACTGTGAGGACCTCCAAACCTGTAGTGGTGCTTATTATAAATTACAGCCACTCCTGATCCCTTTTCTTTTTCTGTGGTATGTCCCTATAAACTTGGGATCTCTCCTTGTCCCCGCCTTCTTTCTACGATTCCCCCGAGGGAGAGGAGCTGGAGTGCGCGACACACTTATTGGAGGTGTCTGTCTTTGTTATGTATTGTCAGAATAAAAGGAGAAAGCCCAAGGAGACTCCAGTGTCATCCAAAAACATCACACAACGCAGAAGCCCACCGGTCACACATAATGTGTGATGTGGTGGTCACAGCTTTCAGATGGCAGTTCATGATTTTAATGCATTGTATTTTGCATCAGAACACACATACACAATATGTCTTCTTATAATATTTTTTTATTATACATATTATTTTTAATAGAAAGATAAATACCACAAGGCCCACCAACCTTGCAGCTATACTTATTGTCCAATTAATCAGCTTCTAAAACCATGCCAATGCTTTTATATACTTTACAGTTACAGGCTAACATCAGTCTGTTCCTCAACTTCACTGGTTAACCACTTTTACCCCATTCATCAGTGATCAGGACCAGCACAGGACCACTAGTTAGCAGGTATTTTTTTGATGGTGGATCATTTTCAGGACTGCAGTGAAACTAGCATGGTAGTACCATGTTGGGTTTCATGTGTGCTGTAGAGCATGGATCATACAAAGCAGTGCTGCTGGAGCTTTTTAACAGCTCAGTGTCATTGCTGTGCTGAGAAAAGTCCACCAGCCAAAATAACCAGCCAACAGCATCTAGAGCCAATGGCTGACCACTGATGAAGGCCTAGAGGATTACAATCACATTCTGCATCAGATGAAGTCAATCATCCATGATTACAGCAGCAAGATGGACCAACAGCAAAATGAGGATATATCTAATAAAGTGAAATGCAACAGTGTTTAGCACCTCCAGCAGCACTGCTGCTCACCATATATACTGCTCACTCCAAAACGGAAATGATCCTGTTCTTTCCACCAAAACCCCCCCCAAAAGTTTGAACATGACTCACAGAAGAAACACGCAGGACCAGTTCTCAGAAAAAAAATCCCCCTCCAACACAATAACTTCATCCATCATCTCAATCAGAATTACAATTTTTCACAGATTTGATGTACTGTTCATGTGTGCAAGAAAGTCTCTGAGAATTATCTAACTGTGAATAGATGGTGAATTGTAGAGGAATTTAGAGATTTCTTTACAGTGATGGTGATAGGAACTGGAGGTTGTATTGCCTATATCACAAAAATAGCCATTTTTGTTACTATATAAAAGAAAATAGAGAATAAATAGAATGAGGTTTGATGAGAATTGAGGTTTATATATAATGTCCATATTAATAAAGTACTTAATCTGAGTCACTACACTTTGCTTCAACACCCTGCATGTACGTAAAAAATGTGTTGCTCAAAACTTCAACTGAATCTAACCCAGTACAATTTTTTAGGCATTGGGCAGAATATTTATAAATATATGATGTAATAATTTAGTAATTGTATATAATAATTTAATAAATAAGTAGCTTTTAGAGGCACTGAAGATATCAAAATCCACACATAATTCTGTCTTGGTTAGTTTCTACGGAATGACAACAGACAAATCAGACTTTATTAAAATCTCAGAGACTGATATGTGCAAGAATTTTAAATGTATATTCACACAAACAGTAGATTTACATCACCAGCCTGCAGTAATCTGATAAAGACACAGCTGAATGTCTTTCGTGGGTCAGGAACATCTCCAGTTTGGTGAGATAAGATAACAATCTACTTCTTCTAAGAGACATGTGTGCAGGAAACTCAATCTAGGCTTTAGTAGGTCAATGCTGAGGAGGAGAGAAGCTTTTTATCAAACACAAACTCAAGGGAAACACCAATGGTGTTTCCTTTCTTGCAGATGGGAAAGATAACCAATGAGGATAGATAGGTACACCATATTGTTCTTTTATTAGGGCTGATATGCATTTCTATAAGAAGGATACAGATATAATTTGTGATTGAAAATTAAATCTAATTGGCTTAACAGCTGAAAAGGTACTTAGATCACTGCCTGGTGCTAATTTCAAATTTTTATGAACACATAAGATGATATCAATACATAAAAATGTATAATATAATTATAAAATAAAAAATAAAAAGTAATTGGCACTACATTTATTTTAATAAACATGTCTACAAGCTCACAAATGAGCAAAAAAAACATTATGGCAGAATCTAAATAAAGCATCATCTAAATATCGTGCTCTTCCAGAGTGCAATAACGGCATCATCTAAAATGTATTTGAAATAATGATTGAATCTTAACACCTGTCCAATGGCAATATTTTTTCAGTTCAGATATCAATCTAAATCCAATATTATCATGCATTTCTAGTTTCCAATCCTGGTCCTATCCAGCCTTTTCCTCAGCAGTTCTCCCTGCTTTAAAATGTTTTAGTAATTAGCAGATTAGTTTGATCAGGTCAGTCAGTCAGTCATTTTCTGCCTCTTGTCCCAAGCGGGGTCGCGGGGGGGTGCTGGAGTCCATCCCAGCTCACACAGGACAAAGGTTTGATCAGGTGTGTTACTAAAATGGGTAAAGCAAAAGGGGTCTAGTTACAGGTCTGGGAAGCTGTGCTCTAAAGAAGGGTTTTCAGAAGGTTTTTTTCAGCCAAGAACCACTTCTGACTATACATCACTTATCAATTCTGTAAATGAGATGTGAAATAGTGAACTTTTTAAATGTGTAAACCTTCAGATAATATTGATCTTCTAAAGACCAATCTATTAAAAGGTTTATTAGAAAACAAAATTTTTTTGTTATTGTTGTTGTTTTTTGCATCATACCCTTCCTGAGACACACAGTGCTTAAAGCACTAGCAAAAGGAAGGTGAGCATACTGACTATGTGATGCTAACTCTCTAATTAAGAGTGAAGCTAAAATAATCTAATAAATGTACCAATTCCTATCTAAATTTAATCAACAGGTGCAATTTGATTGGTCTGTAGAAAGAATTCAATATGAGCCTATTACTCATGCGGATGGTTGGTTTGAAGCAGAAAGATGCAGAGGACCGGAAGAAATGGAGGCGGCTGATCCACTGTGGCGACCCCTAAACCGGAGAAGCCGAAAGAAAAAAAAGAAGAAGAAGAAGACTCATTTATTTCAGTAAAAAACTGAATATGAAAAAAAAAACTGAATGAAACTGAACATAATAAAAGCACATTGCATTTAAAATGTAGTACTGAAGCCACTCTGCTTCCCTCAGCTCAGAGAGAAATACAGTGATGAATTGCTTTAGACCACTGAGAATAATTTACATTTACGGCATTTAGCAGACGCTCTTATCCAGAGTGACTTACATGTCCTAATTTCAGGGACAGTCCCCCTGGAGCAACTCAGGGTTAAGGGTCTTGCTCAGGGACCCAGTGGTGGTAGTGCTAGAGGTGGGATTTGAACCGGGGCCCTCTTGATCCAGAGGGCCGTAAGCAAGTACCCTACCACTAGACCACCACCACCCAATAATGAGGAAGTGATGAGAGCTAATTGTGTTCCCAACATTTGGATCTATGTGTGAATTTGAGAATAAACCTAGAAGAAAAAAATACTTCTGGAAAAAAATGGAAACAATGTAGACATCGAAAGCTTTATATACCGACACCTGTCAAAAGGCATTGAGATTACCACCAGTAAGAAAAGCAGAAAAGACTGTATGAAGTTTTCATTGATTGCTCTAATCGACTGCAGGTTTAGGGTGGCGCTAACCTGAGCTGCACTGCAAAATTGCAAACGCTGAAATATATTTGAGTAGGGGATAACTGTGGCAGTTTGATCAGCAGTAGAGATCTTCCCTATAGTGACTGCAGTCCCACAGGCCTGGATCTCCCCAGCCCAAATCAATCACACTCACCTCCACTATAGAGGCTATTAGAGCTCTCTCTGCAGGCTGCAGAAAAATGGCTGACTATAGGAAACCAAGTCTATCCATTCCAGCAAGCATGGAGATTTGTGGAGTTATTTTCACTTATGCTCCCACATTTTGGGTTTTCTAAGAGGTGCATAAATCGTCTCAGCAGCACTTAGCACAAAGCAGGAGCTGCTTCTTCTAATTTTAATGTTCACATTCATTGATTACATGGATCAGGTTTGTGAGATTAGGGTTTCAAGAGCAGGCCTGTAACCATCCAGTTCAATTATTTGTGTGTTTATAGCCCTGTATTTTGCTGTTTATGGGTCCTCAGAATGCTAAAAATAAATGATTATTTATTTTATAATGTAGCCTATAGAACAAAACATTTAAAACCATCCATTTTCTGAGCACCTATTCTTCTGCTGAGTGAGTGTGTGTGTGTGTGTGTGTGGGCGCATGTGCATGTGCATGTGTGTGTGTATTTGGGTGTAATAGAGTAACTGAAGTTCAAGCGCTCTTTAATTAATATGCCAGATTATATCAGTTAGAGCTCAGTACTCCTACAAACAAAAGTCTCCTAATGAAGAGTGAAAGTGAGCTAGCAAAGGTGGTAAGCGTGAGAAGAAGGAGCGGGAAGGGTGTGCATTTCCGGCGAGGTCCAGCAAAAACATTACAATGCCAATCTGCATTCAAAGACTAATGCTTTGTAATGGCTAAAGTAATCAGGCCCAGCTAACTGTGGCCTGATATAACTGCAGATTTCTAATCAAGCAGCCAGTCAGACTACACATCCCATACCCTTTTGTTGGCTTAAAGGGCAAAATCTAACCAGTTATTTTTGAAGAACTCTAGAACAGGAAGAAGAGGGGGGTATAGGGGCAGGGATTGTGGAGAGGAAGCTAAAGCTTTTTTCCTCTAGAATATGTGCTCTCTACAGTCAGTGGCCTTTTCACTTTGGTTGAAAGCTGGTCAAGTTAAAAGAAGACAAAGCCGTCTGGCAGGATGTTGATGGTGGACTATAAAAAGTCTTTTGGAGTCTGTAAGGGAACACTGCCAAAAATGTAAAATGATTCCTACCATATGCCACCAGACAAATCAGAAAGATAGCCATGATGGTAGAACTACAATGATGGTTGCCAACTCAGCTCCAGGATGCTTGGAGTCCATCACAAATTGATGACTTCCACATAGTCAAATCTATCAAAACTGGTAATCAACTCTTTATTAACAAGGCAAAACCCCTCAACCCCCAATTATTTCTGCTTATGAATCTACCTCCCTTTATTACTGTGATTTAATATTCTCTCAGAATATATTCATGAGCTATCACAGAGCATGCATGCACAGAGCAGAGTGCAAACTAGAATGTATTCAATCAAAATGTATCATTGCTGTTATTATCATTGTACCTGTTATTATTTATTTTCCAAGTTTTTGGCTTGGGTTTATTCAAAACTTGAAATACATATCAGTCTGGAAATTCATTTCTAAAACATTCTTAATCACAGTTATATACTGTATAGTGCTGCATATCTGAATAGCTAAATGTAGCTCAGGATTACAGTATATTTTGTCAACTTAAAATGCAACTCTATAGCGCCTCATACATTTTTGCTTGGCCAAGTTGGATCTTCTTTAAGTGAATTTAATGCTTTTTGTGACCAAGAAGTGTTTACTTTGACAGGAAAGGACATTTTCCATGATACCTAAGGACTGCAGAGAGGATACATGAAGTTTACTGATTATTATTATTAAGTGTTATCTATTAGAATATATTTCAGAAGGCCGCAATTGTTCAAACACCAATATTACACAGATAGCCCAGGGGTACACAAAGTCTCAAAGTTTAGTGATTTACCTGGTCAGATACCTAATTCGTATAATCTATTTATTAGCCAGGTTTAGTGTGTTTAAGTGGGAAAACCTCCAAACAGTGCTTGATCCTCCAAGACCAGAGTTGTGCAGCCATGGAACAGCTGATCAGGATGCCAGTAGTCATGGGAGAGGTAATGGTTTATTGTTGTTGTTTTTTAAAGGAAGGTAGCTAAGCTCTGCTACACTCAGTGTTTCCAGAAATGGAGCTGCGAACCCCTTACCTACAAGAACAGATGCCACATCGAAACACTTGCAGGTTTATACCCAGTCCTGTTTCTTGTACTGCACTACACTCTCAAAGCAGTTTACAGAAAATGCTCTCCTAGATTCCACAGTCAGATAACACTAGCCAGGCCTGATACTCAAACCTCTCTCTCAGAATATGATGCCAGCTCTCCCTCCTGCTATCTCTCCATATCATTCTCATTCCAGGACTCCAGCATGCTGTGCATGGAAATCTAGGTCACTGGTAGAAGTGGCAGAAGAAGAAAAAAAATTATCATCAGGAATGTTGTCACACTCTTCAACTCTGCCCTTCACAAAAACACACACGTGTGTGTGTGTGTGTGTGTGTGTGTGTGTGAGTGTGAGTATGAGTATGAGTGTGAGTGTGAAGCGGAGCCTGGAACCCTGCACTCCAAATAGAATAATGCTATACTAACAAAAGTTTCCATGTCTTTGGTGAAAGCTTGGGATACACTAAAGCAGTGGTCACCAACCATGGTATGTGTGTGTGTGTGTGTGTGTGTGTGTGTGTGTGTGTGTGTGTGTGTGTGTGTGTGTGTGTTTGTGAAGGGAATAATGCTGGCAAACATACAACAACCATCATATAGATAAAATCCATGCTTGAAACACATAACTGTGAAGAAGCAGCATAGGTTCATAAATTAAATAAATGCAATATTAAATAAGCTTAAGCCACTGAGACAAGTGTTTCTAAACAAGCACATATCAGGACATAGGGAAAAAGGTGCCACTACCAAGCATACGTAAGATCAACAACAGACTCTATACCACAAAAAAAAACAGTGACTTTTGACATTGAACAAAAACAAAGGACAACACACTTCTAAACCTTACACTTCTAAACCTTACATTAATATTCACAGAACCAAAAGAAAAGAACGTCACTTCCAGAGACCACTGTCAAATGTGCCACAGACATTGATTAAACCACAGCAGACAGTGACTTGAAAACTGCTGACACTAACAAAATTCCCCATAGCACATAAAACACTATATAATTTCAGAAACAATCAGGAGTGTGACCATATTTGGACTACTGGTCTATGGCATTCTGTAGCATAGCTTTTTATATTCATTGTCATTAATCAGGCTTGCAATAGACTCTTATGTTATCTATTCAGTGTAAATGTTTTGACTTTAGATGTAAGACTGGAATATCTACTGTTGATTTCAATATCAATCAATGACCTAGTTTTCAGGATGCTAAAAGCAACTTTACAACTTGGAGGGCTATAATAGACTGGGAGGGCTGTCAAAGTGTTAGGGAAATGGTTACTGAGTGCTTATATGTATTCACTTTTCAACAATCAAATATTGGGGGCGGTGAGGAAAGAGGTGTGAGCGAAGCCTCTTCCTCCAGCAGGTTGAGGGACCGCCCCATCACCACTGCTACGGCTACCAATGCCTGCTCAATGCGAACGCACTCCTCCAGCCGCTCGTTGGTCTCCAGAGAGCGAGCTGTATCCCCACTCTGAGGCTCCCTAGCAGGGCTTCAAGTGTCCACTCTCGCTCCTCACACCGACTTGCAAGGCTCGCGACGTCCCAAGTTTGGCAGTTAATTTCTGTCACGGTGGCGGGGTGCAGGAAGGATGTCTGCGCAGAGCCAGTGATCCAAGACATACTTTTATTCAAACAAGTCACGAAAACCAGACATAAAACTGAAACTGAACCACCCGTAACTTCAGGCTTTGCCTATAGAATGAACTGCGCTCTGTTCTGACTCATTGAGGCTTAAGTAGTCAGCCCCAATGAAGCACACCTGTGCCTTCATGAGCTCAGGTGTGCTCAGTCAGAACAGAGCGCCCTCTACCATGAACAAAACATAACCAAACCATGTCAAAGACTTTGATTTGGACTCTGCAAACCATTAACGTTTTTCTACCTTTTCCAGTTTTTTTTGTAGTAGGACTTCTGCTCATAGTGTCATTGTCTTAATGTATGACCCACTTTCGGAGGAGCAGGCATGTCTATCACAACGCGTAGATCTAATTGCGATGCTCAGCATGCTCATCCAGCCCACCACGCCTTCCATCACGCCACCCACCCCCCCGCCAACAGCACCCGAGTGCGAATCTTCGTTGTTGGATTCTGTGTTAGCTCCGAAGGGCAGGGCTGCAAAGCTAGCTCCCTCACCAGTCCTGGAGATGACTGCCACACGTGTCATGGAAGGCATGGTTTTCATGACGTCTGTCGCTTGTGTCACGGAGGGTGAGGCTGTGAACCCGGCTCCCGCGTTAGCCCCAAGAGGCAGGGCTGCGATGGTAGTTCGCACGTCAGCACAAAAGCTTTTCTGTTCTGGATAATGTACCTGCCTCGGAAGGTGGGGCTTCTGTTCTGGACTATTTGCCTGCCTCAGAGGGTTGGGCTTCTGTTATGTGCCTGCACTCGAGATCGGAGCTTCTGGGACTTCTCAGTGCCAGGATCACTCTGAGGAAATAGGATGTATGACACACAGCGAAAGCTGCAGCAATAGCGATGATGGCAAGACCTACTGCAGTCCAGGGGATTTTCTGTGTGATTGAGTGAGAGACTGTTTGGATGGCATAGAGGAAGCAGTCTGTCCTCTAGTCACTAAAGCTCCTCCCTATAAACTGTCCACTGGAAGACACTGTGAGTATCCCTCTGTAGTGTGTGAAGGCCACTCTGACTGCCCTGAGGGTTCAGAGGAACTGCAGGATGCTGCCTGTCTTCTGCATTGTGATGATGAGACATTATGCCTGACTGAACAGCAGTTCTGTAATGGAAAAAGGGACTGTGCAATCAACCATGGACGCATGTCTGAAGGTACTGCACCTGCAATCAGGAGCGGTCCACCTTGGACACTATGGACAGGGGAATTGGGGTACCTTTCACTGAAACCTTGGTGTTTCAGACCTGGGAATGGGCCCAGTCATGTGCCCATTAAAGGGGTTGTTTAAGTTGGTGATTGGGTTTTTGTTTGGCCTCCCCTCAAAGGTCCAGCTTTGAGTGAGGTAAGGTTTTTGTGGAAGGAGTTGTGCCTTTAGGGGGGAGTTTCTGTCACAGTAGATGGCACTCTGTTTTGACTGAGCATACCTGGGCCCATCAGGGCGACAGGTGTGCTTCATTGGGGGCTGGCTTTATAAGCTCCAATGAGTCAGAGCAGAGCATCCGTCATTCACACGGGTGCTTTAGTTTTGTATCTGTATGGTTTATGTTCAGTTCGTTTAATAAAGTCAAGGGTGAGAATCTCGTCTACACACTTACGTCCTACCCACACCATTCCAGCATTACAACAGGGTTCCTTGTGAATATTATATGCATTGATTTTAAAGTGATCTTTGTTGGTTGATAAAAACTAACCTGTTATCAATGTAAAGTGCCTTGGGGCAACTTTGTTGTAAAAGGCGCTATACAAGAATAAATTGAATTGAATTGAATTGAATAAATATGTCTGCCTATGGACTGTGGAAGACAAAATTGTTTTAAAAAAGTTTTTAAACTTTTCCAGACTGATGAGCATCAACATCACTTTTTCTTAGGTTCTTAGAAATCTCCTCTGCTTGTACCATTATGCAATTCCACAATTATTTGTTGTTGATCATAATTTGATAGATCAGATGAAATACCTGGTTGTCAAAATAACTGCTAATCCAAGAGGTTTGCAAATTTTGGTCACTCAATGATACATAACATTGAATGAATGAATGGCCGGGTATATTATGTATACATATATATATATATATATATATATATATGTGTTTGCATGTATATTATATATATATATGTTATGTTTTATATTGTGTTTTTTTCTTCTCACAATTCTCTTTATCTACCTTTAGGGCTTGGAAATCTGATGATGATGAAGGTTAAAGTTTTACAGAAATCTAGAAATTTCTGAAGTATTCACTAACTTTGAAGCACCACAGTGTCATTACACTCCTAAAAAATAGCTCTGTATTTATGACTCAAAATTTCAGAGTTCATATGCCCATGGGTTTGTCAGGCATTTATATTCAGGCAGAACTGAGAAAAGGTGATGGTGATGAATTTTTCATGAGTGCCTATATTTTTTTGCTTTCAGAGGGGCAAGAAGTTAATCTATCTCCCAATAAAAATAGTGAGAATGGCAAGCAGTGACAATGACAAAATCAGACTGAAAGAAACCAACCTGGCAAATGTTTGTAAGAGTGAACAAACAACCTCTCTCTCTCTCTCTCTCTCTCTCTCTCTCTCTCTCTCACACACACACACACACCTACACACACACACACACACACCTACACACACATCCCTCAAGATGCCAGAGCCATACAACTCTACTTCTGAAGAATAAGTAAAGTGGTTCTTAAAAAAAGAAATTACATAGAGATGATTGTATTAGTTTGTAATTGTTGTACTGGGGGCTGTTTGGTTTATGAAAACATTTGAGTAATTCCCAGTTCAGACGGGAAATTTTAAAACACCATCAAAAAATAGGAACAAAAATTCACACTTAAAAATTCACACAAGACATTTCTTACAGTACAAGCTAACATGAAACTTATAAATGCTCTAGGTTAAACCCTAGAAATCTCAGGATAGAAACACAGACAAAAATATGCACACACAGAGTTACATCTAGAAGCAGTTAAGTATTACCAATTCAATTCCAAACAAGGAAAATGGCAGCAGCAAACCATGCAGAGAACAAGTAGACTCCACACAGAAAGAACCCTCTGAACTGGAATCAAGCATAGAACCTTTTCACTGTAAGATCACAGACCATATCTGCCATTTATTAAGATGGAAATGATATCCAATGCCTTTTGTCCAGCAAGGGGTGGTGGTGGTCTAGAGGATGTATAGTGGCAGTGATAGTGAGGGTCTAGTGGTAGGATGCTTGCCTGAGCACCAAGAGTTTGCAAGTTCAAATCCTGTCTCCAGCACTACCACCATTGGGCAACACCCTCAATCCCCAAGTTGCTCCAAGGAGAAAGCCACTGTCATTAGCAAATGTAAATCGCTCTGGATAAGAGCATCTGCTAAATGCCATAAATGCAGTGGAATCCTAAGCAATCTGAACTTAACTCTATCTATTTATATACCACAGGAAAAAATTACTAATGAGATATTTTCCATTTTTAAAGTGAAAAGTGACAACCCTTGTCATTGCGAGGTCATGGCACAGCACACATGAACCACAACGAAATTGGACCTCTGCATTTAACCCATGCACACTCAAACCCGTGCAGCAGTGGGCAGCTATTGAAAGCGCCCGGGGAGCAGTGACAGGGACAGTTCCTTGCTCAAGGGTACCTCAGGGCAACCTACTGGGAAGGGGTTTGAACCTCCGATCCTCCGATCATGCGGCTAATGCCCTAACCGCTAGGCCACCGCTGCCCATTGGGTGTGCATTCATTCTTAAGTAAAACTTAAGAAAATTACATTATTACTAGACTGCTTTCAGGGTCCAGTTATGGCAAGCAAGATTAGATCAGAAATAATAAAGCACTAAAGAAATTGCTAATTTCTGATGTTTCCATTTTCCAGTCAGCTACTGAAATCTTTGCACCCTGTAGCCCATCTGGGAAATATACATTCCCCTACATTTCCTTGCCTTCATTTCACAACATCATCCTTAAAGCATTATGAAAACATACTTTACAAATGCTGATTTTTGTATATTTTTAAACTGAGAGTTGTTCATATGGTAATTCTCATATGTCAGATAATTAATGTCCATATTGGCCAGTAATTGGGGTTGGGGTGTGGGTGAGGGACCAGATATATCCGTGACACACCCACTTCATATGATTAGAATCATAATTAGCTGTGCAGAGGGATATTTTTTTTTCATCATAAGTTGGTGGCAAAATCCATACCTAGCAATACCACAACCATCCCTCTTGACTTGATAGCAGCTTGGGAGACTTTAATGATGCTGTGTGGACTTGTAAAAAGAAGCATTTGTGCTATTGAAATTTTTACATATATTTAAGGTGCAGTTAATATACACATAGAGGCGGACTCTTCCATCTCTGGGGCCGAAGTTGCCGAGGTGGTCAAAAAGCTCCTCGGTGGCAGGTCTCCAGGGGTGGATGAGATCCGCCCAGAGTTCCTCAAGGCTCTGGATGTTGTAGGACTGTCATGGTTGACATGCCTCTGCAACATTGCATGGACATCGGGGACGGTGCCTCTGGATTGGCAAACTGGGGTGGTGGTCCCCCTCTTTAAGAAAGGGGACCGGAGGGTGTGTTCCAACTATAGAGTGATCACACTTCTCAGCCTCCCTGGGAAAGTCTATTCAGGGGTCCTGGAAAGGAGGGTCCGTTGGATAGTCGAACCCCGGATTCAGGAGGAGCAGTGTGGTTTCCGTCCAGGTCGCGGAACAGTGGACCAGCTCTACACCCTTGGCAGAGTCCTGGAGGGTGCATTGGAGCTTGCCCAACCAGTCTACATGTGCTTTGTGGACTTGGAGAAGACATTCGACCATGTCCCTCGGATAGTCCTGTGGGGGGTACTCCGTGAGTATGGGGTATCGGATTCCCTGTTAAGGGCTGACCCTGTACAACCGGTGTCAGAGCTTGGTTCGCATTGCCAGCAGTAAGTCGGACCTGTTTCCGGTGAGAGTTGGACTCCGCCAGGGCTGCCCTTTGTCACCGATCATAATTTCATAATTTTTTCATCATCTGTTCATAATTTTTATGGACAGGATTTCTAGCAGCCAGGGCGTTGAGGGGGTCCGGTTTGGTTGGCTCAGGATTGGGTCACTGCTTTTTGCAGATAACGTTGTCCTGTTGGCCTCATCAGGCCGTGACCTTCAGCTCTCACTGGATCGGTTCGCAGCCGAGTGTGTTCGCAGCCGAGTGTGATCTGAGGCCATTGTCCTCAGCCGGAAAAAGGTGGAGTGCCCTCTCAGGGTTGGGAGTGAGATCCTGCCCCAAGTGGAGGAGTTTAAGTATCTCTGGATCTTGTTCATGAGTGAGGGTAAAATGGAGCGGGAGATCGACAGGTGGATCGGGGCAGCGTCCGCAGTGATGCGGGCTCTGCATTGGTCCGTCATGGTGAAGAAGGAGCTGAGCCAAAAGGCAAAGCTTTCAATTTACCGGTCGATCTACATTCCCACCCTCACCTATGGTCACGAGCTGTGGGTAGTGACCGTAAGAACGAGCTCGCGAATATAAGCGGCCGAAATGAGCTTCCTCCGCAGGGTGTCTGGGCTCTCCCTTAGGGATAGGGTGAGAAGCTCAGCCATCCGGGAGGGGCTCAGAGTAGAGCCGCTGCTCCTCCGCATCGAGAGGAGCCAGATGAGGTGGCTCGGGCATCTAATTAGGATGCCCCCTGGACGCCTCCCTGGTGAGGTGTTCCGGGCACGTCCCACCAGAAAGAGACCCCGGGGAAGGGCCTGAGAACGCCTTGGGATCCGCCCGGAGGAGCTGGAAGAAGTGGCCGGGGAGAGGGAAGTCTGGGCATCCCTGCTAAAGCTGCTGCCCCCGCGACCCGACCTCGGATAAGCGGAAGATAATGGATGGATGGATTAATATACACTTAATTCAGTTACTAGGTGGTGCAATTTGGCAACTTATGGAGGCTGGGTGATGTCACTTGACCAGCATTAAATGAGATCATTTTCATGTAGTTTGGCTGCTGATGTGGGCAGCATCACTGATTTGATTAGTGATAAAATGTAATGTTTAATTTCTCAAAAATGTAAAATATGGCACTTCCTCAGCTTTGGAGCCTACAATGGATACAATTTACATCAACCTCTTTTCATGGTATGGGGCCTTTGAGATATGTGCTGACTCTTGTTGTTTTTGTTTTTTTTACATGAAGAAATCCATAGTGGAATAATTACTGAGCCAGCTCCTTCTTTCAGGAAAACATGAAATACAAGGAAAGGGTAAGGCTATTAACATGAATGTCAGATTAGACTAAGTACACCCATATGCTGTCTTTGTTACTGCTTTATCATTGTTTAAAAACCCCTGATATCGTTGTGAAACAGAACAGCGATCAGTTACAATGATGCATCACCCCTTTTCATTAGAAAGACATCAATCAAGATGTCTCATCAGTGGGCTGTTTGGTCTTTCCCTGCATAAACCTCCTGCACTGAGCTGGAGTACATTGTATGGTGTTGATAACTAAAAACTAAAAAAATAACTAAAAATAACTAATAAATAAGCCACAATCTCAAATGCAGCTGGAATCAGAGGACTCCGTGTTCATCCATCATTATACTGCACTGATGTACACACTTACACTTTTACTTATTGAGAAATAAAAAAATCTGAAATAGACTAGTTTTGGAATAGGGCATTCAAGCTAGAGAACATGTGATTAGAGGTGTTTGTTTACTGCACTCATTCAGTGTAGATCCTTTGCAAATCTTGAAATTATAAAAAATATGGAAATTACTGTTTAGGCCCAGCCCAACCCAGCCACTAGGGATGCACAAGCCAGTGTATTTCTTTGTGCCAGTCACAAGCTTGGATAAATGGATGGAGAGTAACATCAAGAAGGGCATCCAGTGTAAAACTTTTGTGAAATCAATGGGCAGACAATGAAACTGACTTCCATACCGGATCGTCAAGGCCCGGGTCAACAACGACCACCACCAGTGCTGTTAGCCTACAGGGTGCTGGTGGAAATTGGGCTACTGTTGGCCAAAGGAGAAGAAGAAGAAGAAGAAGAAGAAGAAGGAGAAGAAGAGGAAGGCATGGCTGGATGGAGGAGTAGAGAAAGAAGGGGAGGAGAGTGGAAGTGAAGGTAGGAACTTTGAATGTTGGCAGCATGACTGGTAAAGTAGAGAATTAGCTAATATGATGGAGAGAAGGAAGGTTGATATTTTGTGTATGCAATTGTTTTATTGGAGGAGGGTTTAAATGGTTCTACCATGGTGTGGATGGAAGGAGGAATCGAGTAGGTGTTATCTTGAAGGAAGAGTATATGAAGAGTGTTTTGGAGGTGGTGTTGGACATTTTGGAGACAAAGTTAGAGAAGTTGGTTGGTTTGGATGATTTTATTGGGAGGAGGATGTTGAAAATGGAGCTGTCAGGAAAGTGTGACATGGTGAGAGAGGACATGCAAGTGGTTGGTTTGAAGGAATAAAATGCAGAGGACCGGAAGAAATGGAAATGGATGATCTGCTGTAGCAACCCCTAAATGGGAGCAACTGAAAAAAAAAAAGAAAGATTGTTTAGGCTGCCCAGGTATGCCTCTTCTCGGCCTTTTGGCTAAGATCAAGTGTAGTATCTGTTCTTATCAGTTTAATATCTGATACGTCCTCTATATGAGGACTGCATATTAAATTGATTTTTAGAACAGGGAGACGGTAAAGGAGCTTGCTCCGTCCATTCCATGCATCAACCTGGTATTGCAGTATTTCCGGGAACGGTGTGCTTCTTGATCCAAGATGGCGGCGCTGTAACACGCAGCGGCCGCTCCGGGGTCCAAACTTTGGTGCTAAAGTCTGTAAAAAAGTCTTTCATCCGACTACTTTTCATCATAAGACTTGCACATGAGTGTCACATCTGTGAATGCTCTTAAATTTAACCGCCAAACACTGCTGGAGCTCAGGAATCAGCCAGGATTCAGTCTTCCAGCGACTCTCCGAACAACGCTACGGGAGCACGGCGTGCTGAGAAGACCAGGCCTTCACTCCCCAAGATTGCCTGCTGTACCTGGCCAACTGAGAGGACATCGGAAGTGGTGCGAGAGGAAACAGAAACGCGGAAAGCATGCTGGGGTTCAGCTCACGGCTCACGGCTAACGCTAGCCGACCGGCTATCCCGTCCGTCCTCCTCGCCAATGTCCGCTCCCTGGATAATAAACTGGACTGCATACGACTCCAGGTGAACACCCAATGTGAGTACAGAGACTGCTGTGTTTTTGTTTTTACGGAGACATGGCTCAGCGACAGCGTTCCGGACACCGCCATCCAGCTCGCCGGACTCTCCGCATTTCGCGCGAACAGAAACTCCGCTCTGTCCAGCAATACTCGCAGAAGGGGGCTGTGTGTTTACGTAAACACACAATGGTGTACAAACGCTGTGCTGGTCTCTACACACTGCTCGACACTGCTGGAGGTGATAACAGTCAGATGCAGACCGTTTTATTTGCCCAGGGAGTTCTCTACAGTGTTTATTACAGCGGTCTACAGCGCTAATGATGATAAGTGGAGTGTGGTCCCGACGTGGTCTCCTGAAGTCAACAACCATCTCTTTAGTCTTGTCGACGTTCAGAGACAGGTTGTTGGTGAGAAGATCTCTTCTCAGAGTCAACCCATGGAAAGCTGCCGGTCCAGACAATATTCAAGGTCGTGTGCTCAGAGGATGTGCAGAACCTGCTGGCAGATTTTCTCACTGACATCTTCAACACCTCTCTGAGCACCACTGTTTTTCCAAGGTGCTTCAAGACCACCAGCATCATTCCAGTGCCAAAGAAACCATCTATCTCCTGCCTCAATGACTATCGTCCCGTCGCACTCACACCCATCATCATGAAGTGCTTCGAGAGGCTGGTCATGAGGCACATCAAGTCTCAGATCCCCTCCTCACTAGACCCCCTGCAGTTTGCTTATCGTCCCAACCGCTCAACGGATGACGCAATCTCCACCACCCTCCACCTGGCCCTTTCTCATCTGGACAGAAAGGACAGTTACGTCAGAATGCTGTTCATCGACTAAAGTTCAGCATTCAACACCATCATCCCTCAGCACCTGAGTGAGAAGCTGAGGCTGCTGGGCCTGAACACCTCCCTCTGTAACTGGATCCTGAACTTCCTGACTGGCAGACCCCAGTCAGTCAGGATCAGTAGCAGCACCTCCAACACCTGATACAACCGTGGTGGGACTGATCAGCTGTGGAGACGAGGCAGCTTACAGAGAGGAGATACAAGAGCTGACGGACTGGTGCAGAACCAACAACCTGTCTCTGAACGTCGACAAGACTAAAGAGATGGTTGTTGACTTCAGGAGACCACGTCGGGACCACACTCCACTTATCATCAACACCTCACCTGTGGAGATGGTCCAGAGCACCAAGTTTCTTGGTGTTCACATCACTGACAACCTCACGTGGACCCTCAAAAACCAGCTCCATCACAAAGAAAGCCCAGCAGCACCTCTACTTCCTGCGCAGACTGAGGAAAGCCCATCTTCCGCCACCCATCCTCACCATCTTCTACAGAGGAACCATTGAGAGCATCCTGAGCGGCTGCATTACTGCCTGGTACAGGAATTGCAATGTCTTAGACCGCAAGTCCCTACAACGGGTAGTGAGAACAGCTGAGAAGATCATCGGGATCTCTCTGTACAGGACATTTTCACCACTCGCTGCATCCGCAAAGCAACCAGCATTGTGGATGATCCCTCCCACCCATCCCACACTCTCTTCTCCCTCCTACCATCCAGGAAAAGGTTCCGCAGCATACGGGCCTCCACTTCCAGGATGGGAAATAGTTTCTTCCCCCTGGCCATCAGACTCTTGAACTCTTAAACTGCCAATATCTACCCAGTCTACCATTTTCATCTTGTATTTATTTATTTATCTCCTGTTGCACTCTGCACTTTATCAATAACACTGCTCCACCACACTGCTACACTGTAATCTACCTGGGCTGCTTTGTTCCACAACACTGCGGCCCTCTACGGATGATTGTACTGTCTGTCGTGCCGTCTGTTGTTGTCTGTCTTGTCCGCACTTGTTGCCCCGTTTTGTGTATTATGTTGTGTCTTATGTCTTATGTCTTGTGTCTTGTTTCTTGTGTCTTGTCTTGTGTGTAGCACCAGGGTCCTGGAGGAACGTTATTTCGTTTCACTGTGTACTGTGTATATGGCTGAAATGACAATAAAATCCTACTTGACTTGACTTGACTCTGCTAACACACACACAGACACACACACACACACACACACACATTCATACAAACATGCACACACACGGAGAAAGCATGGAAGAAGTGTTGCATCATCCCCACTGTTTAATACATACATCATTTATCCAGTTAACATGGCTGAAACTGCTTTTCACTCTCAGATGGTAGAGTACTTGGATGGTACTTCTTGGGTCACTGGGGTATTTCCCTCAAGGGTACCTTTAGTCAGTGTCACGGGTGAGATTCGTTTTGGGCACGGTAGAGGGTGCTCTGTTCTGACTGAGCACACCTGAGCTCATGAAGGCACAGGTGTGCTTCATTGGGTCTGACTATTTAAGCCGTGATGAGTCAGAACAGAGCGCGGTTCATTCACTAGGTGAAGCCTACAGTTAATGGTGGTTTTGGTAACTTGTTTTAGTCACGACTGCAGTTCTGACCCAAACAAGACACAAGGAACTGCAGTTGGATCTTGTGTTGGTCAATATGACGAATAAAGTTTTGTTCCTGACTCCTGGCTCAGCACAGACGTCCTTCCCGCACCCCATCACCATTACAGTCAGGGAGAAAACTCCTCCATTTATAAATTAAATTAAAATCGCTGTGTACACCCTGTCCCAACTTCAGGCTTTTTTTTTTTTTTTACTATTTTACTCTTCACTTTAAACATTAGGTTATAAAAAGCAACAAACATGCCACTCTTTACAGTAAAATTAATTTAAATTACAAAGTACAAAATTGGACCTCCTAATAGGGAAATTCAGTAGTTATGGGAATGAAAATTAAACAAGAACAAATCCACAGTTAGCACGATTAAATTTATTTAAATTTATTTATTTAAAAGTAACTGACTGCTGTTGAGATTTAGCTTCACATATCTTTCAGCACTGCCATAGCGCTAAAATTCAATTCAGTTCAATTCAATTTATTCTTGTATAGCGCCTTTCACAACAGAGTTGCCCCAAGGCACTTTACATAGTTGGGAGACATAGATTATAACATGGTCTAAAATGATCATTTTCTTCATTGCCTCGCTGATACCCCCACCTCCTTTCTAACTTTTCATTCCTCCATCACCTTCGCCAGCACACTTACTTTAATACAGCCCCTTCTGTGCACCCTCAGCCTGCAATGATGAAGAAAATCCACAGTGAGCAAATCCTGAACAAAGTGCTGTCATCTTCCTGCCTCAGGAATTGCTGACTCCACTGCACCTGAACTGCACGATATCACACTCTCAACACAAAAATTTACACAACAGATCTGTCAGGACTGACCTGGAATGTCCACTGCCCAGCTACTGCCCAGATAAGAGGGAATAGAATAGGGATTTAATGATTTTTTATCTGTCAAGGGCAAACAAAGCTCAACACTTAATTCACAAATGTGTGTGTGTCTGTGTGTGTGTGTGTGTGTGTGTGTGTGTGTGTGTGTGTGTGTGTGTATGTTTGCTGCATTTATACACCACCCCTTCATACAATTATTAATTATGCTGTGTGAAATTCCTGAAATAAGATGTGCAAATAAGAATCTAAACATAGTAAAAGGAAAGGATACTTACATGTAAATTGTCTTGTAAGTTGATTGTTACACCATTAAAAAAAACTCCTCTTTACATTTTGTTCACATTTCATGATGGGAGTACAAATATTATGTTCCCTGAATATCTTGTAAAATGATTGTTTTTTAACCATGACATATTTGTGAAGCTAAATCTCAACAGTCATTTCTTTTATTTTTCATTACTAATATATACATTACATTACATAATATATACATTACATATGTATATATACATATATATATAATCACACACATACAGAAGACAGAGAGAGAGAGAGCGAGAGAGAAAGAAAGAGAGAGAGAGAGATGGGTGGTGGTGGTCTTGTGGTGGGGTACTTGCCTACAGACCTCTGGATCAAGAGGTCCCCGGTTCGAATCCCACCTCTGGCACTACCACCACTGGGTCCCTGAGCAAGACCCTTAACCCTGAGTTGCTCCAGGGGGACTGTCCCTGTAATCAGGACATGTGAGTCGCTCTGGATAGGAGCGTCTGCTAAATGCCATAAATCTAAAGAGAGAGAGAGAGAGAGAGAGAGAGAGAGAGAGAGAGAGAGAGAGAGAAAGACAAAGAGTAACAAATACATAGATCTTTTACTCAACCTCTACCTCAGAAATTCCCTTTGTTGTGATGGAAAATGTGAAGAGAATACACAGAGGGAATCCTAGCCTTTCAGAGGCTAAAGCTTAGAAGAAGACAAAAGTATGCCATATATTTAGACACAATTTGGACAATGAGGAAATCAGAACTGATTAACCTAATTTAGTCAAAAGGAATTTCAAGCAGTTTTTCAAACACCAGGCCATGAATAAGGCAAAAGGTCCCTTTGTCTTTTTCTGAGATATTATTCCTTCCCTTTATAACATGATAAAGCAATTCACTTGTGCATTTCTGAAAAGGGCAGCAATGAATCGCCTAATTCATAATTCAACAGTGCCGCCCATGGATCACTCTCTCTAATAACTGAACCAAAACAGAGCCCCTCCCCCCACTTGCTCTCTCTCCATCCCTATCTCTGTTTCCATGGAAACAGTTGTCAACGTGGAGAGGACAACGTGGCAGGATATACCAACAGATCTATCCCAGCATGCACTGCAGTCGATGGAGGGAGCTCCCATTGGGAGGTTGTAGCAATGAGGCAAGACATTGATTCTGTTATCAGTTGTCTGAGGGGTTCTGCAAAAAGCAAAACAGTACAAGTGCCATGCTTGTTCCATCACCCTGGATGGGTCCCTGTGATAAAGGGTGGAAAAACTCCCTTGCATCGCTTGCGTTTTTACTGATGCAGTGTATTGTGGAGTTGTAGTCATACAGACTTTCAGGCCAATTAACCCATTTTTGCTGAGATTTCACAACATTTTTGTTTGCCAGCGTTGTTTAAAAACGTATTTTGTGAACCTGCTCGGAAGATATGTTTAGTTCAACAAACTGTAATAAAGATGCCTAGAGAGAAAATATTCTAAGGGCTGAAATTTGCAGCAGGCAATAGAATGATCAGTGTGTCAGTATTATCTTCTCCAGTCCCCTCTTTGAGAAAGTCTAGTCCAACAAGTTTAATTTAATCAATCCTTTAATAAATTATATAAAAGGTAAATAAAAGGTCTGCTTTTAAAAAGTCAGGAATCAAACCCAGGCACCAAGAAATGTATAACTTTATTGAAAATAAGTAATTTCTGTTACTTATGATGTCTGCAGGGGATGATTAAAATTAACAAGATTTTTTTTCAAGAAAACAAAGAACACCAAGGTTTTAAATGGCTTCTTGAAGGTATTTGATGAAAAAGTGCCTCGCACTGAAAAACCATGGCTTCATGTTAACCAGTTTGTATCAACACTGATGTTTTGTAAGTATGTGTTTTGCAGGTGTGTATGTGTACAAGCTAAGGCAGCTGTTTATTCTTTCTTTTCTGAGGATGATTTGCTTTCATGCTTGCCATGAAATGAAATGTATACGCTCATCTAGACAGCTACAGATTGATTTAATTAGTGATATGGATCAGGGTCTTGACTACATGCAGGGGCCACAGACAGTATAATTGAAACATAAATGAATAAAATGAGCTCTTCTGTGCTGCTAAGGTTCTTCTTGAGAACCTGTTGTGCCTGATTTGTACTTTATCGTATGAAAATACCTTAAACCTATCATATTTATCTATAGCACACCAATGTTTTATACTTTATAACTTTTTTAGAACTCATGATATATTGCATCTTGATCACAAAATGCAAAAAAGAGGTGTATCAAATCAATAACCATAGACACACTTTGGTTTACTGACTTTATGAACATGAAATGAAAAAGATTAGATGTCTTAATATTTGTTTTTATCAATAAAAGCTAGAATTAGTCTATTGCTAAAATTAATTATTAATTTTTTTATTTTTAAGCAACACAACAGCAGTTTCACACAGGCTACCCTTTAGATATAAGGCTAAATTGCACTGTAATCAACCAAAAGAGACAGAAAAGGCAATGGAGTAGCTAATCCAAAGCAATCAGAAACAAATACCCACAGGCCCATTATTGTGTCCCACTTACAAACCCTCTTAAGAAATATGATTGCGTGTAGAATGGCTTGCCTGTGATTGACCAATAATTAGGGGCTGCGTAAGCAGAGTTTGAAAGTTGAAACAATAGGTGTGAGAAGGTTTGCAGAAAAGCAGAAAAGATTTTATAAGTTATAGGTATGGTGTTGAGCTGGAATGGATGGAGTAATAGAGTAAAATTCAGAGTACCGTGTGTCACTACAATGTGTGGGTGGCACGGAAGCAAGGCTGCAATTACCTGTGCTTTTGAGAGGTTAGATGTTCTTGGTAATGGAACATTTTCATGATTGCCTCCACAGGCTGTCAAATTATCATCATCAAAGGACCTAAAGAAAGGTGTAACTTGAGGTGGTAGATCATTGGTCTGTTAAAATAAATGAAATAATAAAAAATAAAGCATTTTCAGATACTTAAAGCAATTTGTTTAGACTATCTTTAATGAGGGTACATATACAATGGAAACGTTCACAGCTGGTGGTGTTTTTGTGTTCCCCTTTTAACCCTGTCCAAACCTCACACACACACACACACACACACACACACATATATATATATATATTTGAACCCATATATATATATAACTAAGGGGGGCAGTGGTGGCCTAGTGGTTAGGGAGTTGGCCCCGGATCCGAGGATTGTGGGTTCGAACCCCTTACCCGTGGATTGCCCCGAGGTACCCTTGAGCGAGGTGCCGTCACCGTTAGTTCACTCCTCCATGCGATAGGCTGGCGACCTGTCCAGGGTTTGTCACCTTCCTTCGCCCTGTGTGAGCTGGAATGGACTCCACATAGACACACACACACACACACACACAAACAAATGTTCCTTATATATATAAATATATATATATATGTAACGAATGTTTGTTTGTGTGTGTGTGTGTATATATATATATATATATATATATATATATATATAATACACACAAACTTTCCTTACACACCCTAGACAGCAAAAAGCATGAAAATAAACACAGTGCTTGGGAAGATTTCCTTCATTACCCATCCTTATGTGAACTCTTCCCAGCACTCTTCTCTGCTCGCCACCTCAACGAGCTTCCTGTCCACTACTATCAGTGTCTTGATCTCAAAAGTCAATGCAAGCATTGTGAGAGAGAGACAGAAACAGTTTTTGTGGTTGCAGCTGGCTGCCAAATTTGACAGGTTGAGTGACCTTCGATGCTTGAAATGTCCACTGTCTCCATGCTCAGCTAGACAGAACAGACAGGTTTTACCCATCAGCACTTATAGATGGTAAAGCAATTTTTACCCATCTATAAGTGAATCGCTTGGGAGTTATGTTCCGAAACAGAGAAGGAGAGGAATATCATTTGACATTAAATGTTTTTTTGCCTACATGTATATGGAAAATACATTCTGCCACCAGCAGCATAACTTAAGACACATACATAACTTAGGATCTCATACATTAAAATACATTCAAAGATTAAAAAATAAATGATTTTACAGATTAGCATACAGCAGCATTGAAACAAACACAGTCAAAGTTTAACCACCTCTGGCACTACCTCCACTGGGTCCCTGAGCAAGACCCTTAACCCTGAATTGCTCCAGGCGGACTGTCCCTGTAATTAGGACATGGATGTCGTAGCTTGTAGTTCATGTAGCATTAACTGAAAATGTGCTCTCTATTATCACTGGGCACATTTTTCAATTTATGTTTCCAATATGATGAATCCAACAGCAAATTAATTTTAATGCAAAGTTTACATATTAAATGCTTAACATATTTTAAAATGATGTAAATGATAAATATGTATGGTGTGGTATGGCAACTGCTCTGCATCAAACCAGGGCGTAATTGCGGGTAAAAATGCTCAACGACATTACCAGCACTGTTTCCTACAACAGAGGACATTTACGTTACACAAGTCAAGTCAAGTCAAGTCAAGTCAAGTCAACTTTATTTATATAGCGCTTTTTACACCCTCATGGAGATTGATGGACTTGCTTTCCAGAAATACCTAAATCACCCATCTCAAACAAAAGAGAAAGGAATTAGATCTGCTTGGAACTCATTGTACAGATCATGAGTTTAAAGAATGCAGTAATGTGACTCAAAGGCAAATGAGGCAAACTCACTATTACAACCTGATTAAAAGGAAATGATCCTGACTAAAAAGGAGAGATCCAGGGGTTTTACAAACACGAGAGCATCCTGTGACACTGGTGTCCCCCACACCACCATCACAAACCTGAATTTGAGAGATCTGTTCAGCTTGTGTTTGTCCTCGAAGCCAGTTTTGATTTGTTTTGGGATTCCCCGGGCAAACAATGAGGCTGAAACTACTGGCCTGTTTGGGCCTTGTCTTGTCCCTGAGCATTTTGAGCGTGAGCTTATGAGTGTGAGAGTGGTGGGCTGGGAGCACCAACATCCCAGTTTACAGTAATTCTCTCTATCCGTGAACCCCTGGATCTGCACCTTTTAACTAACAGGAAGATTAAAAATTCAGCATTACTAAAAGCCTGACTAAACAAGTAAGTCTTTAGCCTGGACTTAATGATTGAGAGCGTGTCTGAGTCCCAGACAGGAACTGAAGACTGTTCAAGAGATGGGGAGCGTTAAATGAAAAAGCTCTTCCCCCTGTTGTTGTTTTCAAAATTCTGGGAACTGTTAGAATACCAGCACCTTGCGACCTAAGCGTGAAGGTCCATAACTAGAGATAAGTTCAGAGAGATACTCTGAGAGATTTTGTGACCTAGCAAAGAATCCTTGTCTTTCAGAATTTAACATAAGAAAATTAAGTGACATCCACTCTTTTATATCTTCTACAATCTCAATCTTTTATTTTGAGTTTATCTTCAGGGTTTAAGAGATAGGACTGTGTGTCATCAGCATAACAGAGGAAGCTGATTCCATGTTTCTGGATAACTGAACCCAGAGGGAGCATGTATAATATGAAAAGCAAGGGGTCTAGGACAGAGCCTTGCAGAACTCCATAACTAACTTTTGTACAAACTTCTTCACACATTTACAAATTGATAGCAGTTGGTCAAGTAGTGGATGTAAATCAGGAGAGCTATCTCGTTATAACAACAGATTTCTAGTCTGTGCAGTAAGAAATTGTGGTCTATGATGTCAAATGCTGCACTCATCGAGAAGGACTAGTAAGGATACCGACCCTTTGTCAGATGCCATTGAAAGATTACTATTTTCACTAGCACTGTTTCAGTGCTATGGTTTGATGGAAAACCAAAAACTGAACCAAAACTGAAATTTATCAAAGATGCTATTTTTGTGTAGATATGACCACAACTGCTGGGCCACAACTTTCTACAGAATCTTTGATATAAAAGGTAAATTAGAAATTGGTCGATAATTTGTTAACTTGAATCCATCAGAAGATTCTAGTTTCTTTGAGCAGAGGCTTAATAACCTGGGTTATTTTTAATACTTTTTGCACACAGCTCCAGGTTGAGAGAGAAGCCATTATTTCTAATAAAGGTCTGATTATTACTGGTGGCTTCTTTAAGTGTCTGTAGGGACTGGTATCCAGATAGAAGCAGAAGATCTGGAAGAAGAAATAGCTGAGATGAGGTCAGTCTGCAGAACTGGATAAAAGTAGGCTAACCTCTCTGTCTTGGGCAGCAGACATGGTGTATTTGTTATTTGGTTTTGGATTTCTTGCCAAATGATTTCCATCCAGAAAATTATTGCTATAGTACATTGCAGGCATCTAAACACACTGTTTGAAATGGTAAAGAGGCATCATCAAGGATGCATCTAACCCCAACATGACTCTTGCAGATTCATCTCAGCAATGTGGTTATTTAACTTAATAGTGCACTTTTGTACTTTTTATACTGCTATCTGTACATAAAACCTGCTGTGTACATACAAACAGCTGTATCTTGAAACTATCTATCCCATTTCAATCTGTACATTTATAAAAACCAACTGTATATAAAAGGGGTGGCGGTGGTCTAGTGGTAGGATACTTGCCTATAGAGCAGAAGGCCCCAGGATCAAATCCCACCTCTGGCACTACCACCACTGGGTCCCTGAGCAAGACCCTTAACCCTGAATTTCTCCAGGGGGACTGTCCCTGTAATTAGAACATGGACATCACTCTGGATAAGAGCTAGATGCCATAAATGTAAATATATTTGTTCATACATTATATATATACAGTACTGTGCAAAAGTTTTAGGCAGGCATAAAAAAATGCTTTAAATAAAGAATGCTTTCAAAAATGGAAGTGTTAATCATCCATTTTTATCAATCAACAAAATGCAGCATAAAAGAGAAATTCAAATCAATCAATATTTGGTGTGACCACCCTTTGCCTTCAAAACAGCATCAATTCTTCTAGGTACACTTGCACACAGTTTTTAAAGGAACAAGTGTGTCTTGTCTACAGTCAAGCATGGTGGTGGGAGTGTCATGGTTTGGGGTTGCATGAGTGCTGCTGGCACTGGGGACCTACAGTTCATTGAGGGAACGATGAATTCCAACATGTACTGTGAAATACTGAAGCAGAGCATGATCCCCTCCTTTTGGAAACCAGGCTGCAGGGCAGTATTCCAACATGATAACAACCAGGCATCTTCAAGGTGGTGGAAGCGCAAGGTCTCTAACATCCACCAGCTCTGTGATGTTGGAGGAGTGGAAGAGGATTCCAGTGGCGTCTCATCGCTTCCTAGTGAACTCCAAGCCCAAGGCAGTGCTGAAAAATAATGATGGCCACACAAAATATTGACACATTAGGCACAGTGTGGACATTTTTTCACTTAAGGGTTTACTCACTTTTGTTGCCAGTGGTTTAGTCATTCAAGTGGTTAAAAGAGTTATTTTAGCAGTAAATTCTATTAATTGTTAAACAAGTTGCATAATTGACTACTTTTCATTGTATCAAAGTGTCATATCGTCAGTATTGTCCCATGAAAAGATATAACAAAATATTAACAAAAATATGAGGCATGTACTCACTTTTGTGAGATACTGTCTTCTTCTTTTTCTTTCAGCTGCTCCCGTTTAGGGGTCGCCAAAGCGGATCAACTGCCTCCATGTCTTCCTTCTGTATCATTGTCCACATATTGATTTGACAAAGTTTTACACCGGATGCCCTTCCTGACGTAAGCCTCCCCTTTTACCCGGGCTTGGGACCGTACACAAAGAAATACACCGGCTTGTGCATCCTTAGGTTTTTGATATACTGTGTGTATATATATATATATATATATATATATATTTCTTATCAATCAACAAAATATAGTTAATGAATAGAGAAATCTAATCAATCAATATTTGGTACCGCTTCTTGTACTTAAAACAGCATCAATTCTTCAATTACACTTCGTGCACGTCAGTTTTTTAAGGGAACTCGGCCGTGTAGGTTGTTCCAAACATGACTGTGTTTCAACCTCCGCGTGACATTGATGATCATTAGCACCTGTTTGGTAAAATTGGTTGATCATACACCTGACTATAATCCTACAAAATCCTCTGGCAAGTGTACCCATAAGAATTGGATGCTAGTTTGATGGCAAAAGGTAGTAACACCAAATATTGAATGGATTTAGATTTTTCTTTTGTTCGCTCACTTTGCATTTTTACATGGATAAAAATAAACAATCATTATTTATATTCTGAAAGCATTCTTTGTTTACAGCATTTTTCTCACACCTGCCTAAAACTTTTAGACAGTACTATATATATATATATATATATATATATATATATATATATATATATATATATATATATATATATATATAAAATATGTATGTATGTTATGTATATACATTTCCTTTCTATACATATTTTTTAATTATAAATTTACCAACTGTTATAATCTCTATTTTATCTGTATTGATTCATTTTCACTGTATTTACTCTAACATACACTAATGCTGCAGGGAACAATAATGAGGTTGGTACTAGGCGAAAGGGTACCTCAGGGCAACTTGTTGGACCAAAACTTGAACCCACTGTATTCTAATGATGGTGCCTAGTCCCGAACCACTAGGGCTCTGCTGGCTCTAATTTAGGGCACGATCTGATTGATTGATTAATACCCTTACATCTTTTAACAGAGGGACATTTAATTTTTCAAATTAACTGCTTATCCTATAGGTTCACATACTTTTGCCTCACATTAATATGTAATATTAAATGGATTTCCTCAATATATAAATGGCAAAATAGATTTTCTCATTTATATGATTTATCTATTATTTTAGGACTTGCATGAAAACCTGATGATGTTATAGCTCTTTCATGCAGAACATTTGGAAAGGTTTGCAAACTTTTTACAACTTTTTCAAAAACACCCCTGTATTATGCCAATTAACATTTCAACAAGATTGATGTCCATCATTATTAAAGTGCTATAGTGCGCATTTAAGTTTAATGGCTCTTTAAATGTCAACATGAAGACCTACAGTTAACAAAGAAATAAAGAAATTAAGTAAAAATATTGCAGTATCAGGGTTGGCTTGACATGCAGGTTCCACACCATTAAGTGATGCCCTTAATTGTATGCCATACTGGGTGTAATGGTCTCCTGTGAACTGTGTAGTTAGCAGAAAGTGTTCTTTCTGCTGCTGTTTTTGTTTCTACTGTAGAATAGCCCCTTGAGAGCAAGTAACCAATAAAGCATTATATTTGTGCCTGGGTATATTTAATGTATTGTCACTGCTCAAGTTACAGAAGCAAACCAGTGTAAGCAGGGTTATCACATGTCATAGTGCTGCTCTAGACAAAACACATTTCTGCTGGCCCCTGCAAATTCCTCACATCCAGCTGGCAACACCATGTGAAAACAGCCTGCCCATACACACACAAATAAAATATTGTAATAAACAAGCTTTTTATTTGTATCACCAAGCAACACTATAAAAATGGTACAAAGTGAAGCTTTTGATATTGAAGCTTTTTGACATTCCTCTTGGTTTCTAAATTCACAATGTCTCTTTATTAGATGCGCTGAAGTCAGTAGACCAGCCAATATAATTGAGTACAGAAGTAATTAAAAACTGGATGTTGTGTCATTTTTAAAGTTAAATGAGGAAAAAAGAGATTCTGGCTGTGGGCCCTGCATGTAGCTCTGAATCCATATACAAAGTAAATCCTGTTCCTAGAAATACAGACTTTGTTTTTAAGTATCAGTAAAATGTTTAATTGGATTCATTCAGCGCACATAAAGAAACTATTGCAATTCCATTCCAGTTAAGAAACATTTCCTAAGTTAGAAAATTAGAATACATTTGTCCTTTCAGGGATACAGATAAGATTATTTGTGCTTTTCTGCCATTTTGTCTGGACTCCTGAAATGTATTATTACGTGCCTTAGTCAAAAAAACTCTGGCTCAGCTTCAGTCCAAACTGCAGCTGCTCAACATCTAACAATATTTAGATGCACTGAGCACATTAGTCCAAGCATTGCTTCTCTTCAAGGGTTTGGGATAGATTTTAGACTGGTGCTCACCAATCAGGCCTAAATATTTTGGCGAACAGTAGAACCCATACACATGTACCAGGGCTCTCAGGACCTCAGACTAAGAACTGAAAAAGGTGTGGTTGTGTAGTTGTAATACGTAGTATGTGTAATGTGTAGCTGCTGTCCATGCCCCAAAATTATTGAACATTCTTCCCATTAATATAGGCTGTCTGATTCCTTTTAAGAGGTGGCACATTTTGCTTTTTCATATTGCTTAGGAAGAGGCTTTACTTAATAAGTTAATTAAATAAATCATTTTATATAAACCCTGCATGCATTGTTTCACCATTTATCTGAGCTGACTCTTTACTATGCCTAGACATATTAATATTCCTGCCCGTTTTTATATATAAACTGTATGTCAATTACAGCAATTTAATAATGCAGTGTCTCAGGAAAAAATTAAACCCCTTGGTTATTGCTGCCAGGTTTTGACAAAAAATGCACTGTCAAAAATACAATTTATATTTTCTAACATTATTATCTTCCTTAACCCCATAGCCTTAGATCTGTTGTATGATCTCTGTTATATAGATGTTCTTAATTTGATTGCATTATATGGTTTTGCTACATGAGACTAAATTGAGTGAGATAATAAAGAAAAGTTAATGTGACTATTTGTCATTGTGAAACTAAACAAAATGCAGCATCTGCTTTGAACCCATGCACACTGTGTAGTAGGGGGCAGCTATTTAAAATGCCTAGGGAGCAGTGAAGGAGACCATACTTTACTCAAGGGTTACTCAGGGGAATCTACTGGTCAGGGATTCAAACCCATGACCTTCCTATCCTGGTCCCTATTCCCAAAACTCTAAAACACTGCTGTCCCACAAGAAAGATAGTACTGGTAGACTATGACAATCTATGACTGGATAAATCCAGGAATAGGAGTAGAGTTTAGTCATTGGTGGGGTGTGGTAGAGATGGCCTGAACTGACACATTTCTTAACCATTCCTTTGTGATTATTGTAGCTGACAATAATTTGGAATATTTTATTGCCCTTGCCATTGTCTGGTGCTATAGGAATGCAGCAGCACAGAAATAAGACACTTTGATGTAGATCAGCAAAGATCCTAAAGAACAGTTGCACGCAGGCAGAGCAGAGTGAGATGGCAGTGGCAAGAAGCGATTGCCTCATCCCCAGAGAAGAGTGCTCTCACTAGTTTATGTTGGCAGCTCAAAGCAACGAGTCTGCAACACTCCATACAGAGCAGTATGGAGAGGTTGAAGCCATTCTCAGGTTGTAAAGTGTAAAAGCAAGGGCTATACATGGTAGGGAAGACTCTAGGGAGAAAAGTGACTTACTAAAGCAGTGGTATCCCATGGAACTATCAGCTCTGCCACAAGAAGGCCCTTGGCAAATACCACTGCAACCAGTGACCACATAGCTAGGACTAAGCTAAGGTTTGAATTCCAGATCAATGAGAAGTGTCATCTGCTAGATCACTTCAACCCCTAACATACTTAGCAACATAACTTCAAAGCAATAAGGTGAAGGTCAAAGAGGAGACTCTACTGCTTCCACTTGGAGATCATAGACAATTGGTGGGAGAGGATGACATGCATTGCCAATCAAAGCTTATATCAGTTCTGCTGATATAAGTCCCACCTGAAGCAGCCAACATGCTAATTAAGCAGAAATAGTGACTGAGGGTAGAGCAATTGCTTGCGGCCCATCTTTAAATGAAAGGAAATCTTTATTTCAAGGTGATCATGATTCAGTTTGGGATCTTTTAAAAAAACAAACCTGGAACAATTGCATCAGAATTCTGATTGGACCTTTTTCACTTACATTCATTATTTGTTGCATTATTTGTTGCATTATTTTTTCCAAAATACCTCCCAATTTTAGTCACCATTGACTGAAACAGTTCTTATAACTGTAAATGTCAAGTTTTTTTTTTTTTTCGTGTGTGCAAAATGTAAAAGGCAATTGCCATTGCCTACACTTAACATGTCACTGAAGTGAACAAACAATGATGTAAACAGATCAAGGATGTGGGTGAAAAATACCCACAATACACTGACGGATATACTACAGCTGTCCCACAGCACCACTGTTATGCAACAGGGTGACAAAGTGGTCCACACAACCTCGCCCAGCTGCTGAAAGCTCTGTGTTCTCTTTGTCTAAAGTGTGTGCTCAGTGTGACTCACCAACCAACAGCTGCATTCTGCTTAGTCCTTGGAGAGATAATGTCAGCTTATCAAACTTATCAAATGGAACAGAAGGACAACAAACAATTTGCTTTACTATCAGTCATTTTGATGGGACTTGTTGGAAGGGGTGGTTGCTGTCTACAGCTCATCATCTATCATAAAATAAATGCTTGTTGAAATGGATGAAGGTGACTGGAAAGCTCAGTTGACACTGGTTTGCAGTGTTGTTGTCAGGAATATTGAAGTGCTTCCTTGGGACTTTAGGGTGGTTCCTTAAGGGCCCCACGAGTCCTTGGGAGGTGAATGATGATAGTGTCAGGCAAGGACAGCTGAGTTTATACATCGCTCACAAGCAGGGCAGAGAGGAGAGCAGGAGGAGACCTTAAAAGGCAACACAAGGATAAACTTCTTCCCTCTTTCCTTTTGTGCAGAGAGAAAAGGGAGTCAAGAACACTGTGCCAAGCATTAAGGAATGACTGCACCATGAGGACACTGACACAGTCTTACAAGTAATGCAGTGACAGATCTTGGTTTTGGCTTGTGTCCAGCACAGGTCTGTGGGCAGAGGATATTCATGTGAAAACATTATTAAACACATATTGCATATCTTAGGTTTGAAATTTTACAAGATGTTAAACTAATAGAAAGAAAATAAATAAATGGAAATGGTAGAAATCCTTGTTTCATTGTTATGGCTAAAGAAATTAGGTCAGATAATCTGGCTGCAGAAACAGCTAAAATTGAATTAGATTTTTTAGGTGAAAAACTCTAAAAATATTATTTTAAATAATAGCACTTCATGAGGATCTTTGATGAAATTATTTCTGAATGCTATGATTTGCTGATTGTTTGTGATGTAATGTAATCAAGGACTAAGGTATTTAGCAGCTTCTGCCAGGTTGTCTCTCTCTCCATATATGATAGCAAGCACATGATAGCAAGTATGCTGTAGAAATTGCAGATGTGCAGCTTTTAGTCATTGTAACTTAAATATTAAATATATATATTTGTGTGCATTGTGTAAAACTGATTAACCTTTTTGGTCATTTAGTGCCACTGGTCTGTTAAATGCACAAGTAAAATCTATGAATAGCCCAGTATGGTCACAAGCATTCCAATTATGCTGGAATTACACATGAAGTAATATTATATTGTGATACCACAAACAAATACACAATCTTTTATGTGTATTTCGGCTGTATCTGCATTTCTTCCTGTCTTCTGCATCATCCTCCTTCAAACCATCTTCTTTGGCTTTCCTCTTTTCCCCTTTCCAGGCAGCACCACAGTCTCATACCCATAAATCTTTCCTTTCACTCTTGTTGGTAATCATCTGTTACAGATCACTCCTGCCATTTGTCTTCACTCATTCCAGCCTTCCTGAACTCTCTTCTTCACCTCTCTTCCATACTCCCTGTTACTCTGACCTGTTGATCCCAAGTATTTAAATTCCTCCACCTTTGTCACCTCTGCTGCAACAACTCCACTTTCCTCTCTTTTGATCACACTCATGTATTCTGTCTTTGTCCTACTCACGTTTATTCCTCTCCTCTCTAGAGCATGTCTCCACCTCACTGCAGATGACAATTTCATTAGTAAACATCATAGACCATTGGCTTTTCTGTCTAACCTTGTCTGTCAACCTGTCCATTACCATGGCAAGAATGAGTTAGCTGTTGATCCTTAATGTAATCCCAGCTCTACTTGAAATGCATTCATCACTCCTACTGCAGACCTCACCCCAGTCACACTGCCCTCATACATATCCTGAACTTCTCATAAATATCCTGACATACTTCTCTGCCATACCTGACTTTCTCATAAAAACTACAACTCCTCTCTAGGCATCATATACTTTCTCTAGGTAAACAAAGGCGCAATGCAACTCCTTCTGACCCTCTCTGTATTTCTCCATCAATAACTACATAGCAAACTTCAGAGCAGCGGTGTCCTAGTGGTTAGTGAGTTGGCCCCAGAACCGGAGGGTTGTGGGTTCAAATCATATACCAGTTGGTTGCCCTGAGGTACCCTTGAGAAAGTTACCATCCCCATCACTGCTCCCCAAGCACTTTAAGTAGCTGCCCCCTGCTGCACGGTGTGTATGGGTGAAAAGCAGAGGTTGCATTTCATTGTTGTTCACTTTGTGCTAAATTTCACAATGACAAAATAGTCATTTTTATCTTTAGTGCTCTTTCTCAGCATAAAACCACACTGCTGCTCACTATTGATCACCTCTTTTCTTAATCTAGCTTGCACTACTCTTTTCCATAATTTTATGCTGTGGCTTATCTAGTTTTTCCCTCTGTAGTTGCTACAGCTTTATGCACCACCCTTACTCTTAAAAATCAGTACCAGCACACTTCTCCTCCACTCTTCAGGCATCCTCTCAGTTTCCAAGATTAAATAATCTTGTTAGAAACTCAACTGCCATCTCTCCTAACCCCCTACATGTTTCCACAGGTATATCATCTAGACCAACAGCCTTTCCAATCCTCATCCTCTTCATTACTACCCTTACTCCCGTCTTGCTCTTCCTGGTTCACTATCTTCACATCATCCAATCTTCTCTCTCTCTCTCTCTCTCATTCTCTTTATTCATCAGTCCCTCAAAATACTCTTTCCATCTGCTTAACATGCTTTGCTCATTTTTATGTTTCAATTTCTTCCCTTTATCGCCTTAACCTGCTGCACATCTTTCCCAGCTCTGTCTCTCTGTCTAGCTAATTGTTATAGGTCCATTTCTCCCTCCTTACTGTTCAACCTCTCATACAATTCACCAAACACCTTATCTTTAGCTTTAGCCACTGCTTTCTTTGTCATTCATGTTTTTGTACTCCTGTCTATTTTTCTCATCACTCTGACTGTCTCACTTCTTCTTTGCCTCCCTCTTCTTCTGTATACACTCCTGGACTTCTGGATTCCACCACCAGGTTTCCTTATCCTCCTTCCTTCTTCCAGATGTCACACCAAGTACATTTCTAGCTGTCTGCACTTCTGCAGCAGTTTCTCAGCAATTCAGTAGCTTTTCCCAGTGCCCATGTTAACTCCTGCCTGAATTCCACCTTGCAGTCCTCCTTCTTCAGCTTCCGCCACATTTACATTTACATTTACGGCATTTAGCAGACGCTCTTATCCAGAGCGACTTACATGTCCTAATTACAGGGGGACAGTCCCCCTGGAGCAATTCAGGGTTAAGGGTCTTGCTCAGGGGACCCAGTGGTGGTAGTGCCAGAGGTGGGATTCGAACCGGGGACCTCTTGATCCAGAGGTCCGTAGGCAAGTACCCTACCACTAGACCACCACCACTTGACTCTGCCCTCACTTTCCTCCTCTTCTGACCTCCAAGGTTATCCTACAGACCACCATCCTGTGCTGTTTAGCTACACTCTGCCTTGTCACTACTTTGCAGTCTCCAATCTCCTTTAGAATGACCCTCCTGCTTCTTCCTCAACTCTTGTATGTCACCCTGTGCTCCTCCCTTCTCTTAAAATAAGCATAATCTACAGCCATTTCCATCCTTTTCACAAAATCTACCATCAAATGACTTTCTGCATTCCTCTCATTGACACCATATCTACCCATCTTCCCTTCACCAACAGTCAGCACCAATCACCACTCTCTCTCCCTTGGGCACACTCTCCATCACTTCATCTAACTCACTCCAGAATTCTTCTTTCTCCTCCATCTCACAACCAACTTGTGGGGCATACGCACTAGCAGCATTCACTATAACTTATCACCCTATCTGACACTCTGTTCACCTCCACATTTGACATAGTTTGCCTTGAGGAATCCTTGAGCAAGGTGAAACAACTGTGAAACATCCAGAAGAGGCCAGGTCAGCAACAATCATCTTGGCAGATGTCTGGGGCTCCTTGCTGACATCTCTGACTATTTTCCTCTCCAGAGTTCTTGAAATCTTGCACTTATGGCCATGGCCAGGTTTGTTTGTTTCTTACAGAATTTGTCTCCTTGTACGTGGCAATGATGCAACGTACAGCAGTTCTAGACACTGTGAATCACTTGGAAATGGCAGTATAGCCTTCCCCCCTATCATGAGCCTCTACAATCTTCTTTCTGAGCTCCAAACTGATTTCCTTTGTCTTTGGCATTGTGATTACAGTAGTCCCTCTCATGTGTTCAAGTTCCCTGTTCCTTGGAGTCTTTTTATGATGATTGAATGTTGTTAGGAAGCCAATTGACTGCAGGTGTTGTTAGGAAACCAACTGACTGCACAGGTGTGGTTTCAAAGCTGATTGGTTAATTACTGTAGGTGTGTTTTGAAAGCAAACATTCACATGGGGCTAATATTTTTGACCACCCCATTTTTGATATAAAGTAAGCCAAAAAATTTATTTAATATTACAAAATGTACCAAAAGCTATTAAATAGCACTGGCGAATGTTTGCTTATATCCAGTTTCATCAATGCTGTAAACATTGGGAAGAAATTTAGAAAAATGCTCCATAACTCCTGGGGGGCTAACAATTTCAAAGCTTTCAAAGGGGACATCAAAGCTTTCTAGTTTGTAATTTCAAAATCTAAAACGAAAACTTCTTTTTTATTGATTTTCTAAAATATATAAAGCTGTGCAAATATTTCATATATCTTTTGGTGTATATGTTCTATTCTATCCAGAATGAGTGATGACTGAAAGGGTGTATAAATTTAAATCCTTTAAAATCAGGTGGATTTCAATTGTGAAACATAAATGCCCTTTTGTGGTAAAGACCATCTACCACAATGGGAAATGTTATTTAGTTCCTTTAGCCCCAGCATTAAGTAACTTTAGCAACACTTTCCTTTCATCTGCCTCTACTGAGGGCATTTGACAGGCATTTTCCTTTAGCATGCAGTTGTTAGAAAATCTGTGGGGTTTTCATTGAGTGTTAATTTCCAATTGCCCTGGCCCTGTAAACAGCCAGGCACCCTTTGATTATGGAATCCTAGTAAAAAGAAACGATTTGGAATGATGTTCTCACATGTAGGGTGGTGGTGGTCTAGTAGTAGGGTATTTGCCTATGGACCAATGGGTCAAGAAGTCCCAGGTTTGAATCCCACCTCTAGCACTACCACTACTGGGTCCCTGAGCAAGACCCTTAACCCTGAGTTGCTCCAGGGGGACTGTCCCTGTAATTAGGACATGTAAGTCGCTCTGGATAAGAGCGTCTGCTAAATGCCGTAAATGTAAATGCAAAAAACCTGAAAGTTGTACTATTAGTGTTCTGCCCTTACGAGAGTCAAGAGAAAAGGGATGTCCAGGGAGCAGGAGAACAAAAGCACACAAGAAGAACACATTTCAGCTATTTTTTGTTGACCTTGGTTTCCATTGCTTCAGAAGGGTACATTAATAATAATAGAAGAGAGTGAACATAAAAAGGAACCAAGAGAGGAGAAGGGTAGATGGGATTTTAAGTGTTGATGGCTAGAAGAAAGCACCAAAGCATCACAGACAGAACCCTGAAGAGACTACAGCCATTGCTTTTAAAAATCTGCTAAATTAACCAGTACCATAGGAAACAAATTCACAAAATTTGCTGAAGGAAGTGTAATCCTGTGTGAATAAAATTCATCACACAAAAAGGTTAAATTAGCTCACATTTCAAAGACAGCAAACTGATGTTTCTGAAAGAAAGAGACTAATATTGAAAAACTAAAATTAAATACTAGGTACCATAGCTTTGCCTGCTGACACATGGACATGTTAAATACCTTCCTAAACAAAACACTAAAATATTGAGCAGTTGCTTGGGAGAGGACTGGTTATGAGTAGCTGGGCTTGTCTGAGTGGGCTAAGTGATATATGGGACATTCAAAGAGGACATTTTTTTCTTGTCTTCCTAAAAAATGATTCTGTGATGCCTGCAGATTAATGCTATATCCAACATAGTATGATGAGAAGTCCATAGTAAAAAGAGTGTCTTTACCACTGGCAGGGATGGGAGGATGCAATACTGTTGATTTTCATGTGATGTCACACCCTTAAAGGACTGCCCACCCGGGGGTGCAAAAGAAAGCACAACATATTTTTTGCAGTTTTGTTCGGCCAAATGCCCTGCGAAGTACTGGCAACCTGTCAAGGGTGTTGCCCCGCCTTTCTCCCTGTGAGAGCTTGGACTGGCTCCAGCAACCCTGTGACTCTAATTTGGACAAACAGCTATAAAAACGAGTGAGTAAGTGAGAGTGTTTGGCCAATATACTGCATAGCTGTTGGTTAACTGGATACAATAACCAATGATGACTGTTCTGACTATTCTAACATATAATCAAAGATCAGAGGAGGAGATGGTTGATTTATGTCATTACACATGTCTCTGTCTCTGAGAAAGTAATGAAAGACTGGCAGCTAGTAACTCACACATCACTGCAGCAAACATACATCAAAAATAAATATGTTAATGAGTAAAAATAAGTATTTAATGACTGTATTTTTAGTTCTGTATTTATCACTCAATTCTTGCATGATTAGTTATCTTTAATAATGAATAATGAAGAATTACCTGACTTCATCTGTCATGTTACAGCATTATTAACTCATCCATGCTGAAGATACACTTAGCTGTTGGTAGCTTGTTAACCAGAGGGTGTATAGAGTTTAAAAGTGCCCAAAACATACAGTTATGCTGTCTATCTTTATTTATCTTTAAAAAGGGAAAATGTACCTGTGCTATTAAATATCTTGCTTGGTGTTTTTGCTGGTATACTCTGGAAAATATTAGGAGTCCTTTATTCAATGTGAGCATTTTATGAGGAATAAACCAATAGAAATGATCCAAAATGTCTTGGAAAAAAACCTTATTACATTCAAGTAATACATTTTATCTTCAGTTACTGACATACAAGGCTTTGTTAAAATAGGATCCATTATTCCCATGAATAATGAACAAATAGAAAATGGTCATATGACTATATATCTATCTATACCAAATATCTGTAGATTTTCCATTGGCCTTATGCAAGGCTTGGGTGTTGTTGATTGGACATAGGTGTGCAACCAGGAGTCTTGTACTGATCTTTATTAAACATAAATGTATCTTACAGAACTTAGGAACCAGTAGAGCAAAGGAGATAACTGAAGTGATACGACAAGCAAATGGCCAACGCTCTGCTCTGACTCAATGGGATTTATAAACCCTGCCCGAAATGTTTATGTACATGAGTCAGCAAATACTTGCCATAGACTCTGCCCAAAAGAATACTGCATCATGAAAAAGACTCATTAGCAAATGCAAAATTTATTTATCTGCAATACAGGTTACTCTCTTCATTTTTTGCTCTCTCTTTCTCTCTCTCTGCTTCTGCTGGCCTCGTCAGGGAAGTAGGAACTAGATGTACAAATGGATTCTGGTTGCCATGGCAACGATGCAGCCTGGCATTCACCAGGCAAGCAGGGCAGAGGATTTGATCTCATCTGTGTGTGTGTGTGTGTGTGTGTGTGTGTGTGTGTGTGTGTGTGTGTGTGCAAGTGCAACAGAAAACAAATAGGGGTGCATATGCTGAGAGTCTCAGTATTAGTTTGTGTTTGAGTGTGACACATTCATGCTAGCCACCTAATATTAGTTTAGTTAACATTTTACAAAGTAATTAAAATCCATCCATCCATCCATTTTCTGCCGCTTGTCCCAAATGGGGTCGCGGGGGGGTGCTGGTGTCCAAACCAGCGCACACAGGGCGAGGACGGGACGAGAGTAATTAAAATAAAAGCAAAAAATACATCAGCATAAAACCAACTTTGTCTATTGGGACACACCAATAAAAAAAAACAGTTATTTTAAAGAATAGTTATTTTAAAAAAAACTCCTATTTACCCTAAAAGGGCAAGATTGTGTATAAAAGTGTATAAAAGTAATATCATGTAAGTGAACATATAGAACAGTCATTACATCAGCTCCTGATCTTAAAAAAGTAAACACTTTTCTGCATCACTGTATAAAAAGATTTCATGTCATTGCCTTCCAGAACATATAACAACCTTTCAATCCGGACATCTCACTCAGTGTCTCCAAATTATCTGAAATATTGTTTTTTCTCTCTGGCAGTACTGGTCTCAGTGGTGCACTAGAGAAGCAGACTGCATCATTGCAGAAGCAACACTGCCGCAGGCAGGATGGCAGTAAGACTGATCAGATTTTTGTAAAGTGTCTTTGATTCAAACAGCTCAAGAAAGGAACTCAGCAACAGAGCTGAGGTTGTGAACACAACTGCAGAACTCATCGCTTACAGCAAGGTTGTCACAAAGCCAAGCTGCAGTTTTGCACCCTATGATTTCACTCAATTTGCTTTAACCAAAAGACCAGATTTCACTCGTTATCTCTCTGAGCTTGGTCAAAAGTATAAAGAAGATGAAGCAAACTTCAAAACAGCAGCTCTCCCTGTCCACACAAGCTGATATTGCAGCTCTGCACATGAAGCCTATTGATTAGAAATAGCAAACAAACAAACAACGGTGATGCTGTGTTTAGTGAAGAGGTAGAGAGAAACTAGGGATGAAAGAGAGAGAGAGAGAGAGAGAGAGAGAGAGAGAGAGAGAGAGAGAGAGAGAGACAGAGAGAGAGACAGAGAGAGAGACAGAGAGATTTGTGCTTTTATTATCAGTTATCAGATGGGGTGCATTTTCTCTCAAGTACAAGACTGTTAAACTTTACAGCCACTGAAATAACTGCTGCAGAGCTGAGCAATAAAATGTGTTAACCAAGTGCCCCAGATCTTAAGATGCTTTATACAATCGTAAAGAAATGTAAAGATAGTTGAACATAAATTTGCATGAATGTAATACAAGCCCTTCCTTTTGGACACCCAGGTAAGCACACTTGAACCTGTGCCATTAACAGTTGTGCTGTCTGCTTGAATCCATTGTGAACTCAACTTTTTCCAGGAAAGTTAATTTGAGGAGTCTAGGCAAGAATTCTGAAGACCACCTTATTAACATGATCTTCAAACAGGCCACATCCATTATGAGAGGTTTCAAATCATAAAAGAAAACTTAGAGATTTCCAGTGGGCACTGTGGGCACCATCAAGGGTAAGGCAAGGGCACACCTGCTATGTCACAGAAATAGGCAGGTCAACAATTATATCCATCCATCCATCCATTCTCTCTCGCTTATCCGAGGTCGGGTCGCGGGGGCAGCAGCTTCAGCAGGGATGCCCAGACTCCCCTCTCTCCGGCCATTTCTTCTAGCTCCTCCGGGCAGATCCCAAGGCTGTTCCCAGGCCAGCCGAGAGAGATAGTCATTCCAGCGTGTCCTGTGTCTTCCCCGGGGTCTCTTTCTGGTGGGACGTGCCCGGAAAACCTCACCAGGGAGGCGTCCAGGGGGCATCCTAATCAGATGCCCGAGCCACCTCATCTGGCTCCTCTTGATGCGGAAGAGCAGCGGTTCTACTCTGAGCCCCTCCCGGATGACTGAACTTCTCACCCTATCCCTAAGGGAGAGCCCAGGCACCCTGCGGAGGAAACTCATTTCAGCCGCTTGTATTCGCGAGCTCGTTCTTTCAGTCACTACCCACAGCTTGTGACCATAGGTGAGGGTGGGGATGTAGATCGACCGGTAAATTGAGAGCTTTGCCTTTTGGCTCAGCTCCTTCTTCACCATGACGGACCGATGCAGAGCCCGCATCACTGCAGACGCTGCCCCGATCCGCCTGTCGACCTCCCGTTCCATTCTACCCTCACTCGTGAACAAGATCCCAAGATACTTAAACTCCTCTACCTGGGGCAGGATCTCACTCCCAACCCTGAGAGGGCACTCCACCCTTTTCCGGCTGAGGACCATGGCCTCGGATTTAGAGGTGCTGATTCTCATCCCAGCCGCTTCACACTCGGCTGCGAACCGATCAAGTGAGAGCTGAAGGTCACGGCCTGATGAGGCCAACAGGACAACATCATCTGCAAAAAGCAGTGACCCAATCCTGAGCCCACCAAACCGGACCCCCTCAACGCCCTGGCTGCGCCTAGAAATCCTGTCCATAAAAGTTATAAACAGGATCGGTGACAAAGGGCAGCCCTGGCGGAGTCCAACTCTCACCGGGAACAGGTCCGACTTACTGCCGGCAATGCGGACCAAGCTCTGACACCGGTTGTACAGGGACCGGACAGCCCTTAACAGGGAATCCGATACCCCATACTCTCGGAGTACCCCCCACAGGACTCCCCGAGGGACATGGTCGAATGCCTTCTCCAAGTCAACAAAGCACATGTAGACTGGTTGGGCAAACTCCCATGCCCCCTCCAGGACCCTGCTAAGGGTGTAGAGCTGGTCCACTGTTCCGCCACCTGGACAAAAACCACACTGCTCCTCCTGAATCCGAGGTTCGACTATCCGACGGACCCTCCTTTCCAGGACCCCTGAATAGACTTTCCCCGGGAGGCTGAGAAGTGTGATCCCTCTATAGTTCGAACACAGCCTCCGGTCCCCTTTCTTAAAGAGGGGGACCACCACCCCAGTCTGCCAATCCAGTGGTCCCCATCCATGCGATGTTGCAGAGGCGTGTCAGCCATGACAGTCCTACAACATCCAGAGCTTTGAGGAACTCCGGGCGGATCTCATCCACCCCCGGAGCCCTGCCACCAAAGAGCTTTTTGACCACCTTGGCAACCTCGGCCCCAGAGATGGAAGAGTCCACCTCTGTGTCCCCAGGCTCTGCTTCCTCATTGGAAGGCATGTTGGTGGAATTAAGGAGGTCTTCGAAGTACTGCCCTCACCAACCCACAACATCTCAAGTCGAGGTCAGCAGCGCACCATCCCCACTATACACTGTGTTGACTGTGCACTGCTTTCCCCTCCTGAGACGCTGGATGGTGGACCAGAACCTCCTCCTAGCCATCAGGAAGTCCTTCTCCATGGCCTCTCCAAACTCCTCCCATGCCCCAGTTTTTGCCTCAGCAACCACCAAAGCCGCATTCCGCTTGGCCTGCCGGTACCTATCAGCTGCCTCCGGAGCCCCACTGGCCAAAAAGGCCCTGTAAGACTCCTTCTTCAGCTTGATGGCATCCCCCACCAGCAGTGTCCACCAACAGGTTCTTGGGTTGCCACCGCGACAGGCACTGACCACCTTACGGCCACAGCTCCGGTCAGCCACCTCGACAACAGAGGCGTGGAACATAGTCCATTCGGACTCAATGTCCCCCACCTCCCCCGGGACGTGGTTAAAGCTTTGCCGGAGGTGGGAGTTGAAGCTTGTCCTCACAGGGGACTCTGCCAGACGTTCCCAGCAGACCCTCACAATACGTTTGGGCCTACCAGGCCTGACCGGCATCCTCCCCCACCAACGAAGCCAACTCACCACCAGGTGATGGTCGGTTGATAGCTCCGCCCCTCTCTTCACCCGAGTGTCCAAGACATGTGACCACAAAGTCGATCATTGAACTGCGGCCTAGGGTGTCCTGGTGCCAGGTGCACATGTGGACATCCTTATGCCTGAACATGGTGTTCGTTATGGACAATCCGTGACGAGCACAAAAGTCCAATAACAAAACACCGCTCTGGTTCAGATCGGGGGGGCCATTCCTCCCAATCACGCCATTCCAGGTGTCACTGTCATTACCCACGTGAGCACTGAAGTCCCCCAGCAGAACTATGGAGTCCCCAGGAGGGACGCTCTCTAGCGCCCCCTCCAGAGACCCCAGAAAGGGTGGGTAGTCCAGACTGCTGTTTGGCGCATATGCGCAGACAGCACTAAGGACCCATCCCCCAACCCGAAGGCGGAGGGAGGCCACCCTCTCATCCACCGGGGTAAACCCCAATGTACTGGACCTGAGCCGGGGGGCAATAAGTATGCCCACACCTGCTTGGCGCCTCTCACCGGTGGCAACTCCAGAGTAGAAGAGAGTCCAGCCCCTCTCAAGGAGACTGGTTCCAGAGTCCAAGCTGTCCAACTATATCTAGCCGGAACTTCTCAACCTCGCGCACTAGCTCAGGCTCCTTCCCCACCAGAGAGGTGACATTCCACGTCCCTAGAGCCAGCTTCTGCAGCCGAGGATCAGACCGCCAAGGCCTCCGTCTTCGGCCACCGCCCAGCTCACATTGCACCCGACCTCTTTGGCCCTTCCCACAGGTGGTGAGCCCATGGGCAGGGGGACCCACGTTGCCTCTTCGAGCTGTGCCCGGCCGGGACCCCTGTCCAGGGTGTGTCCCCCGTCCTTCGCCCTATGTGAGCTGGGATGGACTCCAGCGCGACCCCGTTTGGGACAAGCGGCAGAAAATGACTGACTAAAATGTTTTGTTAAATAAGGTAAGAGTCAAAAGACAATAAGCAGGAAGATTTTGAATTAAAATTAAAGCTGGAGACCATTGCAAAATGAGTCTGGGAACAGAACAGAAAATGCATACAGGCCACTCTAAAAGTGTTGGAACTTCAAGGCCAAGTTATTTAGATTTGCTTTATATTGAAAATATTTTGGAATTGAAATCAAAAGTAGAATGCTTGATGTACAAAGTAACAGCAAGGCTATACCACCAGATGCAAAAACTCTTATCAGAAGTAAAACCCTCCAAACAATTTCTTTTGGACACCCAGGTAAGCACACTTGAATCTATGCCATTTACAGCTGTGCTGTCTGAATTCAGAATGTTCCAAGTGAATCCAATATGAGCTCTAACAGAGTGTACAGGAAAGTTCTTTTGAGAAGTCTAGGGAAGAATTCTAAGAGCCATCTTCATTAACATGACCTGCAAACAAGCCAAATCTTAAAACAAGAAAGGTTTAATATCTTAAAAGATAACATTGAGATTTCTCATGGGCAGCGGCAGCCTAGTAGTAAGGGAGTTGGCCACAGAAGGAAGATTGTGGGTTCAAACCCCTTACCAGTAAGTTGCCCTGAGGTACCCTTGAGCAAGGTACCATCCATGTCACTGCTCCCTGGATGCTTTCATGGCTGCCCTCTGCTGCACGGTGTGTTTGTGCATGGGTTAAATGCAGAGATCCAATTTCATTGTGGTTCACCATGTGCTGCGCTGTGTGTACTCACAATAACAAGAATATTTACTTTCTCTCTCCTCTATTTCCCTTCACAAACAATATTGCAATCCAATCATCAGCAAAAAGAACTGGGGGGTGAGGGGACAAACCATATGTTTAATAGGCTGATAAAACAAAGATTAGGCTTTACTATAAGTGATAGATAGCCTAAACTTTGGTGAAAGAAAGCATATTCTCAATATCCAAAATATACAAGCCCATCTGTAAAGCAGAATGTAGTGTCGTGCCTGGGCTTGCATGGCTGCTTTAGAAAGAGCCTGATCCTTATTGATAATGTAACTGGATGGTAGCATTCACGGAGTGTATGAGTGTGTGTGTGTGTGTTTGTGAAGGGCACAGTGTCTGGGAGGGAGTGTGTGTGTGTATTTGTGTGTAAAGGTCTCTTGGGCCCCAGAACTCAGAATGCTGCAGGGCAGTATATTTTCAAACAGATCAAAGGTATAGATCTGGTACATAAAGTTAACAAATCTACAACACCTAGACTTAATGCTATGTGGTAGCATGAAGCTGTCAATATTCGTTAAAATGTTTTTAAGCTTGCCTTCATGAGAGTTAAAGATCATTAGGTGAGAAGGATAGCTGTTGATAGATAGAATAGATAGGTAGATAGTGTTTATAGTGTTCCTGAGGGAAGCCAGCAAAGGATTAGCTTCTCATTTTGAGAACTGCAGCCACTTCACTGTCCTTATTCACAAAGCCTGCTGGTTTCATTGGTGTATACTTTACCTTGATGCCAGTTCTGTGATGTAGATATACAGTTCCTTGCAAAAGTATTCACCCCCTTTGCTTTTTACCTATATTGTTACATTCCAACCTGTAAATTAAATGTTTCTTTATCTTATTTCATGTGATGGATCTGCACAAAATAGTCTAAGTTGGTGAAGTAAAATGAGTAAAATGAATTTTTTATATATATAAAAAAGAATTTGTAAAAATCTTTTCATGAAAATTGGCATGTGCATGTGTATTCACCCCATGAAGGTGCCATGAAGCCCCTAAAAAGTCCTGGTGGAACCAATTACCTTCAAAAGTCATATAATTTGTGAAATGAAGTCCACCTGTGCAATCTAAGTGTCATGATCTGTCAGTATAAACACACCTTTTCTGAAAGGCCCCAGAAGCTGCAACATCACTAAGCAAGAGGCATGACACCATGAAGACCAAGGAGCTCTCAGAGACAAAGTTGTTGAGAAGTCAGGGTTGGGTTATAAAAAAATATCCAAATCTTTGATGATCCCCTGGAGCACCATCAAATCCATCCTCTTCAAATGGAAAGAACATGGTACCACAACAAACCTGTCAAGAGAGGGCCACCGACCAAAACTCACAGACTGGGCAAGGAGGGCATTAATTAGAGAGGCAGCACAGAGACCAAAGGTATGGTATGGTACGGTAATTTAACTCAGATTGTAGCTAGTGATGCAAAACTGAAACATACAATGTGCTGTTTGAGTCCTCACCTGTGGTACAAAATGTAACAAAGCCAGGGTTTATGCTTTCCAATAACATTATGCATAATTTATGAAAAACAAACACACAAAAAGCCACCTGAGCCCTGTAACCTGATTCCAAATTAAATCTGTTGAGATGATTGAGGCATTGGGTAGATAGTGAAGGTGACATCAAGGAGTTGCAGTAGTCTAATTGTCTCTTAATTGCATCTTGCCCCCAGGCAACCCTGAGAACACAAATCCTGTGTCTTGACTAAACTACAATGTCCTCCATGGACTATGACACTAGGGACAATAGGAAATGAAATAAAGTGCGTTCACTTAACAAAAAAAATCTGACAAAATATGCACAATTGCACCTGTATCACACTTCCAGGGTTGCCATCACATGATTTATTTGTGAAAAGCTACCATAACATGAACATTAACTGCCACATATAGATTTTTTTACTGCTTCAAATGGGTAAAGATATTATTTTATTGTAGAGCTAAAGCCTTCTTATTTCACTCACTCAGATGTGACTTCCACCTCTCTCTCTCTAATTTGATACACCTTGGCTTTAAGATTAAATTGGTGCATACCAGTGAATATAAATAGGGGCCCAGACATCTATATGACAACAAAAATGACTAAACCTTGAACTATAAAAAGTATGAAAGAAAAAATTGACCAATAATCTGTAAGCTGATTAATTAGTTATTAGTATTATTAGTTATTAAGTAATTAGTCACTGCTATTTTAAGTGAAAATATTTTTTCTTTGTTATATTTATGTAAATGTATATTATTTATCAGTTATTTAGCCTTTCCAAACTGCAATACATCTGCTCCTCTCCTGGAAGGAACCAGCAGCATTGACCTACTGGTAACCTTGAGTTCAGAACATGCTTCATTACATTACATCAGGTTTATATTTTGTTACTCACAAGGCTTTTTGTCTGCCCAGTGAGTGTTCTGCTGGGCTGAGGGATTTAGACAAAATGTCATCCCTCTCCTATTCTTTGTTCTCTTAATGCTAGTGGACCATGGCTGAGGGAGCTAGGGTATAGGCAGGTCCCGGCCACAATGATGAGTCAAAGGACTAAGACAAAGAATAGTAAGAACATAAAGGCAAACAGTACAATAATTAAACAGCATTGATTTTTGAAAACAGCTGAAACAAGGTGAGCAACCTTTATACAAACAAACTGACACAAATATTCTGTGCCTGTGAGCATCCAAATGTTATGACAGAAGCTCCCTTTAACATACTGATTATAGAGGTTACCTGTAATTTACAGCTTTGCCATATTGACCAGCATTAATGGTGGTTTTAACGACTGATAAAATCACCCTAACTCACTTTAAAAACATCTGTAATCCTGCTTTTTTAGATTTTGTTGTAATTAATTTTGGTTGGAAAATAGGACCAAACATTAAAGGTCTTGAATCATTAAACTATGGATTAGGATATCTGGTTTTAATCATTTTCTATAACATTTAAAACCTTTTGTTTTTTAGATTACCTATCAAGAAAAACAAAGATATGAGAACCACTTGAACACTATGTTTTGGCCATTTTTCATTGGCTATACAGTAACCAACACAATATTTTCAGTCACTGAAAACAGAGAAGTACCACCCAGAGCTCCATTTTTATTGCATATATCTTGTATAGAATCTCTCCCCTTAAACTGCTGTCAGAGAAAGTTTACAGAAGTGTATATTTTCAAATTTAGCTGCTATTCGTTTATTGTTAATATAACTGTGTCTGTTACATTAGCATAACTAATCACGATTGGTGCAAGAAAATGCACAATGGCAGAACAATATCATAAAGATATAAAATCACAATTAAACACTAAAAACAAGAAAAACAAAATCATCTTAATATTTAAGCTTATCATTTTGCAGTTGTTTACAACATAGACATGTCTAAATCATGTTGCCATTCTCACAGTCCCTTCCCGGAACGGCATGTCTAATAGTGTAAATCCATCATCTCCTCTCTGATCTTTCTTTCTCTATTGGGATTCTGTAGAAATTCAGCCAAAATTGGTTAATGTGTTTAATTGAAAAACAAATGTCTAGTATTTTGCTAAACAAAAATGGAATAAAATAAGTGGTGGGCAATGGTAGAATGGTAGAGTTTGTTTTGCCCTCCAGGTAGGTGGTCCTTTAAAGGTGTGAAAACTACGAATAGCAACTGTGAAACAGTGGAGTATGCTTGTAAAACCCGCTTACTTACAGGGGGAATTTTTGAGCTCACTTCACCAAGAAGTCAGTAATGATCATAAAGTGAGCAGTCTGGCCTGCTGCCAGAGGGCCAGATATCCAGCTGAGATCACCAGCTGCCCTTTTGTTGTCCCTTCTCTCTCTTTCTCTGCTACACTTGAATCCCCCCTGGACCTCAGCACATTCAGTGCAAAGACACAGTGAGTATGGCTGAGGGGGAGGGTTTATGAAAAGGAAAAAGCTGGCATATGGCTTGCTTTTTCCAGGTTATTTCTCTTTTATAGTTGGTTGAAATTATAGGGAACTATTCTGCTGCTTTGTGCTGATCACAAAAAAAACAATTGACCTGATTCCTTCTTCTCCTCATGCTAAATATTCTTGCAAGGAAGGCTATGGCCAGTTTGCAGAAGGGTTCTAGTTTTCATCTTTTGATGATACCCCCTTTCACCCCTGACCCCATCCCACCTTTCCCAAGTTTTGATCGTGGAGTGTGATATGTTATGTTTGTGCTTATTGAACCAAAAGAGCAGCAGTCATTACATGACACATATGCTCACACAAGTCAAATGCCAAGGACAGCTGGGACAACACACACACACACACACACACACACACACACACACACACACACACACACAAAATGCTCAGGGGACCTCCAGGGCTGTCCCACAGTCTGCCAGGCGTCAGGCAGACAGCTTCAACAGGAGGGCAAAACTGAGGATGGAGAAAGGCTGTGAATGAGAAAAATAATAATATTAATTTTATTCATTCTATTGTTATTACTACTTCTATTACTATTTTTATTATTTATGGATGACAGTATGCACAATAAAATCCAGTGCATTCCACAATAGAATGAACACACAATAGAATTGCTAAGGCAATTATTTCCTTTTTTCTGTATAATTTTATCTGTGTTTTGTGTTTCCACTTTAGTACTGCTGTTTGTAAAATGTTCAACAGTTCCACTGGGACTATACATCCACTGTTGAATTGATAACCTTCAAAGTGACCTCAGTCCATATTCATGAAATTAACTCTAATTAGGAAAATTCAAATATAAATTCCCAAATGTAATGAATGAACATTTATAATATATATGAACAAAAATGTTGCATAATTATAGGAGCAGCAGACATTTTGAAGCCTGAATTTTGTCGATATAAGCTACATCATCCTTTCAACTGTAGGATTTTAACATCTTGCCCATCTTGTAGGTTTTTAATGTTTGCCTTGAGAGTATTGCTGTTTGTTCATGAAACTGATCTCAAAACTGATTTTGCATATATATTAAGCTTCTTCCTTATAGGTGCAAAACTTAAGAAATAGGCTAGCTTTGTCTTGTTTGATTAACTATGCTTGGTATAAGGGGAATATTTTGAATTTGATGGCAAAACACCCAATTGTAAATTTAAAAAATAAACTACTACAACAGCAGTCTGAAAAAAAACACTGAATGATGAACAACACCCAAGCAAAAAGGGTTTAATATGCTTAGTGTTTTTGAATGTCATGGTTAGTGTACTTATTCTTCAAGTCTGAAAACCCTCAAGTCATAAACACTATAGATACCTGACTCCAAAGCCCAGCAATTCCATTCAGGTACCCTCTCTCTGCAGAACAACAGCAGAACAAACATCAATACCCATTGCAGATCACAAAGGGGCTTACAACCAGAGGGGGCTAGGGTATCTGAAGGAACACTGAAGGACAGAAAGAAAGAGAATTCTTTCTTTATAAAAGCACAAAAACCTGAGATGAGAACATGAGAAAAATGGAGATCCATGGAGGATGCAATATTCAGAACACATTATCTTTTGAACATGAAAGACAATTGGTATGAAGAAAAGATAATAATATGAATATGTTATATGACCAGAATCATAACTAATCTGTTTTAAATTTTACTACTTATTCAAATTCAACAATGTGCAAAGGAAATCAGACTTTAAAAGCCTATTATCAAGGCATTAAACTTATTTTGCTCAGAAAAGGTCTTACATAAGAATGAAAACAACTAAGAACAAAAAGCAATGGTTATATATGTGTTTGGGTTTTTGTTAGACCATTCTCCATCCTTCCCTTGTAGCAGCCCAGTTCTGTTTGTAGTTTTCAGTCAATGCTTTATTAAGTAGCTTCAGGTTTGCTGCTGCTGAAACTGAACATGAGCTGGCTGAAAGCATCGAAGAGAACACTGGAAATGACTCTGTGTTTATCTATCCACCTCAGAAAGATATACAGGTTAAAAATCTGTAATATATAAAGGTATCTAAGTGACAAATATAAATTTCAATACAATGTAGCAATTTGAACACATTTTAAAACATAAACAGAAATAAATGCTGGCGTTATTTCTACATTTAACAAAGCAGCGACATATGCCCCACTTCAGAAAGCGGGTATAGGCACACACACACCTCTGTACAAATGGCAGATAAGACAAAGGAGAACATGAAAAGATGAAAAAAACATTCAGATCATGAACAGCAAGCACCTTACTCTTTTCACCTGTCCTGCTGATGAATAAGGAGAGAGCTCTAAGATAAAGTGTATGGAGTAGAAAGCTAAAATCCTTATGTACTCCTCTCTTTCTCTCTTTCTCTCTCTCTCTCTCAGACACACACGTGCAAACACAAAAGCCGGGCCTCAGGTCTAGACTGCAGCAAACAGAGCATCAGTTTTTGAATGATTTAAACTCTGGCTCTGTAGCAGATGGCCAATTCATATTAATGGCTCATTGAAAGACACTATTAAAAACAATGATCCCCAGGGTTAATTAAATGTACATATACTTATAAAAGACAGGAGTTTTGGCAGACTGCAAGAAATATTCACTATAAAACATTATTTTTTATCGGAAAGATTGTTCCTTATATATATATATATATATATATATATATATATATATATATATATATATATATATATATAATTTATTTATTTATTTTTACATTTGTTAGGCAAGGCCACCATCTGGTGGTCACCTATACACTCTACTTCTTTTTCTTTCGGCTGCTCCCATTTAGGGGTCGCCTCCGCGAATTCTCCATTGTCAAGTCAAGTCAAGTCAAGTCAACTTTATTTAAACAGCGCTTTTTACAAAACTAACTAAAGAGGGACCCCTGACCAGCCACAGCCACAGCCACAGCCACATCCAGCGCAGTGGTGAGGGGTATCCCAAGGCCCCAGTCCACTTTTGGGCCCCATGGTCATAAGGGCAGCCTCTCTCACTTGGCTTAGGAGACTACCATGATAGAAACAGAACAGCAGTGGAAAGCCACCACCACTCCGGCTTAGGAGACTGCCATGATAGAAACAGAACAGCGGTGGAAAGCCACCACCACTAACCCTAACCCTAACCCTAACCCAGAGCCCTCCACTCCTCTGAGTGACTCTGGCAGTCCATAGGGCCTTCAGAGCGGAACTTCACTGACATGTGCTGGTCATTGGTGCCTGGAGACTTCCCTTTCGGAGCACAGCAGTCTCCTTCACCATCACCGACCACACTCATAGGAGGGCCCCGGCATCTGCTGTCGCAACAGGGCTGGTAGCATTCCTCAGACAGACAAAAGCAGTTTGTTACATCAGAATACTTGAACATAAGGTATTTTATCACACACCATCTTTGGCCTAATACACTTCTCACCTTGGGCATACTGAAGACATTCCTCGTTGTGCTGGCTTTCACAGGCATCTTCCTTGGCACCATTCTTGCAGTCCTCTTCAAACCTTCATCACTGCAAGGCGCAAGACTTACTGAACAGTTCAATGTTGAAGTTCCTTCAATGATGCATTCCTGTCTGTGTAAGCAGTTCCTGTCTGAGCTGTTTGCAAGACCCTTTTTGCCATTGTCACAGTGACTGCAGTTTTCCCGGTGTGTCATACGCTCTCCAAGACAATAGGCCCATGGTCTGGAGAATAATCCAGAACTTGAGCTTCACTCACAAACTCAGGTGCATAATCCAGACCAAGGGCCTACAGTCCTCCAAGGTGGGCACATCTTCAAGAATGGGAGCCCTGCTTTTGGTTTTTCTGGGAGAAGCTCTGTATTGATCCCACTGGGCCTGCAGTGCAACTTTCCTCAACCAGTTACTCCTTTCTGTATCCACTGAAACGTGTGGGAAAACTGAAGGTACAGTATTTACGACCTCCTTATGGAAGGAGTTTGGCTTGTGTTCTAGTGGGCTTTGTGCACTTTTCTGACCTTTGTTGATGACGTACTCCACGGGGGCACCAAATTTCTAATAGTTCTTAGCAAACCATTCCAACATTGGCATACTCTTACTCAGTTCATACTCCTGTCCTGTCCCCTTGTCTGTGAAGTGAGACCTATCCTTCTCCTGCTCAGATGCCAGACAAATGGTCTTCTTGTCCTTCTCTGCAACATGGCTCTCAACCCCATGTACTTGCAGGATGAATCTCATGGTGTCCAGATTCTCATAAAAATAGCGACTTCTTAGCTTCTTTTCAATACTCAAATGTGCAAAACGGAGCACAAACTGCCCTCCTCGACCGTGCTCTTTTGTAGGGTCCACTGTACCTTTATGTTGCCCTGTAAGGTCCCATATCGGACACCACTACCATCAATCATGATGAAGCCGGACTTGCTGTTAGACAACAATGCTCTAGGAGCCTCAGTGTGAAAGTTGTTATCATGGAAACAGAGTGAGGTATTGATGGGGTTGAAAGTCAATGTTGACTTTCTTGTCTTTGCCCTCCACCTCTGTCAGACTGTTCCTCCACTGCTCCACTTTGGAGTTATCCACCAGGGTTCCAGCTTGCTGAGCGAGTTGAGATTTCAAGACACTTCACTTCTGAGCACCAGGTCTTCAATTCTGCTTCCATACCGCTTACTAGCCTCTCTCTGGGCTTTTTCTAGTTCTGCCTGCAGAAAGGCACTGTTGTCCTGCACCTGCTTCAGCTCTGCCCAGGTCTGATTCAGTTGTTCTTTCATATTGGCCACTTTAGTTTCCAGTTTCTCCTGCAAGGTTGGAATCTCTACTCCCCTTGTTGCAGTGCGTGCGGTTTGATTCTCCTGTTCATCTGTTGTCTTCAGCCATTCCCTTTGGACCACAATCACAGCTTGCAGCTTCCTATGGACCTCATTCTCTTTCATGAGTTTACTGACCTCTCCTTGAAGCTCACTGTTTCCACCGACCTCCCGCGTTGTAGCCGGTGAGAAGCTGGGAGCGGTGTGGGAGGGGGCGCAGGCGAAGCCTCTTCCTCCAGCAGGCCAAGGGCCGCCCATCGCCGCCATTATGGCCATCAGCGCCTGCTTAATCTGGCCGTACTCCTCCAGTCATCCTTTGGGCTCCAGAGAGGAGGCAAGCCGGATTGAGCACACCAGCAGCTCCAGGCGTCGCAAGAGCTCTGTGGCCGTTGCACTCTGTGCCCCTCTGATCTGCTCACGGAGCTCCGGAGAACGCGCAGCCTGTTGCGCTGGTGCCAAGGTCCCTGCACCTCTGCCGCACGCTGCACCTCTGCCCTGAGGACCTCCACCATAATGCTGAGTCCCCGCTCGTGCTCCTCGAACCAGCTTCCAAGGCTCGCAACGTCCAGATTTTGGTGGCTCATTTCTGTAACGGTGGTGTGGTGCGGGAAGGACATCTGCGCTGAGCCAGGGATCCGGAACATAACATAACAGGGTAAACAGGGTAGCAAAACAAGCCACAAGGAACCAAAATACCACCATTAACTGTAAAGCTTTGCCTCGTAAATTAGCCACTCTGTTCTGACTCACTGGGGCTTAAAAAGCAGCCCCAATGAAGCACACCTGTGCCTTCATGAGCTCAGGTGTGCCCAGTCAGAACAGAGCACCCTCTACCGTGACCGAAACAAAACCCAAACCTATAACAATCTCAAAAAAAGATAAAAGGAATTAGATCTATTTTGAACTCATTGTACAGACCATGAGCTTAAAAAGGACTTATCTTGACTAAAAAGGAGAGATCCTGAGTTTTAGTTTAGATTTTTTGTTTCGGATCTCCGGGCAGACAATGGATAATTAAATCCACTGGCCTGTCCCTGGCTTGTCCCTAGGTTTTTTGAGCGTGAGTGTATGAGCGTGAGAGTGGTGGGCTGGCAGCACCAACATCCTAACATCCCAGTTTACTGTAATTCTCTGTATCTGTGAAACCCTGGATCTGCACCTCTTAACTAACAGGAAAATTCATTACTAAAAACCTGACTAAACAAGTCTTTAGCCTGGACTTAAATACTGAGAGTTTGTCTGAGTCCTGGACAGTAGCTGGAAGGATGTTCCAGAGATGGGGGGGCTTTGAATGAAAAAGCACTTCCCCCTGTTGTTGTTTTCAGAATTCTGGGAACTGTTAGAAAACCAGCACCTTGCGATATAAGTGAGCATGAAGGTTCATAACTAGTGATAAGCTCTGAGAGATACTCAGGAACGGGCCGTTTAGGGCTTTGTAAGTTAGCAGTAAAATTTTACAGTCAATGCGGAATTGCACAGGAACCAAGTGAAGTCTAGATAATATCGGACTAATGTGATCAAATTTTCTGGATCTATTGAGCACTCTAGCTGATGCATTCTGGACAAAATGGAGTTTATGAAGGCTTTTACTGGAACATCCTGACAGCAGAGCATTACAATAATCTAGTCTTGAGGTTATAAATGCATGTATCAGTATTTCTGCATCATGTAGTGTGAGTGCTTCTAAGTTTAGCAATGTTTCTAAGGTGGAGGAAAGCTATTTTAGTGATATTTCCAATATGAGTATCTAGAGATAGATCCAAGTCAATTGTGATGTCCAGGCTTTTGGCAGTGTCTCAGGTTTAATGCTAGATTTTCCTAATTTTACAGTTAATCTTAAAGTTTGGCTCTAGCAATTTTGTGAGCAAACAAAAGAATTTAACAAGAAAATTGAGTGACATCCACTCTTATCTCCTTTACAATCCTCAGTCTTTTTTAATCTGAGTTTATCTTCAGGTTTAGCTGAGGTCTTCTGCATCTTACGCCTTCAAATCAACCACCTGCATGTCCACTCTCACCACGTCCATAAACCTCCTCTTTGGTCTTCCTCTTCTCCTCTTTCCTGGCAGCTCTATCCGCAACATCCTCTTTCAAATATAACATGTCCAGACCAACTCAACCTGGCTTCTCTTTGTGTCCAAAACTCTAACCTGAGGTGTCCCTCTAACATACAAATTTTTAATCCTGCCCATCCTTGTCACACCCAACAAAGATCTCAACATCTTTAACTCTGACACTTCCAGCTCCGCCTCCTGTCTTTTCATCAGTCCCACCATCTCCAACCTTTACAACATAGCTGGTCTCACTACTGTCCTGTAAACCTTCCCTTTTACTCATCTGTCACAAATCGCTCCAGCCACTCTTCTCCAACCATTCCAACCAGCCTGCACTCTCTTCTTCACCTCTCTTCCACACTCACCGTTACTCTGAACTGTTGATCCCAAGTATTTTAATTCCTCCACCTTTGTGACCTCTACTCCTTGCATCCTAACCACTTCACTTTCCTCCCTTTTGTTCACACTCATGGTCACTTATAAACTATAGACCATAAATGAAGACAATCTACTCAATCCTGTTACTATGTCAATCCACAGTAACAGCAAAACTGTATCAGCAAAGGGTTCAAAACATGTTAAAAGTAAAATGGCAGTTTTATCAAGTAGACAATTTAAAGATATTCCAAACCTGTCATGGGTTAAAGGGTTAAACCATGGGTTAAAGGGAAAAAAACCCCAAATAACATGTATTTATTTTCATGTATGTAATTAAAGTTCATTACATAACTTCTTCCTTGCTAGTTATTGTCATATGCAACATTTTTGAGGTTATTGAATTCAGTTCACATCATTAGTGCTTCCTCTGTATAATGGTAGTATAAGTCAGCTTTAATTGTAAATAGCCACACTAATCAGACCAATGAAAAAGAGTAAACGGTGACACACCTAAATTGTGCAGCTTCAAAAGCCATTAATATCTGCTCTCAAAAACTGAATGAACAATTGATCAGTACCTTACGTAATAACTGTCAAAAAGAGAGATGAGTTTTAAAATATTAAACGTTTTATGACGTCACAATCAGCAACACATTTGCACACCTCCGGGGTTCTGAAACCTTTATAAACAGAAGAGCCATTTTTTATTGTTTGCTATAAAAAATGTTTTATAGCAAACAATAAAAATAATTGTTTGCTATAATATCACGCATAAAGGCATGCCACCGCAACTACCGCATTGGTAGTTAAAGCAAACAAGGCCGTCCATGCCATTTTATACTATTTCCCAAGACTTTAATTTTTATTTTAGGATTTATCCTGTTTGCTTACTGAGGATGGAAGCCACAAACTCAATTAATCATGTGTCGGTAAAGGTGACAGGCCATGTAGTAACAATTGAGCTGACACAGTACAGAGCAGCAAATCAGCAGAAATCATTTACATATAGAATTTTTAAAGGCACGATAACAGAAACAGATTTTGTTTTATTCCTTATGATAAAAAGTGTCAAATTACTCATTTGAGCTTGGTTAGACCCCCTCCCCCCCATTTTAAACCAAGAACTTTCCATATCTTCACACACACAAACACACACACACACACACACACACACAAAAATCACTTCTAAAAGCATAAACAAACACCACAAACACAGAAACAAAATTAAAGACAGAACAGTCTATATTCAGTCTATATTTTATTTCAATCACAAATTTTGAGCCATCTTTTAGTTATCCAATAAAATGAGCTGATTACAAGAAATAAACAGAAACTGAAAAGAGAACTAAAGAATAAACAATGAAAACAAACAAGGACAGTCCAAACATATCCTATTCCTCATGATGGTAAAATACATTGACAATCAATAACCAACCAGAAAAATTGAACAACAAAAGTTTGGAAGACAGATTAATTCTATTTTAACAGTGATTTTAGAATATAAGGTTTCTGAGCCTAGAAAAAAGCCAAATCTGAAATTTCATAACAAATGTGAAAAAAGAAAATGTGAAAAAAAAATGTAAAACTAAAATATATTCCATTTGTATTTCTCTGCTAATAAGACCAGTTCAGATGAAGCCTTCAAATAAAGATCTTCAAAGCAAAATATCTTACACAGTGTGTCCGGGCAAATCTGAATTAGAAAATAATTAAATATTGCCTGAACTTTTCCTGAAGCGCATTTAAACAACAGTTGTTGAAAAACATTCTGAAATGGTTGAAGAATTGTGAGCATCTCTCAATACATAACGATCTATCTTCCCTCAAATATGAAAATACAAGTAAATAAATGGCCGGTCTGAAGAGGAATGTGATGCTATTGCCAATAGCCTGCAAATATTTTAAATAATCCAGCAGTTAAACAGTTACCAAGTTGAAAATATGCATTTTTTAATCTTTTCTTAAAACAACTTAAAATATGACACAAATCTTATACCTACTTTCAATACACAATTACAAACATAAGGTATAACATATATAGCTCACTGTAAATGTTTGTACAGTCCTCATGCATTTGGAAACAAATTTGATGATTAAGGGCTTGTATAGTACCTCATGCGTAGTACAGCTTGGTTTTTAGTCCCCAAGACAATTTTAAGCTCAACCAGTATACCATCTGCAGCTGAGAAATTTCTGTTACACTTGTCTTGAAATGGGACTGACTGCTGGTTCTAATGTCAAAGTGTCACAATTAGGAACAAAGAGGAACTGGAACAAATATATTCTCTAAGGAGTGAATGTGACTTGCAACCCATCTCTGGGTTAAATGTTGGCACATGAATGTAAGTGCAGTCATAAAATAAATGCTTGGCTGAATAATAACAAAAAGGACAGTAGTCTTCTGCAAAGCAGAAAGTTAAAACAGACAATTAACAGTAAAGTTTGCATGTAAGTAATCCAGTAAAACAATGTGACTCAAATTACATGAGAAACAAAAATGCAAAACCAACCCACAGACTAACAAAAATAAGCTTTTGGTTAAAACCGAGAAGCTATTAAATATACAAGTAGGTCAAGTAAATCTAATTTCCCTCCAAACTTTTTCAATTCCCAGAGATTATGAAAATTTGGAAAATACAGTATGATTTATACACCTCACTTTTCTTTCTTAGTGCCCTCACACCAGGCTTGCTCTGCCCTTAATCCCATGTCCCTCCTTGAGTTGCAGCCCTCGCTAGGCCACCATGAACAGATTCAATAAACTCTCTCTTGTGGTCAGACCGCAGTACAACAGCGATTCTCAAACAACTGCTCAATAACCGTACTGTCCGCTAGTGTGGACACGTCTCCTAAGTCCCGCTGGTTTGATGCTATCTTGCGCAGCAAACGGCGCATGATTTTACCTGTGCCAGACATTTGGAAAGAAAGTCATTTGCAGTATTAAAAAAAAATAAAATGAGCAAAGCAAATAAATAAACACAAAGTTGTTAGGTTGGTACCTGATCTGGTTTTGGGAAGCCCAGGTGCATTCTGCATATAGTCAGGTGTAGCTATGGCACCAATTTTCTCTCTCACTGTTCAACAAAAAAGAAAAAAGAAATAACTAAATGCACATATGTTAAAATGAGTGTAATAAAGTGTAAAAATCATGTAAACAAAAGCAAAACAATTTGACTTATATAGGCATTTAAACAACTTTACTGTCTTTCAAAGTGTTATAATGAAACAAAAATGTCAAAAGCGCCATCATGCACAGGAACCCATTCCGAACCAGTCCTATCCATGACGGGACCAAATTCATTTGGCAGTAATTAAGATTAAAAAGTATTTAATGCTTACTTAAACCTCTGCAATTTATCTCAAAGGGCAGCATTACAATGCATTTCTTTTGACATTATATAGCTACTGCATGAAATTAAATTCAATTCAATTTTAAAAATCTTGTTGGTATTAGTCAACAAATTTGTTAACCATTTTCCCCTATTTGAAGAAATAATCAGCAAATGCATTAAAAACAATTATTGTTAACAAACATTGTGCTTGGAGTTGAAATCAAGCAAAAATGAGGACACCCTGTATCAAAAAATGAGGACACCTTGATCAATGTTATGTGAAATGAAGTGAAAGTGAAATGACATTATTAAGGGTGATTAATACTAAATACAACAACACCACACTGTATCTGAAAAGGACTTATGAAAACAATTACAGCAGGTCAAACTCCACAGGTACCAGGCAATTAGTGCACACAGGTCTGAACTATATGGGTTTATATGGTTTATAAACAGAAGCTGCTTAGAATTAGAAAGTACTTAAAATTTTCAGACAAATTTTTTTATTAGCAAGAATCTCAAAGCTGCAATTAATTAATTAATGGTGAATTTCTACAAAGACCCTACAAACCTTGTTTCTTGAGTTCAGCTTCCAGTGAGGTAGTATAGTCGATACCATCTGCAAGTGTGACAAAGCAATAGAGGCTCTCTCCTTTGATAGGATGCGGAGTCCCCACCACTGCAGCCTCTGCAACTGCCTCATGCTCCACCAGAGCAGATTCCACCTCTGCTGTACTCAGCAAGTGACCTGAAAAAGAAACAAATTTTAAGAAAAACTCGAAGCAAAAAACTCAGCTAGAGAAGCCAAGCAAACAATCAAGTCAGCTCTCACCAGAAACATTCAGCATGTCATCAATCCTGCCTGTGATCCAGTAGTACCCATCTTTATCTCTACGGCAACCTGAAAACAACCAAAACACTAAAAATGTGCCCTTTGCAGACTAACGTCAGCGTTAAAAAGCTTGTCCGATTACACAAGATAGTACAATTGATGCAAACGGATACATTACCATCACCAGTGACATAGTATCCAGGGAATTTCTTGAAGTAGGTGGTCTCAAATCTCTGGTGGTTCCCAAACACAGTCCTCATTACCCCAGGCCAGGGCTGCTTAAATACCTGAAGAGGATTTATTTTAGCACAACCGTTTCACTTTCTACAGGCACATGCTGATGTTTATGTTGTGAGACTCCGCATGAGTTGCATATATAGTGGTACTTCAAAATTTTTGGATCTTTACATTTTTTTTTTTTTTAAGGACATTAATATGTCCTTAAACATTTTCAAACTCACCCACTCATGCCAATTTCAAGTGCTAATCCTAAAGTTTAAATACCTTTGCCACTCAAAGATGCATTATCCTGTATCATGCTCCTAAATAAATAAATAAATGGACAAGTATATGTCTTCCTCTTTCCTTCAGTTGGGTTCTGTTTATCTACTTATGATACAGTATTAAAATCTAAGGAGGTTTCAGGTAATATTTTTGCATATATATATATAAAATAATCTAATAATTATAAAATTATTATAATATATAAAATATATATAAAATAAATATAAAAACATCTTATATATATATATATATATATATAAAAATATAAAAGATTCTAAAGGTTTCAGGAAAAAAATGTGGTAAATTGAAGCAGCAATAAATGAATAAATAAATAAATCAATCAATAGACTTGCATTTAAAAATATGAACAAATCCTTGAGTACAAATGATGATTTTTATTAACTATTGCTTATACAAGATTGAGAGTCATTGCATTGAACCCTTTGCTGATACAGTAAAAATAAATAAATAGTTTTTTGTATATACATATATATATGCACATACATATACACAGTACTGCGCAAGTTTTAGGCAGGTGTGAAAAAATGCTGTAAACAAAGAATGCTTTCAAAAATGGAAGTGTTAATCATTGATTTGATTTAGATTTCTCTTTTGTGCATTCACTGCATTTTGTGGATTGAAAATAAATTTTGGTGTGACCACCCTTTGCCTTCAAAACAGCATCAGTTCTTCTAAGTACACTTACACAGTTTTTGAAGGAACTCGGCTGGTAGGTTGTTCCAAACATGACTGTGTTTCAACCTACGTGTGACATTGATGATCATTAACATCTGTTTGGTAAAATTGGTTGATCATACACTTGATCTTTTGTTCGCTCACTTTGCATTTTGTAAATTGATAAAAATAAACAATCATTTTTTATATTTCTGAAAGCATTCTTTGTTTTCACACCTGCCTAAAACTTTTGCACAGTACCATATATATAATACTGCTATACTGCAATGGGCTGGCGACCTGTCCAGGGTGTGTCCCCTGTCCTTCGCCCTGTGTGTGAGCTGGGATGGACTCCAGCACTCCCCTGCGAACCCGTTTGGGACAAGCAGCAGAAAATGACTATATATATATATATATATATATATATATATATGTCACACACACACACTTCTGTGGATTATAACAAGCTGATTAAAGTTCTCAATAAGCCAACTAGCTATACTGAAATCTCCAAACTGCATTTGAGTAGAACACAATACAAAAATTTACATTGAGTCATGACAACCCTTACCAGGTAGCCCTCGTTTGGTCCCTCCAACTCCTCACCCGACTCATTCAGAATGGCTGGCACCACCCCAAAAAACGGAAATGTCTGCAGTAACAATGAAACAAAAATTTGTATAATTTATAATATATAATTGGTATAGATCAAATGGCAGTAGTACAAAACAGAAGTAAAAGCATCAAAGTTAGATGTTAATTGGTCACATCTATAACATAAGCACTGCATTTAACCCCCAGTGTTATATCAGTTTATGCATGTCTATTACATAAGTTGGAAGGAAGACACTCACTGCAGAGCCTGGTTTTAGAGGTGTGGCAGCTGGTAGTGGTGTAAGGACATGCCCACCCTGAAAAGGAGGGGAAAAAAAAAAAAAGTCCAAGTAAGTACATCATCCAACATACAAATATTTAATTAATTATTAAATACATTTCTGTTAAAATACAGAAAATAGTAAATAAAAGCAATAGAAAGAGCTGCATACTGTCTCTGTTTGCCAGAAGGTGTCGACTACAGGACATCTACCCTCCCCGACTACATTATAGTACCACTGCCAGGCCTCTGGGTTAATAGGCTCCCCTACTGTACCCAAGATCTTTAGAGAACTCCGCTTACACCTGGGGACAGAAAAAATTTTTAATGGGTTAAAGAGATGGACAGCAAAGCTGATAGATTTTCATGCAAGTATAACAGTATATCAAAGGTCAATCTTATTGAGAAGTCATACTATTTGTTTATTGCTTATGTGTTTATCATCAACTTTTTAATTCTACCCCTTATTAAGTTTAAAGAATTAAATGATAAACTCTGGTGTAGCATAGATGCTTTGTGGGGAACCAATATTAACAATAGCGGTACATGGTTATATTGTGGGAGGCCATTAAAGGAACATTACTAGCTAACGTATAGTAATCTAAGGAAGTAAATTGGTAAATACACTGACTATATAAAGCGGAGAAAATAAGTTTTGAGCAAATCAATGTTTTTCTCAGTAAATATATTTCTAATAGGGATATTGACATGAAATGTACACCAGAAGTCATAACAAAAAAGTCAATAAATGTAGTTATGTGTAGTAAAGTGGAAAGACACAAGGAATAAGTACTGAACACGCTTACTGGAATTTATTTAACGCTTAGTAGAAAAGTAGTGACAAACCACTTTATTCGGTACATATGCCTAGTTTCAAACTCACTATAAATTTTATCCACTTACCAATATTAGAACCAGTAACACATGAAGTGAATAGCATTAACATCCTGACCATAAATTAAAACTAGATCATACATTTGTTTTATATTCTTTAGGCATTGTTATTTAATTAAAAGTCCACTAGATAAAAGTTCTAGGATTATCTCCTTGACCAATGCAGATTTGTGATTAATCACTGATTACAACTTTCATCCCATCAACCATATTCTAAGAATTCTTTTTGCCCACTGTTTTCTTCTGTTTAGGTGTTGGTTTTCCTTGAGCTTTTCTGTATATAAATGATCTGATTTACTCCTACAAACATTGACTGCATTTACTACCTATTTGTTTTCTTGTCCACTTTTTTTAATTTTAAAGGCAAATTGCTACAGGTTTTCAATGCTGGTCCACCCATATGCTACCTTCCCATTTCATTTGCAACCAAGTTCTCTTGAGAGACAAAATGTTGGGCTTCTTTCCTGATAATCCTTCCCATTATGCCTTCCCATTAAATGTCTTGTTGGGGACATCTGTAGTTTCAATTAGCAAAGTTCAATATTTCATTAAGATCTGCAACAATTTTCTTTGATTTTTGATTTTTTTTTATTTTGAAATGCAAATTACAAAGTGATTCTATAAACATTTCAACTAATTGATTTGAGAGGAAAAATACATAAAAATTATTTAATAAATATGATTGAGGGTTATTTTACAAAGCAAAAATATATTTTATTAGTTGCTATGAAGAAGAAACTATGTGTGAATTTGTCATTGTATTAATTCTATATGTTTTACCAGGGAAGGATATCCCTGAAATACTAATGACATTTCTTTCTTAGAACACAGTCAATTATTGTGCCTAAACACAGGATATACTTTTGTATGAAAGGAGATGTCAAGATCAGAGGTGTGAAATTCAGCAAAATAAAGTGTATTGTAATGTAAGTCTTACTTGTTCACAGGCTCGCTGCCATACTTCATTAGGAGTCTGATAGCAGTGGGAGCTGTGTAAAACTTGGAGACATGGTATTTATCCACTATCTCCCACATTCTGCTAACATCAGGGTAAGTTGGCAGACCTTCAAACTAGAAGCAGATATTGAAATTAATGTTCAGTCTTACGTCATGCAAATTTATATAAACTAAGATCAATGAGGTTTAATACTTTTAAACTAAATATGTCCTTTTGAGGTTTGCACTGCAAAATAATAAATCAACAGTCTACATTCCATTTCTATTTTCATTTTTCACTGAATTATCTGTGTCCTTAGTTATTTTCTCTGGAAACGCTTATGCAAAGTGACAGAGAGACTCTGACTCACCAGAACACTAGTTGCCCCGTTGGCCAGGGGCCCATAGGTAATGTAGGAATGACCAGTGATCCAACCAATGTCTGCAGTGCACCAATAAATGTCATCTGGGTGGTAGTCGAACACCAGTTTAAATGTTGCAGCAGTGTACAGCATATAACCACTGACCGTGTGCAATACACCCTGAGGAAATAAAACAAGTATTTAAGACAGCTCAAGTGGTCCCAATAAAGAAAAATTCACATATAGCAGTGACAACACTTTTGAGAGTGACACAAGTATTGATTTTCACAAAGTTTGCAGCTTCTGTGTTTTTAGATCTTTTTGTCAGATGTTACTATGGAATACAGAAGCAAAATTACAAGCATTTCATAAGCTCCATAGGTTTTTAATGACAATATTTGCAGTGTCGGCACATGTTTTTCAAGACCTCTGCAATTCACCCTGGTATGTTGTCAGTCATCTTCAGGGCCAAATACTGACAGATGGCAGCCCATTCTTGCATAATAAATGCTTGGAGTGTGTCAGAATTTGTGTTTTTTGTTTGTCCACCCACCTCTTGAAGATTGACCACAAATTCTCAATGGGATTAAGTTAACCTTTTTGTTTTTGTGACAATTGTCATTGTGAAACACAGCACAGCACACACAGCAGTCCAGCAAAATTTAACCTCTGCTTTTTACCCAACACACCATGCAGCAGGGGCAGCTATTGAAAGCACCCGGGAAGCAGTGAAGGGGAAAATACCTTGCTCAAGGGTACCTCAGGGCAAATTACTGGTCTTGGATTTGAACTCATGACTTTGTGATCCTGGGGCCGACTCCCTAACCACTAGGCCACCACTGTCCCAGGGCAATTCTGGGGACTTTCCCTGAGTTTTCCTTTGTTCCCTGAGCCACTTAGTTATCACTTTTGCTTCAAGGCATGGTGCTCCATCACACTGTTCTTGGATGGCTGGAAACATTTGCTTTAATGTTGACATGATACAGCAGTGATGGTAGCACTCACCTATTCTTCTCTGGACAATCTTTTTTCAGGATGCTCCAAACAGTTGGAAAGGGGATTCATCAGAGAAAACGTCATGACCCCAGTCCTCAGCAGCCCAATCCCTGTAACTTTTGCAGAATATCAGTCTGTCCCTGGTGTTTTTCTTAGAGAGAAGTGTCTTCTTTGCTTCCCTTCTTGACACCAGGCCATCCTCCTAGAGTCTTTGCCTCACTGTGCATGTAGATGCACTCCACCGGCCAATTGCCATTCCTGAGCAAGTGCTACATTGGAGGTGCCCCAATCTCGCAGCTGAATCAGCTTTAGGAGACAGTCCTGGTACTTGCTGGACTTTCTTGGGCACACTGAAACCTCTTCACAACTGAACCTTTCTCATTGAAGTTCTTGATGATCCGATAAATGGTTTATTTAGGTACAATTTTACTAGCAGCAATATCCTTGCCTGTGACGACTGCACATGTTTCCTTGCAGGCAACCATGGTTAACAGAGGAAGAACAATGATTTCAAGCACCACCCTCCTTTAAAAGCATCAAGTCTGCTATTCTAACCCAATCAGCATAACAGTGATCTCCAGCTTTGTCCTCCTCAACACTCTCACTCTGTTAACGAGAGGATCACTGAAATGATGTCAGCAGGTCCTTTTTTCGCAGGGCTGATATGCAGTGGAAATGGGTTTTTTGGGATTAAGTTCACTTTCTTGGCAAGGAGGGATTTTTCAAATAATTGCAATTCATCAGATCACTCACAGGAGTTTTTGCAAATTGCCATCGTACTGAGGCAGTAAACTTTGTGAAAGTGAATGTGTCTCATTCTCAAAATCTTGTTTTGTTTGGCTGTATGTTGTCACTGCACTTGAAAGCTCTAGATTCTTGGAGGCTTGTTTTATGCCAGAAGCAGCAAAGAACTGCAGCAAAGCAGAATGTGAATTTAAAATGTTGTAAGAGTACTGCAAATGCACTTACACACAAACACATACAGTTAGGTCCATAGATATTTGGACAGAAACAACTTTTTTTTTTTAAATTTTGGTTCTGTACATTACCACAATAAATTTTAAATGAAACAACTCAGCTGCAGTTGAAGTGTAGACTTTAAGATTTAATTCAGTGGGTTGAACAAAAAGACTTTGTTCAAAAGGAACAAAAGTAATTGGACAAATTAAATAACTGAAAATAAAATGTTCATTTCTAATACTTGGTTGAAAACCCTTTGTTGGCAATGACAGCCTGAACTCTTGAACTCATGGACATCACCTAATGCTGGGTTTCCTCCTTTTTAATGCTCTGTCAGGCCTTTACTGCAGCAGCCTTCAGTTACTGTTTGTTTGTGTCCGAAGTTTAGTCTTCAACAAGTGAAATGCATGTTCAATTGGGTTCAGATCAGGTGATTGACTTTCAAGAATATTCCACTTCTTTGCTTTAATAAACTCCTGTGTTGCTTTGGCTATATGTTTTGGGTCTTGTCCATCTGTATTACGAAACACCGCCCAATCAATTTGACTGCATTTAGCTAGATTTGAACAGACAGTGTGTCTCTGAACACCTCAGAATTCATTTGGCTGCTTCTGTCCTGTGTTACATCATCGATAAACACTAGTGTCCCAGTGCCACTGGCAGCTATGCACGCCTAAGCCATCACACTACCTCCTGTGGTATGCTTTGGATAATGAGCCATTCCACACCTTCTCCGTACTTTTTTCTTGCCATCATTCTGGTAGAGGTTGATCTTCGTTTCATCCAGAACTCTTTTTTTAGATGTTTTTTAGCAAAGTCCAATCTAGCCTTTCTATTATTGAGGCTTATGAGTGGCTTGCACCTCGCAGTGCACCATCTGTATTTACTTTCATGCAGTCTTCTCTAGACTTGGATATTGATACGCCTACCTCCTGGAGAATGTTGTTCACATGGTTGACTGTTGTGAAGTGGTTTCTCTTCTCCATGGAAAAGATTCTGCAATCATCCACCTCTATGGTCTGCGGTGGACTTCCAGGTCTTTTTGCGTTGCTGAGTTCACCAGTGCTTTCTTTCTTTCTTTCTCAGGATGTACCAAACTGTAGATTTTGCCACTCCTAATATTGTAGCAATTTCTTGGATGGGTTTTTTCTGTTTTCGCAGCTTAAGGATGGCTTGTTTCACCTGCATGGAGAGCTAATTTGACCACATGTTGACTGTTCACAGCAAAATCTTCCACATGCAAGAGAACCATACCTCAAATCAACTCCAGACCTTGTATCTGCTTAATTGATAATGAGATAATGAAGGAATTGCCCACATCTGCCCATGAAATAGCCTTTGAGTCTATTGTCCAATTACTTTTGGTCCCTTTATAAAGAGGGTGGCACATGTTAAAGAGCTGGAACTCCTAAACCCTTCATCCAATTTGAATGTGGATACCCTCAAATGAAAGCTGGGAGTCTGCACATCATGTCCATGTATAAAACAATAATTGGAATATTTTGCAGTAAACAGATACAAAAACAAAATTTGTGTCAGTGTCGAAATATATATATGGACCTAACTGTAGCTCATTGTTAAATTAAAGCTTTGATCCTAATGCCATTTTTCACAAGCGGTTGTTCAAGATTATATGGATATGAGAAGAACCACTGCTGCATTAAAGTTGCAGAGCTCTGATCCAAGTTAGCCAAAAGTTATGATCCATGTTAGGCAAAAAAAATTTTTTAAACATATATCATATGGAGTTTCTGATGGTTTCTGATGATACCTTAGGTTTACCAGTTGAGCCACTGGTGTAGAGAACAAAAAGAGGATCTTCAGATTCACACCACACTGGCTCACACTCCTCAGATGCGCCTTCCATCAGAGAGTGCCAACACACATCCACATCTGGGTTCCAGGGGACCTACACCAGCCATAGGACATGGAGAAGTAAAGTCTTACAGGAAAATATTCTTCTATAGTTTAAAAGAAAAAAAAAAAAAAAAAAATGAACCAAAGATACATTTGAGTAAGCCACTCACACAGGTACCCCATACACCTAAAATACAAGTTATCAGGAGGTGCTTCTATAGAAAAATGTGAATTAACATTATCACACATAGCATTAAAATAACCCATTAACAATGGTAATATCATGGTGCAACATCCCACCATTTTTAGGCAACAGAGTAAAAAACTGAAAAGTGAGAAGGAGTCAAATTAGTAATGAACAGATCTTAGAACTACATAACTTAAAAATAGGGAATAGGAAAATTATCACTCCTGGCATGCATATCACAGGCTTGAAAGAAACAACTTCGGTGGCACATCTGTTTTTAAATCCACCTCCCAAGGAAATTTTAGATCTGATGACTAAGCAACTAAGCAAACGTGAGACGCTTTTTTTCAGTAGAGGAGTTCACATTTTGACCACATCCAAAACAAAAATGCCACAATTCTCAAAATGCAGCTTGAATTTAGGTATACCTAAAGCGTTTTACATCTAGCACCAAATAGTTGCATCTGCTTATTTGCATGGTGTATGTTTCTGGCCTAAACCTGGTATAAACCACTAGTTCCTAAACCATTGCTAAAAGCCCTGTAGCAAATCCTATCCTGTCTCCCAACCCAAAGATATGGCAAAATTGTGAACAAATCTAGAGAGGTCGTGGGAACCCGTTTAATGATCAAGGGTTTAAACCAAAAGAAAAGTTTAGAAACACCACACATGACCTTAGTTAGCCTGGGTGCCATTAAGCCAGGAGCTTCAGCCCTACCAGCATGACTCCCAGGCTATTTCTAAGTCATCTGTGACCAACAGTATTTCTTAAGGACACCAGTTATCATCCAAGTTATGCCCTCTTCAGAGATGGCATCAAAGCAAATCACAATCCAAAGTTATAAAGCAGATCAAATTATTTGGTAATTTTGCAACTAAAAGAAAGATTGAGATTACATTAATTTTTAACCTTTGCACATTTAAACAGTAAATGCCAAGTCTGAAAAGTGTACAACTCTTCACTTGCATATTAACACACAGACAGTGTTAGGTTGTGGATAAAGGCCTTGAACCTTTCCAGTCAAAGACAGTCGCCAAGGAGCAGACAAAACAGGTGTTAAAAAATGACAAGATAAGAAAAAGAAAAAAAAAAGGAGTTATGCAGAGTGAGGACTTGAAATACCTTGGGGATGAAACGGACCCTCCTTACTTTTTCTTTCAGTTTCTCCTGCTAAAGGGGGTTAATGAAGAGATTAGGCACATACAAAAGACAGAGAGGAAAGGATAAGTATGCCAACACCTTTACAGTAAAAAAGAGGACCTTTAGTATTATTATGCCATAGAACATAGGACCCTTGACATTAACAACATAGGGACAATGAAGCCCTCTGTAGTAATCACCATCAGCTCACATATGATTCAAAGGTGTTCAGCACAGTATATTGCATATGATGCAGATTTCCACTGTTAAACAATACTCAAAGCAAGTGAAAAACACAGAACACCACATGATTGATTAAAACAAACACAGAAAAAACACAGCATTTCAGGAATAAAGCAGAAACTATTATCTTAAGACAGTAGGTTAATCACTGAGGGTGACAATGCATTTACAAAAATGAAAAGTCAAAATTTACCTGCAAGTCAGGACAGGAACGTTTTGCTGGGGGTGACAGGGACCCAGGTGATGAGGCCTCCTGTTCCTCTTTTGATAAATGTTTCAGCATAATACACCTCCTCACAAAAATAGACCTGAGGAATATCCAGAGTATCCAACAGAGAAATGAGCCTCAGTAGTGTTACATTATGAATCAATTTATTAAGGCATGCCAGAATTTACTTTTACATAATCACATAATCCAGCTTCCCTTTGTCCCTTACAATTACAGGGTAGTTTTGTTACTGTGACTTTAAGATAAATGTCCTGTATTTGATCTCATTCAAACAATTGCAGCTGCCTGGGAACAGTCATCAGATATTTTGGTCTAAATGTTGATAGGTCAACTATGCATGAAAAGTCCTCCTGAAGTTAACATGTGCTGTAAAAATGAACTTTACTTTTTGCTAAGGAAAAATAACTTTTCAATTGTATTTCATTAAACTGGCTTTGTTAATGTTACAAATTGTACTTTGGAATTAAAATGGCCAATCTGCGGATGGGCTTCAGAGGAGCTGTTCCCTTGAATATTTTATCAAAATTCATCACCAAAGGTTTAAGTTAAAACACATTCTTATTGAAACATCTGGGCCCCCAAAAAAGTATCTCATAACTGCTTAGAAAAAAATGTAAATCCCTTTTCCATTATATGAATCCCTTATAGTTCCAATGATAAGTGATTAGTCTGTACTGAAGGTTGAAGAGGGTCTGCACACTGGTCTCAGGATTTGAAATAAAAAGGGTGTTTATGTACATCTTACTTTTCTCTGCATTTCTGAAGTGCTTCATCAGCAATCACCTTAAGATTGATCAGCTTATCTCCTCTGTAAAAGCCATCTGAAGAAGAACAGAACAGAACAAAGTATTATCTGAATCAAATGAATATGATTAATGTAACAACAAAATGAGGGCTTCCAAGGGAACAAAAACACTTAAAGAAATCTGTGCGATGCATCTGATGCGCCAAGGGACCCTGGCGGCTCATCGGTCCCTGGGGCCGCACCCGACTTGCTGAGCCTTGGAAGCAGCTTGGGACTCTTTACTGATCCTGGAGTTTAAAACCAAACTAACTTTGTACTGCTAGTATACCCAAGGGGGTTGGGTAGCCAGTCGACCTTGGACCCCCAGAGGTTTTTTTTCTCCACACAGTGGAGTTTTTGGTTCCTCTCCTTCGTAGTCGTCCGGCTTTGACTTCTATTACTGTAACCTGTTCCACCCTCTACCACCAATGTAAAGTGCCTTGGGGCAACTCTGTTGTAAAAGGCGCTATACAAGAATAAATTGAATTGAACTGAATTGAACTGAAATAAGAAATAGTACTGCTCTGACAGACAGGTCTTGCACTGACCATGTGACGGTTGGTCAAAGTGCACAGTCACACTAAAAGTACTACTCAAAGGATTTTTCATTCATAGTCTAGAACTGTCATAGTCTTTTTTTGCCTTTTTTTGAACATCACAAAGACACTCACAAAATAACTACTCTTTAGCAGAATGTGGACATGGCTCACTTTCTCAATTTCCAGCTCAATTTCTAATGCTGATATCTACAAACAAGGATGAAAGGCCACCTTCTCAGCTCACAAAATGATAAGAAGTTATAATATCCAGCTTAAGAAAAATAATGATTTCAAGGTCAAGTTTTCTTACCAGCTGTTATCAGCAGAGAACACTGAGAGTCTATGATTCTTTCACAGAGGGATTCAGCAGAAAAACCTGCAAACTGAAATATGACAGAGAAATTTAACTAAAAATATTTCTGTGCACATGACTGGTTGCAGTTTTACTGTTAAACATAACCCAAAGTAGTGACCTGCATCAATAACAAAATATCAAAAAACAATTGAAACACTGAAGCCATGTGAAAGTATAAAGAAATAATAGCTTCCCTCACAAAAAAGGGCCCAGGAAACTACAATATAGGGATTTTTTACAATATAGGGATATAAGATTCTTAAGATAGGTGTGCAGCTTTTAGCTACAGGACATGATGGAAAACTATAGAATACTTACGCATATAACATTGTATACTATCATGTTCACTGTTATGAAATTAAAAAGATAAACATTCTGAAATCTCTTGGAAACCCTGACTTCTTTTTAATCTTCAAATAACAAAAAAATATTTTCATAACATAAAGCCAAATGTTAGCTAATACTTTCAACTTGCCTACATCTTCATTATTTCAAAGAAGGCAGTTAATAAAAAGAACTGCCAATGTTATTCTTCCTTCTGCTCTAACAATGTTCACCAGTTCTGAGAACTGAGCCAGGTCAATCGAGGTGTAAATGGAGGACTACAAGATCAAACCCTGTAGGGCCAGCCCAACTTCCAGACCTGCACCCCTTTGAAATGTGATCCAGAAGACAACTGATGTGAACAAGCAATCTAAGAAAGTTGAGCTTATTTAATTTTTGTGCCAAGAGTGACATTAATATACCCACAAGCAAGACTGTTGGTAGACAATTAAATGTCATGGTCGACCAAATATTGATTTTCAGTGTGAAAAGCTCAGAACAAAATACATGACTATTTTTGTTGTTTAAATTATCATCTTGATTTCTAAGCATTTTCTAAGCATTATTTAAGGTCTGAAAACAATACATTATTTTTAAAAACAGTAGCCATTTTTGCAAATTAAATGCAGAAATGCAGTTTTCTGAGTGAAATGTGAAGGAAATTCTGGCAGAAGTTTAAGGAGCTCAAAAAACGTCCAAGATTTTTAAACACATACCTATAAACAGTAAAACCTGAGAAACTGAATTTTGCAGTCTCTTATTTTTTTTCACTACTGCACTACATGCAAGTTTTGTTTAAAAATGCTTAATTTAGTCAGTAACATGTAAAAAGGGTCAATAGCCAATATACACACATGTCAGACATCCAGCCCCTACTGCTCCAGAAGCAAACACTAGTTATCACCAATAATCAAACCAAAGATGAACAATTAGGAGAACACACCACAATAGAATGCACAGCTCCGATTCGGGCACAAGCCAACATGGCCACCACAAGCTCAACTACCATAGGCATGTAAATGGAGACACGATCCCCCTTTTTCACACCTGTAATGACAGCAAAAAAGAGAGCATGAACTTAAAAAGTTCTTAAGCTGGCCTATGATAAGGGATGTAACACTGAATCTTCATTCACTAGTATTTCTATTCAGTCATTTTGTAAATGTTACATGTCTACATAGGGGAAAAAATAAGGACAAAAGTTAGATAAGAAACCTTGCTTTTGAGTTTGCACTCCATAAAATCCTACTTATTGAAAAATGTGTAAATGTATCCATGAGCCCTGAATCATCTATCAAAATGGAATGTATTGCAACACCCAACCACATATATCTAGAAAGTCAGCTGCATTTTGAACAATGACATACCTTGTGATTTAAGGACATTGGCAAACTTGCACACTTCCTGTAATAGTTGTCTGTAGGTAACCGTCTTCTCATCCCCTGGCTCATTCCCCTCCCTGTGCAATATCAGTGATCAGCATTAAAAAAGAAAAGATATGAATCAGAATTGATTAAAGCACCTACATTTATAAAATGTGCTGAACAAATTTAAAACAAATACAGTTCAGATGTATCCGTGTAATGTCAAAATGTCAAACAAGTTATAAACATGTGGTATGGCCAAACTTTTAAAGCTTTTGCCTTAAAATATGATGTTTGCCAGTTCTTAAACGTTTCCAATTTTAAGAAAAGTGAAGTCATGCATGTGCATGACTAAGTGTTCCAGAAGCCAAAAGCAAGCATAAGCAAACATGAGCATGGAAAACATTAACTATCTCTTCTGAATACCCTTCTCAGACTCAGAATGCATACAAGCATTGTCATCAAGCGAATTGGGCAAAGATAACCCATTTCTGCATAGATTCCATCTTAGAAAAAATATGTTTGTCTTAATAGATTATACCCTTTCCAAACATTTCAGCTCAAATACAGCTCAAAATAGGCTTGATGTCCAATTTGCCAAAACAGAATTGTCAAAGCAGATGAGAATGAAGTCATTTGGGATTTTGCTTTACAAAGCTCTTACACAATTTTTTCCTAGTGTAGAAAGTTCTGCAAATCTGGGTAAAGGAAACATATTTTGTCAAAGGTTCACAACTGCCAAGCTGTTGTAATATCTGCCCTTCCAGAATTACAAAACCAGCATTACTAGAGTAGCTCAAACGAAACACCTCCCAAAGTTTTTCAATGCAGAACAGGTGTAACTCTAACTGTCTCATATGACAAAATGAACAGTGATAAATTGGCTAGAAAACATTTAATTGTGATTTGGGCAAGGCATCAGTAGGAACACCATTAATTTTGAAGACAAAGGCAAACAGAGTAGCTTACAGAGGGGCAGATGAATACAGAGATTCTCTATATAAAATAACTCTAAAAGTTCCTCCACATACCATACAACTAGGATCAGATAAAGCCTGTACAAATAACACATTCTAAGGAGCAACAAGCAGCTTTACTGAGGCAACAGTCATTCCAACCCACTATAATATGTCCATTACACTTTGCTTTTGAGCACTGATTAGATCAACTATACAGATTTGCCCACCGAGAGAGTGGGTTTTAATAAGGGCGTATGCTAGCCTTGTTCTTGCTAATTATTCTCTCCAATTTCATATCAATATACACATTATATGTGTAAGATCATTACACATATACCTTGTTTAAATAATCTTTTGTTACATCAACATTTTGTACCCTCAGGGATTGCAAAGGGATTTATGAGAGACCAGCCATAAAATATTTGCCAAAGAGTTATGCTTTTTCCATGCTATACTGCACTTATGATAATGCTTACAAAAGAGACTCATTGAATTTAATAATGGCACTTACATAACAAATGTTTTGGGAGAGAAATCAATTAATGATGCATCTATGGATAAATTTCATGCCTTATAACAGCAACCTGTTATTTCTAGTTTTTTTAAAAAGCCTTTTCTGCCCCACAAAGAAACAAATATTCCCATTTGCTCTGAAGGTAATGTTTCATGTAATGCTTGCTTGTTTCAGCTTGGTCAGTAGAACTTTAACATGACCCGATCCTTATGTTTGCATGACAAGGAAAACATCCATCCATTATCTGCCACTTTGTCCCAAACGGGGTCGCGGGGGGATGCTGGTGTCCAAGCCAGCGCACACAGGGCGAGGACGGGGGACGCACCCTGGACAGGTCGCCAGCCCATTGCAGGGAGGAGCGGGACGGGGACGGCACCTTGCTCAAGGGTACCTCAGGGCAACCCACCGGGAAGGGGTTCGAACCCCCGATCCGCAGATCACGCGGCCAACACCCTAACCACTAGGCCACCGCTGCCCCGACAAGGAAAACATGAAAATCACAAATGATAAACTAAATATCCCTAAAGGCTTTATAATATTCAGTAGTGCACTGCTTTCTATAATGACCCAGACAATTCAAAAACAGAAATTGCACTGACCAGTAAAAGGCCACTCTGTCCCCCAATTTTTTCTCACGAACATTGCGGTCCAGGACATTGTAGCAGATGTTTGTGGTGGCTCCTTCCATGCATTTAACAAATATTTCACCTTTAGTCACATCAAAGTTATAATCCAGGAACTGTCCATTAGGTTTCTTCTTCCAGAAGAACTCTTTGGCAATGTCTCCCCAAAACTCTAAATAAAAGAGAGATCACAATTACAAGTCATGAATGCAAGCTTCTTATTAAGATACTGTTTCTTAAGACATAACCAAGATTATAACAATTATTACAATTTTCTGTATCACCAGTAGCTGCTCCATCTACGCAACTCACATCACAAAATAGTGCAGCTAAGCTGCAGCAAGTTGAAATATGTGGATAAAAAGCCTGTGATCCTTACATTTACTTTAACTTATTTCACTGCAGACAGTAGGAACTCGACAATTGTCTAGACAACTTGCTGGTCAGTATACATCCATACCTGTAACCTGCACTGAAGCTGGGGCAGCAGTATTTCAGGGATAGTAATGAGATATTAATCGATTGATAAATTAAAACAGGTGATGTAAAATGTGTTTGTATTCATGACTTTGAACAAAAGCAGTATCCATGAAGTTGTTTTCAGTGGCAAACTGGAGGATCTCCAGTTTATCAATAAACACATGAAAAAAATTATTGACATTATCGAAAACAATGTACCTCAAAGAAACATTGTAAGGGATTTGCATATTTCTACCACTATGGCACAGATCAATAAATGATTAAAGGAATCCAGATGAACTTCAGATTGTAAAAGGCAAGAGTGCAAGTCTAAACTGAACACTTTTGATCCCTAATCCTTCAGATGTCACTGCATCAAGAATAGTAGCTGATAGAACTATTTGGACAATGGATTACTTTGGCAATTTGTCATTGCCTGCACTACAATATGGAGTAACATTCCCAAATGTATTTTGCAAAAAAAAAAAAAAAAAAACTGGACTCTGAGCCATCTGGGAAACATCACCACACACTGGGGATGTGTAATATGGTCAGAATAATCAGTATTCAGTGTTTCAAATTTTTTTTTACATATTTTAAACAAAGGACATTAAGTTAATAAAACAAAACATGAAACATCTTGGCATCATGCTTTATTTACTAAGAGTCCAAGTAATTCTAATTTAATTGCGCTTCTAATTTAAAAAACGAAAATTACTTTTTCTTTTTATTTGCCTTAGCCATAACATCTCACTTTTCTGCTTTGGACTTTATAAAGGAAAACTGGGGCATTATAAGTCATTTCATTATTTTTTATGCAACAGTATACTGTGCAATAGTTCTGGGAAAAGTTGACACATGAAACACTTCCATGTTAAAATGCTTATGCTTTTATTATGCAATAATACTCAGTATAATACTTAATCTGTGGAATTAATTTAGTGTGTGCAGATGTATATAGTGCAGGTGTAGGTGTGTGTGCACGTGCAAAAGTGTGTATTCTTATTTTTAGTTTATATTTATTAATTTTGTACAGGAAGCCTGCTGAGTAGCACACTTTGGTTGTATATAATGTATTTGGATGTACACACAATGACAATAAATGAATTCAAATTAAAATGTATTTATTACCACATCAGCAGACCAATCAAATAATTGGCAAACCACTAATATTTTTAATAATAATAAACATTTTGACAGATAGACCAAGCCATGACATTAATACCACTGACAGGTGAAGTGAATAACATTGACAATATATGGTGAGTATGTTGAATAACAGTCGAGCCTTGTCCATAGTCCAGTACCACTTCATCTCAAAGTTCACATCTGGCAGAGTTCAGACACCTGTCAATGTCCCCAATCCTTTACATCCACATTTAATGACTGTGGCTCTGCTCGTCAATTTTAGGATTTATTAGTGAAATAATTTTTGCTCTGCACCCCCTAAACACCACCTACAACCACAACAGAACTATGAACAAATTCTTGCTATTTGCCCCATTTATAGGCAAGCATCGTGAAATTATAAACTTGTAAAAAAATATAATTATAAAAGAAAGTCAAAATGTGTATAAGTGTATAATATTTCAAATCTTAATCTTAAAATCCAGGGTGAAAATGCAGGGCTCCTAGTCAAGAATCGGAGCGAGCTGAGCTGCTGTTCAAGCTGCAGGCAGAGCGAAATGCACCCTCCCATCAAGAACTTGAGAAGTCAAAAGTTTCTGTGTGCGCGCGCACGCGTGTGTGCCCCAAATTAAATATAAAATAATAAATAAACAACCCTTACCATCGGGAGATTCGACTGATTTAAGATATAGCTCCTTAAAGCTCTCAAAGCTGGCTATGTGCGCTTCTTTCTTCAGGTTCTCGGAGGCGTGCAGCACGTCCTCTTTCGGTGCCTTTTCAGGAATCATTCTGGCAGAAGTACAGTCCACTAACAAAGCACAGCAACTCACCTGCTGCCCGATCGCTAACGTTCTACTGGAAAAGCTAGAGTCCTAGTGTCCAAACACAAGAAAAGGCGATAGCGCGTGGCTAAACAAATTTCCTCCAGTGTCCTCGCCTGACCTCGGGCGGTCAAAGTGTTTAATTTCGGTGGCCAGTAGTTTTACGCACTTCCACAAACCGTATGTGTAGAATTTTACTGAATTGGCGAGTGGAGCTCCCAGAAAACCACAGGGTTCAGCCCAGCAGCAGTTCTCTCTCTTCCGTGGGCTAAGCTAGCTAGCAGCCGTGTTCCAAACACGGCGAGCTCACTGCGGAGCTTTGGCGTCTGTTTGAATGATAAACCAGAAAAGCACAAGCAGCGCAGTAACCACCCAAATGCTTTGACAGAAACGGTTGTGAAAACGGTACTTTTATCTTAAAGTCCTTTTCGCAGATTTAAACAAAGGTACTTTCGCTTTGCACTTAAGGCCGTAGGTTGTTTTAGCTCCTTTCCTAATGTGCTCGTTGAGCTAAGCCCCGCCTACTAACCGCCCGCCCTGCGCGCGCTCCGAGCTGCTCTCCCACAACAACGACAGCAGACCAGCTGCACTCGGGCTGTCTAATAATCTGTATGTAATCTAATATTTCAGATCCACACAACTACAACAGGACACAAGAGGTGGACAAGTCGAGACATACACAAACACACACAAACAAGAGGCTGGAAGGATGGATCTGTCTAAAAACGCAACGTGGTCTTTAATAGGAGTATCAACCAATCAGCTTTCAGGACGTTGAACGTTTTTAAAATATATCAGAGGTTTTAAAAACTACAAGGATATACATTTCTAAAAGGTGCAGGGCTGAGCAATGGGCAGTTTGGCACACTGGGTCTGTGGAAGATGAAAATAGTGTTGAAGATTTTGTTGAAAACGATGGTAAGAATGTTTTGGGGGAAAGCCACATATTTGCCCCTTCCTACTTATTGTTAAATGATTAAATGATTACCATCTATTTTCTAGACTGCATGCGTCGAGAAAATTAATGTGTTAATTAATGTGTTATCCTGAAGGAAGAGCGCGTGAAAAGTGTTATGGAGGTGAAGAGGTTGTCAGATAAAGTGAGGTATTTGACGCTGGCACTTGAAGGTCAGTAATTTTCTGGGCTGCTTGTCCTAATTAGGGGCGGGGGTTCATCTGGAGTTAATCCCAGCTCATACAGGGCGAAGGACAGTGCTGGAGTTCATCCCAGCTCACACAGGGCGAAGGACGGGGTCACACCCTGGACAGGTCGCCAGCCTATTGCAGGGAGGCGCAAACCAACAGGGATGGCACCTTGCTCAAGGGTACCCCAGGGCAACCCACTGGTAAGGGGTTTGAACCCACAAGCTTCTGATCTGGGGCCAACTCCCTAACAACTAGGCCACAGCTGCCCCGCAATTGAAGGTGTGACAATGAATGTTGTTAGTGCTTATGCCCCACAATTTAGTTGAAAGTTGAAAAAAAGAAAGAAGAATTCTGGAGTGAGTTAGATGAAGTGATAGAGGTGATTAGTGTAGATTTTAATGGACTTGTTGGTGAAGGGAACCAAGGTGATGAGGAGGTGATGGGTAGGAATGGTGTCAAGGAGAGGAATGCTGAAGGTCAGATGGTTGTAGATTTTGCAAAAAGGATGGAAATGGCTGTAGTTAATACTTATTTTAAGAAGAGGGAGGAGCACATGATGACGTATAACTGTGGAGGAAGTTGCACACAAGTAGATTATATCCATTGCAGGAGGGTCAGTCTGAAGGAGACTGGAGACTGCAAAGTAGTGACGGGAGAGTGTAGCTAAACAGCATAGGATGGCAGTCTGTAGGATGACCTTGGAGGTCAAGAATAGGAGGAAAGTAAGGGTAGAGTTGTTCCTGTTATTGCTGGGAAACTGCTGCAGAAGTGCAAACAGCTAGAAATGTACTTGGTGTGACACCTGGAAGAAGGAAGGAGGAGAAGGAAACCTGGTGGTGGAACCCAGAAGTCCAGGTGTATGCAGAAGAGGGAGGCAAATAAGTGGGACGCAAATAAGTGGGATAGTCAGAGTGATGAAGTAGACAGGAGTACAAGATTAACTGCAGGGCAAAGAAAGCAGTGGTGAAGGCTGAAGATAAAGTGAAGTGAAGTTTGATTCCCTCACCAGTAGGTTGTCCTGAGGTACCCTTAAGAAAGGTACTGTCTCAGTCACTGCTCCCTGGGTGCTTTCAATAGATGCCCCCTGCTGTACGTGTGTATGGGTGAAACAGAGATTGAATTTCAATGTGTTGTTCTGTTTCACAATAACAAGGGTAGTCATGAGCCCATTTTTGTTTGCAGTAGTAATGGACAGGTTGACAGACAAGGTTAGTCTTATAGTGGATGTGCGTTAATCCACTATAACTATATACTCCCACATTTCCCACCACTGACCCTTTTATAGAAACGGCTTAATTTGTATTAATATTTTAACGTTTATCATGTAGCAATATCCCCAGTAATCACTAACATAGAAAAATTTCTATGCCAGCGCAAACCTGTACGGTTTCTAGAAGCATGGAGATTAAAGATTACACAAACAAACATGGCCTGATCTCCAGGCAACACCCACAAAAGTATCTACATTTCTGAAAATGCATCCAACCACTGGGAGGGCAATCAAAATTAACAGCAAACAGTATAGTGAATGTTCTAAGAGCATGTTTATTTCACCCGTACACACTGGGGATGTTAAAGGGGTAGAATTTCCCATAACCTTATGCTTGAAGATCTATACCTCTTTTATTAAACATTTACGGCATTTAGCAGACGCTCTTATCCAGAGCGACTTCCATGTCCTAATTACAGGGACAGTCCCCCTGGAACAGCTCAGGGTTAAGGGTCTTGCTCAGGGACCCAGTGGTGGTAGTGCTAGAGGTGGGATTCGAACCAGGGACCTCTTGATCCAGAGGTCCGTAGGCAAGTACCCTACCACTAGACCACCGCTACCGCCAAACCACATATATAATAACCTGGTTTAATGAACATTCAGTGGACATGGTCATCTCCCTGGACATTAGAGATTTTTTTTTTTTGAGGTAATGGTGCTGTGATGTCACAAACCAACCATATCATTGGTCACTTTTAGCCAGAAGTCGTCTCTGCTCAAGAAGTCTTTTTGTTGGGTCAAAACACGTTACAGTTTACGTTGCTAGTCACTTGTTACTCAATGCAACTCTACCACCAGTCAGCATTTTAGTATAAACACCATTTGAATTTAAGGAAAAGTCAAGGAAGTCCAGGGTTCCATTCCTAGCCAATATTCAGTTCTAAGCACGTTTCTCTGTGGTTTGCATGTTATATCTAGCTTGACCTTCTCCCATCCTCCAGGTGAACTGCAATGGGTTTTTCTTGATTATTCAATGTCAAAACAGAATGGGTTCTTTTTAAATCTGGGTTCCTTCCTTCCACCTGCTCTATAGGGGTTCAGACCCAGATTCTGTAAAGCTACTTTGTGACAACAGTTGTAAAAACGATAGAAAGATAGATAGAAATAAAAATACTGACTGTCCAGGGTATTTTAAGGCATTCAGCCTATGAGAGATTGAGTACTATCCCACACCCCCATGACCCAAGTTACAAATAATGCTCAGTTTATAGTATGGATAAAGTTATAGTATCTGCAAAGTTTGAAAAAGCCATTTGTTTAAATGAAAATGTAACAGGTCATAATAGAATGAGTTTTCACCAACAGTGCTCAGAAATGTCTACAAACTTAACCACTTAATCATCTAGAACTGTCCTTATTGAAGGCATTTGAGAGGGTGAAAAAAAAAAAAGAAAAAAAGTTGACACTTTGTTTTATACTTTTATTTTTACAAAGAAACTCCAGAAGTCCATTGTTCAACTTAGATGTTCCTGTTAGATAAAGAAAAAAGTAATTAGTGACCAGAAAAAATAAAAACAATCTCATGCAATAGACCCACAATTTCTATTCTACAGCCAACTCCAGTATTTGGAGACTTCACAATATAAAGGAGGCAAAAAAAATGTTCAAAACAATCTGACATTATTCAAATAATTTGCAAATTATTTAAAGAACATGTGTGATGTAAAGACTGATGACTGGCGTTAGAGTTAGCTCATACAAATAAATTATTTCAGACCTGAAAACTAGACTCTAAAAAACAAAACTGAGAAAAGCAAAGCAACAGACAAGAACTACAAAAAAGGCTGTTACTCAGTGCTGATACTACTGTGAATTGCCACAAATCAATGTATGCATAACATTGCATAATATTGTGGCCATTTATTCAACCAAACTAATACAAAGTTCAACACAATTAACTACATCCATGAGCAAAATAAAAGAAAAACCCCACTTACTTTGACACAATGGTGTCATTCTTTGCTAGCCGCAGGAGAGAGTCATCAGCCTCGCCCTGTCAATGACAGATAACGTTAATCAGCTATTCATGGTATTTTTTTGCAGAATATTTTGAAGCAAATCTTGATTATTCAGTTTTCAGAGGTGGCAAGACTAACAGCAAATACCTGGTAGAAAAGAACATGTGGCGACCACCGAGTATCATACAAATTTATTTTACTTTTATTAAAACTCTTTGGCATATTTCTTGGATATTTATTGGAAATTAACAAACATTAAGAAGATACAAGGGCCAGAGACCATCTTGCAACTTGTCTTTACATTAAGATGTTTTATTCAGAATGGTCATTTTAATAACATGGTAATTTAATCATTTTAAACAAATTTGTTTGCCTAAGCAAAAAAAAGGCAAAAATAAACATATTTAAGGAACTAATTAACATAACCCCTGTCTCATCTTTAGCTAAACTTGCAAACCTACAGAAAGACTGCAGCTTTGAGAATGTGCCAGACCTTTTGAGCAAGGCACTTGTGTAACACTGGAACCTTATGTGTAATAACACTGGAACAAAGAGTAAGACTTTTTTTTGCTGTTATTTTGTTCCTTTGACTTATGGTTTTAAAATATTCTTGAAACAAGTCCTTTAGATCCTCTTGAGAATGTTCTGATTAAAAGCTGTTTTTTGCAGGCACACACACATATATATACATATACATATATATATATATATATATATTATATATATATATATATATATATTATATATATATATATATATAACATATATAAAAAATACACACACACACCTCTTGATCTCCCTCTCCAATGAAATTAGACCAGGATGTTAACTATGTCATCACATTCTGCACTCAATGCCAGATTTTACCATGCATGCAATAACTTACCATTCTACGAATGGCACCACAGATGGCATAGGTTTTGAACTGTCCGTTGAACCTGCCTGTGACCTTGTCAACCTAACAAAAGAGATTATTAAACTCTGATCTAATAGAATCAATAACTGTCTGTGATTCACTAACTGTTAACAATTCTCCACTCTGCTCAACCACAGAAGAACAGAGTGAAGAATGAGCTACTCCTTTACCTCAGCAATGTTAATCTGGATGGAGGCATGGTCCTTTGCTCCAATGATTCTGTTGCTAGCAGAGCTGGAAAACATTTTCACAAACATTATGTGCATTGTATTTTGTCATGAATATATACGCCAACAACTGTACAGACAATACACTGGGTGTTTATAAGACAGACAACCAAACTCATTTGTTTGCATTTTATATAAAAGAAAAACAGTTTATAACAACGTTGAGAGTAAAGAAATGGATCAGAATTAACTGGAAAAAGATAAAAATTAATCTCACCATTTACGGGGAACGTACAGGTCCACGAATTCACCAGCGTCGTTCTGCATGTTGACTTTTTATAGGCGGCCAAAGGCTTCCCGATCTAAGCAATGCACACGACAGAAAAAATTACATTCTACCTAAAAGTTACATATTCCAGACATTTTTACACATCACCTCTCCAACGTTAGACCACCATCTTTACTCTCTATCAACCTCCGTGTTAATGTTAAATAAGAATCATACCAATGATCGGTCAAATACCAATTTATTCTGTTCTTACAGACTGACTGACTGACTGACTGACTGACTGACTAAATAACTATAGCCAAATCAGCACAGTTACGGCTTAAATCTGAACTATGTTTAGTACAACCTGAACTGTCAAACGCTGCTAATTAGCTAACTGCTGCGAGTTTGAGCCACATGCCTGAGCAGCGCGCTTTATTTCAGAGTCTGCGTTATTTAACACCATTCTTTCATAATACACATACACTTCGCCCAACACTAACACCTTAGATACATTTACTAAGCAGATATGAGGATAACTGTCCATGATAATGGCAACTAAAAGTCGTTTTCGCTGAAGAGCAAATTTTTTCCTCACCTCACTTCACAAATGGCTGACGCGAAAAGGAAGAGAGCTGGGCAACAGGAAATGACGAAAGCTGTTTAAAAAGCAAATTAAAACGACGATGACGATTTTAAAACTAAACAAAATAAATAAAAATGGCATCATTTTCCACAAAGAATATCTGATAACTCTATATCTAGATTATGATTTAAGCTCCTATATATATGTCCGACTTTTTTTTTGAAGCTGTGAACGCATGTGTAAGCTTGTGTGTGTGTGTGTGTGTGTGTGTGTGTGTGTGTGTGTGTGTGTGTGTAGGTATATATATATATATATATATATATATATATATATATATATATATATATATATATATATATATAGAGGAGTGGATGATGTTTTGGGTCAAAACATTTATTTTTCGTAAAAAAAAACCCCCATAGTTTGTAGTTTTAGATAGGAATGAATTACTAATGCTTTTTCATTACGATTTAATTAGTTATACATAAAATATTATTATTAATTTAATATATTATTGAGGTCCCTAAGTTTGTTGAATAAAAGCTTTCCCCCAAAGAGTCCAAAATGAACAAGGGACATTAAATAAAACCGAACAGCAGCAACAACTACACCAATGATAATAATAATAACAATAATAATAATTTTCAAAAAGATGCAACAATGTATTCATTCTCTCAACAGAAACATGATTAGATGATTTCAACACTGCTCCTGGACTGTTGTTGGTGTGCTAAACTGGGCAAAATGGTATGGATCTTTTTATTATTATTATTATTATTATTATTATTATTATTACTCACATTACCAAGATTAGTGTCATCAGGATTAGAATCAACAAAATGTGCTATTAGTCAGAGGAAAATCAGGAGATGTGGAAAAAAAATTAAAAAGGGTTAAAAACTCAGACTTGTAAATGAAAAGATAAGATCATGTACACATTAGAAACTGTACATACATTTTTAAAATGTTCATACATTGTGATCAAAATGCAATGCAAACTTTAAAAATGTACTTTAAAACAAAAATAGCTCACACTCATAATCCATGTTTATCTCGTTGCACCGATAAAGCCAGCCACTAGGGATGCACAGGCCAGTATATTTCTTTGTGCCAGTCCCAAGACCGGATAAATGGGGAGGGTTACATCAGGAAGGGCATCCGGTGTAAAACTTTGCCAAATCAATATGTGGACAAAAAAACAGAATTCCAAACCGGGTCAGTCGAGGCCCGGGTTAACAACAACCGCCACTGGTGCGGTTAGCCTACAGGGTGCTGGTGGAAACTGGATTACTGTTGGCCAAAGGAGAAGAAGAATAAGAGGAGGAAGGTATGTCCAAAGGGAGGAGGAGAGAAAGAAGGGGAGGAGAGTGGAAGTGAGAGTAGGAACTTTGATTGTTGGCAGCATGACTGGTAAAGGTAGGAATTAGCTGATATGATGGAGAGAAGGGAGGTGTTGAAAGAGCTACCGGATTGCTGGTAAACTACTGCAGAAGTGATAAGGCAGACAGCTAGAAATGTACTTGGTGTGACATCTGGATGGAAGAAGGAGGATAAGGAAACCTGGTGGTGGAATCGAGAAGTACAGGAGTGTATACAGAAGAAGAGGGAGGCAAAGAAGAAGTTGGACAGTCAGAGAAATGAAGAAAGTAGACAGGTGTACAAGGAGATGAACCGCCGGGCAAAGAAAGCAGTGGTGAAGGCCAAAGATCGGGTGTTTGGTGAATTGTTTGAGAGGGTGGACAGTACAGAAGGAGGAGAGGACCTTTATTGATTGGCTAGACAGAGAGACAGAGCTGGGAAAGATGTGCAGCAGGTCAGGGCCATTAAAAATAGAAATGGAAACGTACTTACAGGTGAACAGAGCGTGTTGAGCAGATAGAAGGAGTACTTTGAGGGGCTGATGAATGAAGAAAATGAGAGAGAGAAAGGATTGGAGGATGTGAAGATGAACCTGAAAGTGCAGCAAATAAGCAAGATGGAAGTGAGGGTAATGGCAGCGATGAAGAGGATGAAGAATGGAAAGGCTGTTGGAAAGGATGACATACTTCAGGAGACCACTTCGGGACCACGCTCCACTTATGAACACCTCACCTGTGGAGATGGTCCAGAGCACCAAGTTTCTTGGTGTTCGCATCACTGACAACCTCACGTGGACTCTCAACACCAACTCCATCCCAGAAAGCCCAGCAGCGCCTCTACTTCCTGCACAGACTGAGGAAAGCCCATCTCCCACCTTCCATCCTCACCATCTTTTACAGAGGAACCATTGAGAGCATCCTGAGCAGCTGCATTACTGCCTGGTACGGGAACTGCAACGTCTTAGACCGCAAGTCCCTACAACGGGTAGTGAGAACAGCTGAGAAGATAATCGGGATCTCTCTGCCCTCTGTACAGGACATTTTCACCACTCGCTGCATCCGCAAAGCAACCAGCATTGTGGATGATCCCTCCCACCCATCCCACACTCTCTTCTCCCTCCTGCCATCCGGGAAAAGGTTCCGCAGCATACGGGCCTCCGCTTCCAGGATGGGAAATAGTTTCTTCCCCCTGGCCACCAGACTCTTAAACTCTTAAACCGCCAATGTCTATGGAAGGAAACATTTGTTCTCTAACAGAAACATCAAGGCCAGACTGAAGTTTGCTAGAGAAAATGTAGATAAAGAACAGAATTTCTGGAATCATGTTCTTTGGACAGATGGGTCTAAAATGTAATTATTTGGACACCAGAACAGAGGACATGTCTGGCATAAACCAAATACAGCATTCCAGGAAAAGAACCTCATACCAGCTGTGAAGCATGGAGGTGAAAGTGTCATGGTTTGGAAATGCTTTGCTGCAGCAAGACCTGGCCAACTTACCATCTGTAACATTGGTGTGGTGCGGATAGGACGTCTGTGCGGAGCCAGGGATCAGGAACATAACTTTATTTAACATAGTCACCAAAACAAGACACAAGGATCTAAAATACCACCGTTAACATAAGGCTTAGCCTTTGTGAATGAGCCATGCTCTGTTCTGACTCACTGGGGCTTAAATAGCTCAGGTGCTCATGAGCTCAGGTGTGCTCAGTCAGAACAGAGCACCCTCTACCATACCCAAATTGAAATCCAACGTGACACCATCATAGAATCCACCATGAATTCTACCGTATATCAGAGGGTGCTTGAGGAACATGTGAAACAAAAAAATGCATATTCTAAAAAATGAAACCACCTGTAAGAACATTATAGCTGAAGTGGAACTGGATCCTGCAATAACCCAAAACATACCAGTAAATCCACCAAGGACTGACTGAAAACTAAGAAATGGAAAGCCCTTGAGTCAAAGCCAAGTCAAAGCCCCGATCTTTATCCCATTGAGATGCTATGGGGTGACTTGAAATGAAGTGCAAGAAAGCCCTCAAACATTTCACAGCTTAAAGAATTCTGCATTGAGGAGTGGGACAAACTTTCCTCAAACCGATGTCAGAGACTGGTAGATGGCTACAAGAAGCATCTCACTGAGGTTATTTCACCCAAAGGGGGTAACACTTTGGGGGTATAGTGTCCTAATTTTATTTAGTTAGAATATACATTTTTGTAGATATCTTTTGTTTAATGAATAAATCAAGGATCAATATCTTTCTTTTCCAGTGATAAATAAAAACAAGATAAGAAAATTTATATGTGAACATTTCTTAATTAACTGAATATTTAAAGAACTATATATTTAATTGGGTGTCTTCATTTTTTCACATGACTGTATAAGGCATTGTTTTAGAAATATTCCAGAGAACCAGAGAAAGGATTACCATTCCAGTGTTTCTTCCTCCAGCTGTAAGGAATTTCTTAATTTCCCTGTCACCTTTGGCTTGCTCTCAATAAGAACACCTATTGCTTTGCACAATAAGAACATCATGCACACAGTCAAAAATGGTGGTGGTAGGGTGACGATGTGGCGATACTTTTATTGCTTAATAGCCTGTGCAACTTTCCAAAATTTAGGAAAGGATAAATTCAGCTCTCTACTAGAAAATGCTGAAGGAGAATATCCAGGACAACAATCAACAAAATATGAACAAGTCAACATCTGAATGGATGATAAGTAGTAACATTAATTTTGCGGAGTATCCTAGTCAAAGTCCTGATCTTGACCCCATGATGTAGCAAAACTTTCTAATGAGACTGAATTCAAACAATTTTGTTGAGAAGAATGAGCCACAATTATACTATAGCAATGCCAAAGACTTATGTTCTGTTACTGGAAAAAGTTTGATAGCAGCTGTTGCTACTAAAGTTAAGGAGCAATTACTTTTTAACTTGAGTGAAGTTTGTTGGGTTTACTTAATAATATTTTTCATTTTACTTAAATAAAATGTTATTGCATATTTTTGTGTAAATTTACAATTATTGATTCAAAATTAATGGAACTCATAAAAGAGTAAAGTACTGTCATTTGTTACTCTAACAGTAATAAATGTATGCAGCATTACTTGTATTCTTGTAGATATGTATATGTATATATATAGATATATATAGATAGATCATTTATTATTATTATTTATTTATAGCTCCTCTACTTTTCTCCTGTACTTGTTCCTGTTCCTCTTTCTCTATATCTTTATATTTTTTTTCTTTTCTGTCTGTACACCTGTCTTTTTTTATAAGAGCCCTGTAAAGCCCAAATTTCCCATTCGTGGGATAATAAAAGATCACTCTACTCTACTCTACTCTACTGGAGATATGTTTAAACACTCACTCAATCACTCACTCACTTTCATAGCCGCTTGTCCTAATTAGGGTTGTGGGGGATACTGGAGCCTATCCCAACTCTCAAAGGGTGAAAGTTGGCCAAACACCCTGGACACACACACTCACACCTAGAGGGCAATTTAGCATCTCAAATCCATTTACCATGCATGTCTTTGGATGGTGGGAGGAAACTGGAGTGCCTGGAGGAAACCTATGCAGACGCAGGGAGAATTTGCAAACTCCACTCAGAAAGGACCCGGACTGTCCTGCCTAGGAATCACCTTCTCACTGTGAGGCAACAGGGCTACCAACTGCACCACTATGCCACCCTAATATGTTTAAATAATATTTGTTATTTTTTTATTTACTTTAGTCTTTAAACGTTCTGCAATGATAAACGTAATGATTCATTCTTGAAGAGGTTTAAAGGGGATCACTATGTTCATTGTAAATGGTGGTTAACTGCCTTTGAATTCCCTTGAACTGAAAAAAGAATAGGCTTTTCCATATGCAAATATGTTTTCTATTTGTAAATATGGTTGCATGGCACTAAGTTAGGAGCAGTGGAGCCTGTATTTTGTTAGAAGTAAAACCTTAAAATGTTTTGCATTTCAGTATAGCTTCTTTTTAAAAAAAAAAAAAAACAATAGTTTAACACTTCCTCACTCTTAGACCAGTTTTGTCCTTTATTTAGTTTCATTTTTAATATTGTTTTTTAAAAAGAATTTTATAATACATGTTTATTATTATTATTATTAGCTTTTTTTATTATATGCTTTTGATTAGACTGCATTTGCAAACGATATAGTTAATTTTAAAAAGTCTTCCAGCATATGTGAAAGAAAATCTAGTGAAAACTGATTAACCAGACTTTTCTGCTAATAATAAGACTCAAATCCACTGGTCTTTTTGTATATTTGTTTTTAGATGAGGGTGGTCTATTTAATACAATTGAGGACTTCCTGAAAAATGGCTTTGGGCAGGTCTGTAAAACCGTAAATCTTTTAATCACCTCTTAGAAATTGTGCAGAGATTTACTTTTTGTCATTAAAATGTGGAATGTCTTTATTTGTGCATGTATATGCACATGTCTCTATTCCCTTTGACATCTATCGCTCCTTGACTCTATCGGTTGCACTCAGCATGTATCAGGACCTACTCATGTGCAAGGACACATGCTAGATCTAATTATCTCATATGGACTTGACATTGATACCGTACTGGTCCATTCTTTAAATAAATTTTGTTCCGACCATTCCTTAATCACGTTTGAGATTACTATGTCTCCACCGTACCTCAATGAAAGGACTAGTACAACACGACATTTAAATAGGGCTAAATGTATTCCGTTTATGGAGGCCTTAACGGAGATAGACTTCACCTGTAACAAAACTGTTAATGACATCACCGATATGTACAATACAGTAGTTGGGCAGATCCTTCATCAGGTAGCCCCAATTAACACAAAGAAGGTTAGAACTCTCAGGCACTCTGGTTCAATGATTACACACGGGCTGCTAAGCGGGAGTGCCGTAAGCTAGAACGCAGATGGAAGACAACAGGTCTCCAAGCCTCTCAGGTTCTATGGTCTGCTAAATTAAAACAATATAAGAAAGCTTTATATAATGCTCGCACTGAGTACTATTCAAAACTTATTGAAAAAAGCATGCATAACCCCCGCTATTTATTTCAGACACTAGCTCAGCTAACAGACAAAACTAGATAGAAGGCCAGCTTGTACTATTACTAATGATAGGTTTCTTAAGTTTTTTAATGATAAAATTCACAACATTAGGCTCCAAATGTGCCCTATTAACCCTCAAATTAATCCATTACCAGAGCAGTGCTCACAATATTTTATTGATTTTAATCTCATTGATGCCTCTGAGCTAATTTCGGTTATAACCAAGGCAAAGTCCACAACCTGTCGGTTAGATCCCATTCCAACCAAGCTCCTGAAGGAATACTTAGGAGTACTATTAACACCTATACTTGATATCATGAATGCATCCTTGACCTCAGGTGTAGTCCCTAATCAATTTAAAATGGCTAGACCACAGCTTAAAAAACCTAACCTGGACCCTCACTCACCAAGTAATTATAGACCTATCTCTAATGTCCCGTTTCTCTCTAAGATTCTAGAAAAATTAGTTGCGAGACAACTGCAGTCATATCTAGACACGCATAATCTCTTAGATAAATTCCAATCAGGCTTCCGGCACGGCCATAGCACAGAAACGGCCCTAACTAGAGTGGTGAATGATATAATGGTTTCAAGTGATGCAGGAAACATTACTGTTCTTGTTCTATTAGATCTTAGTGCTGCGTTTGACACGGTGGATCATTTCATTTTGGTAAATAGGCTTCACTCCAATGTCGGCATTAGCGGAACAGTCCTTAAATGGTTCAACTCCTATCTCACACACCTTTATTACTTCATCCAAATGGATGATTATGGCACCCCCTCACCTATGTCACTAGTTAATTATGGAGTCCCACAAGTGTCGGTGTTGGGCCCAGTGCTCTTCTCCCTCTACATGCTCCCACTAAGTACTATTATACGGAAGCATAATGTTAGTTACCACTCTTATGCGGATGACACTCAGTTATACTTATCTGTTAAATCATGTGATAAAGCATCAACCGGCACTTTAATTAGTTGCCTCAATGATATTAGGGATTGGATGAATAACAACTTCCTCTCACTAAACTCCGAAAAAACTGAGCTGCTTTTGTTTTGTAGTAGTGGTGTAGATAGGGCCAACTTCATTTCGCATATCCGGGATGCAGGGTTGAAGTTTTCAGTTAGCACTCTGGCACGTAAACCTTGGTGTTATTTTTGATTCAAATCTTTAATTTAATCCCCATGTTAATGCAGTTGCGAAGACATGCTTCTTGCAACTACGGAATATTGCCAAACTACGGCATTTTCGGTCAGTGGAAGACACGACGAAAGTAGTACATGCATTTGTATACAGTAAATTAGATTACTGTAATGCTCTACTTTCTGGAAGCACTCAGGGCACATTAAGCACCCTACAGCGCATTCAGGATACAGCCGCAAGGATTGTTAGCAGGACCTGGAAGTATGACCATATAACTCCCAAACTCTCCTCGCTTCACTGGCTTCCTGTTAGGTACAGGGCTGACTTCAAGGTCCTCCTCTTAACCTACAAGGCACTTAAAGGTCTTGTCCCAATATACTTAACCGAACTGCTTAATGCCTATACACCTAATCGCCCACTTAGATCCCAGAATAAAGATCTTCTAATTGTCCCTCGCATAAATAAATGTATAGGTGCACGAGGTTTTAGTTACAGGGCCCCTAGATTATGGAATAGCTTGCCTGCTTATGTACGGGATGCCGAATCAGTCTCAGTCTTTAAATCATGGCTGAAGACTTACTTTTTTAGTTTAGCTTACCCGCACCAATCACCATAGTGCACCATTACTAATGTTGCTGGTGCTGCTGTACATGCCATTGCACTATATTGCTTCCTTTCTGTGTCTGTCACTACTGGATCCTGTTCATTACTGACCATCCCCATTCCATTTCTTTCTCCACATGTCCAGGGGGGCCCGTTGTGGTCATCGCCTGAGTCCAATACCGAATTCCCAACTGGTCTGTGCTTTGCATCTGATGCGCCAAGCGATCCTGGCAGCTCACCGGTACTTGGGGCCACGCTTGACTTGCTGAGCCTGGGAAGCAGCTTAGGACTCTGTGCTGATCCTGGGGTTAAACCCAAACTAACTTTGTACTGCTAGTATACCCAAGGGGGTTGGGCAGCCAAGTTGGGTAGTTTTTTTTTCTCCACACAGTGGAGTTTTTGGTTCCTCTCCTCCGTAGCCGTCTGGCTTTAACTTCTACCCTTCAGTTTTTAGACCATGACTATAACCTATGTCTACCATCTATGTAAAGTGCTTTGGGGCAACTCTGTTGTGAAAGGCGCTATACAAGAATAAATTGAATTGAAAATTGAATTGAATCTTGCTCTTTCAGGCACAATAATTTTTTTGGCAGGCATCCTTTTCTTTCATATATAAACACTCTCATTTCAAGACCTGGTATCTCCAAAATGGTAACTTTTTAACTGGGGAAGATTAATGTAATTAGGATAAACTAATTATGGACCACTTTTAATAGTTATTGCCTTTTTTACAAAATGCAGCTGGCTTTAATATTTTCTTTCTATATAAGTGGAGAAACAAAGGAATGCACACAAGGGTTCATATTTCCTTCAAGAACATGTTATATATTTGTTGTTTAATGTTTATGTATAAAGATTACAAAATGATAAAGAAATATAACAAGAGATACTTTAATATTATAAATAACTTTATAGTTTCCCAAGAGCTGTATTTGAGAAGTAACATTTTTCTGTGTGCAAATTGTTCTGCATAGAACAAGGTAGATTCCAGTCTATAACATTTCAGTACCGCAGTTTCATACTCCCACATTGACAATATATTTGACTTCCCACATGGTTTGTTTATGTGCTTAAGTCAAATGAATCAGATAAGAGTATGTGGTTCTTTGAGTATAAAGGTGAGAGGTTCATTGAAAATATTAAATCAGTTTCTGTTTCCTAAGAACCACAAAGGAACAATCCAGCATAAATTTGAAGGAAGTTCATTGGGTTTGAATCTATCATTAATTTATGTTTGGGGATAATTTTGAATTTTTTGAATTTTTTGTTGAATTTTTCAACAAAAACACAATGAAACATTAGGTAAGTAAATGTGAACAGTAAAAAGGGAAATTAAAACGTTAAATGACTTTGGGCCTATTTAAATGATTAAATCACAAAGTCTCTGTGCCAGATGCATGATTCAAATGTGTTGTACTTTGGTTCTTTTTCAATAGGGAAAACAATCACAAGGCATGTTAGGTAAAGCCCTTAGTTTAAAAATAATGTTACTGTGGTTAGGGATAGAATTTAGAATTTGATGGCTTTAGCTTTTAATACAGCTGCACCCAACCTTAATTTTTAAAGGTTCAACCTTGAAATCGGACGAGTTTTCAGGTTTACTGCAATTTATAAATAGGACGGGAATTTGAACAATAATGGGTTCTGCTGTAGCGTTCAGGCCAACACATCCACCTTCGCATTTGGCCTGCTGGATGTTCTTTGGATACCTGCAGTGGTTTGTATCCCCTCTGAAAGAAAAACAACCAATTAGAAAACATTCTGCATTTTAAAAAAAAATTTCTTGTAAAAGCTATGTGGTAACTAAGGGGGGAAAAGCACACTTACACATATGTCCAGGGGGACAGGGATGCCTTCTCCATCTTGTGATTTAATGGTATATAATTGAAATGCTGCAAGTCTGCAGCAATTTTATTTTGCAGGTCAAGAGGGCAATGTTTATGAATGCATTTGCCATTTACTGCCACATAAAAATGCACAACCTACACATACACCAACAAACACAAACAACTCCGTCTTACACATTGACAGTAGTCCACTTTACACATTGGGTAGAAAATAATTAAAAAGAAAACGATCATGCTGCCATTTGATGTCTTAAAAGCATTTAAAATTATGCATAGATTTATACATTCAGTGTAGGAATAAAGGCTTATATGTGTTTCTTTACAGGAATCTGTAAATATCAGCCATTCTTGGCATGGTGTGAACATTCATGTATAAAATATAATTTAAATATCATTAACCAAACATATTTTCTTTGTTATAGTGATCTCAGTACCTACTCCACTGGTTCTCAATCTTGGTACTTTTGTACTGTCCTCTATACTGTAAAGCCTTTCCTGCTCTAACATAGTCCTTTTCAGTAAGGGCTTAATTAGTTCACTAATTAAACAGATGCGTTGAAAGTAGGGAGGAATGTACAGGTAAATGGTACTCCAGTACCTGGATTGAGAACCACTGAGCTAAAACAATGCTTCAAACAAACAGAAAATAAGCAGGTCTTAGACTTACCAGTACAAGAATGAATGTCTTTGTAAATGACTGCATGATTCTGTTTCTGATGTTCTGAAGACACAGAAGCTGATACGAGCTGTCCTCAATGTACATGTGTAATGTGAGTTTTCTGCTCACTGATCTGTTTATATATACATATATATCAAGGTCAGTGAATGAATTTGGTTGCCACGTTGACGCAGGACAGGAGCTTCTTTTCCAAACAATGGTCTTATTTCCATAATGGAACTCTAAGCGGTCACTGTGCTGCCGCAGTGTGACATAAAAAACAACAAAGCAGAAAGAAAACAAACATTATGTTGTCATCCCACTCTTCTGTCTGACAAGAGCAGATGATTATATGCATGTGCAGGTTATTAAGGTTTTATTGGCAGAACCACACTTGCAAAGCTGCACACCAAAAAATGGTAGTATTCACTTTTACATGGAAGCAGGTTTAAATAATAACGATTGTTATCAAACAACAAAAGTTTCCAGCTGAAAAACAATGTCATGAATGGAAAGTCTTTAACTATAAGATAGGTGTCTTCACCTTGTTTTAGGTGTCTACAACCTTTTACTATTAAAAGAAATTCATTAATTCCTTAATTTTTACATATTTTAAAAATACTAAATTCTCATTGTTCTTGTTTAATATTACATTGGAAAATAATCCATTTCGTGGTGTTGTTTTTACTGTATAAACCCCAGATGTGCACAAAATGACAGTAATACAATATTGCCTTCTGATGGAAAGTGAGAGGATGTCTGAGGAGTGGAGATGAAGTGTACGGGTACCGATTTTCAAGAATAAGGGTGATGCACAGAGTTGTGGTAACTACAGAGGGATAAAGTTGATCAGCCACAGCATGAAGTTATGGGAAAGAGCAGTGGAAGCTAGGTTAAGAAAAGAGGTGAGGATTAGTGAACAGCAGTATGGTTTTGTGCCAAGAAAGAGCACTACAGATGCAATGTTTGTTCTGAGGGTGCTGATGAAGAAGTACAGAGAAGGTCAGAAAGAGTTGCATTGTGCCTTTATGGACCTGGAGAAAGCATATGACAGGATGTCTAGAGAGGAGTTGTGGTTTTGTATGAGAAAGAATGTGAGAGTAGTTCAGGATATGTATGATAGCAGTGTAACAGTGGTGAGATCTGCAGTGGGAGTGATGGATGCATTTAAGGTAGAGGTTGGATTACATCAAGGATCAGCGCTGAGCCCATTCTTGTTTGCAATAGTAATGGACAGGTTGATGGATGAGGTTAGACAAGAGTCTTCGTGGACGATGATGTTTACTAATGATATTGTGATCTGCAGTGAAAGTAGGGAGCAGCTTGAGGAGAACATGGAGAGATGGAGAGATGGAGATATGCTCTGGAGAGGAGAGGAATGAAATTCAATTCAATTCAATTTATTCTTGTATAGCACCTTTTACAACAAAGTTGCCCCAAGACACTTTACATTGATGGTAGATGATGGAACAGGTTACAGTAATAGATGTTAAAGCCGGACGACTACGAAGGAGAGGAACCAAAAACTCCACTATGTGGAGAAAAAAAAAACCTCTGAGGGTCCAAGGTCAACCGGCTACCCAACCCCCTTGGGTATACTAACAGTAAAAAAGTTAGTTTGGTTTTAAACTCCAGGATCAGTGAGGAGTCCCAAGTTTCTTCCAGGTACCGATGAGCTGCCAGGGTCCCTTGGCGCATCAGATGCATCACACAGACCAGATGGTAGCTCAGCATTGGACTCAGGTGATGACCACAGCGGGCCCCCCAGAGAAATGGAATGTGGGGAGAGAAATGGAATGAGGGGGTCAGTAATGAGCAGGATCCAGTAGTGACAGACACAGAAATGAAACAACAGTGCGATGGCATGTACAGCAGCACCAGCGACATTAGTAATGGTGCACTATGGTGATTGGTGCGGGTAAGCTAAACTAAAGAAGTAAGTCTTGCCGTGATTTAAAGACTGAGACTGAATCGGCATCCCGTACAGAAGCAGGCAAGCTGTTCCACAATCTAGGGGCCCTGTAACTGAAAGCTCGTGCTCCTATACATTTATTTATGCGAAAAGTGAGTGAAATTGATAGTGAAAATAGTGAAAATGAAAGTGAGTAGGTCAAAGACAGAATACATGAGTGTGAATGAAAGGCAGGAAAGTGGATTGGTTAGGATGCAGGGAGTGGAGGTCACAAAGGTGAAGAAGGAATTTTACTTGTGATCAACAGTTCAGTGTAACGACAAGTGTGGAAGAAGGGTGAAGAAGAGAGTGCAGGCAGGTTGGAATGGGTGGAGAATAGTGGCTGTAGTGATTTGTGACCGACGGATACCAGCTAGAGTAAAAGGGAAGGTTTACAGGACAGTAGTGAGACCAGCTATGTTGTATGGGTTGGAGACAGTGGCACTGATGAAAAGGCAGAAGGCAGAGCTGGAGGTGTCAGAGTAAAAGATGCTGAGATTTTCGTTGGGTGTGACAAGGATGGACAGGGTTAGAAATGAGTATATTAGAGGGACAGCTCAGGTTAAACGTTATGGAGACAAAGTTAGAGAAGAAAGATTGCATTGGTTTAGGTGTGCTGAGAAGAAATTAAGATTTTATTGGGAGAAGGATGTTGAAGATGGAGCTTGCCTTGCAAAAGAATAGAGACCAAAGGTTTGATGAGAGAAGACATGCAGGTGGTCAGTTTGAATGCGAAAGATTCAGAGGAATAAATGGAAATGGACGGTCCACTGTGGTGACCCCTAAACGGGAGCAGCCGAAAGAAAAAGAAGAAGAAGACAATATTGCCTTCTGAATATAGTTTTCCTTTTTCCCCCCATTTGCAATGAATAATGGACATTTATTTTTGCCCCATCTATATCAGCATGTTATGACTACACAATATGGGTTACCATAATATCCACCTTGCAATGTCCAGAAATAACCACAAATGATACAACCAGTATCATAAAGCAACCAGTGCCCACTTTAAATATTTCTTATGACCATTCCATGCTAATATTGAGGTTTAACATGTTGTTAATTTTATCCACAGTTGCTGGCAAAAACCAGATAGTCATACAAATAAATAGAAAGGTTCCATTACTTACTGAGAGTGTAGGCGGAGATCCTTGTGTGGGAAGAGAAACTCTCCTTCTCCCAAACATGTAGTCATCATGGCTGGGATCTCCCAAGGATAGGGAATCCCGATGATGATTCTCTTTGTTCTCCATCAGATACTCGTCACTGCGTGAGCTGCAGGCTATAGAGACACAAAGTCTCTGTTTTGCATATGCTGCCTACAAAACAACAAACAAAAAGATTCCAAACTGCCTGAAGTAGTTTGCCTATTATCCCATTAATACCATTGCTGAACGTACTGTAGTTCCCTACAGGGAGTCCTTTTTGCCATTCGCAAAGATCAAGGATAAGGTTATATTCAATATGAACAATAATAACCATATTTATTATAAATATAGCTGATATAGCTATACCAAAATGTCATTCCAAGAGAGATCAGCCTACTTTAACCCAGTCCTACAGACCAACTTTTCTGAACTTTTTTTCATATACACAATCACCAGAGTAGCAATGTTTCCATGAGAAGGTGGCAATCCCTTAATGAAATCTAGTGAGAGATGTGAGAGGAGTGCTTAAGGATATACAGTCCTGTGCAAACATTTTAGGCAGGTGTGAAAAATGCTGTTAACAAAGAATGCTTTCAGAAATGGAAGTGTTAATCATTTATTTTCATCAATCAACAAAATGCACTGAATGAACTAAAGAGAAATCTAAATCAAATCAATATTTGGTGTGACCACCCTTTGCCTTCAAAACAGCATCAATTCTTCTAGGTACACTTGCACACAGTTTTTGAAGGAACACAGCTGGTAGGTTGTTCCAAACATGATTGTGTTTCAACCTATGTGTGACATTGATGATCATTAGCACCAGTTTGGTAAAACTGGTTGATCATACACCTGACTATAATCCTATAAAATCCCCGACTTTGTGCAAGTGAAACTATAAGAACTGATGCTGGTTTGAAGGCAGAAGGTAGTAACACCAAATATTGATTTGATTTAGATTTTTCTTTAGTTTGCTCACTTTGCATTTTGTAAATTGCTAAAAATAAACAATCATTATTTATATTTCTGAAAGCATTCTTTGTTTACAGCATTTTTTCACACCTCCCTAAAACTTTTGCATAGTACTGTATAATGGGTACAGTAGACCTACAGGCCTAGATCTGGGTTCTTATTAAATTTAGATTTTTTTCCCGGCCAAAAAACCTGCCTTTTAAAGAACCCCAGGGCCCAGGTTACCACCGGAAGCATGAAGCATGTCTACGTTTCATTACTTTGGAGATCATAGATGTAAGTATATATAGCCTACATGGGGGTCATTACCTGGGGTCTGGCTCTTTGGCCAGGGTGTAACAGACCTTGGCTGCAATTAGCCAGCATATGGGGCTGTAATGGATTCAGGGGTCCCTTTGGAGATAGGAAGGTCACACTGATGAGAGATGGCCTCAGTTTGGTGTGCTGAGAAACTGATTTACCCTGCTTTATATAGGGCAGTTACTTGTGGAGATAAGATGATAAGAAACCTGAAGCTGAGCCCCTTTGAGCCAATGCTTCCATTCTCTGAGGGACAGCTTAACTGTCAGCATCTTCCTATCCCTCACATTATAATATAATGCCTATGGCTTGTGCATTCATAAGACCAAACTCCACTTCAGACCTGTTGCCCTCACTTCAAACCGGATGAAGGCTATGGAGAGGATCATCTTCCATCACCTTCGTCTACTGGTCAGGAGGGACCTAGACCCGCTTCAGTTTGCTTACCAGCTGCACATTGGGGTGGATGACGCCGTCATCAAGAGCACTGTGAGAGTCATGTTCTTTGACTTTTCTAGTGCTTTTAACACAATCCAACCATCAGTGCTGAGGTGGAAGCTGGAGGGAGCAGGTGTGGACCATCACATGACTGAGTGGATTATTATTATTATTATGGATTATATATATACCTCACCAATAGGCCCCAGTATGTGAGACTCCAGGACTGTGTGTCTGAGGTGGTGGTCTGCAGCACGGGAGCCCCACAAGGAACAGTCCTCGCCCCCTTCCTCTTCACACTGTACACGGCAGACTTCAAATAAACAAACAAACAAACAGCTGTCACCTGCAAAAGTTCTCGGATGACACCGCTATTGTTGGTCGGGTGTCAGAGGAGCATGAACAGGAATACAGGGGGGTCATCAATGACGTCGTCAGCTGGTGTGAAGAAAACCATCTGCGTATTAATGCCAGCAAGACGAAGGAGCTGGTGATTGACTTCCGCAAGAACTCACCTCCCATTACATTGGTGAACATCCAGGGTATGTGCATTGAAACAGAGGAGCAGTACAAATACCTGGGTGTCCACATCAATAATAAACTGGACTGGTCCACAAACACTAATGCTCTGTACAAAAAGGGTCTAAGTCGTCTTCACCTGCTAAGGCGGTGAACAGGGGTAAACCTTCTTCCCGCATACTAACTATTCCACCATTCTCCCTTTTGTTCACACTCATGTATGCTAATACCCAGTAAATACAAGGTGAAAAAGAATTAACTTAATATTTTTGCCATTATCCTAGCCAGTCAATACAGGTCCTTTTCTCCCTCCTTACTGTCTAACCTCTCATACAATTCACCACACACCTTATCTTTAGCCTTCAAATATGTGTATAAGAAGAACAACCCCAATCCCCCATCTCTGGAACAGCCTTCCAGACATGTTTAGTCAGGCTTTTAGCAATTAATCTCCCCATAAGTTAGTAGATGCAAATCTGGGGCTTCACAGACACAGAGAATTACAAACTGGTAATGGTGCTATCATGCCTCCACTCTCACGTGATCATCAGGTTTGTTGGACAGGAGTGGAGGATGCTAGACTTAGGTGTTCTCATGTTCTAAAAACTCTCAACTCTTTCCTTTTAAGTCAGGCTGGAATTGCTAGATCTGCTGATTCTGTGGTATTAAACTTTTTAAAGTCATAGTCTGCACCCTGTGAGTTCAAAAGAGAACTAATTCTGTTTTTCTCTGTTTCTGAAATGGATGACTGCTGACCAGATAGTCCACCGTCTTCAAGATCAACTTGACCACTAACAAGACCTCTTTACTGGCTGTACTTAAGACCAGCTATTATTTTTCAGAATGTAATGTAAATGTTTTACAAGGCGATTAAGAACATCACAGTGGTACTGTTAACGGGATCAATTAAATCAATTAAAATCAGAATAAAATCATTTTTAAAAAAGTTGGTAATCATGACATTTTCACACTCTCAGTATTCCTACTTCCTCTTACAGGGGGCTTGTTTATATACAATGGCTTAGTCTAAATTACAATCACAGTGAAGTTCAGTAACAAGAATAAACAAATGTATATTGTTTCTGAATTCATATTCTCTAAATAGACCTAATCAGTACCTCATCTTTTATTATGATTTGTCTTTGGAGTGGAAACATAGTTGAATAAAAATATAACAGAATAAAAACAATATGGATAACATAACTACCAATTATTTTGGAGAAGTTATGGTCCTCAAGTAAAAGTGACTATTCTTGTCATTATGAAACACAGCTCACAATGAAATTCAACCTCTGCATTTTACCTATTTACACACATGTAGCAAGGGGCAGCTTTTGAAAGTGCCCAGGGAGCAGTGACAGGGAGGGTACCTTGCTCAAGGGTAACTAAGGGCAACTACTGGTCTGGGATTCAAACCCACGACCTTCTGATTCTGGGGCCAACTGTCTAACCACTTGGCCACCACTGCCCCAAGACTGATGTAAATGCCTTACATCATTGTGTAAAGATCATACACAGATCTGTAAAGATCTGAGTCTAAATCAGTATCGCTGTAATACAAAACAATGCAAACGTTCTGTGGATAGTTACATTTCTGAGGTACACAAGGTGTTTTATATTTTATTAAACTAAGCTAAACTGGTCAGTGTGTCAATCAATTGTCTACTTTTTATAACATATATAACTATAACAGTTCCAATGGCATGTGATCACATTAGAAGAAATTTATTCTTTGCCAACATGGATGCTCCTACTAGTGGTATTTACAACAATTTGGTTAATAATAGATAAATAAAAAGTTATCTAGTTAAAGGGAAGATACCTTTTCAGTCTGAAAACTAGAAAGCTGATTTCTGGGAAGATGAGAATGGTAACTAGCTAACATTTGACAATTGTCAAATGTCTCCTGTTTGTCTCCTGTTGTGAGCCAATGCACCTGAAGGACCTCTGGCTGCAATTATTACCTAAGAGGAAACCATGAACCACAGGACAGGGGAACCAAAACGCAGACACACCCGCTAAGCCTTGTAACACCCTATTTATCCCTTCTGGCTACTAGTGTTCCGCCAGTGGTTTCGCTTAGGTGATAATTACAGCCAGGGGGCCTTCAGCATATCCATCAACTTTACTTTCACAATAAAATTTTCTTTGCAGCATTATTAACTCATTCACTTTGAAAATAAACACAGCTGTCTGTATATCTCTAAACTTATATCCTGATAGCAGTGTAATGGATGAAAGTCCCCAAAACATACAGTTTATTGATATATTTATCAAATTATTTGTTTACTTGGAACAGGATGGAAAAGTAAGAGCTTGTGGTGCCATTGTATGGGTTTCTGCCCTTCAGGGGTCTGTTATTGTTACATGCCTAAAAACCGTGGCCATGAGCGCTTGTTACTTTAGTGTTTAGGCCATCTGCTGTGCGGCCTCTCATTGGCATTGTCTGCTCCTTTAGCCACAAATACCATTAAAGACCCATTGCAAAGCCATGACTTATTTAAAAATGCATATAGTGAAGTCGCAGATTTATGTTTTCAACCTCTGGGAGCTTTTATGACACCTTTCAGCATTTTCTGGATCTGAGAAATCTGTCAACACTGGGGCCTGTTTAGGATTCTGGCAACCACAATACCTTTCGATGAAAAAATAGTACATCTCTGCCAACAACTAAATACATCAAATCTACTTTGGCAGACTTCTGACATGCCAATGGCTCTTTCAAAAGGACAGATGCTATGACCAGGCCATCTAAGGTGAGAGCCTTATTCAGTTTGAACACAGGTTGTCTAGAAGCTATTAAGCTAGCCATACACACTTTGTAATGCAGCATTGTGTAAAATGTCTGAATATAACTAAAACTTTTAACCAGTAGTGTACATAAACTTTAAATAACAGCTTTTTACACTGTGGTGTACTGTATTTATTTTTCTTTTATTGGTAGCTGTGTATCCTTTAATAACGAAACTGTGTCAGCAGTTATGGAGTAGTTTGCCACCTAAAACACATTCTGAACATAGAAAATCAAGTGTTAAAGTTTCATTCTACAAAACATTGCATTAGTTACATTTTTGTTCCTTTTGGTCAAAGTATTTTCTGCTGCTGAATTCCACGCCTATGTTCCTTGTTTCCTCGCCACTAGGGGCTCACCTAACACACTTCACTTGACCTGAAATAATGTAATCATCCATAAAATGTTATCTGGGTTCCCTGAGGGGAATTGTCAAGGTAGTAGAACAATCCTTTGTTTAACTCTTTGTCCACATGGTGAGCTTGGTCTTGCTTTTATTGCTGACTAGGCAGGTGAAAGCAAAACCAACTGGAAAAAACTGGAACACATACAAATAAAAAAATGAAACAAAATTATTTAAAAATAATTTAAAAAATAAAACTGTTATTATTCTGCTCAACAGACACAAAGGGTCACATCTTTAGGCTCCAGTTCACATAAATCACATAAAAAAGTTTGGGTAGGGTGTTTTCTCGCAAACATTCTGATGACCCATTTTGAAAACTAGTAGTCTCTACTTTACAATTCCCATCTTTGGTACCAACAAACTGTTTCAATATACTGTTAACTATAATATTATGCTACTATTTAGTCCAGCTTAGGTCCATTTTTCTTGTATATAATGCATTCATTCTAGGTTTTATTTGTTGTTTTTTGTGAATCTACAAATGTGTCTCTTAACACCACTTTATTAACAGTAGAATGTGAATAGCTGTAATGGAATTAGCAGATAGATAGTGAAGTTAATTTCTATAGCGCTTTTTATAACTATTGTCACAAAGCAGCTTTACAGAATTTGCTCATAGAGAGCAAGCAGAAAGCAAAACCTGTCCTCCTGTGGTTGACACCAGATTATCAAGCAGGAAAAAGTACATTTTTATAAATTAATAGATTTCAGCAATGAGTTCCAATAAAGTCTGAGTTATTATGAAAGAGGTCAATTAGAGTCTGTAATTGGGAGTTGTGTTACCAATAGAGATTGTCTCTGTTGGGTGGCTTTTTATTAGTTTTGGTTTGTGGCAATATTAGTAATATTTAATAATAGTCATATTTCTGATATTTCTATCAAGAGATAGATCCGAGACTGGCCTGTAACACCTTTGATGATAAATCAGTGTTAGACTACACAAAGACCACAGCCAACTTTTTAAATCATGCTTATTTGATATATCTGACACTTGTTTCTATTAAAGTAGAGGTAGTAGAATGTACCTGAATAGATTAGATGCTGACACAATCCTTTACTGAAGTTAAATGCATTTGACAAATATGAAATCAGGCATAATTATCACCTTTTAGTGTCTGTGTTTATAACCCAGCAAACTTTTGAATGATGCTTATTTGATTTATCTGACACTTGTTTCTATTAAAGTAGAGCTAGTAGAATGTACCTGAGTAGGTCTGATGCTGACACAATCCTTTACTAATGTGTAACGCTGTATGTTTGACCCTTTGTGAAATCAGGCTGAATTATCGCCTTTGTTGTCTGTGTTTAAAACCCAGTAAACTTTTCTATGATATATCTTTATTAAGGTAGAGTTAGTAGAATATAGTGAAATAGGTTTGTTTCTTTTATGGATTTTTTAGAACTAAGTAAAGTGTGGAAAATGTATATAAACCAAAAATTAAATTTATTTCCTTTCTGTTTTATTTTTTATACATGTATTATCAATACATATAATAATGATGTTGATGTAATTGATATATAATAATATATATATAATATATATATATAGATATAGATAATATATCAATATTTATTATCCCTGCATGAAAATGCACTGAAATGTAACAATCGATCGAGCGAACCGGACTTTTCTTTTGATACACGAGCAGAAATTGCAACTGGAAGCCCCCTGCATTCTTGCCACTTCACACTGCTGTTCAGAGGCGGGTCTTTTAGGACACATTTCTTCATCACAGGAGAACACAGAGAAGTACATCGCTTTTATATTAACCCTTGTATCAGTTGTAACTGTCATGTAATGAACACACAGCAGTGTGGCGCTTCAGCCCACGGAAACTCCCTTTGCGCTCCAGGCAGTTATCTAATAGAAACGCAGAGACTGAGGAATGCTGAGGAAGCTGATATGAATTGCTTTACAATTACCTTAATCTGTTTTTTGGAATGAACTGAACTGGCCCCACTAATATAAAAAACATCAATATGCAATAATGTTCCAAATCCTTTTTTATTCCATCCAGGATTCCTCATTATGTCTACCAGTGGCATTCCAGAAGATGTGTTGAGAGATGAGGATTTAATAAAAAGACTGGTGGAAGTAGCCAAAGACACTGCACACTGCTGGTTAAAGGTGTGGCCAATGTGACCAAAGACGCGCCAAACTCTTCTGAGGTAAAATAAGTTAGAAACCCTCCCACCCCCCTCTCCCGAAGCTATTCTTGCTCCCTCTCTCCCCTCTCCTCTGTGTTCTGTGTAGCAGCACTGGCTTTGATTCTTTATCAATCCCACATTGTAGAGATCAGCACTGTGAGATGTATAACCAGTGTCCATCAGTTCTATGCTTTGGATAGAAAAATTGTTTTTGAGCTGTGACTATTTCTACTAATTTAGACCCAAAGACTCAGTCAAAACTGATCCCAAATCAGCACAAACTCTTTTTTTCTGGCACCAAGTCATACAGGCAGAATTAATTCAGAGTCATGTGTGGAATCTCATCTGCTTTATGAGTTCTGTTTCTGGATTACAGAAAGCACCTTGCCCCACGCTTTAGAACACTGAGCAAAGATTTGGAGGTTGGCACAAATGTGTGCACACTGTGTGTTTGTTTGCAGGTAGTGAACTATGCAACTGCTCACCTTTCCCATCCTCGCGCCCAGAGCGCAGTTTCATCAGGCCCTTGAAGTCCAAACTCATTTTAATCGGCTAGTGGACAGAATCAGCCAGAATCCACTATTCCTGGAGGGAGGCTCTTGCCAGGTACTTAAAGAATCCCCTGCAGCAACAAGCTAAATCAAACCCCTGCCTTGTTTCTGATAACCCCTTTATTTCTTTAAATAATGCATTTTCTGACTTTATAACTTTTATGTACATAATGTAATAAGATCCGAACATTATTTTTACTTATGAATTTTACATTAATCATGAATTGTTCTCATAAAACTAACCTTACTAACCTAGGAGCAGCGTGTGGCCCAGTGGTTAGGAGCTGCCCCAGCATCTGAAGGACTGGGTTTGATTCCCTCACCAGTAGGTTGCCCTAAGGTACCGCCCGTCACTGCTCCCCGGGCACTTTCAGTAGCTGCCCACTGCTGCACGGTTAAATGTATCCACTTTTATAACACCGTGCTATGCTGTGACCTCGCAATGACAGGTTGTCACTTTCACTTTCAATTAAAAATACATATATGATGTAAAACACTAAAAAAACTGAAAGGTGGATTTGATATGGCATCACTAATAATCTGTTATGGTTGATGTCTCAACAGCACCATCAAAGTTGATGACTTCACAGCAAAACTCTTCAACATTTATAGACAAGTTCAACAGGAACCTCAAGACCTGGTAACCTTCTAGCATCAGTAGATACTGATTGTATGGGATTATTTTTAAATGAGATGGTGGCTCAAATGAAGGTGATTTGGTGATGTTGAATATTAGCTGCTACTGACATACTGATTTCACTTAAAACAGAAAAATGATTATTATATAAGATTATTAGGGCAATCAAAAGTCATAAATGCAGTATCTGCTTTTTCATCTTAGTTATTTATGCAGGGATTTTTGTATCTGTCTAATTAGTTTTAAATGTTTTCCTATAATATTCCATTAACTAACCTCTACACGGAAAACAAACCCCGGTGTAAATCTGTAGCATGGACTATGGCGATCCTTGGTGATCATGTCGTCAGTGCTTGTCTTCCTAAGATGTGTATAAGAGACAGTATATATATATATATTTTATTATACTGGACAATAATTATCAGAATCTTTAACAGTTACATATTTTTCTATATAGTTTCTATACCGTGTTCTTTTTTTTTTTCTAAGCCAATAGTGCTTGGCCTGAACCGCTCAGATTACATGCTGGACTATAGCACTGATGGAAAAACGTTCTTAAAGCAGATTGAAATCAACACTATTGCGGCCAGTTTTGGGGGGCTTTCATCACGCACACCGGACGTCCATCGGTTAGTCTATGCTTAGAGCTTGCCCCTAAACTAAATGCTTGACCCAAAAATGCTTATTGATTTAACGATGAACACAATGCGCAAAAAAAAGTTTAAATGTTCCCATCACAGGCTCATTCTCAAGGTTGCTAACCGGCTGGAGGAGTGCCAGCACATTTTAGATAACAACCCAGCAGCTGGTCTAGCCAAGGGCTTGGCGAAGGCCTGGGAGCTTTATGGCTCTGAGAAGTAAGTTTAACATTTTTGTTTAAACATTTAGCTAGCTATCTCATAGCTTTTCTATGTCTGACCTAATGAACAAATTTATGTTTATCACAGGGCAGTGGTGATGTTTCTAGTCGAAGATGATCAGAGGAATATTTATGATCATCGTTACGTGGAGAATGAGCTTTGGTCAAGGTAGGCCACATTTTTAATGTACACATGCAGGTCTGATGACCATGCTGATGGAAGCCCTCTGAATAAGTGGATTAAAATTATGAAGATGGTTACTGTCTTATGAGTTCTAGTCTTTAAAGACCATGTCTGCTCTGGGTGAAGGAACATATTGGTATGTTGCATATGCACAGGGACGTTCCTGTGATAAGAAAACAGTTCGAAGATGTTTGTAGAAGTGGATCGTTAGACAATGACAAAAGGCTGTTTGTGTAAGTGTTTGGAATATCTTTCATTAATAGATGTTTTTGAACTTCATTTGTCAATTACATATTTCTTACTAAAGCAACGTTTCTGTGTCGTAAGAGATGGACACGAGGTTGCCATTGCTTACTTCCGTAATGGATACATGCCTCATAACTACAAATCAGAACTAGTATGTATGCAGCTTTGCTAAAGATTTAAAAAATGGTTTATAACAAACCAGCATTTAATTTGTGCTAACATATTTTTAATTGTTCACAGAGTTGGAAGGCACGGATGATGATTGAGCGCTCACGTGCTGTGAAGTGTCCTGATATTAGCACCCACTTAGCTGGCACTAAGAAGGTCCAGCAGGAGTTGGCGCGGCCTGGGGTCCTGGAACGCTTCTTCCCTGATGAGCCTGAAACAGCGGCCCAGATTCGTGCTACATTTGCTGGATTGTACACACTGGACATGGTACAAACTTGCTATTCAAAAGCTTGTAGTCCCTGTTCAAAGCCAGTGGAATTAAATTTTCAATTTAAAATCAACAAATGTGCTGAAAAATCTGAAAATAATTCCAGTATTTAGGTTGGACAGCACAGGTCTACAATAAAAGAAATGTAAAGGCATTTTTAAAGTAATGAACTGAGCTCTAGAGGAACTGAAAAAGCCACAAAGCATAGCAAATCAAGTTACACAACCACGACAATCATACATTTGCCATTCTGTCAAGTCATTTTTTATTTTGTTGCTATTTCTGCTGTTAGGGGGAGGATGGAGATAAGACCGTTGCCATGGCTTTGGCCAATCCAAATCAGTATGTGCTGAAACCCCAGCGAGAAGGAGGCGGTGAGGCTAATTGCAGCTCTGACAGTATCCACCTTAACACTTCACAACAAAGAATTTTCCATCCTCACACATCTGTCCCAACAGGGAACAATATTTATGGGGAGGAGATCTGTCGAGTGCTGGAAGGCATGAAAAACAATACAGAGAGGACTGCCTATATCCTGATGGACAAAGTCCAGTCCCGTCCAGGTCATAACTACCTTCTTCGCCCAGGTGCTCCACTGAAGCTGTGTGAATGCCTCAGTGAGCTGGGTGTGTTTGGAGCTTATGTTAGGTTTGTTGAAAAATGGAGATATCTGCATTTTGCACACAGAATGCTGTTAATCTTAAATCTGATATTATTGATGTTAAATAACTTGCTGGATACATGCTATATAGTTATAAAAGAACACAACACGGAACTAGGCCCCAGCCTTGTTCCTGGAGTACTACTTATAATACCAATTACTCACTCACTCACTCACTCACTCACTCTCTCTCTCTCTCATACATTTTCTTAGCCAGTTGTCCTGATTAGGGTTGTGCCTGAGCATATCTCAGCTCTACTATACCTAGGCCTTATGGCACTGCCAAGTTACAGAAAATGTCATACCAAGGCAAATCTTAAAGAAGATTATTAAATATTGAGAGTATTACATCTTCTTTGGAACTAGTAAAAACAATGGAGCAGGGCAAAACAAGTACAAATATCTAAAAACAGGTTGACAAATCCTAGAGCCTTTGTTTGAGCATTAATAGATATATAGACTTATGTTTTTATTTGGTGAAGTACATGGGCTTCACTTTAGTGCTAAGATTGGTATAGAAATACTATATGGCCAAAAGAGATCATTTCTTTTCCCACAGATGGATGAAGTAGACAATCTGAAATTGTAAAATACAAAGTGAACCTATATGGTTTGGGAAATTAATAAAAGGGCAGTAAGTGAAATCCAGGGTATCTAATAAACTGACCTGATCTGTGGAAGAAATATTTAAACCCAGTTGAAGAGAAACTCACTGACAATTTGTGTTTACATACAGGAAAGGAACAGAGATGGTGATGAATGAGTGTGTGGGCCACCTGCTCAGGACCAAAAGCTCTGAACATGCTGATGGAGGTGTAGCTGCAGGAGTGGCAGTGCTGGACAATCCTCTTCTGTTTTAAGCCACATAACCATCTGTGGACCATGACAGGAGCTTAACACCTCTGAACACATTGTGAATTCAATCTCCACCAAAGCTTCCCTTTTTCATTTTCACTTCATTTTCTCAGAAAGAGAGTGTACATGGGAAATTTTCTTCTTTTTTTCGGCTGCTCCCATTTATGGGTCACCACAGCGGATTAACAATCTCCATTTCTTCCGGTCCTTCCTGCTTCAAACCAACCGCCTGCATGTCCTCTCTCACCACGTCCATAAACCTCCTCTTTGGTCTTCCTCTTTTCCTCTTTCCTGGAAGCTCCATCTTCAACATCCTCCTTCCAGTATAATCCTCATCGCACCTCTGAACATGTCCAAACTAACGCAACCTTGCTTCTTTGACTTTGTCTCCAAAATGTCTAACCTGAGCTGCCCCTCTAATCTACTCATTTCTAATCCTGTCCATCCTCGTCACACCCAACGAAAATCTCAGCATCTTTAACTCTGACACCTCCAGTTCTTCCTCCTGCCTTTTCATCAGTGCCACCTTCTCCAACCCATACAACATAGCTGGTTTCACTACTGTCCTGTAAACCTTCCCTTTTACTCTAGCTGGTACGCGTCTGTCACAAATCACTCCAGCCACTCTTCTCCACCCATTCCAACTTGCCTGCACTCTCTTCTTCAACTCCCTTCCACACTTGCTGTTACACTGAAATGTTGATCCCAAGTATTTAAACTCCTCCAGCTTTGTCACCTCTATGTACATGGAAAAAGATGATGCTTGGGATTTAAGTTATGCATTCCCTCAGTCAGTGCTCACTGGAAAAGAACTTTAAAAGGTAGATTCTGCACACTTTAACCACAAGTGTACTTTTTACCTCATTTAGCATTGTTGTGTTGAGTAGTTTTTAGTAATGTGCTTAATTTGTACTTAATTGTCTATTTTAAAGAATGGGGTGGTGGTGGTTTAGTAGTAGAATCTATAGATCTATGAACCATACGGTTACAGGTTTGACTCTCACCTCTAGCATTACCATCATTGGCTTCCATAGCAGAATTACGCCATCTGTCTGCTTACACATAAAACTGTATTTGATATGGGATACAATCAATTTTTTTGCAGTGATAAAAGATCATGAGAAACAAACTATGTTCACTAACAAAATGTGATCTATTTTGTAGCATGATCCTTCAGTAGCAGTAATGTAAAACATTATTTTACATATATCACGGAAGTTATACATTTATAATTCACAATTGAGAAATTGAAATACATAAGTGAATTTAAAAGTGAATTTAATAAAAATGCACTGAAATGCAGGTCTTTCTGAAATCCACATTCACTGTTGATCCATCACATTCCACATCCATATCAATCATACTTTCTCACAGAGCAAATCAGATATTGTAATGGAAAATTGAAGTGTGAGCCTAAGTCAGAAATCAAAGTCAAAAAATCAAGTGAAATCAGAGATGTGGCACAACCACTTTACTGAAGAGTTTCAGCAGGCATGGTTCAGTGGGAGCAGCTCTAAATGCTCATCCCAACTTTGGACTTTAAATACATTTCAATCACCTTTAAAATTGACAGAAATCCATCCCATTAATAGTTTTCCACCAATAATATTCAATGCCGTCATTATTAACACCTCAGTTTCAGTGCCTTTACCACTTCACCAACTATAGACAAAGGTCTCTTCACTGATGGCTCCCTGTCTTATCCACCACCAGCATTTCAAGGTTTCTTCGCATCCAGTTTCCCCATTGAGTTCTCAATTGTAAACGCAGCTACTTGATTAAAAATGTAACCGTTTGCTACTGGCTGTGTGTGTGTCACGGGTGAGGTGTAATTTGGGCACGGTAGAGGGCGCTCTGTTCTGACTGAGCACACTTGAGCTCATGAAGGCACAGGTGTGCTTCATTGGGGCTGCTATTTAAGCCCTGATGAGTCAGAACAGAGGTTTTGGTAACACTTTGTAACTTTGCTCCTTGGATCTTGGTTTTAGTTAGAACTGCAGTCCTTGGGTCTTGTTTTGGTTAATAGGGATAATAAAGTTATGTTCCGAACTCCTGGCTCTGCGCTGGCGTCCTTCCTGCACCCCGCCACTGTTACACTGTGGGAACTATTGTTCAATTAAAAATGTAACTCTTTACTGCTGGATGTTTTCTGGGAACTCGTGAGACTGCATAAGACACTGGAAAAAATTTAACTATTTGCAGGTGCAACTGTTTGCTTTTGGGCAGTGGAGGATCGGGGGTTCGAACCCCTTCCCAATAGGTTGCCCTGAGGTAGCCTTGAGCAAGGCACCATCCCCGTCACGCTCTTCCCTGCAATGGGCTGGCGACCTGTCCAGGGTGTGTCCCCCGTCCTTCACCCAGTGTGAGCTGCGATGGACTCCAGTACCCCCCCTGTGACCCCGCTTGGGACAAGCGGCAGAAAATGAATGAATGACTGCTTGCTTTCCCATGGGAACTGAGTGGTGTGAGACACTATAGGACACTATAGGACAGACAAAAGTAAAGGGATTTTTTCTATATATATATCCCCCCTCTCTGACTTACAAGTAAGTCAATAAATGTGGTTAAATACTGTAAGGCTAGATACTGAAAAATGGACCAATAATGCTGTAATACATAAAAATGATAAATACTGCAGTTATATATGAAATACAAATGATAATCATAAAGAGATCAAATCATAAATCTTATCAAAATATTAGCTGAACTGTTTTTAAAGTGATCAGGTTACTAAGAAGAGAGACCTATTACCCAAGAGTGGTCGAAAACCTCTGTGCCGCTTCTTTATGTTTAGTCAATTTTCAGAGGGAAAAATTCTCACTCTACCTAGATGTTGCGATAGCGCTTTCAGCGCTTGGGTTCAGCGGTTCCCAACTTAGTCTGGTCCAGCTCTCGAGATTCCAAAAATTAATCATTAGAATGGTACCTCATACAAGGGTACATATTTGAGTATACCATGTGCTGATTCCGGATAATATGACTGTACTCATAACAAAGAAAAAACACAAAATCTCATTTAGAGTATATGTAAAGATTTCGTCTCTTACCAAGATGTAGAGTAAAATACTTCACAACTGTTAAATTTAAGGTTATACAGTTGTTAAATTATCAATAAAAATAAAAAACTGAATATATGCCTATAAATCAGGATATATACAAAATATATGAGAATAATGATAAAAAAAAAATCCTCATCAAAGGATTCCAAAAACATTGACTGCCAGACACTCAGTGATCAATAGCATCTGGTTCTGTCCATTCTCCCTGGACGTGCAGGGCATTATCTGCTGATTGAATGCTGTTGTCAGTTGGAGCTGGGAGAATGGAACTGGTGGGCTCTGCTGGCTCTATGATGAACTGGGATTGTCTTTCTCTGAGCGGGTTCTCCGATCTTGTTCTCTCCTCCTGCTTCTCTGTCCTCCGAGTCATCTGAGTCCTCTGCATCCTCAGTCTCATCTGGCTCCTCCTGTTCCTCTGAGCCTCTAGCATGTGCTGTTGCTGCCCGTGAGCCTCTAGGCAAGATATCCTCTCTCGATTCTCTGACGAAGCTGTCCTGGCTAGTGGATGGCACACTAGGACCGGGATGGGTACCACCATCCTGCCACGATCCAGGGCTCTCCTGATTGCTTCCACTGTGTTCTTCTCCTCCTGTTGATGGCTCATCATCATCACTAGCGTTGTCTGGCTCTGTTCTAGTCAACACATTTCTGGGAACTCGAGTACAGTAGTTAAGGTGATACCAGGTAGTACTACTTTCCACTTGTATTGCTGTGGGTGTCACGCTTGCCACCTTAGGAGGACCAGTTCATCTTGGTTCATTCCAGTTTCTCTTAAAAACTCTTATGTATACCTGGTCCCCTGGTCTCAATGGGTTTGCTGGTTCCTCCTCTGGTTCTAGAACATGCCTCAGCTCCTGTTGGTAAACAGCTTTATGTACAGCAGTTAGTTGTCTCATATATGGTCTGAGCTCTGCTTCCAATTGTTCCAAGGGAGGTCCCTGATAGGGTTCCCTCAAATGGGATACAGGCATGTATCTACCAGTAAGCATCTGATGTTGAGTCAGATGAGTGGTTCTGTTAGCTTGCATTCGGTAATGCATCAAAGCTAAGGGCAGAGCATCGATCCAATTAAATCCAGTTTCCACACAAATTTTATTTATCTTTGCTTTTAGAGCTTCACCAACTCTTTCCACCATCTCTTGAGATTGGAGTTGATAAACACATCCCAATCGTTGTTTGATTCTCAATTGCTGTAATACCTTATTTGTGATGGAATGCCGAACTTTGGGGGTGACTTCTCTCATCAAAACTTTATAATGTTAATGAATGGGGTTGCTTCCACCCATCTGCTATATCTGTCAGTGACAACAAGCATGTACCTGTATCCTCTTACCCTTTTAATCATGTCCACATAGTCACTAGATGTTGAAATGGTCCCACAGGTACTGGTATGTGTCCAGCTGGGGTAGTGATCCCCTTCCGCACATTGTTTTGAGCACAAACATCACATCTGTTCAACAATTCATCAACAGTTGCCTGTAAATATGGAGACCAAAACCCTTGTTTCTTTATTTTTCTCACTACTTCTCCTCTAGCACAATGATCCAACTAATGATTAGTGATTAGTATTGTTAGTAATGTGTTAGGTGCAATCAACAATCCTTCATGATTTCTCCATAATCCATTTCCATCTTTGTTAGCTCCTCTGTTACTCCAAATAGTCTTTTCATACAGTGTTGCTTGTCTCTGCATCTCTACCAAATCATCCAGTGTAGTTATGGGTTCTAATGCTACCATTGGTGCCATAACCGGATCCTCACACTTAGAAACCTTTTTAGCTGCCTCATTAGCTAAGTTGTTCCCCTTTATCACATAGTCATTTCCTTTTTTGTGTGTGTGTGCCTGACATTTAACTATTGCCAGACTTCTTGGCAGCATCATAGCACTCATCAAATCCAATAATTGCTGCAAATGTTGTATTGAGGTATCATCAGTCTTCTTAAATCCTCACTGTTTCCATACTGCCCAAAATAGATGTGTAACTCCATGAGCATACACTGAAGTAAAAACATTAACACACTTTCCTTTTGCCAATTTACAAGCTTCAGTTGTTGCCTTCAGCTCTGCTAATTGGGCAGAACATGGCTGAGGACAGTGTTCAGCCTTTTCTACCTCAAAAACATCTTCATTCACCTTCTTCACCTATCCTGCATGGTTCCACAAATGATCCCTTAAACAGGATCCATCAACAAAATAAGTCAACTCTGCTTCCGGAATTGGTGTAGATTCTAAATCAGGTTTTAACTTAAAGAATGCCAATGAACTAGCCATGCAATCTTATGTGGTTTTCCTTCAAACTGGAAGGGCAATAATTCTGCTGGATTAAATGTATTGCATCTCCTAAGAGTCACATCTGTAAGCAAGAACAAATACTGTAAACTCCTTGCTTGTGTTAGCACAAATCTGCTGTTCTCAATCAGCTCTATGATTTTATGATGGGAATAAATAACTACTGGAAATCCCATCATGAGAACTGAAGCCTTCTCGTAGGCATAATGTACTGCTGCTAAACCCTGATAGCATGGTGGCCATCCCTGAGCCACTCCATCTAGTTAAGTGCTATAATAAGCTATTGGCTGTTTCTTCCTTACGCTACACATCTCTTGCATCAACACTGCTGATGCAAATCCATCACAGCGATTAGCAACAAGCAAACAAAAAGGTTTATAATAATCTGGTGTAGCTAACACTGGTGCTGTCTGCATTTCCTGTTTCAGAGTTACAAATGTCACATAAGCAACAGATGTCTATTTTAATGGTGCATTTAAAGTCTTTGTTCCTGCTTTTGTTATCAATCCCCTCAAAGGTGCAGTCTTTATTGCATCTTCAATCCATTCTGCACTAAATCCTGTCATTCCTAGGAATGACATCATCTGTCCCACTGTTATTGGTTGTGGTGCCTCACTAATTCCTTCCAGCTGTGAAGGAGCTATTGCTTTTGTTCCATGTGCCACTAGTTGTCCCAGGTATTCTTCCTGTAGTTGACAATATTGTAACTTTACTTGTGACACCTTGTGACCTCTTCTGCTCCTTTAACCATGGGTCCCAAATCCTTTGACTCATATCCTTAATTTATTAGCAGTGTCACATGTGGTCTTCCTCCTTCAACATCACACCACTTCTTGATGAACTCATTATCTTCCACTTGAAGTGCTGCTCCTTTTATCCCTATCACCACACTTCTGGCTTTAAGGTTGACTCTTGTTATTGCAGTCTTTCTAAGCCATTCTTCCTCATTCTGGCTTTTATCATAAATCATAGTACAGTGATATTCTAATCTGGGGTCTCTTGCTTTTGGTATCTGTGCTGAAATAAACTTATTTATATATAATCCATATACTCATTATTTCCTGAACTGGCTTCTCTATCTCTCCTAACCAGAACACATTAGCTTCCTCTACTAATGTCACATTCATCTGAGCACTAACTGCAATTTCATTCACATAAACTCCATCAGGTGTTCACCAAATCTGGACGCCCAACTGGCACAAAGCATTTCTCCCTGATAAATTAACTGGAGTTTGCTCTGAAACTAAAATAGTCAAATTGATTGTTTTTCCCTGTACTATTACTTTTACAGGAGCAGTAACTGGTATTAGCTGCACCTGTCCTGAGAATCCTACGGTCTTAACGAACTTTCCTGACCTGGGGAGGTTAATGGCATAATTTGAATTTAGGCATGTGTAACAAGCTCCAGTATCTATCATCATGGGTGTAGTTTTGCCATTCACCTGAACCTGCAGCATTGGTTCCTCATCAGCTCCCCTGCTTGTCAGTAAGAGCTGACCCTCCCCTGTAGGACCCAGTCCAGGAAGGGTTCTGGCTCCCTCCTGTCCATGTGCGTCCTAAATTTGGGTTTTGCTGTGACTGTTCTTGACCCATAATTTGAGGAGTCCGCCAGGCTGCACCTCCCTGCACTCCGGTCCCTTCCATGGATTTACTGAACATCTTCTTCAGGTGTGTCCTGCTTGTCCACACCCCCAACACACTCCAAATGGACCCTGAGGCTGTTGCTGCTGTTGTATGCCTCAGAATTTCTGTTTGCTTGGTCCACTTCCACCAGGCTGTGTGTACACATTAATGACTGGAACTGAGGGAGTTGTGGGCTGTGGTGGTTGTTGGACTCCATCCAATTGCTGACATACAGGTAATGCAGGATTTGGAGTCATTGGCATTTGAGATGCCTCCAAAGTCTTTTCTTCCCCAACTGCATCTTGCATTTTTTCCCCTTTTTCTTAGCTTTTCCTGTCAGTTCTCCTTGTTGGAGCTGTGCCACCTTTCTCAGCACTTCTCTTTCTTGTTCTTTGATTTTCTTTTCATTTTGCCTGTGTTTATCCACAGCATGTATCACATGAGCCACAAACTCATCAAACGTTTTATCAGTCAGTCCCACCACATCTTCCAGTTTGATTTTGACTTTTTCTGGAAGGCCATCCAGGACCAATGTCCGAAAGACCACTTTCATGAGGTCTTGATCTTGGTCACTTCCTGCCTCTGCTCACCACATCTTTTTCATGCGATGAACATAAGCAGAGGGATTTTCAGTCTCTCCTATTGGCTCTTCTTTCAGAGTCTTCAGGTCTAATTTTCTTGGATAAACTTTCCTCATTGCATTCCGCAGTCTGTTACAGTATGGATTGAATTCCACACCATAACTGGTTGCATCCACAGCGTGATGCTCCATGCCTGCTTTTGTCATGATGTCTTCCATTGCCTTTTATCCAATTATTCTGGCCAATAAGGCTTTAACATCTCCTATGGCTAGGAGACGCCAAAGTGTCTTTTCTTCAAAGTCCAGTATCCACTTCTGGGCCCCTTCATGCAGATTGGGTAAACCATTGACCAACCCCTCCAAATCCTGGGTCTGCCATGGTATGTAATGAGCTTGTCTTCCCTTAATCAGTATTGGTGCCTGTACCATCCCGTATTTTTTCTTCCAGATCTTAACCTCATACTTGGTTCTACCTGTCCTCATCACTTTCTGATATTTCACCTTTATCCCTTCTACTCTGTCTCCTTGGACTTTTTCTCTCCATTGCAACATGCACAATTTCATCCAAATTAGTAATTGATTTGCCTATTCTTTGGATAGAATCATCAAAACTTCAACATCAAAAACTTCAAAACTACAAAAAAAAGCTGTCATCCAGCTTTTGGGCCTCCCTCTTGGTGCACTCCATCCTACTCTCCTCTCATTTCTATTTCCCTTACTCATCTCAGTCTTCACTTTTCTTTCCTCTTCCTGTAACATCCTCTCCATATCCTTTAACTCTCTTCTTAGATCTCTCTTTTCTCATCTGTCTTCTGTACTTCCTGTGACAATCCAATACACCTTCATCATCACTATCGTCCCATTCTGTCTGTTCAGCGTCTTCCTTATCACCTTTCACTGACCATGCCTCTGACTCCCTTTCTCTCCTTGCTGCCTCTTTACTCTCTTGTACTGCACTTCTCCACTCCTGCTGTACTTTATTAAGATCTGGATATATTGTCTCACTGCTCTGTTGCCTACTCTCTCTCTCTCCATGTGCAGTAGGGCTTCACCCTTTTGTGGAGGGTCTGTGGGATTATGGGTGTTCTCTCAGCATCCTTTGAGATTTTCTTCTCATCTTCCAAGGCTGCTGCATCATGGCTGCATCATCATCTTGTTCTGGATCCTTTTTGTCATCTGTAAATATCAAACTTCCCTTCAAAGACAGGATACTGTCCTACCTATGGTGGAGGAGTATTGTACATTTACATTTGCATTTGCTGCATTTAGCAGACGCTCTTATCCAAAGCAATTTCCATGTCCTAATTACATGTCCTAATCCATGTCCTAACTTTACCCACTTTAGACAGTCCCCCTGGAGAATATTTACATACTTCCTTTTTTTTTTTTTTCCTCTTCTCCTTTTTTCTTAAACAATTTTAGGATTTCTAGTTCATCGTATTGCTTTGCTTGTCGTTTACTGGATTTGTCCTTTGGTTTGTGGCTCAGGATGAGAATCTCCAGGGCTTCACAAAGTGTTACATCATATGTACCTTCTGGCCATTTAGTGTTTAAGCCCTTGGTACGTTTAGCCCACTTTTAACTTATATTCAGGATTTTATTATCCTTTATCAAGGGGTTCTTTTCACACATCTTCTGTACAGGTGATTTCACCTTACACTGTCCCTCAGGTTCACTTTAGATTTTTTAGTCATCTTTTTTCTTTGATTCTCTTTGACCCCCCTATATATATATATATATATATATATATATATATATATTATTTAATAATTTAGTAATGATGCTTTTACTTTGCAATTGATTCTTTATAGATCAGCACCTCAACAGCAAAATTTTCTGGGCACTCAGTCAACCTTTATCAGAGGAATTTCTGGGCGTCGGGCCAATTTTCTTGTTCACTGCTTCATAGACCCCCACCCCTCTAATGTATTTATGACAATGTTCCTCTTGCTTTTTTCTTGCTCTAATTCTGCTTAATTGTTATAGAAAAAATATACAAAAATCACTTTACACTTTTATAAGGTTATATTTTTAGTTAAAATTCACACATCAACCCAGCCACTAGGGATGCACAAGCCAGTTTATTTCTTCGTGCCGGTCCCAAGCCTGGATAAATGGGGAGGGTTACATCAGGAAGGGCATCCGGTGTAAAACTTTGCCAAATCAATATGCAGACAACGACACAGACTTCCATACCAGATCGGTCGAGGCCCAGGTTAACAACAAACGCCACTGTTGGCCAAAGGAAGAAGAAGAAAAAGAGAAGGAAGGCATGTCCAGAGGGAGGAGGAGAGAGAGAAAGAAGGAGAGGAGAGTGGAGGTGAGGGTAGGGACTTTTGTTGGTAGCATGACTGGTAAAGGTAGGGAATTAGCTGATATGATGGAGAGAAGAAAGGTTGACACTTCATGTGTGCAAGAGACTAGATGGAAGGGTATTAAGGCCAGGTGTATTGGAGGAGGGTTTAAACTGTTCTACCATGTGGATAGAAGGAGGAATGGAGTAGGTGTTATCCTGAAGGAAGAGTATGTGGAGAGTGTTTTGGAAGTGAAGAGGGTGTCAAGGAGGGTGATGAGTTTGAAGCTGGAAGTTGAAGGTGTGATAATGAATGTTGTTAGTGCTTATGCTCCACAAGTTGGTTGTGAGATGGAAGAGAAGGAAAAATTCTGGAGTGAGTTTGATGAAGTGATAGAGAGTGTACCTAGGGGAGAGAGAGTGATGACTGGTGCAGATTTTAATGGTCATGTTGGTGAAGGGAACAGAGGTGACGAAGAGGTGATGGGTAGGCATGGTGTCAAGGAGAGGAATGCTGAAGGTCAGATGGTTGTAGATTTTGCAAAAAGGATGGACATGGCTGTAGTTAATACTTATTTTAAGAAGAGGGTGATGTATAAGAGTGGAGGAAGATGCTCACAGGTGGATTATATTCTTTGCAGAAGGGTCAGTCTGTAAGAGATTGGAGACTGCAAAGTAGTGACAGGGGAGAGTGTAGCTAAACAGCATAGGATGGTGGTCTGTAGGATGACCTTGGAGGTCAAGAAGAGGAGGAAAGTGAGGACAGAGTTGAGGATCAAGTGGTGGAAGCTGAAGGAGGAGGACTGCAAGGTGGAATTCAGGCAGGAGTAAACATGGGCACTGGGAGGTGTTGAACAGCTACCGGATTGCTGGGAAACTACTGCAGAAGTGATAAGGCAGACAGCTAGAAATGTACTTGGTGTGACATCTGGAAGGAAGAAGGAGGATAAGGAAACCTGGTGGTGGAATCGAAAAGTCCAGGAGTGTATTCAAAAGAAGAGGGAGGCAAAGAAGACATGGGACAGTCAGAGAGATGAAGAAAGTAGACAGGTGTACAAGGAGATGAACTGCAGGGTGAAGAAAGCAGTGGCAAAGGCCAAAGATAAGGTGTTTGGTGAATTGTATGAGAGGTTGGACAGTAAAGAGGGAGGAGAGGACCTTTACCGATTGGTACAGAGAGAGACAGATCTGGGAAAGATGTACAGCAGGTCAGGGCAATTAAAGATAGAAATGGAAACATACTCACAGGTGAACAGAGCGTGTTGAGCAGATGGAAAGAATACTTTGAGGGGCTGAATGAAGAAAATGAGAGAGAGAGAAAATTGGATGATGTGAGGAGAGTGAACCAGGAATTGCAGCAAATAAACAAGATGGAAGTAAGGGCAGCAATGAAGAGGACGAAGAATTGAAAGGCTGTTTGACCGAATGACATGCCAGTGGAAGCATGGAGGTGTTTAGGGGAGATGGCAGTTGAGTTTCTGACCAGATTGTTTAACACAATCTTGGAAAGTGAAAACATGCCTGAGCAGTAGAGACGAAGTGTACTGGTACTGATTTTCAAGAATAAGGGTGATGCACAGAGCTGTAGTAACTACAGAGGGATAAAGTTGATCAGCCACAGCACAGCAACGTTATGGGAAAGAGTAGTGGAAGTTATGTTAAGAAAAGAGGTGAGGATTAGTGAACAGCAGAATGGTTTTATGCTGAGAAAGAGCACTACAGATGCAATGTTTGCTCTGAGGGTGTTGATGGAGAATTACAGAGAAGGTCAGAAGGAGCTGCATTGTGCCTTTGTGGATTTGGAGAAAGCATATGACAGGGTTCCTAGAGAGGAGCTGTGGTTTTGTATGAGGACATCTGGTGTTACAGGGAAGTATGTGAGAGTAGTTCAGGAAATGTATGATGGCAAGTAACAGTGGTGAGATCTGCAGTGGGAGTGGTGGATGCATTTAAGGTAGAGGTTGGATTACATCAAGGATCAACACTTAGCCCATTCTTGTTTGCAATAGCAATGGACAGGTTGACGGACAAGGTTAGACAGGAGTCTCTGTGGGTGATGATGTTTTCTGATGATATTGTGATCTGTAGTGAGAAGAGGGAGCAGCTTGAGGAGAACCTGGAGAGATGGAGATGTGCTCTAGAGAGGAGAGGAATGAAAGTGAGTAGGGCAAAGACAGAATACATGAGTGTGAATGAAAGGGAGGAAAGTGGAGTGGTTAGGATGCAGGTAGTGGAGGTAACAAAGGTGGAGGAGTTTAAATACTTGGGATCAACAGTTCAGTGTAATGGCGAGTGTGAAAGAGAGGTGAAGAAGAGAGTGCAGGCAGGTTGGAATGGGTGGAGAAGAGTGCCTGGACTGATTTGTGACAGACACGTACCAGCTAGAGTAAAAGGGAAGGTTTACAGGACAGTAGTGAGACCAGTTATGTTGTTGGGAGGGACTAATCCCTCCCAAACCATCCACTCTCCTACCCTTACTCTTTCTTTCCTAAAAACCTCTACTCTCTTTCCTACTCTCCCACCCCTGTTCCTCCTCTCAAAAAAAAAAAAAATTGATGGTGTATACTTGTTACAAGGGCTCTTAGTCTGTTACTTAGGTGGTACTAGCTAATCAGCAGTTACTGATCTGTCCTGGTTACCAAGATGATGATCTATTGTGGAAATAAAGCACTGTTGTAAGTCGCTCTGGATAAGAGCGTCTGCTAAATGCCGTAAATGTAAATATAAATGTATGGGTTGGAGATGGTGGCACTGACGAAAAGGCAGGAGGCAGAGCTGGAGGTGTCAGAGTTAAAGATGCTGAGATTTTCTTTGGGTGTGACGAGGAAGGACAGGATTAGAAATGAGTATATTAGAGGGACAGCTCAGGTTAGACGTCTTGGAGACAAGGTTAGAGAAGCAAGGTTGTGTTGGTTTGGACATGTCCAGAGAAGAGATGAGGATTATATTGGAAGGAGGATGTTGAAGATGGAGCTGCCAGGAAAGAGGAGAAGAGGAAGAACAAAGAGAAGGTTTATGGACGTAGTGAGAGAGGACATGCAGTTGGTCAGTTTGAAGCAGGAAGATGCAGAGGACCATAAGAAATGGAGACAGTTGATCCGCTGTGGCGACCCCTAAATGGGAGCAGCCAAAAGAAAAAGAAGGAGAAGAAGTTAAAATTCACACATCACCCATATGTTTGTGCACACACACAGATAGACTTCTTCACACACTCTCCTTAATGCCTCTCACACTGAAAATCACACACACTCACCAGAACTGCAGTTACACACACACATACACAAAGTAGCTTCATCTCAAAGTGATCACTCTCTCTCTCACATTACTATATTCATACCTTTTTTGGCAGCTGCAATATATATACACAAATCTTACTCCTTTCAGTTCTCTATGGACAATCTTTTAGAAACAACAATTTATCACTCAATATTCAATGACATTGTACAACGCAAACCACAAGTCTGGACGTAAAAACCTTGCCGTCTGGACTGTTGTGAGGGACATGTACAGCTGACCTCACAATGCGACTGCCACAGGTTTACCTTAAGACAGAGACAAACATCAACTTTGCGTAGGAATACCATTCCTGCTTCATCCTCAAACAAACAGCAAAGGCCCATATGATCTTTCAACTCTTTGTTCTCAAAACGACTGCCATATATCCTAGCACCCCCTCAGGAATTTCAGAAGAAAGTCAGATTCGTCAACCTACTTTACTCAGAGTCTGCATATTCACCAGGAGCTACCAGCCATGGGCCGCACAATACCTGTCCGAGATCTCTGAGGCTTTTACCAGCGTTCCACCTGACCCGTAATACATTACAGCCTTTAAAAGCTGACTGCCCTAACAGGGTCAAGTCAACACTGGTGTGCACGCTCAAAATCTACTATGTACAGCTGGACCACAGCCCCATCTATTTGACTTGAGTACTCAAACAGCAAAAAATTATCTCAGAGTGGATTTCACCCTCTCACTCTGTCGCTCCACGGTTCCAAATTGAGGAACATAATGTGCTTATTTATGAAATATACATTTACTATCTTTTGTAATAAACATAAACATTAAATAGAGTTCTTTGTTGCACAGATCTCCTAGCGGCTCAAGTTCTCCCTCCGCTGTTCGGTAACACAGAACCTAAACTAAAAGTCAGCGAAATCATAAATAATGCTTACATTTAATGTTCTGTGCCAGATCAGCAGTGGCCCAGGGAGCAGCGTCGAACCAGGAGCCTGTGCGGCCTCTTTTCAATCCTGCCGACAACGCCAAATTAATATGTAGTTGAAAATTGAAGTGTGAGTTTAAGTCTGAAACTTTTTCTAAGTCAGAGAGATGTGGCACAACCACTTTACTGAAGAGTTTCAGCAGGCGTGGTCCAGTGGGAGCAGCTCCAAATGCTCATCCCAACTTCGGACTTTAAATACATTTCAATCACCTTTAAAATGTACATAAATCCATCCCATTAATAGTTTTCCACCAATAATATTCAATGCCGTCGTGATTAACACCTCATTTTCCCTGCCTTTACCACTTCACCAACAATAGACAAAGGTCTTTTCACTGATGGCTCCCTGTCTTATCCACCACCAGCATTTCAAGGTTTCTTCCCATCCAGTTTCCCATTGAGTTCTCAATTGTTAACGCAGTTGCTTGATTAAAAATGTGACTCTTTACTGCCCGATGCTTTCTGGGAACTTGTGAGACAGCGTAAGACACTGCACAAAATTTAACTATTTGCAGGTGCAACTGCTTGCTTTCCCATGGGAGTGGTGTGAGACACTATACTATAATATCAGCTAATAATAAGTTATCTAGTTACAGGAAAGATACTTTTTCAGTCCAAAAACTAGAAAGCTGATTTCTGGAAAGATGAGAAAGGTAACTAGCTAACATTAGACAATTATCCATCAACTTTACTTTCACAATGAAATTTTCTTGGCAGCATTATTAACTCATTCACTTTGAAAATAAACACAGCTGTCTGTACATCACTAAACCTTTATCCTGAAAGCAGTGTAATGGATGAAAGTCCCCAAAACATACAGTTTATTGATGTATGCGGTGCCATTGTATGAGCTTCTGCCTTTCAGGGGTCTGTTATTGTTACATGCCTAAAAACCGTGGCCATGAGGTCTTGTTACTTTAGAGTTTAGGCCATCTGCTGTGTGGCCTCCCATTGGCATTGTCTGCTCCTATCGCCACAAATACCATTAAAGACCCATTACAAACCCATGACTTATTTAGAAATGCATATAATGAAGTCGTGAAGATTTATGTTTCTCTGGGAGCTTTTGTGACACCTTTCAGCATTTTCTGGATCTGAGAAATCTGTCAACACTGGGACCTGTTTAGGATTCTGGCAACCATAATACCTTTCAATTATGTGAAAAATAGTACATCTCTGCCCACAAATAAATATGACATTAAATCTACTTTGGCAGATATCTGCCAATGGCTCTTTCAAAAAGACAGCTGCTAAGACCAGGCCATCTAAGGTGAGAGCCTTATTCAGTATGAACACAGGTTGGCTAGGAGCTATTAAACTAGCCATGCACACTTTGTAATGCAGCATTTTTTAAAACCAGAGTTAAAAATTCAAGTATATTATTCTTATGCAGATATGAACACAACTGCAGGGCTTTCTCGAAAATCTTTGATAGATAAATCAATAATTTAAGAACGTAAAAGGGGTAAAGATTTGGTTTCTTACGTTTACGGCATTTAGCTGATGTTCTTATCCAGAGTGACTTCCATTTCCTAACTATAGGGACAGTCCTCCTGGAGCAACTTGAGGTTAAAGGTCTTGCTCAGGAAGCCAGTGGTGGTAGTAATGCTGGAGGTGGGATTCAAACTTGCAATCTCTTGATTTGTAGGCGAGTATCTGGCTGAATCTGGAACTGAATCAAAGATGTTAGTAGAGGATTTGGAAGATCAAAGTTGAGATACGGTTGATCGGCAGAACTAGATTAAGCAAGATAACCTCTCGGTTAGTATTAGGTTTTGATCTATATTTGTCTCTATTGTAAAAATCCCTTTATTTTTGTCCTTGTTGTGCATTGTCTAATTGTAATCAGAGTTTGTTGGCATAAATCGGACCCTCAGAAAGGGAAAGTACCATCAGGATTAGGGTGACAGCTTAAAATATTTTTTGTTTGTTTATGGTGGAGAGATGGTAAAGGCGGGGAATAAATGGTGTTGATCATGATGGCGTTGGAAGTGGTTGGATTTATGTAAATTCCAAAGGAGGAGAAAGGTGTTTGAAGTGTATTTAAAGTACAAGGTTGTGTAAGGTTGAAAAGGTTTTGTAGCAATAATAAAAGATGAGCATTAACCGCCCTTCGCACAAAACTGTATAATCAATATATGTTCAAGACACTTAAGCCTTAAATAGAGTATGTAATTTAGTTATAAGTGAGTGGAAAAAGTACAGCAAGAAAACAACCCAAGTATGAAGATGTATGAACATGTGCACATTGGTGATAAACCACAGTATATGCAGAAACAAGGGTGTGAAGAGTTGGAATTGTCTTCATTTATGGTGATTATGACAATATGTGCTGGCAGAGGGACAAGCTGGAGTGCAAAGAGGGGGATGTTGTCTGGGTCTGTTTCAGGAACATCAAGCTCAACCAGCTGTAAAGCAGATGGTGGCATACCAATATAACGGACCAGATAACACCTACGCCCTTAAGGAGGGAACACTTTTTGTACTATATAATACCTGGGTCAGGGAGAGCATAGCTGTCAGACTTCATGAAGCGGCACACTCTGTTGTGTGTCATGGATAGAATTTTGACCCAGAGCTCTGTAATGCTTTATTCATCTGTTTTAGAATAAACTTATGCTTGGAACTGGATATCTTCTCTTATTTGCTTCATCAAAAAGTACGCAGGACGTGGTTAACACATAGCTGAGAAATGAGGTAGAATAACCAGTGTTCAACAGTTCAGGCAGTCATTTTCTGTCGCTTGTCCCAAGCGGGGTCGCGGGGGAGTGCTGGAATCCATCCCAGCTCACACAGGGCAAAGGACGGGACACACACCCTGGACAGGTCGCCAGTTGAGACGAGCAATTTGGAGCTTCTCCCACTGGACTACGCCTGCTGAAACTCGTCATTTGTTTGTAGTGGGTTTGCTGCTTGTTTTTTTTTTTTATTTCTTGTCAAATTAAATAATAATAATGTATATATGTATATATATATATTTATTTATTTATTAAAAATAAGGGTCCTTCCTACATAATAATAGTAACATTACAGCATATAATTAAAACATAAACAAACACATATAATTTGTTTCTTTTCTCCGTCATCACGGTTGATCCTGCAAGTATCACATCGGTTCTTTAATGCCGGGTCACAGAGAAATACATCACTTTTATTTCAATCCTTATATCAGTTGTAACTTAATCGGTTTTAATGACCGCAGAGCAGCTGTCAGGTAATGAATATTTTACTTGATACTTTACTTTATTTGATATCGTTTAAACATGAGGAAGCTGATATGAATTGCTTTGCAATGTCCTTCATCTGTTTTTGGGAATTAAATGATAAATTAAATGATTCATGATTAATTGGCCCCACTAATATATAAAAAAAAACATCAATATGCATTAATGCTCAAAATCCTTTTTTATTTCATCCAGGATTCCTCACTATGTCTACCAGTGGCATTCCAGAGGATGTGTTGAGAGATGAGGATTTAATAAAAAGACTGGTGGAGGTAGCCAAAGACACTGCACTGTTACAAGGTGTATTAATGCGGACCAAAGACACGCCAAACTCTTCTGAGGTAAAATAAGTTAGACACCCTCCCATCCCCCTCACCAGAAGCTTCTTGTTTTATGTGTTCATGTGTAGCAGAGCTTGCTTTTATTCTTTATCCATCCCACATTGTATAGATCAGCACTGTGAGATGTATAACCAGTGTCCATCAGTTCTATGCTTTGGGTAGAAGCAATTTTTTGAGCTGTGACTGTTTCTACTCCTAATTTAGACCCAAAGTCTTAGTCAAAACTGATCCCAAATTAGCACAAACTCTTTTTTTCTGGCACCAAGTCATACAGGCAGAATTAATTCAGAGTCATGTGTGGAATCTCATCTGCTTTATGAGTTCTGTTTCTGGATTACAGAAAGTTAATTCTGCCCCAGCGCTTTAGAACACTGAGCAAAGATTTGGAGTGCTGGCACAAATATGTGTACACTGTGTGTTTGTTTGTAGGTAGTGAACTATGCACCATTCACACTCTTCCCATCCTCCGTGCCCAGAGCGCAGTTTCATCAGGCCCTTGAAGTCCAAACTCATTTTAATCGGCTAGTGGACAGAATCAGCCAGAATCCACTATTCCTGGAGAAGGCTCTTGCCAGGTACTTAAAGAATCCCCTGCAGCAACAAGCTAAATCAAACCCCTGCCTTGATTCTGATAACCCCTTTATTTCTTTAATAAAGCCTTTTCTGACTTTTATGTATATTCATGGAATAAGATCCGAACAACATTTTTTCTAGTCCATTAATCATGAATTGTTCCTATAAACTAATTTTAAAAATAAAATACATACAGTACTGTGCAAAAGTTTTAGGCAGGTATGAAAAAATGCTGTAAACAAAGAATGCTTTCAGAAAAAATAAATAATGATTGTTTATTTTTAACAATTTCTACAAATGCAAATAAGCTTGAGCGAACAAAAGAAATATCTAAATCAAATCAATATTTGGTGTTACTACCTTTTGCTTTTCCCTTCAAACCAGCATCAATTCTTATAGGTACACTTGCACATAGTCAGGGATTTTATAGAATCATAGTAGGGTGTATGAACAACCAATTTTAATTTAACCAACCTAATATGTATATTATGTATGTATATATATATACACACCTCATGTATAGCTCGTGTTTATGGATGTCTTCATTCTTTATATATTTTATCTTTTTTATATATTTTTTATATTCTTTCTGTCCTTGTTAAAAAGCCCTGTAACACCTGAATTTCTAATTCATGGGATAATAAATGATTATTCTATTCTATTCTATTCTATTCTATTCTATTCTATTCTAATGATCATCAGTGTCACACATAGGTTGAAACACAGTCATGTTTGAAACAACCTACCAGCAGAGTTCCTTCAAAAACTGTGTACAAGTGAAGAATTGATGCTTTTTTGAAGGCAAAGGGTCGTCACACCAAATATTGATTTAATTTAGATTTCTTTTTTGTTCATTCAGTGCATTTGGCTGATTGATGAAAATAAATGATGATGAACACTATATACATGAGGTATATATATATATATATATATATATATATATATATACATAATATACATATTAGTGCACCTGTTTGGTAAAACTGGTTGATCATACACCCGACTATAATTCTACAAAATCCCTGACTATGTGCAAGTGTACCTATAAGAATTGATGCTGGTTTGAAGGGAAAAGCAAAAGGTAGTAACACCAAATATTGATTTGATTTAGATATTTCTTTTGTTCACTCACTTTGCATTTTGTAAATTGATAAAAATTAACAATCATTATTTATTTTTCTGAAAGCATTCTTTGTTTACAGGATTTTTTTACAACTGCCTAAAACTTTTGCACAGTACTGTATATGATGTTAAACACTGAATAAACTGAAAGGTGGATTTGATATGGCATCACTGATAATCTGTTATGGCTGATGTCTCAACAGCACCATCAAAGTAGATGACTTCACAGCAAAACTCTTCAACATTTACAGACAAGTTCAACAGGAACCTCAAGACCTGGTAACCTTCTAGCATCAGTAGATACACTGATTGGATGGGATTATTTTTAAATGAGATGGTGGCTCAAATGAAGGTGATTTGGTGATATTGAATATTGGCTGTTATAAACTGCTACTGACATATTGATTTCACTTAAAACAGGGATTTTTGTATCTGTCTAATTAGTTTTAAATGTTTTGCTATAATATTACATTAACCAACCTCCCCATTGAAAACAAATCTCAGTGTAAATCTGAATATAACTTCACAGTGGAAAAACAAAGACAGGGCTGGGCAATAAAATATTTATCGGAATCTTTAACAGTTACATATTTTTCTATATAGTTTCTATACCATGTTCTTTTTTTTTTCTAAGCCAATAGTGCTTGGCCTGAATCGCTCAGATTACATGCTGGACTATAGCACTGATGGAAAGACGTTCTTAAAGCAGATTGAAATCAACACTATTGCAGCCGGTTTAGGGGGACTTTCATCACGCACACCGGACGTCCATCGGTTAGTCTATGCTTAGAGCTTACCCCTAAACTAACCGCTTAACCCAAAAATTCTTATTGGTTTAACGATGAACACAATGAGTTAAAAAGTTTAAATATTCCCATCACAGGCTCATTCTCAAGGTTGCTAACCGGCTGGAGGAGTGCCAGCACATTTTAGACAACAACCCAGCAGCTGGCCTGGCCAAGGGCTTGGCGAAGGCCTGGGAGCTTTATGGCTCTGAGAGGTAAGTTTAACATTTAGCTCACAAATTAGCTAGCTGGAATCTAGCCATTGTGACCTTGTATCTCATAGCTTTTCTGTAGCTAGGATGTGGTCATGTGATCTGTGTTTTACATGAGCTTTGACTGTCACATGCAAATCCAGGTTTTAATGTGCACAGATCCATTTTTGGTTGATCAGCAAACAATGCTGGAGGAAAAAAATGTATTTATACGTGTGCTGTAGTGAATTAGTAGATTGTAAAGTAATGAATTAAGGACAATTACTCTTCCAAAAAATTATTGTAAATGTAAAAGTAGAAGTCTTAAATAACATGTATAATGGCAGCAAAACATCTTAGTACATCAAGCATATATGTTCTGATTTTAATATTTGTTTCAAAATGACTCAAAACTGGTCATAGGTGTGATCAGCAGGAACAAAATGTTAATGAAAAATGGTGTAAATGTAGATTTCTTCATTTTATATACACTGACAGAAGTAGGTTTTATTCAAAAATTAGAAATTGTTCTTATGTTCTTATGTACTTATCTCCGAGTAAACATAGCTTGACTATTAGCTTGAAAGTGACTATTCTACAAAATTCAACCTCTGTGTTTCACCGATACACAACTGTGCAGCAGGGGGCAGCTATTTAAAGTGCCCGAGGAGCAGTGATGGGAATGGTACCTTTCTCAAGGGTACCTCAGGGCAACCTACTGGTTAGGGAGCTAGCCCCATGATCAGAAAGTCATGGGTTCAATTCCCATTCCTGCCACCACTGCCCCACATGCCCCTGATTGATCATTTTATGATTGGTCACTTTTGATGGGTACTGAGATCACAATTGTTACTCCATGTATTTATTATGCTTATCATGCTTTATTAATCAGGACTTATAAAATTGAAAGCAGCTGGTTGTCTTTTATGTCATATTTTAATAATAAACAAATTTTTATCACAGGGCAGTGGTGATGTTTCTAGTCGAAGATGATCAGAGGAATATTTATGATCATCGTTATGTGGAGAATGAGCTTTGGTCAAGGTAGGCCACATTTTTAAAGTACACATGCAGGGCTGATGACCATGCTGATGGAAGCACTCTGACTAATTGGATTAAAGTTATGAAGACGGTTTCTGTCTTATGAGTTCTAGTCTTTAAAGGCCATGTCTGCTCTGGGTGAAGGAACATATTGGTATGTTGCGTATGCACAGGGACGTTCCTGTGATAAGAAAACAGTTTGAAGATGTTTGTAGAAGTGGATCGTTAGACAATGACAAAAGGCTGTTTGTGTAAGTGTTTGGAATATCTTTCATTAATAGATGTTTCTGAACTTCATTAGTCAATTACATATTTCTTACTAAAGCAACATTTCTATGTCATAAGAGATGGACACGAGGTTGCCATTGCTTACTTCCGTAATGGATATATGCCTCATAACTACAAATCAGAACACGTATGTATGCAGCTTTGCTTAACATTTTAAAAATGGTTTATAACAAACCAGCTTTCAATTTGTGCTAACATATTTTTAATTGTTCACAGAGTTGGAAGGCACGGATGATGATTGAGCGCTCACGTGCTGTGAAGTGTCCTGATATTAGCACCCACTTAGCTGGCACTAAGAAGGTCCAGCAGGAGTTGGCTCAGCCTGGGGTCCTGGAACGCTTCTTCCCTGATGAGCCTGAAACAGCGGCCCAGATTCGTGTAACATTTGCTGGATTGTACACACTGGACATGGTACAAACTCGCTGTTCAAAAGCTTGTAGTCCCTGTTCAAAGACAGTGGAATTAAGATTTCAGTTTAAAATCAACCAAAGTGCTGAAAAATCAGAAAATATTTCCAGTATTTAGATTGGACAGCACAGGTCTACAACAAAAGAAATGTAAAAGCATTTTTAAAGTAATGAACTGAGCTCTAGAGGAACTGAAAAAGCCACAAAGCATAGCAAATCAAGTTATACAACCACGACAATCATACATTTGCCATTCTGTCAAGTAATATTTTATTTTGTTGCTATTTCTGCTGTTAGGGGGAGGATGGAGATAAGACCGTTGCCATGGCTTTGGCCAATCCAAACCAGTATGTGCTGAAACCCCAGCGAGAAGGAGGCGGTGAGGCTAATTGCAGCTCTGACAGTATCCACCTTAACACTTCACAACAAAGAATTTTCCATCCTCACACATCTGTCCCAACAGGGAACAATATTTATGGGGAGGAGATCTGTCAAGTGCTGGAAGGCATGAAAAACAATATAGAGAGGACTGCCTATATCCTGATGGACAAAGTCCAGTCCCGTCCAGGTCATAACTACCTTCTTCGCCCAGGTGCTCCACTGAAGCTGTGTGAATGCCTCAGTGAGCTGGGTGTGTTTGGAGCTTATGTTAGGTTTGTTGAAAAATGGAGATATCTGCATTTTCCACACAGAATGTTGTTAATCCTAAATCTGCTTGATATTATTTATGTTAAATAACTTGCTGGATACATGCTAAATAGTTATAAAAGAACACAACATGGAACTAGGCCCCAACCTTATTCCTGGAGTACTACTTATAATACCAATTACTCACTCACTCTCTCTCTCATACATTTTTTTAGCCGGTTGACCTGATTAGGGTTGTGCCTGAGCATATCTCAGCTCTACTATACCTAGGCCTTATGGCACTGCCAAGTTACAGAAAATGTCATACCAAGGCAAATCTTAAATAAGATTATTAAATATTTTTATTATTGGGAAATATTGAGAGCATTACATCTTGAAACATTTTCTTTGGAACTAGTAAAATCAGACAATGGAGCAAGGGAAAACAAGTATAAATATCTAGAAACAGGTTGAAAAATCCTAGAGCCTTTGTTTGAGCGTTAACAGATATATAGACTTAAGTCATTACATGGTGAAGTACATGGGCTTCACTTTAGTGCTAAGCTTGGTATAGAAATTCTATCTGGCCACTAGAGATCATTTCTTTTCCCACAGATGGATGAAGTAGACAATCTGAAATTGTAAAATATAAAGTGGTTTGGGAAATTAAATAAATAAACTGACCTGATCTGTGGAAGAAACATTTAAAACCAGTTGAAGAGAAACTCACTGACAATTTGTGTTTACAAACAGGAAGGGAACAGAGATGGTGATGAACGAGTGTGTGGGCCACCTGCTCAGGACCAAAAGCTCTGAACATGCTGATGGAGGTGTAGCTGCAGGAGTGGCAGTGCTGGACAATCCTCTTCTGGTTTAAGCCACATAGCCGTCTGTGGATCATGACAAGAGCTAAACACCTCTGAACACATTGTGAATTCAATCGCCACCAAAGCTTCCCCTTTTCAGTTTCGCTTCATTGTCTCAGAAAGAGAGTGTACATGGGAAACGATGATGCTGTTGATTAACAGTTATGCATTCCCTCAGTCAGTGCTCGCTGGAAAAGAACTTTAAAATGTAGTTTATGCACAGAACTTCTAATCACAAGTGTACTTTTTACCTCATTTAGCATCGTTGTGCTGAATAGTTTTTTGTAATATGTTTAATTTGTACTTCATCATGTATTTTAAAGTCTAGTTTTAGGTTTAGTCTAGAGAGACTTTTATCCTTTTAATTTAAAATCAAATTAAAACAGGCAAGCTAGTGCCTAATAGCTGTCACAGTCTGTTGTGCCTGTGGTTCCAGTTGGGCACAACAGATGGCGCTCTGTTCTGACTGAGCCTCCATGAGCCCAGGTGTGCTTCATTGGGGCTGCTATTTAAGCCCCAATGAGTCAGAACAGAGCACGGTTCATTAGCTAGGCGAAGCCTACAGTTAATGTTGGCATTTTTGGTTATATGTTTTGGTTTATGTTTAATAAAGTTATGTCCTTGACTACTGGCTCTGCATTGGCGTCCTTCCCACACCTCGCCACCGTTACAGAAATGAACTGCCAGTACCTGGATGTCGCCCCTGAAACAGAGAGCAGGAAGACAGCGGAAACCGCCTCCTGCATCATGCAATCAGGGAGTGTCGTGGAAAATTGAAGTGTGAGCCTAAGTCTGAAACTTTTTCTAAGTCAGAAACCAAACAAAGTCAAAAATCAAGCGAAGTCAGAGAGATGCAGCACAACCAATTTACTGAAGAGTTTCAGGAGGCGTGGTCCAGTGGGAGCAGCTCCAAATGCTCATCCCAACTCTGGACTTTAAATACATTTCAAACCCCTTTAAAATTTGCATAAATCCATCCCATTAATAGTTTTCCACCAATAATATTCAATGCTGTCATGATTGAAACCTCAGTTCCCTCACCTTTGCCCCTTTCCCACCATTAGCCTTCTCACTGTTACCTTCCTGCCTTGTCTGCCACCTATATTTCAAGGCATCCACCCATCCAGGCCCCCACTTAAAAGTGTTTTTCACGGATGTGTCCCTATTTTATGAGTGCAGCTGCCTAAGCAGAGCTGTAACTCTTTCCTGCTAGATGTTTCCTGGGGGGTCATGAGATGATGCAAGCAAGTAAGAATGGAACTACGTGCAGGGTCAGCTACTTGCTACCTTCTGGGGTCAGATTTAGGTCAACAAACTCTGTGACCTCAGGAATGTGAGGCACTGTGAGACACGGACAAAAGTAAAGGAATTTTCACTATAGGAGGTCGACCAAGAAGGCCCTTCGCAGCAAGGAGTCGACCCCCAAACCCAGCACCACTAACACGTCTGCCGGGCAGAAAGCAGAGAAGGAGGAGCTCCAGGTTAGTGGGAAGTTTGGAATGAAAGTTCGAGTGCAGATTCGAATTGAACATGAGCCTGCAATAACAATTCAGTCATAGGTAAGGAAGCACATAAGCAGAAAAGACTACCTGAAGCTACTGTGGGCAGTCAGGACTGTTCAGCGATATTACAGAGCTAATAAGATGATGAAGCAAGAAATTAAGTCTTTGAAGGAGAAAAAGATGGCTGCTGTTGTTCTGCAAGCCGTATTCCGAGGGATGAAGACCAGACAGACTCTGAAACAAAAGCACCAGGCTGCTACTTTAAGGGTAAATTTGACCATGAGAAATTCCAGAGGTTGAAAAGGTCTGCAATATGCATCCAGGCAGCTTTTAGGGGTTATTCCGTTCGAAAGAATGTTACTGCAATGCACAAAGCTGCCACCATTATTGAGGCTGCAGTAAGAATGCACAAGCAAAGATATGTTTTCAAGAAGCAGTGCTGGGCAGCAAATTCTTCTCCAGAGGAGGTTCAGAAGGTGGAAGCTTGGACATCAACAAAGGCAGAGGTATCAGCTGTTCAAACATGCTGCAATTTGCTTGCAAAAGTCATTCAGAGGAAAGCAGGCAAGGGACCTAGCCAAACGGATCAGAGCTGCAAGGACAATCCAATCCCACCTAAGAGATGAACAAATCAGCTGCATGAAAGTTCAGATCACTCAGCAGGAGGAGTTGCTGACAGAGCTCAATAATGAAGCAGTATAGATGCCAATCTAGAGGCTCCTGCGCTGGTAACCTGCTCACAGTACCCACCATAAAAACAATTAAAACACAGCGTCCAACTAAAATCAAATGTTCACTGTTAAATGTTTGCTCCTTAGGAAACAAGGCAGTGCTTATTAATGAGATGGTACTCGATACAAAGTCAGATATCTGTCTAGTGACTGAAACTTGGCTTAGACCCACTGACACCATCCCCTTAGTGGAAGCCTCCCCCCATGGGTTCTCGTACCTGCATAAATCACGCTCAGTAGGACGTGGTGGTGGCCTGGCTGCAATTTTTGATGAATCATTTAAGGTTGATTCAAAAACCACTGAGAGCTTCCATACATTCGAAGTGATGCTGCTAAGCATTAGGTCTGATTTAGCGCTCCATATCCTATTAATTTACAGACCTCCAGGACCATATGCTGCCTTTATTAATGAATCTGGCAATCTGCTCTCTGACTTGGTTGTTAGGTTTACTAGATTCGTGATGTTAGGCGATTTTAACATACATGTTGATACAGAGACGGATGCAGGTGCCAAAAGCTTCTTAACGCTCCTCGATTCTGTCGGTTGCACACAGCATGTATCACGACCTACCCATGTACAAGGACACACGCTAGATCTAATTGTCTCGTATGGACTTGACATTGATACTGTACTGGTCCACTCCTTAAATAAACTTTGTTCCGACCATTCTTTAATCACGTTTGAGATTACTATGTCTCAACCGTACCTCAGTGAACGGACTAGTACAACACGACACCTAAACGGGGCTAAATGTGTCCAGTTTATGGAGGCCGTAACGGAGATAGACTTCACCGGTAACAAAACTGTTAATGACATCACCGACATGTACAATACAGTAGTTGGGCAGATTCTTGATCAGGTAGCCCCAATTAAGATAAAGAAGGTTAGAACTATCAGGCACTCTCCCTGGTTCAGTGATCACACACGGGCTGCTAAGCGGGAGTGCCGTAAGCTAGAACGCAGATGGAAGACAACAGGTCTCCAAGCCTCTCAGACTCTATGGCTCGCTAAATTAAAACAATATAAGAAAGCTCTATGTAGTGCTCGCACTTATTGAAAACAACAAGCATAATCCCCGCTATTTATTTCAGACACTTGCCCAGCTAACAGACAAAACTGATAAAAGGCCAGCGTGTAGTATTACTAACGATAGGTTTCTTAAGTTTTTTAATGATAAAATTAACAACATTAGGCTCCAAGTGTGCCCTATTAGCCCTCAAATTAATCCATTCCCAGAGCAGTGCTCACAATATTTTAGTGATTTTAATCTAATCGATGCCTCTGAGCTAATTTCTGTTATAGCCAAGGCAAAGTCCACGACCTGTCGGTTAGATCCCATTCCAAGCAAGCTCCTGAAGGAATCCTTAGGAGTACTATCAACACCTATACTTGATATCATGAATGCATCCTTGACCTCAGGTGTAGTCCCCAATCAGTTTAAAACAGCAGTGGTTAGACCACAGCTTAAAAAACCTAACTTGGACCCTCGCTCACCAAGTAATTATAGACCTATCTGTAATGTCCCGTTTCTCTCTAAGATTCTGGAAAAATTAGTTGCGAGACAACTGCAGTCATATCTAGACACGCATAACCTCCGAGATAAATTCCACTCAGGCTTCTGGCACGGCCATAGCACAGAAACTGCTCTAACTAGAGTGGTGAATGATATAATGATCTCAAGTGATGCAGGAAACATCACTGTTCTTGTTCTGTTAGATCTTAGTGCTGCGTTCGACACAGTAGATCACACCATTTTAGTAAATAGGCTTCATTCCAATGTCTGCATTAGCGGAACAGCCCTTAAATGGTTCAACTCCTATCTCACAAACTGTTACTACTTCATCCAAATGGATGATTATGGCACCCCCTCACCTATGTCTTTAGTTAATTATGGAGTCCCACAAGGTCTGTTAGGCCCAGTGCTCTTTCTCTCTCTACATGCTCCCACTACACTACACGGAGGCTACAATAAAAGATACTTACTCCCACGCTGATGACACCAGCTATACCACAGATCTGTTAAATCATGGAGCAAAAGCATCAACCGACACTTTTAATTAGCTGCTCTGGATATATTAAGGATTGATGAATAACTTCCTTCACTAAAACCCCGAAAAATTGAGCCACTCTTGCTTTGTAGTAGTGATGGTGAAAGGGCCAACCTCTATTTCGTATCCGTGGATGCAGGGTTGAAGCTGTGTTACCTGCACATAACCTGGTGTTATTTTTGATCCACCTTCATTTAATCCTATGTTAATGCAGTTAAGTGAAGACATGCTTTCTGCACCTTCTCGGAACATTGCCAACCACGGCATTTTCTGTCAATGGAAGACACGCAAAAGTAGTACATGCATTGTATACAGTAGATTCAATACTGTAACGCCTACTCTCGGAAGCCTTAGGGCACATTAGTTAAATCTCACAGCTTATATCTTTCAGAACACAGCCGCTTAGATTGTTAGCAGGAGCAGGAAGCACGCACTACATAACCTCCCTATACTCTCCTCGCTTTCACTGGCTTTCGTTAGGTAAGAAATGACTTCAAGGTCCTCCTTCAACTTACAAGGCACTTAAAGCACTTGTCTCAATATACCTAACCGAACTGCTTAATGCTCATACACTTAACGCCCACTTAGATCCCAGCAGAATAAAGATCTCCTAATTGTCCCTCGTGATAAATAAACGTATTGGTTACCCAGTCTTCAGTCTCCAGGGCCCTGATTAGGAACAGCTTGCCTGCTTCTGTACGATGCCGATTCCAGTCTCAGTCTTTAAACACGCTGAAGACTTACTTTTTATTTAGTTTACCTGCCCAAATTAACATAGTGCACCATTAATGTCGCTATGCTGCTGTACATGCCATTGCACTGTATTGTTTCATTTCAGTTCGTCACTACTGGATCCTCTGCTCATTACCGGGACTTCTCATTCCATTTCTCCCCACATGTCCGGGTGGGGTCTGGCCAGGTCAATACCTGAGTCCAATGCCAGCTACCATCTGGTCTGTGTGGATGCATCTGATGCGCTAAGGACCTCAGGCACAGCTCATCGGTACCTGAAGCAACTTGGGACTCCTCACTGATCCTGGAGTTTAAAACCAAACTAACTTTGTATGTTAGTATACCCAAGGGAAGGTAGTCCAAGCTGACTCCTGGACCAGAGGTTTTTTTTCTCCACATAGTGGAGTTTTGTTTCCTCTCCTCCTTCGTAGTTGTCCGCTTTGCCATCTGTCACTGCAACCTGTTCCACCATCCACCACCATTGTAAAGTGCCTTGGGGCAAACTGTGCTAAAATAAGGCTATAAGAATAAATTGAATTGAATTGAATTGAATTGAGCTCTACCAGCAGCTGACGGAGAAATAGTTTCTCTATGCTACAGGTGAATGTCTCTGTCACTAACGAAATGTTGAAAACAAGGAAAGAATCACCTATCTGCTTTTTCTAGTTGAGAGGACCAGCGACTCTTGTCCATTTGCCAGAGGGAGAGTCTAAAACCATGTGAATAGAAAGAAAAGCTCTGGCTCAAGCATGAGCTTCACGGAAAGAGCTGTAAATTCAGAAAAGAGAGAGAGGTCTCTGCATAAAGCCAGCTGTGGGATGTTGTCCAAAAGAGAGACGCTTAGAGATCGGATGAACAGAGGGACCAAACTGCATGCCAGGCAATGAGGAGAGTAGAGACCCCAACCATTCAGGAGAAACTGGAGGTTAAAGTAACCATTATGGAAGAACAGCTGAATCAGACCAGGGCAGAGCTGAAACAGGTGCAAGAACACAGCCGCCGCCTGCAGGCTGGAACTGGAGAAAAGTCTGGGTGCAGCCGGTAAGCTCACCGAGCTGGAGAAGCAGGTCAGATGTGTGGAAGCAAAATGGGCGATCTTGGAATCTCAACTCACTCCATAGACACCAGTGCATGCTGGTACCGTGGTGGTTAACGCCAAAGCGTAGCAGGTGAGGAACAGTCTGATTGAGAAGCAGTAAAGATTCCAGAGGGTTGCGCAGCCATGTGAGAACTTGAATGGTGTCAGACACAATCAGAGACCCCACTTTGGTTTACCTCACAATTCAGCAAACTCCAGACACAGGGTGGCAGGTGGAGGAGTCAATGTGGAAATTCTCGCAGTGAACTAGCTGATGCTGCTGCTCACTGAGCTCCACAGCTGAAAAGTGTTGGTCATGAAGAGGAAGGAGCCAAAAATAACATCAGCAATGACAAGTCCTAGTCTAAGAAAGTGAACAACTTTCTGCACTGTAGATTCTGCGATGAGAGACTTGGAGAACAAGGATGGCAGGGATTTGATGCCGAGTTCGGACTATGTGAAAGACCCTTCCTCTTTGAACCTTGTAAAATCTTCTGTGTTTAGCTCCCGTTCAGACTCCTTCAGGACAAGGCTATCCAGCGAGTCAGATTATTCCCCCAGTGACTCCAGTGTTGAGTCTGGTAAACAGGTGCAGGACAACAAGAAGAAAAACATGCTTGCCAGCACATTGGACAAAAAGAGCTCTGACCTTCACAAGAACTTGAAAACGAATGGCGCAGTCTCTAAAACGAACAAAGACTGGTCCAGGAAGGAGCTTCAGAGATTAACTAAAGAGAACTACAGTAGAGAAGTCTAACAAGGAGAGGAACCATGAAAAGGAGAAGAACAAACCTTGGGAAAAGGAGATGAGAAAGGCATGAAAGAAAAACCCAAGGATAAAGCTCTAAAGGCAGGAAGGAAGAGTAAAGGCAAAAAGAGAATGGACTGAAGCTCTGGGCCGGTAGCCCTGGACATGCTGTGCCGGGCCCAGTCTCTCGGCCTGAATTTGTTTGCTTTATGGGACTGGCCATGTGCCCTGTGCAAGGGGCTAAGACGTAAGGTTTGCTTTTACAGCCTCCCCAGGCTGGGCATGGGCTCTGTTCTGATTGATAGCAACAATGCCAATTATTGATGATTGAAGTTACCGTGAAGAGCCGAAACGTGCCTCTCGTTCTGACTCATTGGGGCCAAGTATTTGCATTTGCATTTGCGGCATTTAGCAGACGCTCTCATCAAAAGCAACTTCCATGTCCTAATTACAGGGACAGTCCCCCTGGAGCAACTCAGGGTCTGGCAGCTCTGAGCCAGAGGTATTCTTGAACCTGGGACCTCTTGAGCCATAGGTCTATAGGCAAGTACCCTACCACTAGACCACCACCACCCCTGCTATTTAAGCCCCAATGAGTCAGAACAGAGCACGTTCATTAGGCTAGACGGGCTTCAGGGGTGGCATTTTGGTTATATGTCTGATAATGCTTCTAATGCTATGTCCTTGACTACTGGCTCTGCATTGGCGCCATTCCCACACCTCGCCACCATTACAATAGCATTCTCAGAATACGCTATCTTTGCCATCTGTCTGGTTTCACACAAAACTTTATTTGATATGGGATACGGTCAATTTTTATTATTTTTTTTGCAGTGATAAAAGATCATGAGAAACAAACTACATGTCCACTAACAAAATGTGATCTATTTGTAGCATGATTTTCATTAGCAGGCTTTACAACGCTTATTTGACATAAATCAACCCAGCTACTAGGGATGCACAAGCCAGTGTATTCTTCGCGCTTGTCCTGGTCGGTGTAAATGGAGGGTTATGCTCGTGGAAGGGCATCCGGTAAAACTCTGCTGCCCAATCAAAATGCGGACAATGATACAGAATTTCATACCAGATCGATCGAGGCCCGGGTTACCCAGAGTCAGTCAGGATCAGTAGCAGCACCCCTCCAACACCATCACACTGGAAAGCACAGGAGCCCCCAGGGCTGTGCATCAGCCCACTGTTGTTCAGTTACTGATGACCCACAACTGTGCAGTGCCGTGCTTAGAAGTTCAAACGATATCATCATCACCCCACATGATACAAACTGTGGGCCTGATCAGCTGTGGAGACTTAGGCAGCCTACAGAGATACAAGAGCTGACGGACTGGCAGAAATCAACAACCTGTCTCTGGAATCAGCGACTACATCTAAAAAGAGATGGCTGTTACTCTCAGGAGATCACGCGACCACACTCCACTCTATCATCAACACCTCACTCGTGGAGATGGTCCAGGAGCACCAGCTCTGCAAGTTCATGACCACTAACAACCTCACGGGTCCCTCACACCCAACCCATCACAGCAGTGCCCAGCAGCCGCCTACTTCCTATGCAGACTGAGGAGTGCTCATCTCCCACCTTCCATCCTCACCATCTTCAAGTACAGAGGTAGCCATTGAGAGCATCCTGACGCCGTATTACTGTCATACGGAAACTGCAACGTCCTAGACCAAGTCCCTTACAACAGGTAGTGCGTGAGAATAGCGCTGAGAAGATCATCAGGATCTCTGCCCTCTGTACAAGACATTTTCACCACTCGCTGCATCCGCAAAGCAACCAGCATTGTGGATGATCCTCCCACCCGTCCCACACTCTCTTCTCCCTCCTGCCATCCGGGAAAAGGTTCCGCAGCATACGGGCCTCCACTTCCAGGATGGGAAATAGTTTCTTCCCCGGCCATCAGACTCTTGAATCCTGAATCCACCAATCAGTTTGAACCTAAACCCAGTCCACTTTTCATCCCGCATTTATTTATTTATGCCGCGTTGCACTCTCTCTTATAATTTTAAATTAATAACATTCTGCTCCACCACACCGTTACATTATTAATCTTACCTGGCTGCTTTGTTTCACAACACCGCAGCCTCCACGATGAATGTACTGGTCTGTCGCCGCCTGTTGTTGTCTGTCTTGTCTGCACTTGTTGCCCCGCGTTGTGTCTTATGTTGTCCAGGTTCCTGTCTTGTGTCTTGTCTTGTGTGTAGTACTAGGTCCTTGGAGAACGCGAGCTCGCTTACTGTGTACTCGTGTATAAGGGTTGAAATGACAATAAAATCCTACTTCTGACTTGACGCGACTTTAACAAACACCACCTCAATTGTGTGTGCTGTTAACCTACAGGGTGCTGTGAAATTGAATAACACACAAAGGAAGAAGAAGAAGAAGAAGAAGAGGAGGAAGGCATGTCCAGATGGAGGAGGGGAGAAGAAAATGGAGGAGAGTGGAAGTGAGGGTAGGAGCTTTGAATGTTGGCAACCTGACTAGTAAAGGTAGAGAATTAATAGATTTGATTGAGAGAAGAAAGGTTGATATTTTGTGTGTGCAAGAGACTAGATAGGGTATTAAGGCCAGGTGTATTGGAGAGGGTTTAAACTGTTTTACCATGGTGTGGATAGAAGGAGGAATGGGGTGGGTGTTATCCTGAAGGGAAGAGTAAGGGAAGAGTGCATGGAGGTGAAGAGGGTGTCAGGTTTGAAGCTGGAAGTTGAAGGTGTGATAATGAAAGTTGTTAGTGCTTTTCTCCTAATTTACCTCGCGGGCGCATGTGGGAAAGAGACCCAGATCAACGAGCAAGCAAACTTCGAGAGGCTTCCTCGACAACGCTTGATAAAAAACGTCCAGTTACTTCAAACGTAAGTATTACTATGGCGCTCCTCTTTGTGTTGTGTTTGTCAATCATACGCTGGCCATTATCCCAATTACCAGTACACTCTTGTAGAAACTCAGGCTCCTTATAATAAGGGGCATCCCCATGTCACATTAATAGCTTAGAACCAGACTTCTCACCATTACCAGAGAATATCTATTCTAGTACTAAAAGGAAGTAGTATAGATACAATCCAGAGGCTCCCTGCACTGGAGAACCTGCTCAGCACCCATCATAAAACACCAAAAGCTGAAAGGCCTGACTAGAAATCAAATGTTCACTGCCAAATGCTCCGCTTCCTTAGAACAAGGCCGCGTTTATTAATGAGATGGTACTCATAATAAAAGTCAGACATCTGTCTACTGACTGAAACTTGGTTTAGACCCACTGACACCATCCCTTAGTGGAAGCACGCCGTAGACGGTGTGGCCTGGCTGCAATTTTGATGAATCATTTAAGGTTGATTCAAACCACTTCGAGAGCTTCCATACATCTTCAAAATGATGCCAAGCAAGCACGCCAGGTCTGATTTAGCGCTCCATATCCTATTAATTTATAGACTTCCAGGACCATATGCTGCCTTTATTAATGAATTGCAATCTGCTTCCCTGACTTTGCTGTTAGGTTTAATAGATTCGATAAAGAAGTATTTTAACATACATGTTGATACAGAGATCGATGAAAGCAAAAGCTTCTTAACTTCTCCCCATTCTGGGTTGGCTGCACACAGCATGCATCACTTCACCCACCATGTACAAGGACACATGCCAGATCTAATTATCTCAGATGACTTGACATTGATACTGCATTGTCCACTCCCTAAATGAAACTTTGTTCCGACCATTTTAATCACGTTTGAGATTACTTATGTCTCAACCGCACTTCAGTGAACGACCAGTACAAATACCGACACCTAAACGGGCCAGTCCAGTTTATGGAGGTCAGACGATAGATCAATGCAACAAAACTGTTAATGACATCACCGATATGTACACAGTAGTTGCAGATCCTCGATCAGGCAGCCCCACCAAGATAAAGAAGGTTAGAACTATCAGGCACTCTCCTGGTTCAGTGACTGCACACGGCCAAGTATGGAGTGCCGAAGCTAGAACGCAGATGGAAGACAACAGGTCTCCAAGCCTCTCAGGCTCTGTGGCTCGCTAAACTAAAGCAATATAAGAAAGCTCTATATAGTGCTCAGACTGAGTGCCATTCAAAGTTTATTGAAAACAACAAACATAACCCCAAGATTTATTTCAGACACTTATTTAGTTAATAATAAAACTGATAAAAGGCCAGTGTGTGCATTACTAATCTAGCAGGTTTCTAAGTTTTTTAATGATAAAATTAATAAGATAGGCTCCAAGTGTGCCCCCATTAGCCTCAAAATTAATCCATTCCCAGAGCAGTGCCACAATATTTTGTATAACAGGTAGCAAAGAGTATTACAAACGTTATCATGTGTGATTTTAATTCATCACGCCTTCTGAGCTAATTTCTGTTATAGCCAAGGCAAAGTCCACGACTGTCGCACAGATCCTATTCCAAGCAAGCTCCTGAAGGAATCCTTAGAGCACTATCAACACTCCAGATTTGATATCAAGAATGCATCCTGACTCAGGTGTAGTCCCCAATCAGTTTAAAACAAGAGTGTTAGACTGACAGCTAAAAACCTAACTTGACCCTCGCCACCAGCAATTATAGACTCATTCCTAATGTCCTGTTTCTCTCAAGATCTGTGAAAATTAGTTATGTAATAACTGCAGTCATATCTAGACACGATAACCTCCAGATAAATTCCACCAGGCTTGGCACGGCCATAGCACAGAACCGCTTTAACCAGAGTGGTGAATGATATAATGGTCTCAAGATGCATGTAGCATCACTGTTTCTGTTCTGTTAGGATCTTAGTGCCGCGCTCGACACGGCAGATCACTCCATTTTGGTAACAGGCTGCTTCACTCCACTGTCAGATGAAGAACAGCCCCCGGGCTGTCTGCAACTCTATCTTGGCCAAATCGTTACTACTTCATCCAAATGGACAGATTATGGCACCCTCACCGGCGCTACTAGTTAACTGGTGGAGTCTCACAAGTGGTCGGTGTGGCTCCAGTGTTCTTCCCCTCTACATGCTCCTACTCAGCACCATTATAATGGAAGCACAATGTTAGTTACTACCTTACGCTGGACGACACTCAGCCAGGCAATTTATCTGTGAAATCATGGGAGAAGCATCAATCGCACTTTAATTAGCTGCCTCAATGATATTAGGATTGGATGAATAACAACTTCTCTCACCTAAAAAAATGAGTTGCCTTGTTTTGTAGTATGATGTAGAAAGGGCCAACTTACTTCGTATATCCGATGCAGGGGTTGGTTTTCAGTTAGTACTCTGCACGTAACCTTGGTGTTATTTTTATTCAAATCTTTCATTTAATCCCTATGTTAATGCAGTTGCTAAGACATGCTTTCTTGCATCTTTCTCGAACATTGCCAAACTACGTGTGTTTTCTGTCATCGGAAGACACGGCGAAGTAGTACATGGCCAGATACAGATCTGCCACACAACGCCTACTTTCCTGGAAGCCTTGTGGCACATTAAGCAATTCACACATCTGAGAACACAGCCTAGGGGATTGTTAGCAGAGCAGGAAGTACGACCACATAACTTCCTATACTTTCTCTCGTCACTGGCTTCCTGTTAGGCAACAGGGCTGACTTCATGTCCTCCTCTTAACTTACAAGGCACTTAAATATTCTGCCTCAACATACCCAATCGAACTGCTTAATGCCTATACACCTAATCGCCCAATTTAGATCCCAGAATAAAGATCTCCTAATTGTCCTCGTATAAATAAACGGGTATTGAGCACTGAGTTTTCAGTTCCAGGGGGCCTCGGACTAGGGAACAGCTTGCCTGCTTGCACGGATTTGATTCAGTCTCAGTCTTTTAAATCACGCTGAAGATCACTTTTGGCTTTAGCTTACCCGCATCACCATAGTGCACCATTACTAATGTCGCTGGTGCTGCTGTACATGCCATCGCACTGTATTGTTTCATTTCTGTGTCTGTCACTACTGGATCCTGCTCATTACTGACCCCCTCATTCCATTTCTCTCCCCATATGTCCGGGTGGGCCCGCTGTGGTCATCACCTGAGTCCAATGCCGAGCTACAATCTGGTCTGTGTGATGCATCTGATGCGCCAAGGGACCTTGGCGGCTCGTCGGTACCTGGAAGCAACTTGGGACTCCTCACTGATCCTGGAGTTTAAAACCAAACTAACTTTGTACTGTTAGTTTACCCAAGGGGGTTGGGTAGCCGGTTGACCTTTGACCCTCAGAGGGTTTTTTTCTCCACATAGTGGAGTTTTTGGTTCCTCTCCTTCGTAGTTGTCCGGCTTTAGCATCTATTACTGTAACCTGTTCCACCATCCACCACCATTGTAAAGTGCCTTGGGGCAACTGTGTTGTAAAAGGCGCTATATAAGAATAAATTGAAATTGAAATTGAAATTATGCTCCACAAGTTGGTTGTGAGATGGAAGAGAAGGAAAAATTCTGGAGTGAGTTAGATGAAGTGATAGAGAGTGTACCCAGGGGAGAGAGAGTGATGATTGGCGCAGATTTTAATGGTCATGTTGGTGAAGGGAACAGAGGTGAAGGTCAGATGGTTGTAGATTTTGCAAAATGGATGGACATGGCTGTAGTTAATACTTATTTTAAGAAGAGGGAGGAGAACAGGGTGATGTATAAGAGTGGAGGAAGATGCTCACAGGTGGATTATATTCTTTGCAGGAGGGTCAGTCTGAAAGAGATTGGAGACTGCAAAGTAGTGACAGGGGAGAGTGTAGCTAAACAGCATAGGATGGTGGTTTGTAGGATGACCTTGGAGGTCAAGAAGAGGAGGAAAGTGAGGACAGAGTTGAGGATCAAGTGGTTGAAGCTGAAGGAGGAGGACTGCAAGGTGGAATTCGGGCAGGAGTAAACATGGGCACTGGGAGGTGTTGAATAGCTACCGGATTGCTGGGAAACTACTGCAGGAGTGATAAGGCAGACAGCTAGAATTGTACTTGGTGTGCCATCTGGAAGGAAGAAGGAGGATAAGGAAACCTGGTGGTGGAATCGAGAAGTCCAGGAGTGTATTCAAAAGAAGAGGGAGGAAAGAAGACATAAGACAGTCAAAGAGATAAAGAAAGTAGACAGGTGTACAAGGAGATGAACCGCAGGGTGAAGAAAGCAGTGGCGATGGCCAAAGATAAGGTGTATTGTGAACTGCATGAGAGGTTAGACAGTAAAGAGGGAGAAAATGACCTTTACCGATTGGCTAGACAGAGAGTCAGATCTGGGAAAGATGTGCAGCAGGTCAGGGCGATTAAAGATAGAAATGGAAACGTACTCACAGGTGAACAGAGCATGTTGAGCAGATGGAAGGAATATGGGCTGATGAATGAAGAAAATGAAAGAGAGAGAAGATTGGATGATGTGAGGAGAGTGAACCAGGAAGTGCAGCAAATAAACAAGATGGAAGTAAGGGCAGCGATGAAGAGGATGAAGAATGGAAAGACTGTTTGACCGGATGACATACCAGTGGAAGCATGGAGGTGTTTAGGGGAGATGGCAGTTGAGTTTCTTGACAGACTGTTTAACACAATCTTTGAAAGTGAGAAAATGCCTGAGGAGTGGAGACAAAGTGTACTGGTACCGATGTTCAAGAATAAGGGTGATGCACAGAGCTGTGGTAACAATAGAGGGATAACGTTGATCTGCCACATGATGAAGTTATGGGAAAGAGTAATGGAAGCTAGGTTAAGAAAAGAGGTGAGGATTAGTGAACAGCAGTATGGTTTTATGCCAAGAAAGAGCACTACAGATGCAATGTTTGCTCTGAGGGTGTTGATGGAGAAGTACAGATAAGGTCAGAAGGAGCTGCATTGTGCCTTTGTGGACTTGGAGAAAGCATATGACCGGGTTCCTAGAGAGGAGTTGCGGTTTTGTATGAGAAAGTCTGGTGTTACAGAGAAGTATGTGTAACAGTGTAGCAGTGGTGAGATCTGCAGTGGGAGTGACGGATGCATTTAAGGTAGAGGTTGGATTACATCAAGGATCAGCACTGATGTTTCTCGTTTGCAATAGTGACGGATGAATTTAAGGTAGAGGCTGGATTACATCAAGGATCAGCACTGATGTTTCTTGTTTGCAATAGTAATGGACAGGTTGACGGACAAGGTTAGACAGGAGTCTCCGTGGACAATGATGTTTGCTGATGATATTGTGATCTGTAGTGAGAGTAGGGAGCAGCTTGAGGAGAACCTGGAGAGATGGAGATATGCTCTGGAGAGGAGAGGAATGAAAGTGAGTAGGGCAAAGACACAATACATGAGTGTGAATGAAAGGGAGGAAAGTGGAGTGGTTAGGATGCAGGGAGTGGAGGTAACAAAGGTGGAGGAGTTTAAATATTTAGGATCAACAGTTTAGTGTAACGGCGAATGTGGAAGAGAGGTGAAGAAGAGAGTGCAGGCAAGTTGGAATGGGTGAAGAAGAGTGGTTGGAGTGATTTGTGACAGACACGTACCAGCTAGAGTAAAAGGGAAGGTTTACAGGACAGTAGTGAGACCAGTTATGTTGTATGGGTTGGAGACGGTGGCACTGACAAAAAGGCAGGAGGCGGAGCTGGAGGTATCAGAGTTAAAGATGCTGAGATTTTTGTTGGGTGTGACGAGGATGGACAGGATTAGAATTGAGTATATTAGAGGGACAGCTCAGGTTAGATGTCTTGGAGATAAGGTTAGAGAAGCAAGGTTACGTTGGTTTGGACATGAGGATTATATTGGAAGGAGGATGTTGAAGATGGAGCTGCCAGGAAAGAGGAGAAGAGGAAGAACAAAGAGGAGGTTTATGGATGTGGTGAGAGAGGACATGCAGATGGTCAGTTTGAAGCAGGAAGATGCAGAGGACCGTAAGAAATGGAGACAGTTGATCCGCTGTGGCGACCCCTAAATGGGAGCAGTCGAAAGAAAAAGATTTGACATCAATCAGGAAATTTACATTTACATTTACATACTTACATTTCTAATTCACAATGGAGAAATCATAAGACAAACAAAAAAGTGAATTTAATTAAAAAAAAATTTACTGAAATGCAGGTGCTTGTGAAATCCACATTTAATGTTGATCCATCACATTCTAGATCCATATCAATCACACTTTCTCACAGAGCTAATCAGATATCAGCTATGTCCAACCACTCATTTAACTCTTTTCTCACCACAGTGAACTTCTGAGACGACACAATACAGGTTTCCAATAATGTCAGACGGTACAGAGGTGCTACTGGACATGCAGAAAATCTCAACCAAAGCAAATCAATTAAAGAACAGTCTTTACTGAGAAAGGCAAGCTGGGTCACAAAAAAACCCAGGGCCAAGACAGGAAACATAAGACAGACCGAAGGATTTCATAAAGCAGTTATGGAGTTTTGTGCTCAATAAAACTCTATTAAAATTGATACACATTTGCCTTTTGTTTTTTAATCATACAGGCCTGCTTGCTCAGTTACACTTCACAAAGCAACATGTAAAAATGTTAAATGAGAAGCCAAAGAGATGAGAAATGAAACTGCACATTTAATGGGTGTTTAGCTTAATTTCCTGGGTTAGGACTGATAGGCAGTCAGTGATGCTGAAAGAAGACAGACGAAAAGAAAACACATACAAGTAGTCTGGCGGAATGTGCAGAGCAGAGCAAAATGCAGGGAAATAAACTCGTAAATGAAATCTTTTTCTGCCTGACAAAAAGATACAAACATACGAACTCTGGCACACAGATTTATGCTCACAGGCTCACAAAAATCTCTTATTTGGAGAAAAAAAAATATTAAAGCATGTTGCAAGGAAAAGAAAACAATGGAAGAGAAACACTGTGATCGGTATGAAAGGATGTTCATAGCACAAAGCTGCAGAAACAGGTGCTCAATATTTCAAGCTGCATTCTGGGAGATTTGAAACACTGTGTCTCACCTGCAAATAAATTCTAGATAATTATCTTACCATTGAACCAAAAAGTCTCTCTTGCAATGTTAAAGTTGAAAATATTCAATGAAAATATATAGGGAAGGCTTTAATGGGTTGATTTTAATCTCAAGTAGAAATAACCTGTGGTTCAATCTACAGAATGCAGCGTTTTTAAAAATATGACAAATTACAGGCATTTCTTTATTTAGGCTTTACATTCATCATTGCTCAACCCACCCGCCTCAAAAAAAACAAAAAAACAACTCCCTCCCCTGAACCCAACATACATGTTGAATATTTACATGTTATCTTCACTATAGCTTCTCAGTTGGAAAAAATAGAAAAAGTAATCTTACAACTCTCTCTTAAAGTTTCCATTTTACATTATAAAACAAAGCCATGGCAAAGGAGCCAGATATAAAACAGGTGAAAATGTTGTTTATGGGTTACTGAAGTGTCAGGTTCCAAACCTGAAATATCGCCTGCATTAAGTGTCACTGCCTTGTGCTTCATTGTCTCCCATTCCCTGAAAGACCCCACCCCCAATAGCTGCATACAGAATCTCCCTCAAAACCTTATGTTTTTGATCTCAGATATGGAACTTGGTTGGACAGAGCTGAAGGAATATGGGCAGACTCTTTGTCCAAATGAGCAATTAAGAGTTACTATCCAGCCTTTTGAGACCTGTGACAAAGGAGGAACTAAGAAAAGAATGAAATGGATCTCCTACTCTTCCTTCTTTGATACACTTGGACAGTCCTAGTCAGCATCTGATCTGCAAATCATGTGGTGTGTGTAATGGCTGGTGATAGATCACTGGATGTAAACTTCAGTAACATGGAAATTAACAAATGAACAATTTTATTTACAACTTCCCTGCATCCAAAACCACATACCATACTACAGTAAATCTGTGCATGCATTGCAATGCATGCATTTACCACAAACATGATGATTATGCATTAATCTACATGTGGGGTATGATAGATCATTTTGTTTTTATATCCAAAAAAGAAAATCTCATTTTGTGATCAGAAAGGGAAGGCATGGTAACCCCCTACACAAATTTAAAATGTCTCTAGTGAATCTTACATACGCCTTTAGTTATATATAAAGTAAATCATTATTGCAGTAAAAGAAACAGTTCAGGTGTGGATGTCCCCCTGCAGAAGGATATAGAAAGATTGCCTCAAATCCTACCATTTGCTATAGATAGCATGTAACACTAATATTTGCTAGTCAGTAAAAACTAAATAATAAATTGTATGCTGTATGCTTTCTGTTGACATTTACTTTGTAAAAGTGCTATCCTCCAAGCCACAATGTCCTCTTCTTAGAAAATCTATACCTTCCTGAAAACCTCCAGCAAAGTTTAGATTTTTATTTCAAGAGATAAAAATGTAATGTTAAATAAATAATCAAAGAAATGACTTTTTTGTTGATATTGTTACATATAAGACATATAAGTCTTAACTGTTTTGTCACAGGTCCCGTAACAGCTGGCTACTGCAACTGGCAAGAAAGCAGTCAATATCTGTGAACATAAGCTTCTGATAAGTTAATAGGGAGACTGAAACTGGGGTAAGGTTCTCATGGAGAGGTAACAAAAGCAGAAGAAAAAGATGTCTCAATTGCTGGGAGTATCAATAAGAGCAAGTCTTTCCAAAGACCAGAACTAAAGGCAGTGACACTCCAGATATGAGTAGTCTGAACAATAAGAAATCAGGGCCAGTTTAAAAACTCAGAGGGCTGTGCTATGAGGCCCAACTTAGGATGTCGTAAGTACCGCCAAGAAAGCTTATTGTTGGGAAGCCTAATTATAGGCTCCATCCCTGACCCAATATTTTGAAACCAAGACAGTTACTGTACGACCATAAAACTTTTTTTTAAACTTCAATTTATGCATATAAAAACGCCACATAAAAATACATGTTTTGTGCAGTACATGTTAGTGCAATTCTTTTAGTTTTTTTCATTTCCCTCATCTTGTTCTTCTTATTGGCACTTAGTGAAGTTTACAACCACTAGAGGGATCAGCTCTCTTTCTTTTCTGACCACAGAGAGACGAGTTAAAGCTGTTGTGAGCTCTGATTGGACAGAACGCCTGACAAACAAGGGAAGCTGTCATGACTTAGTACACAACTTAAGCCCTGATTGTGTCTTTTATTTACATGATTCATTAGCTGATTGATGATGCTGCTTCCAACTCTCCATATGCAGCCACATTCAACAATTGTTCAGAAATGATTCTGTATCAGGAAAGAGCCATATCAATCTCAAGTTACAAAAATAAGCTCTGGTTTAATTCAAGGTGTTGTCATAGAGACAGCTCAGAAATAGCTTTTCCTGTACTCAGTGGGTCAGATAACATGGCAACCCTGCTTGTGTGTGTGTGTGTGTGTGTGTGTGTGTGTGTGTGTGTGTGTATACACAGATGAACAGTCATTGTTTGCAGCCATGCTGGGGTAAAATCCCCAGCACAAAGAGAAGTGGGGAAAGTAAGAGAATGAAAAAAGAAGAAAGAAGAAGAAAAAAAGGATGAAGGAGAGAAGGGCTAGCATAGTGGAACATATGACAGAGTCTACATTCAGAAAGGCATCGGCAATCGGCAAAAAAGGTTTTTGCCAGGACAAGCACCGTCCTCCTTTATTAACTGTGTACAAATGCCATTTGCTAAAAACAGGCATTATTATTGACTCTGTATTGTGATGCTTTTTGGGAAGCAAATAATCCCTTGAGGAAGCAAACACAAGCTCCAATTAGCCAAACAGTCTTCTGAGACTTTCTTTGTTGGAACCCTTTTTTGTACAGATCTGGGTTTCACACAAAGTATGATTTTAGTCTCTGACTAAACAGTGGCCACACATTTGAGAAAACACTTGATAGTCCATGCAATTTGACAATTTAGAACTCTTAGAGGAGTACAGCTCCGCTGCGGAAATACAGGTCTGATACATAGTCTCTAAAAATTGCATTCTACAGTGAGCCATATATGAAAGTGTTCAAATCGTGTCAACTGCAAATGGGCAAAGAGCTTACCATTGAGGTAATATTGTGGCACTAAAAAAAAATCTATTTATTTGTCTTTGCTTAATATGACAAGGCTAAATGGCTGGTGCGAAACATAAGGATATGAACTAATCACATTTTTCCATCAGACATCAGAACAGCTTAATGTAGTGAGGGACAAAAAAGGTGCATATCTATTTGGAAGTGTCAAATAAAACAATAAATGCTAATGAGTTTACTGACTGCATACCAAAGCAAATTTGAAGGTGTTTATATAAACTCTTGGTGCCGCAGCCATTTCCCTGTCATGTTTAAAGCTATAAAGCATAAAGCCTGTATGCATGCTATTATTTGTTCCCCATTTATTGGTTTACTGATTTATTGGACTGGTATTTGTAATTAGTTTGTGTCAGGTAAAGTAGTTAGAGCCCAAAGACCAGTAAGACCCAGTTATGCTGACAGACTGTTTACTTTTGGTTAAAATGATATTCATGGGTGGAAAATAAATTTATGGGGTATGTTCTCAATGCAGGCTGTCAAAAAAAAACCCTTCCCTTGATTTGGTACTAATTCAGGTTATAGTAAACCATAGGCCAAATGGCCTCACTGCTTAAACAGTTCAGTAAAATAACAGCTTACATTGTTTGACCAGGAGAACTGTATAAAGACCACCACATTTAAAAGTCATGAGTCATGAGAAATCTTCAACCACTGGCCTCCAATGAACACATGCAACATGTAAAAGATAGTCTCCTTAGTTTCTGAATGAGCTTTTATTTTGTTTTTAATTTTATCTTGATTCATAGAGAAGAAAGCTCTTGAATAGTGCTGCATAAGCCAAAAAGCTTGTTTTCCCACCCACTTTTTCCTTTGTGTGTGTGTATTTGTTTTTGCATGTTTCAAAAGTGTGAAAAATGCTCCACTGGTGATTGTGGTGTAGAGGACAGAGAGCACCTCTTGAAATGGCCACATCCCAGAAACACCCCCAAGCCCCTACCTGTGGCTCAACACTAAAGGAGGAGTCCCTTCTGGGGCACCGGAGAAAAAGGTGCCAAGAAACAACCAGTGAAACACTGATGATGGAAGAGTCCATTTGGTTGAAAGGTAAAGAGGAGGATCAGTCAGTAAAGCGTTGGCAGGCTTTTTTCCAGCGGCATGCTGTACACCACAAATCCTTCTTCTCCATTCCGTACACCTTTCGACACTTCTTTGCTTCACCACGGGGTTTTCTGGGTAATAAGAGGTTGGAAAGAATTAATTCAAGCAAGTCGAGGAAAGTAGACCAAACCTGTATACTTTCTGTAGCAATTTGATGATTTCAGTACATTAAAAAATCATAATATCTAAAAAATTTTACAATATCTTTAAAGTAACAAAAAAAAAAAAATAAAAAAAAATAATTATATATATATATATATATATATATTTTTTTTTTTTTTTTGTTCTTTAAAGATATTGTAAAATATTTTACAATATATATATATATTATATATATATATATATATATATATATATATATATATATATATGAAATAGAAATGAAAGAGATGCATGCAAAGATACTGAAATTTTCCTTTTTTCCATTTAGTCATTCACTCCTTATAGATGAAATATTTAATTTAGTATCCAAATGAATATACAACACACACACACACACACACACACACACACACACAAACACAAGCTATACCTGGTTCCAGCAGTGGGTTTGGGTGTAGGTACATTGATGGTATGTGTCTTGCCGACAGTGGTGTGTGTAGCAGGCTGTCTCTTCTCCCCAATGCTCACAGTGCGAACATGGTTCCCTGTGCCCTGCAAGAAAAACCATGGGGATATATGACTCTATTGAGAACCAAAACCCTGAGGTTTTGAGTGTGGTTTGAGTGTGCATGGGTTAAATGCAGAGGTCCAATTTCGTTGTGGTTCACTGTCTGCTGTGCTATGACAAGGGTTTTCACTTTCACTTTTTCAGTATCTGAACAGGGGCATGGGAATCACTGTGGGCCCAACAGGTTTTTAATTACAGTATCTCACAAAAGTGAGTACACCCCTCACATTTTTGGACATATTTTATTATATCCTTTCATGGGACAATATTGATGATAAGACACTTTGATACAATGCAAAGTAGTCAGTGTACAGAAAACTGCTAAAGAAACTGAGGGTAAAGGTGCTGGACTGGCCATGCATGTCTCCAGACCTAAACCCTATTGAGCATCTGTGAGGCAGCCTCAAATGGTGGAGGAGCGCAAGGTCTTCAACATCCTGCAGCTCCATGATGCCGTCATGGAAGAGTGGAGGAGGATTCCAGTGGCAACCTGTGAAGCTCTAGTGAACTCTCATGCCCAAGACAGTTAAGGCAATACTGGAAAATAATGGTGGCCACACAAAATATTGACACTTTGGGTACAATGTGGACATTTTTCACTTAGGGGTGTACTCACTTTTGTTGCCAGTGGTTTAGACATTTATGGCTGTGTGTTGAGTTATTTTGAGGGGACAGCTAATTTACACTGTTATACAAGCTGTACACGGACTACTTTGCATTGTATCAATGTGTCATATCTTCAGTGTTGCCCCATGAAAAAATATAATAAAATATTTACAAAATGTGAGGGGTGTACTCACTTTTGTGAGATACTGTTTATTTACTGAGCAAGAAAAAAATTCTTTTGCAGCTTGCTAAAGAATTGTGATCTTTTACTTTTCAGTTTAATATTCAGTGTGTTTAGCATTTTCAGGCTTTGTACTGAAGCAAAACAGAAAAATGAGTGTAACCAAATTGATCATTAAAATAGACTTTATCGATGTTTTAATGATGTTCAGATGTCCCAGTTTTCCCATATATTTTCAGACAAAATTGAAAACATTGTTCCTGTGTTTTTTTGTCATTGAGAATCCCTCAGATCCTGGCTACAGTCACTGACAGCAAGTGTATTTCTGCTTCAAAGCATTTATTTACACTCCTAATGTAAAACATTTGATTCAGACCTCCTTTAGACACAATCCCAATCACTTTTACTGTTTTGTGTGTAAAGCCCAGTCATTCTAAGTTCCAGTGTCCAAATAAAAATTATAAGACACACTCTTGGAGCTTTAGCTATGATAGCATTATTATTACTACCATTATCACAGCAACTTTCATAGACATGAAGCTCAACCTATATCCAGAAGCTATATCCAGCAAGGCAGCATTTACTGACCTTAAGTTCCAGTTTAGAACATTTAGAACTTTGAATATATATGAAAGTGCTGAACCACTTAATGCTTTAAAAACTACAAATCAATAACAGAGGAAACCTGTAATATTCAGAACTTGAGTGATAATTACCATGGCAATCTAGAGTAACCTAGTCTTGCCTGTGGTTCAGCGATGGAGGAAGGTTTCAGGGGGACTATATTGTGATTTTTTTGTTGTATTTTTTTAGCTCACCCAAAAAGATCCTTTCATTGCTTTCATAGTGTCCTATTGAAGCTGCAGTTGTCAGTTGTCTCAAGCATTGGGAGCTCATCATCGTTTTTGCATCAGTTTTTGCATATGATGCCACAGCACCATGGTTATTTTGGGGATATAATTTCAGATTAGTTATTGAATTATAGCACTAGTACTAATCCATCAACATCTATCCAGAAAGTGTGTCATTTATTATAACATACTGCAGCTATTCTCTGTCATATAGTTTGCAGAAGCATGTAAGACAGGAAACAGGAAGCTATGCAAGAAATAAAAAGCCCCCTGCAGAGGCATGGGGCTATTTAAGGACATTTGCAGACAATTCTACAATGCAGAAAACATAAAAAAAAAGAAAAAAGAGACAAGAAACAAAAACACAAATAATGAAAGAAAGAAATTCATTATACAAAGGCATACAGGTGAATAAAATTATCTTTGGAAAGTTTTTGAATGAATAATTAATTCAATAATTTAATAATGTGTGAGTGTATTATATTATTTCACCTCTGACTGGTCTGATTGAAATTATTTAATACTTTTGTAATACAGGGCATATGGTAATACATCCTCCTGACTTTTGACCGATATGTGTAAAAGTTAGAATTGCTCTTGCAGGTCCATCCTGTTTTCTATGTTTTTCTAAAATGAAAAAACGTATGAAAAAAAAGTACACAATGGAATGATTAAGGCCAGAATTAGCAAGAAAAAAAAACTATTTAATATTAATTGAAAACTTTAATTTATTACAAAAAGGTTTGAAAATAAATATCATTAATATCATTGGTTATAATGCACTTAAACAAATAAATGCATGAAAAAAACGACAAACAACCAATGTTCTCACCGATGGGGCTTTAAAAATGACAGGAGGTGACTGCCAGGAGACACTGATGGTGCTCTGGCTGTGGGGTAGCTCAGAGGACACACTGGGAATGTTGACAGGAGCAGTGGCCTGAAAACAGTACACACTTTAGAAAAAAACATGACTGACTGCATACAAAATTTCCTGCCTAGTATCTTATTTCATGGGACTAAAATTCAAAGATACGCTTATTTGGTGTCCATCTTGCCAAGTGGTACACCACAGAAAATTCTTTGTGCACCACACTTTGAGCCGATGTGGACAATATCATGCTGAGGAAAGGTTGCCGTAGAAACAGCCTCTCAGCAAACTACCATCCCCCAAGCAAATTATTTAATTAGCAAAGTTTTGTGAGTCAGCACTCTAAAACTGGCCCAAACAAACATAAACAAACTCAGGGACGAACTATGTTGCCCAAAGAAAGCTTGAAGCGGTTAACTGAAAGATATCATTATACCATGCTATCTGTGTTGACCTACAAACACAGGATAATATTCCTGAAAAGGCATACAAAACTACTGTTCAGAAGTCGTAAATCAATTTCAATATTGAAATTAAATCATTATATTAAACAATTATAATGTATGTATATACATAATAGCTAAGAGTGTAACCATTTGCAGCATCTGTGGTAAACACATCTACTTGTCTCCAACAGTAGTGCTCCTCTACTCTCTAGAGTGAAATTTTGTAAAAATGAGGACCCTGAAGGCTTGAGGAACTTTTGAGAAATTAGAAAAGAAAGCTTTATAAGTGATAAGTTTTATAAATTGTTTGTAATTGATAAGAATGAAATGTTTTTTTTTCCTACTGGCAGACTAATGATTGGAAACCAAATATCATCTCTGTTTTTTCTAAATTTCAACAGGAATGGATTAACATTAGCAGACAAAATTTCTTTGCTGCCTCGGGAAAGTCCCAATGGTTTTATCCTATTTGTGTCATGTATGCTTTATATAAGAGAGGTGTGATGTACAAATACATGATAACTATGCAAAATCTTGAAACCTGCCAAACAAATGCGGCTTAAGGTTTCAAGGTTGTGAGAATGTTAAATAACATATAATAAAATGTAGCCCACAAAGACCATTTATGGAAAATAAATATAAACGTATTGTAATATAATATATATCATTAAATGACTAGTTACAATAATATTTAAAACACTGAATACAACATTAAAATCAAGGTTTTGTCGCCTATAATACTTTAATGTACATTGCATCTTAAAAATAACAAAAATGAATTTTGGCATTAATCCATTCCAAAACTCAAGTGTTTGAACAAAAGATAAAAGCTACCTGGTAGGCGTGGTCAGTGCGAATGTGGCACAGTGTGGATGGTGCTGATTGGCTGAGTGGACTATGGATCATAGGAGGCTCTGACCGCAGCATGTCATTGGCCAGAGGGAAGACAGGAGGTGGTCCGGTGGTGGTGGGTGACGTGGGAGTGAGGTTTGAGAGTCCTTCAGACAGAGTGTCCATGTTCACTTCAATCTCTGAATAGTAGAAATCTTCCTCACCATCACTGTAGTCTGAATCGCCATTCCGCCTACACAGTTGCATACAGACATTAGGACGTTATACTGTTTCAGAAGGGTCACATTACTGGTCTAAATCAAGTAACTAAAAAACTAAGAAGACTGCTTAAAGTATTAAAATTGGATTCAGAATTATCCAACCCTTTAGAAAAGCCTGAAAATATGGTGATAAACAATCATCTTCAGGGAAGGAATGTATTCAGAAAAAAAAAAATCTTGAATCTTAAAAAAATTTAAATAAGCAGAAACTATGCACTAAAATGGCAAAAATAAGCCATATTTACATAGCATTACTTTATTTGTACAAATTTTTCCTCCAGGCAGTGGTGGCCTAATGGTTAGGGCGTTGGCCACATGATCGGAGGATCAGGGGTTCAAACCCCTTCCCAATAGGTTACTCTGAGGTACCCTTGAGAAAGGTGCCATCCCCGTCACTGCTCCCTGGGTGCTTTCAATAGCTGCCCACTGCTGCACGGTGTTTGAGTGTGCATGGGTTAAAAGCAGAGGTCCAATTTTGTTGTGGTTCATTGTCTTCTGTGCTTTGACCTCGCAATGACAAGGGTTGTCAGTTTCACTTTTTTCACTTTTTTTTTTAAGACAGTATGGAAAAAACATGACTGGGAATATTGGTTTTGCATATGACTGTATAAGAATGAGGACACAGTGTAATTGCAAATGTGCCTTTAAATAAGTTTGGAAGACCAAAGTCTTTTTGACACAATAGCCTGCATACTGGCTTCAAAACACATACCTTGTGTCAGCTAATTTGCTTGAATTTCCTTTACTGGGGAGATAATATGCCTAAAAGTAATTAATCATGATTGGCTTTTAAACTTAACACAACACATGTGCAGCGCATGTGTGGTATTGCCTTAACTAAGAATCCTTTCCACAAGGGCTGACAGATTGATCAGAACCCAAATCAGACAATTTCATGCAGAACAATGTCATTGTATACAAAGAACAGGATAAAATGTATCACTACCTACTATCCTAAGCAACAAAAATCAACATGTAGATCAAGTATATCTTTTTAATATATCAAACCTGAATCAGTGTAAGACAAAAAAGTCTTTCTTTTAACAGTCTGTTCAGACAATAGGTGGCAGTGGTGATCACTCTGTTGCTGAATGTGCAGAAAAGGCAAGGAGAGAGAGAGAGAGAGAGAGAGAGAGAGAGAGAGAGAGAGACAGGGTAGCAACAAGAGGCTATAAAAACATACTGGCTACCACCATCAGAATGTTTTCTTATGCTTATCTAGCCTCTGCTTCCCTTAATAGAGATGTGTAAGCAGATAGCACACTTAAGCTGCATTACAAAGTGACAAAGACACACTAGGTCCAAAGGACTTTTCTAAATCTGTTTCCTCCCACCAGCTGAATGAAACCATATTTTAACCGATGCATGAGACATCTTGCTTATTATTACAATGCTGCTGTAACAGACTTAGCTAGACAGTACTCATGCCTTTGCAAGCTTATGGGTTATATTTAAACAGGAGTCACTACCTATTTTCCATTTTCTACTTGGCAAAGCCTATTCCCAACATTATTAGCTATATGTCAGACAGTTAGCACACAAACCTGCTGTGTAGCCTCGCTCTGTGTTTTTGCCTCACTAATGGATACCTACCCCAGGTGCATGGTGCGGATGTGCCGCTGGATCCCTGAGGATGTGCTGAGGACCTTTTCACAGTTCTTCCACAAACACTTAAACATTACCTTCACAGAATTCTGCAACACAGTCAAGGAAATGCACAAAAAAGATGGGTCAATGTGGGTTTCTTAAACAGGAATCTACAGAACACTTATTTCTATGTCAGTTGGAGCTGAGAATTTTTCAAAAAAAAAAAAATGAGGACAAATTGGAGAACTAAAACTGTATAGCTAACTAGCTGGAAATCAATCTAAATCATTCAGTTTACCACACTGAGCATAGAAGCAAGTCCTGGCCTGCACTGCTGGCACTACCAAAAGTGAGTGGGTGTTAATCTGTCATCTTTCAACAGCAGACAGCAGAAGAGAGACAACAAAAACTGGTTTCTCTAGGATGATCAGGTTAACCCTTTAGAGCATTCAAGTTCTGCAAAGCCCTTTAGACTATATAGTTGTACACAAGTGAGCAATCAGTTACATAAACGTGTTCATGTGAGAGGTGTGAAATTACAGTCCTACTTATGAATGAACTTAGTACCACAACTCTGTTATAATGAATCCCATGTTTTACTTTTGTTGGATACTCTTTAGCAAGTTCCTCCCTCAGCATGATTTAAGCAGGCAAAACAGTGTATTCATGTTTTGATACAATCTGCATGCAGCGAAAAAATGTATTTGTCTACTCTCACCAAGCAAAGTATTTGCTATAGGGGTTAAATCATCAAACTTTAGATTATTTAACCCCTACTGAAAAAAGAAAGACATAACAATATTGTATTAATATGTAGATAATGAATATATACAAAAATATAACTAAATCACTGAAATTTCCATTAGCTGGCAAGCCAATTTTCCACAGCTGTAAGTAGCTTCTTTTGGCTAAAGGGAGGTAAGTCTCCAGAATTATTTATTGTTCCAGAAGGAAAGAGAACCTTTCTTTACATCATGTCAATCTGGGTGTTATCCTGCAATATTTTACCTTAATGTTTTATTGCACCTTCAGATCTTGCGTTCTGTCTCTTAATATCAGATATTTATTTTAGAAATTAACAGATACTGAATGATTTCACTATTAATTTAACGTAGGAAGTAAGCCTTCATTTTTCAGACCTTTGCTTCCTTATTATGTAGAGAATGTGCACACTTACAATGAAAAGACAGAGACAGGGAGAGGGTATCCAATAATGGGGCTAAAACTCCCTGGATGACTGAGGTGAGAATTTCAATCTCTTGTAACTAAAATGTAATCTGTTTACCAAAATGCAAGAGTCAATTACAGTTTCAGAAATTCTCTTAACACTCAAATCAACTTTCTTGTGCCCCTTCATCTTTATTGGAAGTGAGACTTCGATGATATCTAAGGACTTATTATATACTAAGTCATAAATGACATGGCTGAAAGAGAATATTCTGTGAAAACACTAATTTCACTTTTACTTACTCAGAAATTTTATCAAAAAACCAAGACATATTTGGTGTCTGAAATTGGCTTCTTCAGCTTTCTATTGGAGCATAAAGACTAATGCAGTTAATAAAGTAATGGATATTTGTGTCACACAAAATAATTATTGTGCAAACTGCAAACCTGTACCTTCCACCCAGTATTATGAATTCTTAAATAAATCTGCTTTTGTAGTTTCAGACATTGCGACATGCTTTAGACATTCAGACAATCTTTAGATTTTGTTTATATCATATCATCCTTAAAACAAGTAAACAATTTAAAATATTGGCCATCTTGAAGCCTAAACTGTGTCAGCAGCTGAATTTTTACAGATGAATCTGCAGAAGCCTGCTTTAGATTTTGTTTATATCATCATCTGTTTCGCTTCCACCCCTCAAGGTGGCTACACATCTAAGAAGCTTTGGCTCTTACTTTCCGTTTCCGGGGTATGGGGTCCTCAAACAGGAAGTGTGTGCTTTCGCCCTCCTCTATGTTGTCTTCGCCCTGCAGGAAGCTCTTGCTGACATCGTTCGAGAGGGGTGGGGACGGCGTAGAGGGTACAGACTGGTCACTGGCATCCCAACTCCAGTTTCCACTGGTGGAGCTGCTGTAGCTGGCTGATAGGCTCTCTTTCCACCCCCTGCTGGCTGGCTCTGGAACAACACCTACAAGACAACCCAAGAGGTCAGTACTAGCCATTTTCTTAGACTAATTCAGACAAGGTCAGAGATGATATAGCATCTTATATCATTATTACAAAAATCCTGGGCTGGTTGGTTTGAACTACTTCCTTATTTCCCAATAAGCCTAGTGGTTAGGGTGTTGGCTGCATGATTGGCGGATCGGGGGTTCAAACCCCTTCCCGATGGGTTGCCCTGGGGTACCCTTGAGCAAGGTGCCGTCCCCGTCCCGCTCCTCCCTGCGATGGGCTGGTGACCTGTCCAGGGTGCGTCCCCCGTCCTCGCCCTGTGTGCGCTGGGTTGGACACCAGCACTCCCCCGCGACCCCGTTTGGGACAAGCGGCAGATGATGGATGTTATAGCATAGCATGAGTTTAGCTTGGTGTATAAATCAAAATGAACTCATTTGTGAAACTACTTTTCAGACATTTCCCTCTGGGAGAATGCACTCAGGAGGGGCAGCGGTGGCCTAGTGCTTAGGGAGTTGGCCGCATGATCAGAGGATCATGCGCGGAGGATCAACCCCTTCCCAGTGGGTTGCCCTGAGGTACCCTTGAGCAAGGTAGTTTGCCGTCCCCGTCTTGCTACTCCCTGTGATAGGCTGGCAACCTGTCCAGGGGTGTCCCACCCGTCCTTCGCCCTGTGTGAGCTGGGTTGGACTCCAGCACCCCCCCGCGACCCTGTAATGACTGACTGACAATGCACTCAGGTAAGATTTCTAGAAACGAGGATTCAAACTACCAAGCAGTTAGGGCTGACAAATTACTCGTTCCCCCAAAACAACAATTCCTCAATTCAAAATGCACTTTCCTCAAAACCATAAACCCCTAAAACAGTTTACATTGTTCTGCATGAAGTATACAAAGCAGAAGTTATAGTAGCATTTCCAATCCTGGTGGGCCAGCATAGTCCAGCACAGTTTAGTGGTTTCCCTGTTCAAATGGGCAAATCACCAAATTGTGTTTCAATAGCCGGGACCATCTTTAAAAAACCCTGTAGTATGCCATTGTGTCAGAAACCCTATAAACAAGTATACTCAAAATGACATAACAACCTGACACAGTTTGAGGCAAGTGTGTAATGACATAGGCATGCGGTCTGCAGAGTGTTGACTGGTGGGTTACAAATTTTCATTAATTGTTAGCTACATTAATATCATACCCCCAGTAAAGGAATTAAGAAGCAAATTTCAGACCAAACATCACTATGTTAAATACATTTAAGCTTAGGAGGAAGCCCTTGTAGATTTCAGTTTTCCAAACGATTCCTTTATGTATTGTTAAAAGTGGCTAGAAGAGCAAGATTTTGGAGATACTGACCTCCATCTAAACATGGCACCCCCTTGTCACCCACCCCATGAAGCACATACAGTACACAGCTAAGGTTACGCACGTACACCTCACCACACACTCCACTGTAAGCCAAACAACCATGACCTTATTCAGTACTTTGTGTTTAAATGTGAGCTAACAGGGAACCCAATCCAGTGACCCCTGATCTCTTAGGATTAAAGCATAGCCCTGTAATGTCCCCCAGCCCTGTGTGCAAATAAAATGGGGGAAGGGGGATTGTTCGAAGCTCGGACTGGTTATGAGAGGTTAATTCTGCTCAGCTTTGGCTTGATTGGAAAGATAAACAGCAGCATAGCCGAAACGTGGCATGACATGGCACAGCACTATAAATAGCACCGCTGACCCTAGCCCCTGACAACAGTCTGCAATCTGCATGGTGATGACAGCCATGGCAACTGCCCCTGCTGTGTCAATGACTAGTTTGAAAAAAAAGGCTAACTGCTACCAAGTGTGCTCAGGTTTAAAGTTTTGCTAGTATTTGAAGCAATCATGCTAATAAAGATCCTCTGAATTAATGAGAAATATAAATTGTACTAAGAGTCTTAAAGAAAGTTTTATTGCACACCTGAGGCACCAGATGAGGTGTTCAGCACCAGAGGGCTGGTGGACAGCGTGGTCAGGACGGTGGCTGCCATCACCTCCTTATCAGCATGGCCTGAGGGCTTCCTGAGAGAGAGAGAGAGAGAGAGAGAGAGAGAGAGAGAGAGAGAGAGAGAGAATCAGCATTTATGAAGGATGTAATTTTTAGTATTTTTTGAAGGGGTAATTTATCAAAACTTTATTTTATATTTACGTCATTTAGCAGACACTCTTATCCAGAGCGACTTCCACGTCCTAATTACAGGGACAGTCCCCCTGGAGTAACTCAGGGTTAAGGGTCTTGCTCAGGGATCCAGGTGGTAGTGCTAGAGGTGGGATACGAACCTGGGACCTCTTGGTCCATAGGCAAGTAACTTAACACTAGACCACCACCACCCCCATTTTATAAATCACAATGTAATGGCATTACTTAACAGTTTCTTTTCATGAGCTTAGCGGTGCAGCATAGGGATCAATATGTTTAAAGAATCTATTTTCTATTATGTCCATCATGATTACACCCCACCAACAGCAGAATCATCCGAAAACTTCTTTGGGGGGGTTCATTTCTCTGAGTTGTACCTGAACAATGCTTACTGGAGGTGACGATTTTCATTAATTAGCTTTATAGCTCTAGTGTAATCAATGATTTGGCTCACCAACTACATTTGAGGAAGGGTATGACTGAAAATGTGACTAAACTATCATGAGACCACGGCTAAAGTCAAAGGATTCATGTTGCTTCTTGAAACGGCTTTACTCAGTGCCTGTCTAAGAATTACTACAGCACTGCTTTGTGACAACATTTAACAGTAAAGGAGCCCTGATATGGTCTGCTTGTCACAGCAATAACATGCTTGTTAATTTCTTAGCTCTTCTGGGACATTTCCTCTGTTTGAGCTGCAGATTTGAAACAAACCATTTTAGATGTGACTGTATTTAGCAAAAGCTCCCAAATCCTTTATAATATCCAAGCTGGCCTGGCTCTCCATGCTACTCCAGAACCATACTGCATGCATAGCTCATCTGTATCTCACCATTCTCCTTCAAACAGACTGGTGCTCCGAAAGCTGATGTGTAATGGAAAATTCCATCACAATAAACATGCGCCCAGATCCACGGTCCCTAGTGTATGCTCAAACAGTGCAGCCAGATTATCAGCTTTATTTACTCAGTGTGTGGGTGTGTGTATGTGCATGGATATGAATGTGTGTGTGTGTGTGTTTATTCATGTTCATAAATCAATAGCAGGTTTGTGTGTGGCTGCGCTGAGTGTTCCATTAACAATCTGGACTGCTTGAGGACTAGCATGTGCATTGTGTTACTAACATGTCTCGAGAAATGGCCTTCTCCTCATCCTCAAAGAAGAAGAGGGAGAGGTGTGAAAGGGATAAAAAAGGCCCTTGATAGAAAAAGCAAAGGAAGCAGAATAATTATTTTAAAATCCACAATCTAATCACAGCAACTCCATTTCTGAAAATTATGTAACATTGATCAAAGTGTTACATTTGACAAATATATTTATAATATTTATAATGACAAATGAAAATGTAGGAAGACACCTCAAGACCTTTTTAAGACACATGGTACTACTTCATCCCTTTAAAAAAGGCAGATTCTAACTGTCACATTAAAACTGGGCACCACTTTACTGACTGGCTGTCTTGTTTAGGGCATCATTCAGCAAAAAATTCAGTCTAAGCTAATACAATCTTTACGGCATCATTCTCAATAGGCTCTACTGAACTGCTGTAGGCTGAAAAAGTGGTGATGTGTGAGCTGATTTTCATGTAAGTTAATTTATTTATACATTGTTTCCACAGGAGTAATATACTGCTTTATAAGTTGTAAAAAAACTACAAGTGAATCTGTCAAGTGAGTTTCTCTACCTCAAGTGAGTCTCTCTCCCTCACAAACACACAAACAGACGTCTAGACTTCTTGCCACAATCAAGACTAGTAAACTGAGCAAGAAGTACACATTGGCTAATTAAGTTGTGAACACACAATTCATCCTGATCAGCACTAATCTAATAACAAAGAGAAAAAAGGGTCAGAGCAAAGTTTTCTCTGTTACATAATCAGAAATCCCCACTCTTTCTGTCTCTCTCCCTCTCTCTCTTTCTTAGCTCTGATCCCACTCCCACTCCTGCTTTTCTTCTCCTTCTAGATGCCTTGATTTAACTCTGCAGCCTGAATGTCAGCTGAAATTACAAACTAGGTGTGGAGAGAGAGGAAATGAAATAAAGAGAGAAGGGACTGGGGGTGGGGGGTTGTGCATACTGTCACAAAAACCACCTGGAGAACAGGAGTGGTTGATATTTTTTTCTCTTACCCTATTTCTCTCTGTTGTTGTATGTTTTATGTAGATGTCTTCACTGTCAGGCCTTTTGTCTCCAATTTTGTTCATACAGTCCTTGGAGTACTTAGTTTAAATGTTTCAAGGAATAAAATGTAAATTAAAACTTAAGATAAACATTGCAAGTTAAGAGCATTTTTAGTTATTTAAGGGTAGCACAATGGGAGGTGCTGTCATTTCACAGCAGTAAGGTCCTGGATTAATGGATGGAGTAGTCTGGATCCGGGGCAGTGGTGGCCTAGTGGTTAGGGTGTTGGCCACATGATCGGTGGATCGGGGGTTCGAACCCCTTCCCAATGGGTTGCCCTGAGGTACCCTTGAGCAAGGTGCCATCCCCGTCCCGCTCCTCCCTGCGATGGGCTGGCGACCTGTCCAGGGTGCGTCCCCCGTCCTTGCCCTGTGTGCGCTGGGTTGGACGCCAGCACGCCCCCGCGACCCCGTTTGGGACAAGCGACAGATAATGGATGGATGGATAGTCTGGATCCTTTCTATGTGGATTTCTCATCTTCTGTGTTTTTTTTTCCCGCAGTCTAAAAGTATGTACCTCAGCTGGATTGGAGATGCTTAACTGCTCAAGGTGTGACTATGCTCTTGTGTTTGCTTGTGTGTCTAGCCTGTGATGAACATATAGCCTGTCCAGGGTGTTTCTTTCTTTCACCCTAGAGGATAGGCTTCAGCATTGGCAAAAACTGAAACTCAGGACCACTCTGGTGGTCCTTAGTCTTGTAGATCAGCCTCTGGCTACCCTAGAAATTTAGGACATTTTTGTCCTTTAAGGGTATAAAAACAAACATATGCACATAGACTCACAAACTCAATAGAACACACCCCACTGGCTCTTTAAAGGTTGGAAGCAAAGTTCCTCCTCCCAGCCCCTGCCTGCCTGCATGGCTATACAACCAGAGCAAACTGGTTTGGGGCCGCTCTGCAAGCCAAAGCCCAGAGACTTGGCAAAGCAGGGCCTCCACTTCACTGCCAAAGCTGTGTGTGTGTGTGTGTGTGTGTGTGTGTGTGTGTGTGTGTGTGTGTGTGTATGTGTATGTGTGTCTGTGAGCGAATGTGTGTTTTTCCTCCTTCAACTGGGTCAACTTCCAAATATCTCTCTGAAAAAAAAGCAAGAAAAAAAACCCCCAGAAAAAACAAGCAGCGAACAGACCGAGTAAATAAAATATGAAGCAATCACCTTGTTTTCAATCAAGAAAAACAGGCGGGCAGAGGGAGGAGACAAAATGAGATTTTTAAGAATGTGCACACACACATTTAAGAGGCCTCAGCGTATGCTTGTTTTGAAAGGCATCCATGGGAGAGGAGGGATAGAGAAAGGAAGTGTGGAAAGAGGAGACAGCATGACCAGAGTGCTACAGTGACTGAGACCTTTCTAATTATGTCAGACATGTTTTTTTTAATGTTGTTTTAGTAGTATAATTGTATAACCATGCCCAATTCTAATAATTCAAAGAAAACTTAAAAGGTAAAAACAGAACAGAACATTACTCAGTACACCATATTTTCTCCCACTGGCCTGCCTTTTTCCCAAAAGTGCATCCCGTTGTCATCTCCTCAGATGGACAGTCAGCATGGGCATTCTGACCAGTCTGAGGCTATGCAGCTCCTCGCCAGTAAATCTTTTCTTTTTTTTATGTTCTGGTGAACATGTATTCTACATTAATTGCTCCAGCTGTTGCCATTTTTTTCCACTGTGTGATCTGGGAATAAAAGCAGCCATTTCTTTGTTGACTCACCAACAAGAGGCAAAAACAGATGTTTTCTGTTGACCTTTCAGGTTTTTTTTCTTTTTCTATGACAGACATGCGTAATACTCCATTGATTTCTTACTGGAAAACTTACTACCGAACTATACAAGAAAAAATATTGCATTACAGTGCAGTGCAGGCTAGCAAAAAAAACAACAACCCAAAAAACTATTAATCAATAAAGAACTCTCTAGCAACCCCTAGTGGACATATATTAATGGACAATTTGAAAAAAAAGTTGGGTGGCATCAGGTAATACAGGAATGTGGTGAAGAGAATGTTTAAGGCAGTGTTTATCATAGGACCGTATGGGTGTTTTGCATTTCATATTAAAAAGAAATATTCCATCACCCAGCCTGTGTAAGGGGTGTGCAAATATACCTTGTTATGGGTGTGCACTCTTAATCTGGTTAGCCTGCCATGAGAGTATTGTAGTTAGTACTTGGTATTTGGCAACATTGCTCCCCGGGAGCTGGATGTATGGCTGCCCAGAGAAAGCATTTGGTTTACTGCGTGCTGTGCTTTGTGTTAATTGTTTAACTTCACTTACAGAAGGTGTTTAGAATGGTGGTTAGGGTGAACCAATTAGTTTAAAAAGGCTAATGTTTCAAACCATTTTAACCAAATTACAGCAAAGCTTCAATGCTACATCTAAATTTGCAGAATCATTTTTCTACTCACTCTTCCCACACAGTCATAGCTTGCCCCCTCCCCTTCTCCTTCTCCAATATCCCTTTGCCCCACACTCATACACACACACACACACACACACACACACACACACACACACACACACACACACACAGCTTCCTGACATTGAATCTTTCCGTTTCTCAGCATATTCCCGCAACAGCCTTCTATCACAATCCACTACATTATGGACTGTGATTCATACTTCGGCATGTCTGAGCGTGCATGCGCGCGCACGCGCACACACACACACACACACACACACACACACAAAATGATGAGTCCCATGTGGTAGTGTTACTGTAATGCACTCACTGTTACAGTAAAACAAATGGTAATCAATTAAGATAATGTAATATAATATAATATAAATTACTTTCATGTTCAGTCAATTCACAGTGTTAGTAAAGTGTATTTAAGATGATGTGTGCTAACTTTCTAACCAGGTCTGACCATATTGCAGTCATCTGCTATTAAGAATATTGTGTTTATAATTTAATCCATTCCATACATTCACTCACTCACTCGCTCATAGCCGCCATGCCACCATGCCACCTCCATTCTTTCATTTTAGTGATAATTAAAAATAGAAAAAGCAGTATTTAGGTCAAAGATGATGGTTTACGAACTGTTTTGGGAGAATATTTATTTTCCACAAATACTGAAAAAAATTTTTTCCTGTAAATACTTAAAATTATCGTTTTTTTAACATTAACAGTAAGGACAAGTGCTCAAAATAAGAATTCAGATTCAAATATGTAATGGAAAATCCTGAGGTTATATACTTATCAATAGTGATGGCACAACTTTTACAAGCAGAGTTTGCATGATGAAACAGAAGCAGTAATATATTCAAGCCTGCAAGATTTATAATATTCAATGTTTTGCAAGCAGGTGGACTTTGGTTTTTTCTCTTTCTATTATTTGCATAAAATACTGGAGAACAAAACATTCCACTTTATTCCTGTCCCTTGTGTATTAAATAATATATACACATTATTTAAAAAAGGAGCAAAAGTTCATGCCTTAGTATATTGATGCTGGGGTGTGTGTGTGTAGTTTTGTGCATGTGCGTTCACACACAGCAGTAATGCTTTCTGCTCCTGGGAAGGCAGAAGCAAGCTGGACAGGGCGTTGCCAGAGAGAGAATCGGCTGCCTGAATCTCCTTCAGTGAACAACACCACCAAACACATGGTCACCTCCACACACACTGGATTTCAGAGCCGACCTGAACCCATGGCCCATACCCATAACACTCTGTCCCTTCCTTCAAGTCCACCAACTCACAAATAAGTAAGTTAGTAAGTAAGTAAATAAATAAATAAACAAGCAAGCAATCACTGCAAAGACTGATTTCAAGTTTGTGGTTTCCTTCTAGTTACATTGCAGAAAAAGCTCAGACCCAGCAGCAATGCTGATGGTTTAGTGTGGTTGGACAGAATAGAACAATCTCAACTCTATAAACCCACAATGAGTCACCTCTATGATTCCACCTCTATGAAGTGCTGACTAACACATCTGATATAACCACTCATGAAGATGGTTCTATCTGATGTGCTGAAACAAGTGACAGCATGATAATGGCCTGAATCAGAATTCAAATTTATTTACAAACTACTTAAAGGAATGATTCAGCAAAAAAAACAAAAAAAAACAAAACGTATACAGTTGTCCACTAACCCTAGATAGTAGTCAATCCACTGAAACATGCTACGATCAAAATTTTGCACTGGAGCTACAACTAGCATTGTTAAACACTAGAAGTCAACCAGATGGTTTACATGAATACATTCCCGAAACTCAAACCAATCTAATTTGGTTTATGACATAGTACAACTTACTGTGAGCTATTAAAAAAATGAACAAAATGTCACTGCATTGCTGAAGGCTAATGTCAAGATACTGGCTATTGGTTGTTTAAAGAATACAAAGACCTGTAACCAGTAAAGGCCCTAAATACTTAACCATCAAGAAAAATTTACCTATGTAAAAAAAAGGGTTGTGCTTTTTGGTTTTCTACTAAATGAATGTCTAACTATGGCAACAGCAAAGAAGATACAGAGTAACAGAAGAAGAACAGCAGTCTCAGAAACCTTAATGTGTAAAAGTGTGCTTGCATCTGGAAATGTTAGGTTTTTAATGCTTGCTAATTACATATATTTGCTGTGTGTCTGTATGTGTGTGTGAGTGAGATAGTTTGGCACTGTAAAGCAGGCTGGGGCAGGCAGAGAGAAGCACAGCAACTGCTCCCACTGTTGTAAGCTTTAGTCTCCGCCTCCATGGCCTGTGTGTGTAGGCTTGGCCTGGCAACACATGTGAGCCGATAGCAGCTTGAGTAAACAGAACAGGCCCTGGCTGATAGCACTGCAGAGACCTACTTGCTGAGTGAGAGAGTGAGAGAGAGAGAGAGAGAATGGTAATGGTACTTAAGCAAGAGGTTGCAGGTTTGAATCCCACCTCCAACACTATCTCCATTGGGTTCCAGAGCAAAACCCTTATAGCCAAGTTGCTCCAGGGGGACTGTCCCTGTAATCAGGAATTGTAATTTGCTCTGGATAATGTGTCTGCTAAATGCCGTAAATGTGAATGAAAGAGAGACACCCTGTTTTTACAGGGTTCCTCATAGTTATACTGTGACTATTGAATCCTGACTATACAAGAAGTCTACATGTCTATTTATCTCTTATAGATATAGAGCTGCATAAGATATCAAAAGAGGATTTTCAATACTGCTTCAATCCGACAAACTATTCAGTAATTTCATTATGTCCAATAATTTCACTGGTAATTTGTATTCATAAAAAGTCACTGAATGAAAGTTGCGTTGGCCTAGTGATTAGGGACTATGCCCCCAGGAATGGAAGGTCATGTTTGAGGTTTGAATCACAACCCAGTAATTGGCCCTGAGGTACCCATGCGCAAGGTACCATTTCCGACCCTGCTTCCTAGGTGCCCCATATGTTAGCCTACTGTTGCACGGTGTGTTGATATCCCTTTCTGTCTCACATGCCCCTGGGAAATTAGATATTTAGTGGTGTATAATTCCTTTTATGGTCTGAATTGTAAGCCAGAGCCTAATTTTCTTCTGTGATAAATAAATAAAATAAATAAAAAGATTTAGGCTTTATCCAGGTAGTAATCAACTATAATATTAATATTTAAATATAGAAAATCTGGCTTTAGAGCATAGCCCATGGAATATATTAAGGGTTTAATTTAAGAAATTGGCAGTGGATGAGTGTGTTTGTGGTAAGGAGACCCCCTAATGATATTTGGAGGAAAGTGTAGATGCCAACCCCCCCCCCCCAGATTCTGTGAACAGGAGAATCTAGCAAACCTGTGAAGATGTGGGTCATCTCACTATATTTAGTCCTAGCAGCAGTCTGACTCTTATTACTGTCTACATTTGTACTGCCAAGCAGTGACTGTGTGACACACATGCACGTACGTCCACCCACATATGACCCTTCACCTCCACTATGTGGAATGTGCCTGAAAAGCATTTGTATGCCTGTGTGTGTGTGTGTGTGTGTGTGTGTGTGTGTGTGTCCATCATTCTCCTCTCCACCCCCATTTTTCAGGAAGCTGATATGTGTCATGCTGTTTGGCAGTGCTCCGGCAAACGGAACACTATCTGGATGCAGAAAAGAGCACAATAAGCAGATAGCATTCTGTATAGAGTACTAAAGTTAGTGGCAAGAAAAACACACTTATATCACCATGGATTTAAATGGACAAACCATTTAACACCTTCAATACTTGACCAACTCCATTATAACTTTATGTATATAATTTAGTATATTCTGCTATTATTAGATTTGTTAATATTTTTAACTAGATTTAATTTGGTTGTAATTTAGTTATGTATTACTCCTCTAAAGGTTTGTGAGCATTAATTAAAATATTTAACTCTTTCTCTCTCTCTCTCTCTCTCTCTCTCTCTCTCTCTCTCTCTCTCTCTCAGACACAGACACACACACACACACACACACACACACACAACAGTAAGCACTTAGGTGGCACACTCAGCAGCTGTTGACTGAAGATTTGCTGGGCTAACTTCCTAAACAGATAACTCCTCTCCATTAAAAAAAGCAAATGTGTTCTCCATTTGCCATTAGCCTCCATCAACAGGGGGAGGATGACGTTTTTTCCATTTTTAAGATCAGAAAAATCCCTTAAGACAACTCTTTGCTATTTCATATGAGAGTTACAGGGAATCAGAAGGTCAGGAACGCATTCTCTCAGGTTACAGATACAGCAGTTTACAAGATTTTTGTTTTCTTTCTCCATTCAGACCGTCCTTCATCTTTTTCTTTGTACTGTACAAATGCCTGTCACACTGTTCTCTGCAGCTTTTTCTTCTTACTTAATTGCTTATTGGGCCAGCTCATGATGGATTAGGTCTTTGCAGTTTGTGTTAATGCTGCAAATATACTTATTGGAAAAGAGGCAATATAGATATGTCTTAGCATTAAGTGTTTCCTCTCTTTTTTATTGCCCTGTCTCTACTGTTTCTCACCATCTTACATTTCCTATGCATCTATATAATCTGTTAAAGCATAGCCCTAATGTAACTGTGTGCCTTTCTGTCTGTATTTCTTTCTCTCTTGTCTCTCTCTCTCTGTGGTGGTAGCTAATTCTTCTCTCAGTAACAGCACTCCCTTCCCCCACCACCCATTCCCTCTCCATCTCATCCCTCCTGTTTCCACCAACATGTTATGTAATCCCACTCTCCAGTCCAGATACAAACACATACACATACTGGAGAGGGCGGGAGAGCTTCCATGTTTACAACAGCAGATCAGTCTCCAGTGTGCAGCATTAAGAATGATAAATCACCAGACTTTAATAGCACACAACATGGACACATAACAAAAGTGCTCCTTACGTAAGTCATCATGTGCTGTTTAATATCAGACTAGCCTTCAGAAGACAGTCCTCCACTGTTTAAGGAGGCTGAGTTCATTCAGAGATGGAATACATTGCAACACACAAATCAACTAATGACACAGCACAAAATATGAGAGTATCTAGTGTTGTGACGCAGCTTTACAACATTAAGATTTATACAGCAATTTAACCTTCAGTGGCTTCTTAAGGAGAAATGAACGGTCACTAAATGCTGTGTTTTTGGGGTTTCATCTAAGGATCTAATCTAAATAATTTCATTTCTGTTTCTGGAATAAAAATTATTACATTTACATTTTACAGAGACTTTGAATGTATATCAAAGAATATGTCATTTGCCACATAGGGCTATTTTCTAGGGCACGGACTGAGCACTGAGCACGGCGACCCCTAAATGAGAGCAGCTAAAAGAAAAGAGAGAGAAAAGAGAGAGAGGAAAGGGACTGAACATAGTTCTGGACTACACTGTAATATCAAAGGTGTTTCCCTATTAGAAATCCCATTTAGTCTAAGCCTAGGATCAGTTAAGGTATGTGACACTTGCTCACGGTTTCTCAATATCTTTATTAAAATCTTTATTAGTTCATCTTTTTCCAAACAAATATAAATTGCTTTTGATTATTTTAAGATTTTTTAAAGAATTCAGAAAGGCTATGTTTAGTTTGTTATTGTTGATGTATTCTAATTGTTAATCTATTTATTTAAACTCTGATTACTCAATTATTCGCCAAAAATAAATGGGAGATTTGTTCACAGCCCTACTCTACAAACTTGTCCATGCATGTGTTCAACTGATATAATCAGTTATTCACATATTGTATATCCACACTGTACAAAGTTAAAGTGTAGCTATGGAGAAAAAGGTAGACTAGCTGCATCACTACAGCAGTTCTTAAAAGGAGGCACGCAAGACCAAGCCACATGGTAAAGACACACACAAACACACAATTGCAAACTCACAGACTGAAAAATGTGGATCCACATAAACACACCACTTCCTCCCTACATCCAAATATAGTTACAGGAGTAGGCTGTTTGAGACAAAGACAGAGAAACTTTCCAAGCGTGGTAACAATGAAAAGACTTTGAGGTAATCTCCAGAGCAGCTGTCATTATTCATGGTCAGGAAATCAGAAAGTTTAGATATTTTAATCTGATGTTGCTAAGTATATTCAAAAGCAATAAGAACCACACACCACATTCAAAATAACCGCACACATATACAGACTGATGTTTAGAAGGTCTTTTAGAAGATGTTTAGAACGTGGTGTTCAAGCAAAACCAAGCAAGAGGATGACTATCAAGTTGCACAAACAAAACAAAGTTTTGAATGGAGTTTATTGAGAACCAATTACAGCTATTACAAATGGGGGATGAGGGGGGGGGGGCATACTGGGAGAAAGACATTGCATAGAAATCTAGAGAACGTAACACACAAACATAACAGAAATCAAAACAGCTTGTAGTATTTTAGCTGCAGCTAGTAGAGGTTTCACTATAGTATTGCTTGAAGCTTACAGTATTTATGAACCATAAAATGTCCTAAAGCATCATGATCATCATCAAAGCATCATCTAAAGTAAAGAGAACATAATAGAAAATATTCTAATTTTATATATCTGTAAGGGGTTAAGTTATGTAAACCAACATTATTGGTATATACTATGACCCCACTGTGCAGAAATGACTGTTTGCGGGTTTCCTCACATAAACTGTTCCCTTCAGGTCCTTCTTCAAGATTTATAACGGCTACAGTCCAGACTCTGATTTGGCCATTTAGAAAAATATTTAACTTTATAATTAAAAATAATTAACTTTATTTTTCTTTAATTTTGTAATAGAATGACTTGTGTGTCCAGCACAGATGTCATACATGACCAAGTTTTTTTGAGTTTTATTTAACAGAGAGATGTTCTGATATTCAGAATGTATTGCTCATCTGATGATTGCGAGTCACCCTGGCCCAAATGCAGCAAAACATGCCCAAACAATGATGCTATCAAGGTGAGGAAGGCTTCAGCGTCTTAGAAGTTACCCACGGTACCCACTTTGTGACCTTGTGAACTACTAGACGCCTTGCTTGTTGGTTGAAAACTCATAGGGAGGGTAACAGTGAGCTAGAATTCTGTTTGTTCATTCTGTTTGTTAACCTGTGAAAATGTGGACCCTTTAAATTGGTGGAGTCCACAGTCTGATGCACAATCAGCTCTTTTTCTCAGAGCCTCCGACATCTCCATGGTTATTCCCCATGGAATAACACTATTCTTCTCACAGAGATGTAATATTAAATCATCTCTCTCAATTAACAGCCAAGTATAATATTTTAAATCTCATTTGTTAAATTATTTTATCTTTTATCATATCACTCGTTTTCTCAGCAATTTTCTCTTGTTCTGAGCAGGGTCGCAGGCGGTACTGGTGCCTAATCCAGCACACACAAGGGAAAGGAGGGGAAACACCCTGGACAACTCACCAGACACACAAAGCAGACACACAAACACACTGAAACTGTGCATGTTTTTGGAATGAAGAAACACTGGGAGAACATGCAAACTCCACACCCAAGGACCCAAGTCAGCCCACCTGAGAAACAAACCCAGGACCTTCTTGCTGTGAGGCAACAGCAAGCACTACACACTCTGCCATTGTGCTGAATTTTATCATATCCATTTACCTGCAGAGACAACAAAAAAACCTAAAGGTTGGCCAAATTAAGCTGTATGAAAGGCAGCAGTGTGACTATGTGTCTATATTAAGGACTACCCTTGATGTTAAGTACTACCCTTATTAAATGCTCCTTCATTGGTGGACTGACAATGTTTATAGACATTTAGGAAATAAAACTCCATATACCCTTTTTGTACTTTAGGGCAATCAATCTTTCAAAAGACAAAATACTTCCTTACAAAACTTTAGCCTGCTTCTAAAACTTCTTCTGACTATCACCAGAACTAAGGAAACAAGAAAATTATAATATTATCCAAAACTATGTTTCACTTTCTCCTTTCCCCCCATTACCCTCATTCATCAATGGGCAAAAACAAGGTCAGGGACCCTTGTTGATACATATCTATGGAAGGATAATTCATTATCAATTCAAATTTTTATGTGCATGCTTGATTCATGTAGTTGAGGCTGTTGGGACCAGAAGTTCACTTTGCTGTATAAATCTTTCTGCTTTTTTCTGATTCCAGAACTATGCAGCCAGTTAAGGTCATTCATTGTCGTTTAATTCCTTTAGTGACAATGTACATTCTTGAGGATAACGACTCACAAATATTTGTCATTTTAGTTTTAAGTAAAATCACAGTGCAAAAGTACATATGCATTTTGATCAAAAGCATCTGAAACAGTCTGATGTCCAGAGTCCCCAACCTACACAGTTTATACATAACTTATAAACATGTACAGTAATGTCTCTTTTCAGGGTAGGTTGTGATAGAACATTTCAAGATGAAGCACACTGAATATTTAGTTTCCATCTCTGCACATTTTATCTATGGCATTAAGCAAGGATAGTGCTAACCTAGATAGGGCAAATGCTTAGAGTAAAGGATACAATGTTTTATATTACCATTTACCATTTACAATTTACCATTAGTGCAAGATCATAGGTGTTTTCTGTCACCTTGTTAGCATGTATACACGTATGTAATGCCAGTTTCAGCAGCATTTCAGCTATCGCTATGCATTTTATAACAATGCTGTGTATTTCATAACTAAGCTCATATAGAAAACATCAAAATTTGAACAAACAAGAAAGTTTCCCTTAGCCTCAATGTCTTGAGTGATCATCAAATCATCAAGAAGCTTTTGTGAAGAGTGGTGTGAATGGCAATGTGGACTCACAGCTCTTTTCATAATCAAATTCTATATGTGTGTGGTTGTGTGGTTAGGAGACTTGATCTCACATTTGAGACACTCTATCGCACTGAAGCAGATCCTGTTTTCTCTCTTCTTTACTGTCTCCATCATATTTTTTAATTCCTCCCAGGACCAACATCCATGCCACCATTGGTTAGCATTTATCAAAAACATCATTCTCCAACCACCGGCTGCCCTTTGTTAGATTTAATAAAACGGAACTATCTCAAAAGACAGAGGAGCTCACAATACTGCTGATCGTTATCACTTCTGCTACTGTTCTATAAATAGACGGACAATGTTTGCAGTGGGGGTGGGAAGACAAAGACATCACAGAAATAATAATCCTTTTGGGGTGACAGACGACACCTCTTTTTCTAGTAAAAATGCATCTGATGTCAAAGGCATGTTTCAAGTTTGATGCTGAACATCAGAAACCAGCATTCTCATCAAGAAGCACAATCACCTCCAGCAGAAAATAATTTTGCTGAGTCGAGTATGACAAAAGTAAAAAAAGAAAACGGTAGTTAGTAGACTGACTGAGTATTGGTCATTCTTGACTTTACAGTCAGTCCCAGTCATAGAAGGCTGCCAAGAAAGGCTGCAGAGAAAAGCTGCAGAGAAAGACCGTCTTTAAGAGTGTTGAAAAGTCTTTCCTCTCAACAGAAGTTTAATTCGTATTGTCCAACTTGACTCGTCAAAGCTTTGTTTCACTCTCCACAAACAGTAAGGCCTTCTCCTTGCATTATTCAAGTGATAATGGCATTAGAGATTTTTTTCTATTGTGAGTGTTTTCAATGAATACTGGCAGTTAAACAGCTCTAGTTCATGACACTTATTCAGGGCAAAACAATCCAGATCCTGACAAAAAAGGATTACATTACTAGCAACATGAAAAGTAGATCTCTTCTGGACCAGTAATCATATCATGTTTAGCATACTATATAATGCCATGTATAATGCCATACAGTTAAAGTGGAGCAGTGGAGCAGTTCTGGTAACTAGCTTCAGCGCTGGTCAAGAAAAATGGGCAGTTCAAATTACACAACTGCTTAAAGTGATGGGCAGTTGTTGCAGAATTGATTAAAAAGCATGCAAAAGGGCTGTTAAAAGGGTAGAGATTTAAGATGTATAATTTACCAACAGAGCTTTACATCTTTAATGACAAAACAAGTCTCCAGTGTCTTGAAATTTAACAGGAAACACAAGAAAAATGTGAAAACATTCTGTATTGAAGTAAATGCCACATTTGGACTGGCTGTAGGAACATCTCAGAAGTAGCACTTCATTTCCCAGAACCATCTCATCACAGTTTTATTTCAAGCTAAATGTGGTCTGCTTTTTCCCCTTTACATTTCTCTTTCTCTCTTGATCTCTTCCCCTTGGGTCATGCAATTACCCTGCATGGTGCACGGTAAATACAGTCCTACATTATTTATGGGAGCTGATCTGTGCTGGTCTAAACTGGTGTGAAACCCAAAACACTGTAGGAACAGAGACCTATTCTCCTGTCAGGAAATTGGGAGTACTTTTGAATCTAAAGATGGTATATCTGGCAAAGTTCTGTCGTTAGTTGACAATAATACTTGCCTTTCAATTTTATGACTCTGGCCCATAAGGTCACCTACGTGGACAGGATGAGCACTGGTTAGAGAAGAGCCAATATAACACCAAAACCAAGTCTACAAGTACTTGAAAAGCAGGCTAATTTAGGGCGATAATTTCATATATAGATTAAAAAAAATAAAAATAACAGCCCTTGCTCCAATGGAAGCCATGCAATATGCACATAGAGTATCGTTTGTGTGTGTGTATGTGTATGCACGAGGGGGTAGTGGTTAGGGAAGAGAGCAGTAATAGCTGAATAAACAAAGCTGGAGAGTTGAACTTCCCCTCATCAGGCAAAATTTTGATGACATCTGTCCAAAACTATGTATTCAGTGTAAAAGCAGAAGGAAAATAATTTAAAAAAAAAGTGAGGGCTCGCATATTACATAACAGGATATGACAAAGAAATTGATATTTGGACATTTCTTTGCAGTTTCAGCATTGTTAAACTGATTTAAGTTGATATTATTTCAACTCACAATAAATTTTGTTGTTCCAGCAAAATAAATAAGTAAATAAATAAATTGTGGTCCGAAGTTGTTAAATAGGAACTTTACCAATGTTCTCTAAGGCTTGTCCAACCTCACAACAGCTGCTATGTTAGAACACATTTGTTGCCAGAGCATAGAGATGTCAAGTGGCTAACACAGCACTGATTGGCAGCTGAGAGTGACTAAGCCTTGCTGTGCACTTAGTCAGCAAAAACAATTGTGCCTATTTGGACTCATGATCATGGATGGCTGTGACAGCATTCAGAATTTTCTTTTGTCACAGTTGTGTCAGGTAGTCATATAGACAACTGCAGAGAGAGAGAGAGAGAGAGAGAGAGAGAGAGAGAGAGAGAGAGAGAGAAAGAGTTTCTGAGATTAGACCTGTTATAGTAAATTTTTAAACCTAGTTTGTCAATTTTTAACCACCCTCACTCTGGGGATTTTCTTTTTTTTTTTTCCAGAAGAGAACTAGTTACATAATGCCAACCTTAGTTTTAGTAATTTCCATACAAAACTCCCCACATTCTGAATATACAATTTGTGTATTGTGTTATGAATATACTATGCAATGATTTTGATTTGTCTTACACAATTATGCAATTTGGAAAAAAATAATACCAAGGGATCGGTTGGGGAGTTCTGTTTAAACACTTGTGTAAGTAGCTGGGCCAAAGATCAGAACATATAATTAATAATACAGAATTAAGAAGTGTGTTATTGTCTCTATATGTCCTCTTTGCGTGTATCCCAACAGAGTGGTTCACAGACCATGAGAACAAATTAAGCTGACTACATCCCATTCAAACAGAAGCAAAATGTCAAATGTGATGGCAGAAATGTACCTGCCATTGCTATAAGTCTAATCTTGATCACTTCAGCTGCTGTGGATGTACAAAATGTAAGCAAATCTTCTTCTGATTTAGTGGCCTAGACTGCTTTTCTGCCACTTTTGACCTGGGCAGCCAGCAGACTGGTGTTTTTTATGAGCATATGACAAGAGGAATGTGAAAAGAATGTGAGCCTATAAAAAGTAAAAAATATTGCCAAAGGTGTAGTTACCAAAGCCTTTAAAGCTGCATTCCAATGTATCTTCAAATTAATATATGAAACTGTAGTGTGTGTACATGTGTGTGGCTAAGGGTATGTGTGTAGAACAGGACTCTGACTAATGTAAGTAACATAAGTGCAGAGTCGGCACATACAGTTATGCGCTGGAAGGTAAAAGTAGCAAAACCACTCTAACCTGTTCCAAACTTGCCTATGGTCTGTAGCCTCACAAGGAGGGTGGTCAGGACTGAATTAACACAGAACAATGCAAATCCAGACCAGCAAAATGCAAGCATACATTTTAAAGCAGTCTCACATATTAACCATTTGCAAGCCATTACTTTTTTCTGCTATATTAATAAAATGTAATAACATTTAATAACCCAGAATAACCCAGCCACTAGGGATACACAAGCCAGTCCAGTCTTTGTGCCAGTCCCAAGCCTGGATAAATGGGGAGGGTTACATCAGGATGTGTATCCCATGTAAAGCTTTTGCCAAATCAAATATGCGGACAACAAAAGAGAATTCCATACCAGAACGGTTGGGCCCCGGGTTAACAATGACTGCCACCAGTAATGTTAGCCAACAGGGTGCAGGTGGAAATTAGACTACTGTTGGCCAAAGGAGAAGAAGAAGAAGAAGAAGAAGAAGAAGAAGGCGACGACATGTCCAGAGGCAGGAAGAGGGGAGCAAGGATAGGAGATTAGAAGTGAGGGTAGGAACTATGAATGTTGGAAGCATGGCTGGTTAAGGTAGAGTGTTAGCTGATGTGATGGAAGGTGGATATTTTGCATGTGCAAGAGACTTGATGGAAGGGTAATAAGGCCAGGTGTATTGGTGGTGTGGTGTGGATGGAAAGAGAAATGGAGTAGGTGTAATCCTGAAGGAAGAATATGTCAGAAGAGTTTTGGAGGTGAAGAGAGTGTCAGATAGGGTCATGAATTTGAAGCTGGAAGGTGTGATATTGAATATTGTTAGGACTTATGCACCACAACTAGTTGTGAGATGGAGGCAAAAGAAGAATTCTGGAGTGAGTAAGAGGAAGTGATAGAGTGTGTACCCAGGGGAGAGAAAGTGCTGATTGGTGCAGGGGATAGAGGTAATGAGGAGGTGATGGGTGGCATGGGGTCAAGGAGAGGAATGCTGAAGGCCAGATAGTAGTAGATTTTGCTAAAAGGATGGAAGGATGGAAGTAGTAAATACTTATTTTAAGAAGAGGGAGGAGCATGGGGTAACATAAAAGAATGGAGGAAGATGCAGACAGGTGGATTATATCCTTTGCACGATGGTCATTCTGCAAATTGGTGGCTGGGGAGAGTGTAGTTAAACAGCATGGTGGTCTGTAGGATGACCTAGGAGTTCAAGAAGAGGAGAAAAGTGCAGAGTCAAGGATCAAATGGTGGAAGCTGAAGAAGGAAGACTGTTAGGTAGAATTCAGGCAGGAGTTAAGACAGGCACTGTAGGGTAATGAAGAGTTACCATATTGCTGGACAACTACTGCAAAAGTGGTAAGGGAGACAGCTAGAAATGGACTTGGTGTGACATCTGGACAGAAGAAGGAGGTTAAGGAAACCTGTTGGTGGAACCCAAAATGAATGTATACAGAAGAAGAAATGGGATAGCCTGAAAAATGAAGAAACTAGACAGGAGTACAAGGAGATGAAGCGCAGGGCAAAGAAAGAAATGGCGAAGGATAAAGATAAGGTGTATGATGAATTTTATGAGAGGTTGGGCAGTAAGGAGTGAGAAAAGGACATAGACTGATTAACTAGAAAGAGAGACAAAGCTGGGAAAGATGTGCAGCAGGTCAGGGTGATAAATGATAGAAATGGAAAGAGTACTTTGAGGGCCTGATACGAAAAAGAGAGAAGATTAGATGATGTGAGGATAGTGAACCAGGAAATGCAGTGGATTAGCAAGATGGAAGTAAGGGCATCAATGAAAAGGATGAAGAATGGAAAGGCTGTTTTCCTAGAAGACATACCTGTGGAAGCAAGGAGGTGTTTAGGGGAGATGGCAGTAGAGTTTCTAACCAGATTATTTAACACAGTCTTGGAAAATGAGAGGATGCCTGAGGAGTGAAGACCAAGCGTACTGGTACTGATTTTCAAGAATAAGGGTGATGCACAGAGCTGTATGGGAAAGAGTGTGGAAGGTAGATTAAGATAATAGAAGATAAATAAGCAGCAGCAGTCTGGTTTTATGCAGAGAAAGAGCACAAGAAATGTGTGTAGTGTACGATGTTTGCTCTGAAGGTGTTAATGGAGAAGTACAGGGAGAAGTGCGGGAATTGCATTTTGCTGTTGTGGACTTGGAGAAAGCATATGATAAAGGTGCCTAGAGAGGAGTTGTGGTTTTGTATGAGAAAGTCTGGTGTGGCAGAGAAAATGGTGGTACAGGATATGTTTAAAGGCAGTGTGAGAGTGGTGAGGTCTACAGCAAGAATAACAGGTGCATTTAAAGCAGAGGTTGGATTACATCAAGGATCAGCACTTAACCATTTTTTTTTGGAGTGGTAACGGACAGGTTCACGGACGAGGTTAGACAGGAATCCCCATGGACTATGATGCTTGCTGATGATATTGTGATCTGTAGCAAACATGAGTGTGAACAAAAGGTAAAATAGTGAAATGGGGAGGCAGGGAGCAGGAGTGACAAAAGGTGAAAGAATTTAAATACATGGGATCAACAGTTAAGTATATGGAATAAAGGTGAAGAAGAGAATGCAGGCAGTTTGGAATGAGTGGAGGTGAATAGTGATGTAATATTAGTGGGACAGCTCAGGTTAGATGCTTTGGAGACAAAGTTAGAGAAGCAAGATGAGGATTATATTGGGAGAAGGATGTTGAAGATGGTGCTGCCTGGCAAGAAGAAAAGAAGAAGACTAAAGAATAGGTTTTCTAATGTTGTGAGAGAGCACATACAGGAGGTCGATTTGAATGAGGTAGATACAAAGGACTGGAAGAAATGGAAACAAATTATCTGTTGTGGCAACCCCTAATTGGGAGTAGCCGAAAGAAGAAAAAAGAACAACAATGTTTAAATATACAATATAATCACAAATACAACAATATAATCACAAAATGAATAAAAAAAACTACATTAAATTTACATTCCATATTGTCCAGTTCAAGGTAACAGTTTTGTTTAAATGTCAAAAAAATCCAAAAAGATGGCAAAAATAAAAAAGAGAAGAATGTTCTTTGTGACAGAAGTGACATTGGAGTTAAACCAGCTTATGACAGTAAGATTGTTTTCAGCAATCATCTTAAAAGATTAAAATAAAAGTATGAATGGATCTTTAAAAATAAACAAACAAACAAAAAAACCCCACACACAGTTTCATGATGATGATGAAGAGGTCTCAGTCCTGCAGCACTGCTTAATTTTGCCCTTTGAAGACTGTGTGACTCATTTCACAATCTGTTATCAAGACATATTGAAAGGAAACACGTAAAAAGACCTGGGATTGAGTTTATGGCAGTGTATATGTTAGAATGTATGTGTGTGTGTTTCCAAAAAGGTACACAATGAATAACTGAAGAGAGAAGATGTATCTTAATCCAGAGCAAGAGTTTTCTTACATTATTGGCATTTAAAGTTGCATCTGGTGCTGTGGCCAGATCTGGTGCCAAAGGCAAACTAAATTATAAATTTGAGATACACTTTCCAGAATATTATACAAAACACAAAAGACAGCCAGAAAACCCTTTAGGACACTACAAGGCACCTGGGAGCCCTCCATACGCCCATTTTACAGCTGGAAAGACAAGACATTAAAAAAGGGGGGTTGAGAGCCGCAGCTGTTGCTTTTTTTTAAAGCTACTTAGCTTATACTACCACTTGTTCACCAAGGAAGATATGTTTCTTCCAACTGTCATGTGGTGTATGAGATTATGTAAGAGCATCTGGGTGAAGCAGCACATTAAATTTCTTCATAGCCAGATGAATTCTGTAACAAAGATTCTACATATGCAGAAAGACTGTTAAGTAATGCTTTAACAAAGCACTTCAGAGGAAACCATGAACTCAAGTGAAAAAAGCTAGTGTCTGTGTGTGTTATAATTTTAGCGCAATTACAGAAACAGTGTCCAATCAGGCATTCAAACAGCATCAATTGTCTCTCTCATTATGAGCCAGTAAAAATAGTTTGGTTCAAGAAATAGCTAACTGGGCAGTGAAATGATTTTAACGTTGCCCATGATTGTAAGTGACTTTCAAGTGAAATTTAAGTGAATTTCAATTGTATTGGGTGAACTTTTTAGAAACCAAAAAAACAACATAGTCACCTTGTTTCAGTTTAATCTGAAATAAACCCCTATGGTTGCAAGTTCTGTGCAATCAAACATTTTCTGGATTTTAGCACAAATTCTTCAGATGCTGGGAATCTTCCCTGGTGACATACTGCCATTTGTTCTGTAGCCTTGTGTTCTGTATTTAGTATGCTTTTACACTGGACAGTACTGTATGTGTTTACACGGTATGATTACTAATCCAAACTAAAAACTAATAAAGTCAAGTACCTGTGCCCATTTCCTATCACACCACAGGACCCTCAGTAAATGGCAGGGTTTTCTGGAGGTTCTGTGATGATCATATGGTTTCTCAGGTGACCCAAATTTTAACTGTAAAGCCAGACAATGTAGCAAGAATGGAATAGCTTCAAGGTTCAATGTACATTTCTTTCATTTGATTTTAAAGTGTGTTGGTGAAGAGTTGCAGAGTTTGGGGGGAGAAATGCAATGACAATTTGATAGTATGGAATATGAAATATAAAACCCTTTTTGTTCTGAAAAGCTTTAATGGTGTGTTTCACATCACTGCCTTTCCTATAAACTAATGGTCAATGTCTGATAGCTTACATTATACAGATCACACACACTTTTTAACAAAGCACCAATGTTTATGAAAGCCAAATCTTTCTATCATGCATCATAGCCCTACGATTGCATCAGCAAAAATACATTAAAGGCAGACTATATTTTAGACAGCACATCCCATTTACAACCCCCATTAATTTAATTTAAAGAAGACAACACCAAAGGCCCAATGACTCCAACAAAATGGATAAGCTCCGTTGCATTCCCAGCAAAGTAGAATCAAGAAGGATTTTTAAGTTGTCTGCATATAAGCACTGAATTTTATACTCTGAACTTTAAATTTAAATTGAAACATTTCTTAAAAACTGAAAAAACTAAATAACAAAATAGAACAGTAACATTTAAATAAACTGCTAAGTTAATTTATATTATTTATTTGGAGAAAATGATTTGCACTGTCACAGGCTATTGAAAATGCCTGAAGTAAAGGCATCTCCTAATGGTTTCTAGTTAGAAACACCACAATTCAAACAATCTGTTTTCAGAGTGGATGCTAGTGACAATTTTCCAAATGTTTTCAAGACCCTCTCTACCATTATAGGGGGTCCATCTCTGCTTCAATGGGTTGATCATTTAAATGACAATTGTTTTATTTTTAAGAATCACAGGATGTTTAAAATCATAAACATGCCAATCAAATTTATATTTGATTAACTGAGCAGCCCTACATCAAAGAGCCAAGTCAACTATCAACTACTTGCGGTGGGCACTGTGTATCCCAAAGAGCCAGAAACAAAGACATACAGTATTTCACAAAAGTGAGTACACCACTCACATTTTTGTAAATATTTCATAATATATCTTTTCATGGGACAACACTGAAGATATGACACTTTGATACAATGTAAAGTAGTCAGTGTGCAGCTTGTTTAACAGTGTATTTGCTGTCCCCCCCAAAATAACTCAACACACAGCCATTAATGGCTCAACCACTGGCAACAACCCTGCCTTAACTCTCTTGGGCAAGGAATTCACTAGAGCTTCACAGGCTGCCACTGGAATCCTCTTCAACTCCTCCATGAAGACAGCAAGGAGCTGGTGGATGTTGGAGACCTTGCGCTCCTCCACCTTCCATTGGAGGATGCCCCACAGATGCTCAATACAGTTTAGGTCTGGAGACATGCTTGGCCAGTCCAGCACCTTTACCCTCAATTTCTTTAGCAAGGCAGTGGTCGCCTTGGAGGTGTGTTTGGGTTGTTATCATATTGGAATACTGCCGTGCGGCCCAGTTTCCATGCTCTGCTTCAGTATGTCACAGTACATGTTGGCATTCATGGTTCCCTCAATGAACTGTAGCTCCCCAGTGCCAGCAGCACTCCTGCAGCCCCAAGCCATGACACTCATGTGTGTGGTGTATGGTCTGAGCACTGACAAGCTGAACTCCCACCCCTTCAACCTCTGCAGCAATGCTGGAAGCACTCATACATCTATTTTCAAATGACAACCTCTGGATATAACGCTAAGCACGTGCAATCAACTTTTTGGTCAACCATGGCAAGGCCTGTTCAAAATGGAACCCTTCCTGTTAAACCACTGTATGACCTTGGCCACCATGTGCAGTTCAGTTTCAGGGTGTTGGCAATCTTCTTATAGCCTAGGCAATGTTGAACTTCCAGTGACCAGTGTGAGAGCAATAACACCAAATTTAACACACCTGCTCCCCATTCACACCTGACACCTTGTAACACTAACAAGTCACATGACATCGGGGAGAGAAAATGGCTAATTGGGCACAATGTGGACATTTTTCACTTAGGGGTGTACTCACTTTTGTTGCCAATGGTTTAGACATTAAGGGCTCTGTGTTGAGTTATTTTGAGGGGACAGCAAATTTACACTGTTAAACAAGCTGTACACTGACTACTTTGCATTGTATTAAAGTGTCATATCTTCAGTGAAATATAATAAAATATTTACAAAAATGTGAGGGGTGTACTCACTTTTGTGAGATACTGTAGATACTGCATTCAGAACTCTACACACTCGACTAGAACATAAAATGAATGTCAGCACAGTGACATCTATGTGGCAAATCTTTACAGATGTGTGAGGCAGAAGCCAAACTGACAGGGACATCTTGAAGAACTGTCCATGGGGTCTTCTTGGTGTTAATCTCGACTTGCTATGTGTACACAGTGAAAAGATAATGTAGCCTCATGTTCATTATGTTGACAGAACAGTGTGCAATTCATCTTTTAATAACCAATACTACTGTTTCTGTTCCCATGCTGATTATAAACACAGAATCAGTACAGTTAATGCCAATGTTTTTATAATGAGCAACTGAAAAAAATCCTGAAAGTATGTACAAGATGCCCTACAACCCTACAGGAAGAAATGGCATATGAAAATTTTTATTGTCAGTATCATTTATAATTAAGAACAATAATAAGACTTCCCTTATGACCATGAAGAGTAATAAACACTGAAACACAAATGTATAGTCTGTTGAACACAGAGCAAAACCTGACCTATGGCCTGCTATTAAACATATTAATTATGCTTCAGATAGTCCTTACAGCCTTATTTTTTTTTTATTTATTTTTTTAACTATGAGCAAAATAATAAATCTAGACATTATCAAGGGAGTTAGGAAAAACAGCTCACAGCAAGTAAGGCAGAGGCCAAAGAAAACTCTTTCAAGACAAACAACAAAATAGACGCCAGAATACCCATAAAAGACTTTGGATCAGTTTCAGAAAACATGCTTGTTACTTTTTTCACTTTTTTGTTTCCAGGCACTTACACCTCACTGGTGCTGATGTGTCCGAAACAGATCTCAATACCAATTAGACTTTCTATCTGATTAGTTTTTACTACAGGTCAGACTACAGATATACTACAGGCTACAAAGAAGAAACAAAAATACTGGATTTGTGTACAGTCTTAAAAATTGCTGTATAGCACCAAAATTATTCTCCATCCTGCACATTTCTTGTCCAACTAACCACAACAATATTTTACATCAGTCATTTTCTGGGCCACTTGTTCTAATTAGGGTCGCGGGGGGGTGCTGGAGTCCATCCCAGCTCACACAGGGCGAAGGACGGGGACACACCCTGGACAGGTCGCCAGCCTATCGCTAGGAGGAGCGAACTGACAGGGACGGCACCTTGCTCAAGGGTGCCTCAGGGCAACCCACTGGTAAGGGATTCGATCCCACAACCTTCTGATCCAGGGCCAACTCCCTAACCGCTAGGCCACCGCTGCCCCATGCAGCTTAAAACCTATTTGGAATCATTAGGCTAATTAAATATAATGCCACATTTTCAAAGTGGTCATAATAAGATTAATATTTAAAATTTTTCTCAGTTTTGCCTTTACAATGGTCACTTTCACAATATGTCAAGCCACAACACTTTTATATTAATGTTCAAATGAGACCTCCTTGAAGAGACTAAAAATCTACAGTTTAAGATTCTTTGACATTGAATAAAAATAAACATTGCACTCTGCTTTCTCTGTGACCTGCTTTCTCTGTGTTTCTCTTATGAGAAACAACTCATATCTTAAGAGACTTCACTTGTCATTATAATCCATTAAAGATGGGAAAACTTTCACCTACAATGGGGAAAAGTATTCCTTGCACCAAATAATTTTTTCAAAACCAGACAGCCAAACAAAAGTATTCATGTACATACTTTTTTTGCAAGAACTTTACCTTGATTATCAAGTGCTTACTTTTTTTGCAAGAACTTTACCTTGATTATCAAGTGCTTACCAAGAATCAATTCCAAAACAAACACGTCTATTTTAGGTATGTAATGGGAAATAACACAGCTATTTGGCTGTAAAGTGTATACTCAAATACAGGTTATGAAACTTTCAGTTCCTATACTGCACTTCAGGAATGACTAATCCTGATCTTCATATGAGTCGTTGAAAGTATACTATTTAGAAATAAATTATTTTCAATAATAAATTATATTCAAATTATAAAGCAATCTATACAGAACTCTCTTGGATTGGCATCAACCACAGTATGAAAGTTACTATTTGTTGGACTGCCAAAAAATCTAGCAATAATGTAGGTTATCTATAGAAATCTTATCTGAAAGTATTTTGCTGAATGGTCAAGTTTGGGTTGCCATGGACTGACCTCAGCGCCTCAGATGGCTAACAAAGCAAGTCATCATTTAAAAGGAAAGTGCATCAGTATATACCTATCAGCCACAACTTTAAAATCACTGACAGGTGAGGTAAATGTATTTATTATCATATTATGTTGGAACCTGTCAAGAGATGGGATATATTATGCAGCACAACAGTTGTAAGTTATAAGGTGATGTTTTGGAAGCAGAATAATGCATCCTGCTACACTGCAAAAATTTTCAGTGTTAACCTTTCTTCAAATTTCTCAAAAAATCTCAATTCTATTAGCATAATGGAAAATGCAGTTAGAGGCTGCATGCAAATTGTACAGAAACCCATACATTCAGAACATTGAGGTGGAAGCCTTCTGATGTATTTTCTTTATGTTGCAAAGGGGGCTGGGGGTTACTCTCTGCAAGAAGAATGAGTTCCAGATTGAGACTGGGAAGCTGGGGGAAGGGCATCACAGAGTATCACAATTCATATGGAATGAAGGATTTCTCTCCTGGGAACAACACTTTTGGTTCCTTAGATAGATGGAGTTGAGATGACAGGTCTGGAAAAGTATCTCTTAGGCCTTGGGTTTTATTTTCATTTCCGTTTAAATAGACTGTATGTATATGGTTGGTGAAAATGTGAGGGAAGATTGCGGGTATAACTGTCATATTGAGGGTGTAGCAGGAAAAGCATTTCATTACTGTTCAGGTACACCACACAGCTTGAAAAACGGCTGACTCCAGTGTGATGCCACCTACCTGTATGCTGGTTTTTGGCATGTTCATGGTGTAGGGTAAGGTGCACAGCATGGCACATGTTAAGCTCAATGTCTAGTGGTACAAAAAGACATCATGGTCATCTTTGCCCTCCTATAATGGAAGAAACCTACATAAATGGAGATCTTTATTATACCAGCGAAACCCTTCATCAGAAGGAAAAACAACAACAACAAATATGAAAATTGTCTTTACAACTTTAGCCATTATAAATGCCTTTGATAACAACATAGGGATCTGTCAACAGAGAGGATTTCAATCTCAGAGACGTAGTCTTGCACCTACCCTTCTGACTTTGTTTACTCTAGATCAAATGAAAGGATAATGGATTCAGGCAAAGACTTGCTGCTTTGGAAGCTGTCAACCAAGACAGAGTGAACCTCTACAGGTTCTGCTTCCACAGGCATGTCTGAAATTGTCAAAAAGGCTTATCGGACAGTGTTCTCATGAACAACAGAACCACCAGTGCTGACCACACATTTGCTAGTGCATTGTCTAACACTGATTCTAAGCATTTGTGTGAAAGAAACAAGGAACTCTGAGGTTCTTCATTGTCCAAATGGATTAAGGAATTGTGAGGTACCTTGTTCATGTTCATTGCTTATTTTCATAAGAATGCCATAAACAGCACTCTGCAGCCTACTCTGATATCCTCATGCTAGGTAGTGGCTTTAAGTCATTACTGCCCGAGATACTGACCTCAACCCTGACGACTGGCTATAAATAGCACAAATATTCTGATATTGCAATATTACATATCTGTATCAGTATACATATATAAAAATATACTAGCATCAATCATAAGTTTAGATTTAACTGATATATTGAAAGGATATTTGATGACATATTCTTTGTCCTCCAGAAGAGCAGAATGTTTAGACAATGCTAGCTTACTGCAAAAATATTTATTTACTTCCTTTTATTCTGCACTAATTCTGACAGTAAGCAATAAGAAAAAAAACAACAGAGGCTCGTTGGTGAGAGCTCTCAGTGGCCTGTGTGAGACTGTAGGCAAAGGACAATAAATTAGCACAATAGAAAAAAAATTTGGTCTGAGCTAGATGAAATGGGATTTTTTGATAAAGTAGATGACCACAGACAACCTAAGGAAAGAAAGAAAAGTGGTCCATTTACTCCAAACCCAAGACAGAAAGGTTGTTGCAGGTTTCATATGTTTAAACTTGCTATTTTAGTGGATTTGGTTAATAAGTAATCTGTCCTCCAATGCTCAACCACACATAACCTCAAACACACTCATTCACTGCCAGCTCTCATCCCTGTCCCTACACCTCTGCATTTTAATGTACTTACTGGTCTTCAAAACTGATGGTTCAGAATGAAATGATCAGAGAAATTCTCATCTCTAGTGCTTCATCAGGGTTACATCACCCAATGCATTAATTTAAATTTCAGACATGCATCCCTCATAGTTCTAAAGGCTGGTGAGAAAGATCACAAAAACAAACTTCTACTAGTTGAGACAACACCAGGAAAGTTGATCACATTAGTATGATATTATCAACCACTGACCACTGACTGTCTGCAAGTACAAAGCATCATGAAAAATACAGCAGGGGGAAGATGTTTTTCATACAAAGCTCCCCATCTTTGGAATAGTTGTCCAGCTGAGGCTCAGACAAAGCCTCAGTCTTGTGTCTAAGTCTTGGCTGAAAACAACAGGCTTTTGGTAATTCATTTTCCTGTCAGATTAAAGGTGCAGTTCTAGGCTTTAACTGACATAGAAATTGTACAAAGGAGTTTCAGGGTGCTCTCATGTCTATAAAAATTCACTCTTTAAAATTAATAATTTATTACCCTTTAACTCACAGAACTAAATCTTCTTTCTATTTTCAGAGATGGACGACTGTATTTTTCTGAAGGGAAAGGCTTCCCACCCACTCAGATGGATCAGTCATCAACATTTCCAGACCTAGAGATCTTCTCTAGATCAGATCCACCAAAATCAGAGTCTCCTTCCCACCTCTACTCCAGACCTGCTATTGGCCATTTTAACTGCATGTGCTGGCTATTCACTAACCAAAACTAACAAAAGCTACATTAACACAAACTCAAATAGAACTGTTGCAATAAGCTTAAAACGTTTATTTAATTCTGACTGGAGACTCACTGACCTCTTTTCTTGGATCCAAAACCTGTACTGGCCATCAAACCTTAAATGTGTTATGACAACTGCAATTATAACATTTTCTTATATTGATACTTTTCAGTAATGTCACTACTTTCTCTTCGTTATTGGGCATCACCCAGTGCAGGATGGGTTTCCCTTCAAAGTTTTGGTTCCTCCTATAGTTTCTTCCTCCAACACAGGGAGTTTTTAACTTGCTCACAATGGGCACGGACCTAGAGGTTCAGAAATAAAACTGACTTGATTTGACACTGGCATTTTGTTCTGACTAAAAGAGAAAGAAGAAAGAGCATAAGAACACACAGCTTCATCTGATTAGAAAAGATGTGTCACAAAAGCTAATGCTGTGCTTTCTCCCTCCCACAAATAAAATCCAGGCCCACAGAAAATCTACATTTTACAGAGGCTGGTAAAATGCAGGTCATCCAGAAAGTTATACTTATCAAAAGAGTGACTGAACACAGGATACAACAAGACAAGAATGAGAATTTATATTCCAGTACATCCTTAAGATTAAAATAACACACAAGCAATGTTATGTGCTATTATGCCAAGTAATGCCAGCCCAAGACTCTTGGTTTCATTCCCCAAATGTAACATATAGATGAAACACATAGAAAAACATAGAAAACACTATCCATGCAGAAAAAAAAACACGCAAACTCAGGTGGTATACACAGTTTGGATAAAGAAGTGACACACAATGTCATGACACTTTTCTCTTGTCTTTCTTTGGAAGCAGGCCATTGCATTGTGATCAGCTCTGCACACATCCAAGAAAACACACTTGTGTGCAGTGGTTTGTATCATTTTCCATGTGGAACAAAGTGTTTTTTTAAATGTGCACTTAAAAGGGGGAATTAACAGTAATAAAAGCATTTATTTTGCTTAAAGCAATCACTATATAATTTGAATATATAATTTGATGTTTTCTTAATTAAAAAACTATTAATTCACTTTTTTAAGCACAAAGCTTTGTTTCACAATGGAACTATACTCAAACTATTGTGCAGAGCCAATCACACCGCAAATTAGTATTTGACAGTTTTAAAATATTATTCCTAGTCCTAATTAACAGACAGTGTTGTGAATTTGGTTTGCCTGGACATTTTGCATGCAAGTTGCATTTCCTTTCCAAAAGAAGAGACTCTTGGCCATGTAGTACTGAAATGCACTTTTATACTATATGCTAAGTACTATTATATTATTAAGGAGAAAAATCCAGCAACAGTAACTAAAAGGTAATACTAAAGTTGGTATTCAGTAATTCAGTGTACTGTGATATTTAACATATACAATGGGCAGCCTGAAATGGGCAGCCTGAAATTGCATCACAGCTTTTAGAAAAAAAAGTGTGGTTTTCCCAACATAGATAACAAAGCAAGAATGTCTGTTAGAAGTTTCAAAAATAAATGGTAAGATAGTATTTGAATTACTCAAACCTGTCTTAGCAGGTTACATGCTTTATTTTACATTTACATCACAGCTATCAAGTGAATTCAGTCCTCGTTACCAATGGTTTATATCATAAAACACACCGTAAGCATGTGGACAATACTTAGTTCTATTTTTAACAATTATTGTATGCATTTTGAATGTAGAGTCATAACTAAAATCAGAATTTAAAAATGCCAATCATGGCCATATGTATACCTTGAAGTGCATCATCATGATTGTCACACTAAAAGTTAGTATGTGCTGACACAAAAGCTTAGCGTTCTAATACTAACATGCTACCATAATACTTCATAAGCAGCCTTGTTGTACATGTTGTTAGCACCTGAGAAAAGATTAATTTATGAAAATTATTGGCAGTAATGCAAGACGAATATAAAAGGAACACTTGAATATAATCATACAGGCAGCAGACAGTATGGCCAATCATTGGAGTCAAGAGAAAAGCATGTCTAATCTAGTCTAATGTCATACCACAAGTTAAACTTCTAAAACTTGGCAGGGAAATCACAAAGCGTGGGTGAAGCTTATGATAATAATGATGTATGTAAGATGTTTCCTGCAGGCTTGAAAAGCAACCAGTTATAGTATAACAGTATAACTGAAATTTACCACCTTAAACGCTCTCTCTCTCTCTCTCTCTCTCTCTCTCTCTCTCTCTCTCTCTCTCTCTCTCTCTCTCTCTCTCTCCTCTCTCTCTCTCTCTCTCTCTCTCTCTCTCTCTCTCTCTCCTCTCTCTCTCTCTCTCTCTCTCTCTCTCTCTCTCTCTCTCTCTCTCTGGGACTCATTCACCACAATGTATCCTTTTCATTTCATGGTATCCTGTACATTATCATATAAATAGTACCCTGCAAACAAACTTTCCCCTCAGTTGATCAGGGTGCCCAAACTCTTCTGTCTTTCAGTACCAGAGTGCACTGCTTGTGGTTAAGGGCTAAAAAGACAAGAGCCAAATACATAAAAATATTCCAATTAAGTGTTAAAAATGTATTTAAAACATTTCACAAAATTTTGTAAATAATATTTCACAAAGGGGAAAAGGGAAATTTACCAGGCAGCATCCATTCCTGGCTAAAAAGGGGGTTGCAATATGACTCAGCGTTATCCTGAGTATATAATGGGGATCATTTGTGCTAGAAAACCTCTACACATAATATTAAAAGGCAAACCAATTAAACAGTACATATTTAAGTGCATATAAGCACAACCATAATAATTACTTTGTAAAAAGTAAATGTCTTCATCATATTGCCCATCCAAGACCAGACCATACGATCATCACATAATACCATAACACCACTTACATACATTGCAACCATAGTACAGAGCCTCATTACACATGAGATTGCACAACACAGCAGCTCCTTAAAACTTACCTGTTGCGGGGGACGGGGATATGAGAAGATGCAAGGAGGTCCATGGATGAAGGGTCCGAAACACGCAGTGGCAGGAGACACTTTGGCTCCTGAGGCCTCCTCACTGGAGTCATGGCCTCCACATGCATGTGTTCCTCTAGCCTTTGTCCATTTAACACCAGGAGATGAGTAGGGCTGCCTCGTTTCAGGAAACCACCAGCGTACATCTCTCTCTCTTCCTCCTCACCAGAAAAGCCCATCTAGTGTTAAAAAAGCAACCAAGTTATCAAAACATATCAAAGCATCTGTCATCACACTATACTGTGGTGCAATTTACATGCCCTACAATTCACAAATCAATTATCCTCAGGCATTCTCTTTCAAATGGCTTAAGCAAAACTTGATCGCATGTCGAGAAATACAAAAATAGTGTATTGTCAACAGGAGGAGACAATCATGGGCACACACACTATCAGAGACAGGATCACCTACATTCTGACAAGGGGGCGTTGTCAGATTCAGCCCTAAAGACTGTGGCAATCTTTCAAGATCTGTTAACATAGCTGTTCAGGGTAGTTTAAGAACAGCACATCCAGTAGCTACCTGGACATCCAAGCTTCATGCTGGCTGAAAATGTGCAGTAACAGGGAGATGTAAACATTAATCTGCAGAAGGCATTAAATGATACTCAGCGACCTGTAGAGCAATAGGGCTACTTTTGTGGCCAAACAAATATATAAAATGATAAGGAGTCTTAAATAAAGCAGCAGTAAACTTCAGCAATTCAGTAGAATGTGAGCAGGCGTCTCAGCTGCTGATATATCGACCCTCATTACAGGGAAGTGGGTTCTTCATTGTGGAGAAGGCTCCTGCTGGAGGGGGGCGTGTCGACCGCGGCGCTCAGCGCTCACTTTAACGCAGAGCGGCGCGACAGAGGCCCGCTTCCCCCAGCGGCGCGCGCTGCTTACCGCTCGGACAGCTTTTTCTACCGCCGGAGTGTGAGCGCGTGTCAGTGTAGCGGGAGCCTGCCTGTCTGTTCTTCCTCTCGGTGGGGGAGGGGGAGTACCTTACAGGCAGAACGGTCCGGCCCTCCTTTCCCCCTTAAACTTTCAGCCTGTCGCCATCTTAAAATATATGCATGACAGTTGCAAGTGCGCAATAACGACAGGCGACGGAAAACATCAACAGCGCTTTTCTGCAGGTGGGAAAGTGGGAATTTACTTTCTCGCCGCTTGGAGAGTTCAGCACGTAGTTGGGAGAGAAACACCGAACACGAACACGAACACGCACAAGCACATACACCGCACGCGCGCGCGCGCGCACACACACACACACACACACACACACGCCAGCCCTGAAGGTTCTCTAGTGTGAGTCCAATGTTGGTCTCGTAACTTACTTTTTTCTTGGTGTGGTGCCTCTCTCTTCCTGAGGCAACATGATTTCCGTTGAGAGGGTTTTCTTTGCTGGGCTCTTGCAGAGAGCCTTTATCCAACAGTTTGGTGTTGAAGCCATTCGCCGTTATGGGTCCTTTCTTTCTCGCCCACAAGAGCCCGCAGTCCGCGGCCGCGACACCCTGGCAGATCCCCAGCTTCACCCCAGCAGGAGACTTGTCGAGAAGGCGCTTGGAAGTCATTTTTAGACGGGGCGAGCGGCGCTAAAGCAAGACGAAAACGAGTTGTGGGCGGATTTCAGAGCCGGCGAGGGAAAGATGCATTTAATAAGGGTGTCCCGACCACAGAGCCCTCCTTATGCAGTGAATCCCTGCGGCCCTCCAAATCCCCGAAAGCCGCCGGTTAAACGGATAGACGATTGTTTTGCTTTTCTCTCCCCGAGAGCGATGCCACGCCCACTCTTCGCCGCGCGTGCAGCCGGGCGAGATGGGCGAAGCCCAACCCCCCATTGACTCCAATTGGCTGTCAGCGGACATAAACATTCACTTTTGGCACGCGGCCACTGCGATCTGCTCTCTAATTGGACGGTTTGGAAAATGTCACCGACGTGTGGAGGTGTGTCCCTTACCGTTTGCCGGCCGGTGAGGCCGCGAGAAGAAAAAACACTGCGCGGCAGCAAACTAATGTGCCTTTCCAGCACTGTATTTTAAAGGCTTTCATGTGACATTTTCCAGGCTTTACATTATGTTTTGACGCGTTGAAGCCTTGTTATGCAGTGAAAATGAGGCATACTTCCACAACTTTAACTCCCCACCCGTCCTGCATTCAAACACTGCAGTGAACACAAAAACTCCTTTAAGGTGCAGCTTTATTACAAAAGTAAAAATTCAACAATTTTCATGAATGGTTCTGATAGAAAACAATTACAGTCTTTTTTCACAGAACTGTATTACGAAGCTGATATTTGTTATACACACTACACCCTGTGTTACATTTGAACAGACAAAACCTACACTCATTTACAGTAAGTTAAGCCTAGACATATGCAGGGGTAGCGGAACACCTGACCAAAACGATTGATCACTTAGACACGGTTGAAATTCACAACCGAGAGTCTGTACAAACAAAATATTAACCTTTGTAGAGCTCATAAAACATTAATACCACAGCTTTTATTGAACTTTGTCTTGATTTGTTATAGTATTGTACATACATGCAACACAGTCTACTTCCCTGTCCTTTAAGTTAAACCGTACATTATTAAAGCACTGTAATGCATTACAGCATCTGCTGTGCAAGACTGGTGACAGTCTTGGTATGTGCTAAGACAGCACCTTTTTTACTGTGTATTTATTTTTGAGGGTACAGATTCAAGGCCTGAACTACTCAGCTTCACAAAATCTGCAAACACTGTTTTAAAAAAGTGCTTTTACAAATCACACACCCTGTAAGAGCACAATCTGGACTTTTCATTGAAAGTTTGGCATGATCACTGCATCCCCCCAAAACTCATTTAGCTCTGAATGTGCTTTAAACTTCAGAAGACCTGATCTAATTCTCAGAACAAAGCAAACCCTGTGTTTTGCCATACAACTTTGAGAGTGGGAGGAACCGAAGTAGAGCCAAAGCTAGGGGAGCGCATTTCCCTCAGTCTGGCAACGCTGCATCTCAAGGACACAAATTAATAATGCTGGGAAGGGTTGGGGCTTGTTCTGGGAGTGTGCAGCCGTGCAGCTTTGAACGACTCCTGATGATGTGCATTGCGTGATCCATGAGACGGGCTATTATTATTGGCTGGATGTTATTTCATCCAGGCTTTTCTCTTTTTTTTTTAAATGTTCTAACACTGATATTTGCAGAATTAAACAAGGGTAATTTCTATGTCTTTTTTTAGTTTTAAGAATATTAAAGATTTATTCTGATTAACATGAAATACCAAGCAAGGGATGGAGGGACTGCACTTTTATTTTTTTCTAAAATGCATGCATTTGCAAGCAAGGACATTAACAACTATCTAAGGGATAATAAAACATATGTGCATGGCAGTGACTTTAGCATTGTTAATAGCAAAGCTACATGTGAAAACAAACCAATGATATCTTTATATTTTTTTAAGAAAATAGAGTGCAATAAAAATCTTTATTTTTACTCTTGATTTACAGTATATGTGGCATAAATCTCTGATATAACCCAACATATTTAAATGCAAAACTCCCCAGGTTGGAAAAAAGGCCTTGTTTTTCCATAATACACATAATCCCTTCTCTATCCCTGAGCTGATATTTTGGCCTTTTCATTCACTGAACCCTAAACATGACCTCTCCTCTAGCCTGATCTGGTTTAATATGATGGAACCCACATTTGCCCAGCTAAGCCTCACCATGGAGCTCAGTTAGCTGGTTGAGGCTTTTGGGGGGTGGGTTAAAGAGGCTGAATCTTCTTTACTAGATTCCATTTTTCAGTAAAATGGTGAAAAATTCTAAATTCTATCTCTCATGGAGCATGTGGGAAAAGTTACTGTTTTCTGTACAGCCGAGTCTTACAGACGGCCCAGAGCTTAAGACTTCCAAAAAACACTCTCTAACGACTTTAAGGCTCAGGCTTTGTTTTTCTTCGCTTCTGCTACTGCTAAATGCCACTGATAGGGCAGCCAGGCTCAAGAAGCCAAAGGAGCTAGCCTAGTTCTGCAACCTGTGGAGAAAGTGCATAAAACCTGGCAGACTTGCAGCCTTTTCTGGCCTCAGCACAGCACAAACCATTTAGACCACAGAGGTCCAGAATACTGATGGCCTCATAAAACAAAATGTTATAACAACACCCTCAATAAATGACACACTATCTGCTTGCACTGAGGTTTTCCTTATTAATAGAGGGCTCCCTTTTTCATTTATTTTCTTTGTTTTCTTGGAAAGTCAAAGATAGACAGACTGGGTCGTTCAGGCCATGACATAAAAAGCAGTCCGACTCTTTCTCTCTGTGGGAAAAGGCATGCCATGTCTTTAAACCCTGTTGCTCAAGCCTTTTAGCCTGCCAAAGAATGGGTGGAGGATGCATGCCATCTCATTATAAAAGGAAAAAAAAATAACCGCCACAGTATTCAAGAGTTATGTCCTTTTACGGATTTTGAATTTGTCTAAAGTGATGAAAACACCAACAGGAATGTACATAACTATCCACACCATCTAACAAGCACACATGTAATCAAACTAAATAACCTTCTTCATGGACAGTGTGAGCTGGACAAAGAGAAAAGAAGAAAAGAACGATTATCTTGATTTTGAGGATCACCGCAGCTTTTGAAGTCAAGCCGCATTATAACGGAATGCTTTTTACAGTCAGTGTGGAAGTACCCTGGTGTACCCCAACCCCTTTATTAGGGATTATAACAGAGGAGTTCCTTTTTCTGGTGGAGAGAACATTGCACCGATTTTCATCTCGACAAATCTATGTGTTAGCATGTGTATGTATCAATGGCATCTTTTGAGTCTCAGACACTTCCATGCTTAGATTACAGGTGTAGATGCTTTTGCTGGTTTACAGCAAATGGGACATGTGTCTATATATGCTTATGTTGGTCAAGTTCTCATATTCAAGTCTTGGCTTCTTTTGGGGTTTGATTTCACAAAGATCTTGTCAACATCATTACAACCCTGTGACGTACATCTCCATGCCATCATTGAAGGTGAAGATGGTGGTCGTACTCATGGCGTTTCCCCCTTGCTTCATGTCCCCAATGGCTTCATAGAAGTTCTCGCAAGTAAGGGCCCTCCCCGGCCCCTGAGGATGGCCAGAGGGCTTTTTTTTGGGCTTGAGTGTGTTGCTCGCTGGCCTATCCTTCTTGCGGTGGGAGTCGATGGTAGCGTAGGCTGGATCTGACTCAATGGCTTTAGGCCACTGCTTCTCACCTACCGACTCATAGCAGTGTTCCTCCTGGGAACACATTCTTTCCTGTATCTCCTCAACAGGAGCTCCCACTGGTCCCCCTGGTGGCCAGGCCTGAGGCCCCCCAGAGCCTTCCTCTCCCTTCAAGGATGGAGCCGAGCCTGTCTGCCCACTGGCCTGCTGATTTGAACCCTGCTGTTGCTGCTGCTGTTTCTTCTTCAAGGTTTTACACACGGTGGAGTACATTTCAGTAATCTGGGGAAAGAAGAACCACAGAATGAGAAACACAGTAGGTCCCTGCCAGAGCAGACTGTCAAAACGGATTTCTTAATAAAACCGTCCAAAGAGTGAGGTGCTCATATTACATTTGGAGCCACGAAGGGAGGGAATAAAAGCTGCCAGTTATACTCACAAAACACACACTAATTCCAGACTCCTCTAGACTTGCAGGGCAATGTTTAAAGTTCCTATCTATGAGTGTAGGTGTAGGGAGTGTAGGTCTTATTGTAACTAGTAAAACATTGTTTGATTTATTTCCCATAAGAAAAAAAAAGAAACAGAATAGAACAGAAAAAAATAATAAAACATGAACTAGATAATAAAACAGAAGTTAAGGAAAAGTACTTGAACCAATACGGCTTAGCTAAAACTAGATTTATCATCAATAAATGAGATGCATGTTAGCTATGCTAGTTACTGGCCTAACTAGATTCGCAAAATAGTTTCCATTCACTGCTAGTGTTTATTCAGTAGCTTAGGTTCTTTGGTTAAGCATCCCTTTAGCCACGACCTTCAGTCTAAACATGTCCAAACATACACAAACTCATATAAACCACAGTATATGTGTGTTGGGGTGTGTGTGTGTGTGTGTGTGTGTGTGTGTGCGAGCACAAGTGTGGTTTGAGCTTGCAGAGGTGTGGATGGTAACCAAATTTGCTTACACACAGCAAAATTATGACCCACTTTGACCCAGGTAGGCAGAGCCAGTGTAAATGCTCTTATCTACAGAGTCTGGCTTCAGCTGCAGAGTTACCTAACTACTTGATAAGCCTGTTAAACTTTTACCACTAGAGCCCACAGTGACAACACACACCTAACTGGGGAAAGAACCTTCATGTAGCCAGACAGTGAATAAAAAAAGTCCTTCAGTTATTCAGAAAGAGTGCTATAGGATGTGGAGTGTGTGTGCACAAGTGCACATCCACAATATAAATGCTTTTTGATCAGCACTCTCATGCCAGCTAATGGCATGTGTAGAATGTGTAGTGAGGAATTCAGTACAGTGACCTTTATGGCATTCATGTGTCAGACTGCATGCGTGTGTGCGCGCGTGTGTGTGTGTATGTGTTACAAATTTAACAATATACAAGGCTTAAATAGACAGGAATTGCACAAACAGCTGTTTATAATTTTTTATTTTTGGTCAGTCTTTCTCTCTTTACTGTCTTGTCTTTTCTCTCTGCAATAATTAAGCTCCAGCTCACTTTGTGTTGTGCACAATGTTTTAAAGAGAAAACTTGCTAGCTAGAACAAGAGAGAGAGAGAGAGAGAGGAAGTCATAAGACAGAAGTTTCAAAACTCAGCTGCAGCTGTTGAGAAAGCCTTGAGATTTTTTTCCCCTTCCGCACTCGCTCTCTTTCTGTTTCTCCTCTACACAGATGTATTATGTCAATGCAACTCCACCCCCTGCATGACCTGTACTTTAGTTGTGTGCTGTTCATGTGTGTCTGTGCTTGTTTGTTGTTAAAAGACCAAAAATATCTATTCAATTCATAATTTGAAGTTATAAAATGAAGCACTCCAGCATATTTAGGAATGTTACTTACATTATTAACTTCATACTTATATTAACGTTATATTACTCACCATGCATCGAACCATGACCATGAAAAAAACTTAGTTCAACTAAAAACATTAGTTATTTACTGAAAATGTTATTGGTCAAATAGGCTGTGACTGAAAGATGACAGTGCAATGAAAACAGTGCATTAGAGCTTGCTGGATACTGGGCTGCATACTTGCAGACTGGTGGGAGTATGCATGCTGACCCCTGTCCACCATTCATAGTGCACCACTCATGAGCACATGAGCATCAGAAATGGACCAAGAAACAATGGCAGATGGTAGTCTGATATGATGAATGCCAGAGGCCTTTTTCAGCTGAAGAACAGACTGACAAACATGCACCCATGGATTGTTATGGACAAAACAGTTTAAGCCATAGAGGCCTTAATTTAAAGGTTAATCAGAAGTAAATACTATACTTTTACTGTTTAACCGAGAGATGACAAATTAAAAGCTTCCTGCAAAATCTATGTGAATGCAATTGAGTAAAAAGTACTCTAAGAGGCCATTACTAAGTCTGTAATCAAATAAAAAGACACATGCATATAAATAATAAGAAAAAAGAAAAAGAAAAAGCAGTCTGTACCACCTACAGACTAATAGAAAGTGTTATTATGCAATATTCTCTCGACAGCTTTAAGCAGGCCTATCCATGTGCTTGTTGGCATCTAACAGAAGAGAAGAGAGTGAGACACAAATACATACACCTGGTTGCACTAGGCTTGGCATGTCTATGTGGGATAATGAAAGAGCAAAGAAAGAAAGAGGAGGGGTCCTAAATCCAGGTCAGGAGTTAAAATGCTTAAGTGTTTACCACTATAAAAGCCCATGGCCTAATGGATTACATCTGAGCCTAGGCATTACTTGTGTTATTTATGTTTAAACATAAGACTGAAATGTAGTGCTTAAGATAAAGTGGGTGTTTTAATTATACCCCTGAAGACAAAATGGCCAATGAAAACGCATACATAATACATGCGTTTGTTGGAAATATGGAAAAACATTAAAAGACAATACTGAATTTTTTTTCTTTGCTATGTATAACAATAATTAACATATTTGAAGAGATAAATGCATTTTATTGTTTTATTGTTGTCTTATTGTAAAGTCTGAGTCTTGTTAAAGTCAATGTGAAAAGGGATTAATTATTTTCTTTTTTAACAATGGGGTTACTGTTAACATCATAGATACAAGTATATAAGCACATAAATATATAAGTATATAAGTCTTATTCAAAGAATTGCAGCAACGTAAAACAACTGCTAGTTGCTGATCTAAGTTTTGCAGGCTGCTCATTCAAACATTCCTGTTTTTCCCCTGGAATCACATGCCCTCAGCTGCCTTTGAACCACTATTACAGAAAAATGCAGTATTCATAAATCTCTTTGCAATTACCTTCAGTCTTTGACTATGTATACAGTCAGTTACAAAACAGGTGACTAGTGATGCCTGATAATTGACTGTAATTAAGGTTTATTTTAATGTAAGTTTTCAAATAGCTGGAGAAATCAAAGCCAACAATAGAATACATTATCCTGAGTGGTGCATGTGACTAAAAGCTCCTTCATCAGGAAACTGGCGATTTGAGTCATAGCAATGGCATCTGCGACCAGCTGTCCAAGAAACCATGTCCTATTGCACAATCTAAGGCAGCTAATGGCAGCATCATATGGTGGCAAGAAAAGTTATTTAAAAAAAAGTAAACACAATGCAAAACCTGCAAGAGTAACCTGGTGCACACTGATTGGTAGCAAAAAAAAAAAAATTTCTTCGCAGTGGACTTTTGTTCAGATGTTATTTGCCACAGAGATAACACAGAAGGCAGCAAGCTAGCCAACTCAGCCACCATAAACAGTAAAAACACAAAAGTATATTTTAAAATACAGAAACTTATACAGATTCAGATTGTGAGTCTCATTTTTATGTGTTTATTTATGTACAGGAAAAATGTCATGTCAAAGGGTCAAGTTTAGACACCGAATACATTAGCTTTCTTCTTATGGATCTCTTATGGATCTATGGATATCTTATTCCTGACTGACATATGAAGAGCCGCCACTTCAGTAGTCAGCAAAGCCAAAGCAACATTAGCTATTAGTTGAGTTTGCAACAAATGTGTTCTTCATAGTTTAAAATAAAATAAAATGTATTAGCTCTGGAAGCCTGAATTGCAGAATCTCTCACTTTGGTGATCACTTAATTTTACACAGATTAGCCACCAGTGCAGTGTTCACATACATACAGCACTCCATAAATAGGTCTGGAAGAACAAAAGCCGACATCAGGCAGCCTTGAAATGCCACCCCCAACCTATCAAATCCTAGTTTTGTGAGTAAGCAGTCAGCAGAGAGACTGTAGGTCAGAAAGAGAAAGAGATCAGACAAGGAAGAGAGGAAGAGGGAGGGAGGTCACAGTCCCTCCCTCTAGTATCACTCATTCCTTTCACTTCCAGTGTGAGTAAACAGTCCCGACAGATGACTGACAGGCCAAGACAGCCATTATCCATGACACTGGTAGCAGGAAATTTAAGTTATGGCTACTGCTGGCATGCTAAACCTAATCCTATTGACTCCCAGTCTGTAGACAAACAGCTATGAACCTGGACCTTTACTCTTTATCAAACTCCACTTAATCTTACCCTAGAGATGAGCTAGAACATATATATGGAGGTGTGAAGCTAAACATGGGCTGAAATGTGCAGTGTGTGTGTAAGTATGAATCAAGAACAGAAGCTGTCTAAAGAGGTCAAAGGTCAAAGTTTGAAAGCTCCTCCTACTGTGACCTAAACTTGGGGATTATAACCAGAATGTCTGGGTTGGCAGGTTAAGCAATGTTGCATGCAAATTGTTTTATGTAAGAGACATTCTTACCTCTGCAGGACTTGCACGGCTGTGCCCATTGTCTAGCGAAGGACACCCCGGAATGGCACTGTCGTTCTCCTCTGGTGGTTTCCATATGTACTGCTCTCCATTTCCCATGAAAACGGCCTCCTAGTGGCCAGACACAGGCATAACATTACATTTTCATAAATCCTCCTAACACACATTAAGAAGAATATGTTCTTATAAACAACAGTAAATATAAGAAAGAGCACAGTAGTCTATAATCACATAAAAACCATAAAAAACACAAACGCAAAAAAAACAACACAAAAACACAAAAAGAAAAAATCAAAAAATATATCATTTAGCACAGCTAATTTAGCACTGTCAAATGGGAATGATGTGGAGGGGAAAATTAAGATACTTGAAGATACTAAAGGCTCTGCGTTTTTTTAAGAATAATTGCAGAGTGAATAGATCATTGTGGAGAAGGGAAGGAGGTGGGTCAGGAGGTCACCTTCTGGAAATTGAGGCTGTTTATGAAATATGTGTGTTCCTTATAAACATGCCGACGAACAGCCAACATCCTGTGGGTCCACCCACAGTGGCACAATCACACACGCGCACACACACACACACACACACTAATGTGGACCATGATGAAAATCAGATGTTGTGCTGAAATTGGATTTGCCCATTCCTAATCAGGCTCTCAGTATCTCAGTCTTTCTTTCTTTCTTTACACTTACAGTTTCTGTCTCTCTCACCCTTTGCCAATGGTTCTGTCTTTCTTTCTCATACTGTCTTTTATATTTTGTTTGTTTCTATCACTTTCTGTTAATCTTGTTTTTTTTTTCCTTTTTCATCCTCCCTGTCTTTCTCTTTCAATCTCTCTATAACTCTTTTGGTCTTTCTTTCTCTTGTAGATCAATCAAGGCACACATTAAGAGAGTGTCCTTGGTGCAAAATGAAAGCTTCTTCTCTGACACATACACTTAATAAATCACTTATTTGCATGTTCAGCAGCACTACAGCAACTGTAGCTCTGCTCCCACATATGTAAAAACAGCTGGTCCAGCAGTTTTTAATGGGGGCGTATAAGCTGATTTTGGGGCTGAGTGGAAGCAGTATGAAATAGATGCATGGTTAGTAATGCAGGCTCACATGCTGCTTCAACATGAGGGCTTAAAGTGAGGATGAATGGTTGCTGTGTATTCCTATATATTCCTCTGACTGAGCTGGTTACCTGCTAACTGGTTCCTCTCTGTTACCTTTAACATAGAATACACAGTCAAGCTGGCAGTCTGCCAAGCCCTCTTACATAATCACCCCCTCTGAGCAGCACCACCACATATGCCTGAGCATGCACACACTCATACACACGCATCTACATAAAGCCTTGCACTTACTTACACATTTATTGATTTGTGGAAAGAGGTTAACAACACCTCTGAGTGTAGGAAACAATCGTACATATGACATATTTTTGTTATTCTTAATGAACACTTATTATTTGTATTTATTTTATTTATTTTTATTTATATATATTTAACCCATTAGACAGTATAAATCATCAAATGTGGTACGTGCACATGTAGAGTCATTATATTTCTCCATAGCTAAAACTCCAAATGATTCTCGTCATCTGTCTTTCTTGAAGTCGGCAATTCATATACTTCACCATGCGCTAAATATCTTCTCTGGTGATGATCTGCCAAATATCTTCTGCTTGTTCCAGGGGCTTGTCCCATTAAGTTCCCTCTTCAGCATATGGAAGGCATGCTCAGTTGGATTTAAATCAGGTGACTGGCTTGGCCATTCAAGATTTTTCTTATTTTTTTAGCTTTGAGAAACTTTCATGCTGCCTAAGCAGTAAATTGGGATCATTACATTGTTGCAGAATGCAGTGCAGTGAACTTGATGGTATTTACTGGAACATGACCAAATAAGATGTTTCTATACACCTCAGAATTAATGCAACTGCTAGTTACTCAGCAGTAGAGCAGCAGTTACATCATCAATGAAGATAACTGTGGCAGCCATACACACACACACACATATTATATAGTTTTAAGGCAGGTGTGAAAAAATGCTGTAAACAAAGAATGCTTTCATAAATGGAAGTGTTAATCATTTATTTTCATCAATCAACAAAATGCAGTGAATGAACAAAAGAGAAATCTAAATCAAATCAATATTTGGTGTGACCACCCTTTGCCTTCAAAGCAGCATCAGTTCTTCTAGGTACACTTGTGTCGTGGCCGGTTTATGGTGAAAAGATGCTCTTTTCACTTCAGGATTATGACGGAAATACGTCTGTAACCAATGCCATCAGTATGTTTTACAACAAAAAGGCTGCTGTGGTCTTGAGAGAGCTTGCTTATATCCATCATTAAAGGCTTCTTGTGTGATACCTTGGTAATGAGAAACCTTTTTATAGGCCATCAGTTAGGACTAAAGCAGCTGATATTAATTTGGAGTAATAGAGGATTACTTTCTAAATACTGACAGATTTCAGCTGGTTTCTTGGCTCTGCATGCCTTCTTTCACCTCCTTTTCTTCATGTGTTCAATACATATTCCCTGTGTCATTTCTTTGTGTGTGGATTACTTGGGTTGTTACTGACATCTGGTGTAAATTTCATGTCAGTAGCCCCATTAGAAATACATTTACTGAGAAAAACATTGGCATGTTATTTTTGTGTGTGTGTATATATATACACACACAAAAAAAACTTGTGAAACACAGACAAAAACAGGTAGAGCTGCCTGCAAAAATAACAAGAAGAAAGATGAATATCCTTGTGTTTACAGTGCAAAACATACTCTGGTCAGCAAACATAACTTGCTATGCTGTTTTTCCCCAAAGCCTTATCTTACAAAAAGCCCATAACTAGCCACTAAACCATTAGAGAAGAATTTAAACTTTTCAGGTTGAAGAGGGACTCAAATCAACTCTCAAACCATTGCCAGTTTTTAGAAAACACTTTCTTCAAGCAGTGGTTCAGGAAAAAGCCTGTATCTTTCAGGAAGACCATGATTTTTATGCAGAACAATGCTCCTTCAAATGCATGGAAGTACTTAAATTTTTTAAAATGATGCTTTATAAATAAATGTCAGTTCACTTTTTCTGTACAAATGGACACAAGCTATTACTGCAAATGATTACATTTCTTTCACAAAATCCTATTCCTGTGAAATCCAGAGATGCTGCTGTATACTTAGTTTAGGGTTTGTAAAGGCTTATTCAAAGAACTGGTTTATCAAAATACTTGCAATACCTACATTTTTCTGGTGTGTTTTACTGTTCTAATCAATCAAACTACTTTTAATTTACTTCTGTGGTCAAATATGATACTTATTGAAAGCTAATGGTTGATCGTGACAAACATCATCAATTACTAAATAAAAATTTTTAATATGAGGATAAGGTGCCTGAAATTCAGTCTTACCAATGATTAGCTATAAACAGTTTCACTTCAATTAGAATAACTGAAATGTTAAAGGTGCTCTATTATTTGCCAATATTTGTAAATATTTCCATGTATGTAAAGATTTGTTTAGCCTGCCTTAACTGCATGTTACATATGAAATTCTCAACACAGAATCACTACTAGTCAACTGCTGAATGTGCCAAAACAGTTATTAACTGTTAATTGCTAAAATAATTAACTGCAGGATGCAGTTCAAAGGCACATTGAGAAAGAATGGGGGAAAGGGAAAGTAACAATTGGAAAGAACTACAAGTGTAACAGGTTATAAAACTGTGCTTAATAATGTGTATATGTATCTAGTGTGCTTGCTTAAGAGTGTCTGATAACTTTATTAGTCATCAATGGCACTCTGTTCCCCTTCACATAGTATAACAACCCAGGGAGTTTCTAAGAAAAAAAATATTTATATATAAAACACTGTACTCTAGTGGTGAAATGATCTAACAGCACTCAAAGGGTGCAAAACGTCTACATCCCCATCATGTAAACACAGGACTAAATGAGACAGGAGCCTTTGGTATGAATGCTTTTGATATTCTGCCAAAATGAGTTGTATTATAGTTGCAGAAGTTCATCTGTGCAGTCTTTAACCACATTACCATTATATCCACATTACCATTATATTAGTATCACTCAGTAATTGTGTGTAAAATGGTCTCCTAAGAACAGTTATGAATCCGTTATACTTGCTATACTTGGTCACACAGTACATTGTTTCTGCTCTAGCTAATGAACAGGGCAAAACTTCAGACATACGTTTACCTTGGGAAAGTTGGGCAACTGGAATGGTTCCACAGTCTTTCGGTGCATGTTGCCAATGGATGACTCTGCACTGGACACACTCTCACCCTCCTCCGACCCATTCCTCCTCTGCCCTCTGTCCAGTTTCCTCACCTTCCTGATGGTGGCATACTCAGCTGTCACTGCCTCCTGCATTGCCTCTTTTATCCCTCCCCTCCCTTCTGCTTCTCCTCCTCCTCCTCGTCCATTCCCATTGGTGGATGGGCTGTGGGTACGGCACTGCACTGGAGCATTTGTTGTACTTGGAGGAGGTGCCAGGGAGGGGCCAGATGGGTCTGGAGGCCGTCCTTTTACTCCCACGCTCTCATAAAGGCCGTCATCCAGGACACGAGGTGTTGGAGAGGAGCGCCGTCCCACCTCTGAGTATGTGTGCTCTCTTTCCTCTCCCTCAGGACTGTTGGGGATGCGAGGCAGCTGCCGACTTGAACCTGGAGGACGGAGGTCAGTGGTAGAGCGGCGGCTGTGCAGGAGTAGCAGATCCATGCTGGCTGGACGATTCTTAGGGGCACCTATCAATCACAAGCGTAAAGCAGATTGCTTATTGGGTGATGTTGGTATAGTGGTAGGTTGGCCTACGGACCAGCAGTTGAAACCCACCTCCAGCACCACCACATTTACATTTATATTTATGGCATTTAGCAGATGCTCTTATCCAGAGCGACTTACAGGTTCTAATTACAGGGACAGTCCCCCTGGACAGTCCCCCATGGACACCACCATTGGGTTCCTGAGCAAAACCCTTAAATCCAAGTTTCTCCAGGGGTATTGTCCCTGTAATCAGGAATTGGAAGTCACTCAGGATAAGTGACTCTGGATAAGAGCCATATATTGCTGCTAACCCTTTTACATGGCAACAGTTTCTAATTGTACACCAGCCAGTTAGCCGTTAGCTAAGGGTATAAAAGCTGTGTCAATGCACTAACATACAAGGAATTTTAATCTGCAATCATTTATGGCAAACACAAGGGGGCAGAGCAAAGCTGCAGTATGTCATCCAGTTTCATCATCTTGAACATAATCTAAAATGTAATCTGGTTTGCAGATACTATAGCCACAGTTATAGAGGAGGATTTCAATGATAAGCTCAGATGAACATCACATCTGCATTCCATCAAAGTAATAAACAAAGTAAATGCATGAGGTGAATTAGTAAACATAGTTGTTTCATGACCCCCACCTTAATATTGCCCACAGTTGCATGTCCGTGTTTTGTGTTCCAGCAGACTCTGTTCTGTGTGGCTTTGGTTTTATCTCTGACAATCATTTTCTAGGGCATTAAATGAGAAATTCCCCAATACTGACAGCCTACTGGAGACATCAGCACTAGCTTGCACATTAAAGTGGGAGCATATGGGAATATGTGTTTAAATAAGTGTGATTGTGTATTTTTGCCTGTATGTATGTGTATGGCCAAAAGCGTGAGGGGTGGAATATGAAGTTCAATTAGCCCATCTTCGAGTCGAGGTTAAGACCCCCCAGTGCCCCAAACGCCTCTCTTTCTTCTCATATAGTCAGATGTTACTCACCATTGGCATTGCAGGGCAGTCGATGCATTTCATGCAGGCGGGTGTCTGACTTACTCATCGAGTTCAGCTTAGACTGTCGAAGAACACCCTGAAACATGAGTAATGCCGATGTTACATTTAAAGGTTGCAAGAAGATGATGTCCCCATCAAGTAAATGTCAAAAATGATGCTAAAAGGGCATCTGTATTTTGATTATTTTTTGAATTATTATTGTTATTTTAAAACTTTTTACAATTGCAATTTTTTGCAATTTCTATCCTCTTCATTGTTTAGAAAATAACAGTGTTTGCTGCTGCGGCTTTAAGATGATGATAATGATCAAAATAATGATGAATATAACCTTTGCTCTAACTGAAATATTCCTTATAAATGGGTAGGAACACTAGGTGCAGAATAGGAAGGTAATGTTTATATAACTGGTTGTAACATGACAAACAAGGAATTTTTGCATGTATATATTATCAACTAAACTAAATAGATAATTGTGCAAACTTGTTTTACTGTTTAATTGCTTTGCCTTAAGATGATTTAATGCTGTTCATTCTACACTTTATTGGGAGAAATAGCTTTGGACAAAAAGGAGATATCAAAAGCAGAAACGTTAAAGCAGACATGAGAGCACAAATGAAGATACATATGTGTATATCTGAGCAAGTCTGAGCACAATGTGTGACCTTAATGAGATTTCAAATAAAAAGGGAGGCACATGTGAGATTAGTGGGGGATAAATATCTGAGCAGCAGGAGACTTACAAATGTCAATTTTTTTCTTTCCATCTGATCTCATCATTTTCTTGAATAAACAAACAAACAAACAAAAAAAATACTAAAAAGATCAAGTAAACCCTCCCAGCACTCAATCTCCCTTGAAACTTGTAGTAATTTATTTTTGTTTATTTATTTATTTATTTTTTTTTTTATTTTTTTTTTTATTTATTGCATGAACATCTGTTATCTTAAACTAAATACACTTACCATATCCATTTTGTGACTCCCTCCGCCAGCCTGGGCATGTTTACTTTTGTTTTTCCTGCAAATGAAAGCATACAGTTACACACACAATTAACCACAAACCACACACGAGGCTGCAAGCAAGTTAATGTCACCTAGGTGATTGGAATACAAGTCATACACATCGATGGTTCATTTATCCCAGGGGGATAAGTCTCTGTTGTATGATCTCACTGTAAACCATATTGTGAATTCTTGATTTTATATTTTATTGGTTTATTTCAGTAGATGTTGCTAGATAATAATAAATATATCAAAGCTAACATTAATGAAACTATTACCTTAACCTTAATCATTACTACCACTGAAGAAAAATGAAAATATAAAACAGACATCTGCTTTTCTGACCAAAAACGAAAAACAAAAAGAAGGTGAGGTAAAGCAAGATGATAACCTTTAGCTATTAGCTCCTACACCTCACCTCATTTAGCTTTTAGCTTGTTTTCCACTTCGTCTCATGAGTCATGTTTGTTGTTCTGAGTAATTTTATAATGTTGTGAAAATAGTTGTGACAATTACTAAAAATAACTGACCTCTCAGCCGTAAAGTTAGCTGTCTGCTATAAAGAAAAAAATGTAGGGTCAAAGTTCACAGAACTATGAGATTTGAGCTTGAGTCATTCATAATTCTACTTTAAAGTTAGATTGATCATGAAAACTTCACCAAAATATTACAATGAGGTTCAAGGGCACCTCTTCTGGGGTTTACTAATTCTGAAAGTAAAGTTTACAGTTTGACTGTTTAGTAGCAGAAGTATGAAAAAATATTAATTCACTGTATTAAAAAAAAGGGGTCAGTCTGTGAAAGTACATTAGGGTTATGCTTTCCTAAGTGAAGTGAAAGTGACTGTCACTGCGAAACACAGCACACAGTGAGGCACGACAAAAAACAGAAAAAACAGAAAGCTTCTCTGCTTTTCACCCCCACACACACACACACATGCAGCAGGGGGCAGCTATTTAAAGTGCCTTGGGAGCAGTAAAGGGGACCGTACCTTGCTCAAGGGCACCTCAGAGCAACCTACTGGTCAGAGATTCAAACCCACAGTCTTCAAAACCTGGGGCCAAAGCCCTAATCACTAGGCACGCACTGCCCCATCTAAGTTTTGAATATTGTTAGTGTGTAACACAGAGATCAAACTCTACATTCCCAGGTGGATCAGGTCTATTAAATTATTTTTGTTCTGGATCCAGCTCTGGCTCAAACTGATACAGCAGAACCGATGCAATGGCAAGAACAGAGATACCCATTTAATCACAGCATGTGGGGAGAGAGGAGGCAGAACATAGTTACAAGCAAGCTGGCAAATCAGAGCATGCTGGCATCTCTAGTCCCACGAGTTAAGACTGTGGGAGAAAAACAGAGCAGCCAGAGGAACCCACACAGACATGGGTAGAACATGCAAAAACTCCACACAAAAGGATCCAGGTTGCCTCTGAGAGGCGACAGTGAAAACAAAGAATATCTTTCAAAAGTTCCACCCATAATCACAATAAAAAAAATCAATAAATAAATAATTAGGAGAGAGACTCCTGGTCTTTCACTATAGAGACTGTAGCACTAATGTAATATGTGGTTAATTTTTGCAGCAAAATCTAGTTCAAATATAGCTGTGCACAATGTATGACCCTGTATTGCCATTCCTACTGAAACCTACATTTTTTTCATTTGCCCATTGCTGTAGATATTTTAGATCAGTATGTCTAGCACACCAGCAGTCTGTTCTAGGTTTTTTAACAATTCCACATGTGTCATACCTAATGTGTTTGCTGATAGGAAATACATTTTTTTACCAAACTGGTTTATTCTGCTTTTCCAGGGATTTCTGTGGAACACTGTAACCAAGAGACATGCAAAACACAGGTGTGAGGTTGAAGATGGACGAACGTGAAGTCCTCCCTCTATTTTTCTCATTATCTCCACCTCTCCCATACACACATCATCCCACAGCACACAATCACATTCACACCAACACGCAAGCATACACATCATGACAGTGATCGCAGCCTCTGGCATTCTCACACACCTCCAGCAGCCTTCTCATCATGCTATCACATTCTTTTTTCTCTTCCTTCACACCATCACTCACTATGTCTTTCCCACTCTTGCTCCAATTTTAACATCTGCACCTACGTACATCTCTCACACTATGCATGCATGTGGGCACAGGGGGGATTCTTTATCTTTACCTCTCTCTGTATCTGTTTCTCTTTATCTTTTTCAGTCTGACTCTTTATGTTGCTCACGTCATTCGAGATTTCACCTGAGTGTCCCCAAACCATCTCATCTGTCTTTAGATACATGCTGTTACATTCACTTATATTCATTTTACATGCAGGAATAAGTTATAAGTCAGAACTGAACCATCCTGGTCTCGTCTTAGCAAAAGTCTTTTTTTCTTCTAGCTATGTAAGTCAATATTTCTGGCCAAAGTGTTGGGTTGTAAAAAGATTGGTGTACAAGTTACATTATCCATATTTAATAATATTACTGTTTTTTCAAGTTGATGTTAAAGTTCTCTTTATCTCTTCATCTAGTAAGGCCAAATAAACACATTCCATCCATTGAAATGTTAGGGGTGCTCACAGATTAATAGTGTGGAAGCTTAAATGGTGAAGAAAGAGAGCAGTGCCAAAAAACCATGCATAAGAGTGGGTCAGCAACAGCAAAGAGCTGCGCACACCACAAAACATATTTAAACCAGCATACTGATTTTACCAGTCACTTGTCCTTCAGATCTATACACCAAATTACAGGTTTAGCCCCTATTCCCTCACACTATGTTCACTTAGAGTGGTTTGTTGTGCAAAGGACTATCCCAAGGTATCCAAGATCGACAGTGACAGCGACCAAGCTAAAAAACTAAAGAGCTGAAATTATATTTTGACAGTTTCCTCTGGAGAGTAGAAGTGATGGTATATGAAAGTATATGAAGTGGTATATGAAAGTTTGCACATGTGTTTATACACTCTCTTTCACAGGGAGCGCCCTGCACTAGTCTACAGAAGGTGGCTGTCACGGGTGAGGTGTGTTTTGGGCACGGTAGAGGGTGCTCTGTTCTGACTGAGCACACCTGAGCTCATGAAGGCACAGGTGTGCTTCATTGGGGCTGACTATTTAAGCCCCGATGAGTCAGAACAGAGCGCGGCTCATTCGTTTTGATTTGGTAATCTGGGTAACTTGGTTTAGGCTGCAGTTCAAACCAAAACCAAGGAACTGCAGCCTAAACCAAGTTACCCAGATTACCAAATACCAAATACCAAAACCACCATAACGTGTAGGCTGAGCCTAACGAATGAGCCGCGCTCTGTCCTGTCCTTTGCTCCTGTTTTGTTAGTATAGTTAATAAAGTTATGATCCGAACTCCTGGCTCAGCATTGGCATCCTCCCCGCACCCCACCACCGTTACAGAAATGATAGAGGCCAATAGCCAATAGAGGAGTTACGGTAAAGAATTCTTCGTGCGCAGCTAATAGAGGCGTTAAGGTAAAGGCGGCGCTCTGCGCAGCTCAACATGAGAACACAGCAGTGAACACAGCCAGCGCGAATAACAGCGGAACAGGAAGGCAAAGATGGCCGCCCGCAACAAGACAAGCGAGGCAGTGGCAAAGAAGGCCATTCCTGACATAGAGAGCAGGAGGACGGCGGAGACCGCTTCCAGCATCGTGCAACCGGGGAGGTCGACCAAGAAGGCCCTTCACAGCAAGGAAAGCGGCATCAAGGTGTCAACCCCCAAACCCAGCACCACTAACCCGTCTGCCGGGCCGAAAGCAAAGAAGGAGCAGCTCCAGGTTAGTGGGAAGTTTCGAATGAAAGTTCGGGTGCAGAGGAAATTTGAACATGAGGCTGCAATAACCATTCAGGTGCAGGTGAGGATGCACTTAAGCAGAAAATACTACCTGAAGCTACTGTGGGCAGCCAGGACTATTCAGCGATATTACCGAGCTAATAAGATGATGAAGCAAGAAATTAAGTCTTTGAAGGAGAAAAAGATGGCTGCTGTTGTTCTGCAAGCCGCATTCCGAGGGATGAAGGCCAAACAGACTCTGAAACAGAAGCACCAGGCTACCACTGTGATACAATGTGCTTACAGGGCTCACTGTGCTCGGATGCGATATTTATGCATCAAGTATGCTGCTATTGCCATCCAGCTTAGGTATCGTTCCACACTAGATGCCAGAAAGCAAAGGGAGTAATTCCTGAAATTGCGCTCTGCTGCAATGTTCCTGCAAGCCTGCTTCAGGGGTCAGAGGGTCAGAAGGGAGACGATCCTGCAACATCAGGCAGCTTCCCTGATTCAGGCTGCGTTCAGAAGACACAGGGAGGTACTAAAGTACCAGGCCGTAAGGGTGTCAGCCATCATCATTCAAAGACATTATAGGTCCTACATTAAGGGTAAATTTGAACATGAGAAATTCCAGGTGTTGAAAAGGTCTGTGATACGCATCCAGGCAGCTTTTAGAGGTTATTCTGTTCGAAAGAATGTTGCTGCAATGCACAAAGCTGCTACCATTATTCAGGCTACAGTAAGAATGCACAAGCAAAGATTGGTTTTCAAGAAGCAGCGCTGGGCAGCAAGTCTTCTTCAGAGGAGGTTCAGATGGTGGAAGCTCGGACATCAACAAAGGCAGAGGTATCAGCTGTTCAAACATGCTGCAATTTGTTTGCAAAAGTCATTTAGAGGAAAGGAGGCAAGGGACCTGGCCAAACGGATCAGAGCTGCAAGGACAATCCAATCTCACCTCGGAGATGAACAAACCAGCTGTGTGAACGTTCAGATCACTGAACAGGAGGAGTGGCTGACAGAGCCCTACCAGCAGCTGACAGAGAAAGAAGCCTCTATGCTACAGGTGAATGCCTCGGTCGCGAACAAAGGGTTGAAACACAAGGAAAGGATCACCTATCTGCTTCCTCAGCTGGAGAGGACCAAAGGACTCTTGTCCAGTTGCCAAAGGGAGATCAAAGCCATGGAAACAGAAAGAAAAGCTCTGGCTCAAGACAAAGGTGAGCTTCACGGAAAGAGCAGTAAATTCAAAAAGGAGGGAGAAGTCTCCAGAATAAAGTTGCAAGCTGTGATGGTTGTCCAAAGAGAAAGGCTGGAGAGAACGGATGAACAGAGGGACCAAACCTGTATGCCAGGCAAAGAGGAGAGTTGAGACTCCAACCATTCAGGAGAAGCTGGAAGCTAAAATAGCCACTATGGAAGAACAGCTGAATCAGACCGGAGCAGAGATGAGACTGGTGCAGGACCACAACGTTGCTCTGCAGGCTGAACTGAGAAAAGCCTGAAGTGAGGCCAGTAAGCTCACCGAGCAGGAGAAGCAGGTCAGAGGCATGGAACCAAAATTGGCGATCTTCGAATCTCTACTCACTCCACAGACACCAGTGCATGCTGGGACCCTGGTGGTTAATGCCAGAGCGGAGCAGCTGAAGAACAATCTGATGAAGAAGCAGGTAAAGATTCCAGAGGTTGAGCAACTGCATTATGACTCCCTACCTTCAGTTCACCCTCACAATTCAGCAGACTCAGAACAAGGTGGCTCGTGGAGGAGTCCATGTGGAACTTCTCGTAGTGGAACCAGGAGCTGGGATGCTGCCTCACTGAGCTCCAAGCAGCAGGGAAGTATGAGCAAGAAGAGGAAGGAGCCAAAAGACATCAGCAATGACCTGTCTCAGTTCAAGAAAGTGAACGACAGCTTCTGCACTGTAGATTCTGTGATGAGAGATGTGAAGAACAAGGATGGCAGGGGTTGGAAGCAGAGTTCGGACTATGTGAAAAGGACTTCCTCTTTGAACCTTGTAAAATCTGTGTTTAGCTCTCTTTCAGGTACGGTCAAGGCAAGGCGTTCCACTGAGTCAGATAATTCCTCCAGTGACTCCAGGGTCGAGTCTAGACAACAGAAAAAGAAGTGGACAGAACTTCTAGGATTCCCCTCTCCATCGCCAGCAGCCCTTGACACGGCTGGTCAGAGGTCCCTTTTGTGTTGCAGTGTTTTGTGGACCTGACCATATGCCCCATAAAGGAACTATGTTTTTGAAGAGTGTTTTTTTTTTTTGTTCTTGGCCTCCCCCCAGAGGTTCAGCTGTGTTTCGGCACTTCAGGAGCTGCACCTTTTGGGGGGGGGGGGATTCTGTCACGGGTGAGGTGTGTTTTGGGCAAGGTAGAGGGTGCTCTGTTCTGACTGAGCACACCTGAGCTCATGAAGGCACAGGTGTGCTTCATTGGGGCTGACTATTTAAGCCCCGATGAGTCAGAACAGAGCGCGGCTCATTCGTTAGGCTCAGCCTACACGTTAAGGTGGTTTTGGTATTTGGTATTTGGTAATCTGGGTAACTTGGTTTAGGCTGCAGTTCCTTGGTTTTGGTTTGAACTGCAGTCCTTTGCTCCTGTTTTGTTAACATAGTTAATAAAGTTATGATCCGAACTCCTGGCTCAGCGTTGGCGTCCTCCTCGCACCTCGCCACCGTTACAGTGGCAAAGGTTTGTGTGAACCTAGGAATCCCAGTTAGGCTGTGTCAACAATCCAGGGTTAAAATGAAACAATTCACTTTTTCCAATAAAAGGAATCCATTACAAAATGCATTCATGTCACCGTAAAAGAGATTTTTTTGTTTTTTATTGTGCTTGCACATATTGCAATGATTGTTATCCAGTTCCAAGTGGGCTAGTAGAAGCTAGCTTGGTATTTAAATAAGTGTTTTTTTCACAGCAGATGTGTGTTTACACTAATACAGCTCTTAAAGAAACAACATGTAGAATTAATTCTCACATTTCACCAAAATCAGTTCCAGTGTTATTGTTTTGTTCTGATTTTTAAAAAAGAAATACTCTGAATCAATGACACAGTAGAGGAACAAACAGTACAAGTACACGCCTGACTTTTTCTGGTGAAATTTTATCTTTGAAACAATTAGAATATAAATAAAAACTAAGATTATATTTTTAATAGAAAATCTGAAATAGAATAAAAATCTATTCAAACTGAATCAATTTATGACAACCTAGTCACTTTAACATACAGATATGAACCCTAAATGCAGACTCAGATCCAACCTTGTAATGTAAACACAACCTTAGTGTCTCCAGCCCCAGCAAAGAGCAGTTCCGCATGAGGCTCTGCTTTAGCTACAATGCAGAAGCTCTTGGTTGCTTATGGTTCTGCAGGGTTGGCTCCCTTGAGAGGATTAGAACAGCTCTGGGGAGAGAACAGACAAGAGCACACCTGAGGCTCAGTGACCCTGTGGCAAAATAACTTGTCCAATGTGTGCTGCATTTCCCACACAAGCTCCAAGCAAAACAACTTTTTGTCAGACACAACTGTTCATTCCCAAACAGAGCCATTCCTCAGGAAGAAGAGATATGAACACCATTCATTAAACTAATAGTCAACCTTTCTTCATTCTTCTACATGGTTGGTATTTTGTTCTTGCAGCATTTTTATAATCTAAGCGGTCCAAAGACTTTTATTGTGTATGAAATGCTTGATTGAAAGTTAATAAAGAAATGACATATTTCACTTCTGTGTTGAAACTGAAAAAGCTTTAAACATAAAATGGCATTCAATGCCACAGTTTATCTGCATTCCATGTGACCAGAGAACATCAGTGCATTCAGCTCTGGATGACTGAGATCTGTCTCCATCTGCTGATTCTCTCACACTTATGATTCCTAAAAAAATCTCTCTATTGTCTAATTTCTGGTTCAAAATAAAATAAAATGAAGTGAAAATGAAATAAATCACCCTACTGAGTTAGTTTAATTAAAAGAATAGAAAATATATGCCACATATCATGGGTAGGCCAACCACTGGGCCAACTCAGTCCACTGTATTCTGAGCATTTTTCATCTTAGCAGCATTATATAAATTTGTGTAAATGTGACACCCATTTATATAAACAGATTAAACAGGAGGCTAAATATGACTGTAAGCAGACGTAATTATAGGCATTTATGAATCATTTATTTTGTTTGTAAGCAAAAGCTAACTAAAAAGGAACCACTTAATTTGATTCTATATAACATTGACATAAACATGTTATGGCCATTAGATGATTTGTTATGACAGATTATAAATATTCATTTACATAATGTCATGGTCACATTATGAGTAATTGTCATGGCAAATACTGATCTGATACTGAGCTTCAATTAGCATGTAACAAACTGTAACTGTCAAAGCCAAACCATCTCCATGACTATTGCTGATGGTAATGATAATGAAAACATATGACATGTTGCCATGACATGTTCAAGGCATAGTTATGCCAATGTTATTTAGCATGATTCAAAAAAAGTCTGCTGCGATGGGCTGGCGACCTGTCCAGGGTGTGTCCCCGTCCTTCGGGATGGACTCCAGCACTCCCCTGCGACCACGCTTGGGACAAGCAGCAGAAAATAGACTGACTGACAAAAAGTCTGATTTGGTATTTTGAACTTATGGCATTCTAAATGCAATGGAGGCCACAAGTAGGTTTATTAGTGAGAATGACAACATGAACATTATTGTTGTAAAACAGAACAAAAAGAAAAGGCACTGTCAAGCTTTGCTATTTTTTCCATGAATTTGGTAGCTATTGTGTGTGATAATGTTACTAACTGCTCACCTCAAATATACTAGTAGTAGAAATAAATAAAGCATATTGTGGTTGTAACAGATGTAGCCTGCAGAACAATATTCCAGGCTTAAGCCATGGTCTTGGTCATAATCAAGAGTTGCTACATACTTTCAAAGTGGTCTCCAAATCCTCAGTGGTCAGTGGTGGTCTAGTGATTATGGATTGGCACCAGGATTGGATGGTCGTGGGTTCAAATCCCATTTCAGAAAAAAGAATTTATGTCTTTGTTCATTGTATTAAATGACAGGAACCAAGAAGCCACTGCCCACTTGCCATGAACTCTTCAGCAATTCATATCCCCAAGGGTGCTGTAACATATTTTCCTCCTGTTGATCACAGTGGCATCAAAAAGGAGGGCAATCACCTCAGTTCTACAACAAAAATAAGTACTTAAAATGAACAATTAAGCAAAACAATGCAGAAAAGTAATTTATTTCGAAGACTAATCTCATTTCTTATCATTTCAAAACATACTGTTTTTCCCAAATGAGCAGACCAGGGAGGCTGGCTCTCAATAAATCACTCTCTTTTCACAACTCCCCATCTGATGAATGTTTTTATTATTCATTGCATCCACTCCCATCACTGCAGGGGGAGAGGGAGCAGCAGAAAAGGGGCTAAAATGAAGAGAAAAGAAGAAAAAAGGGGGACGTGGGGAGGAGACAATAAGATCTCTTTGGGGCCCCCAACAGAAATCCCTGAAACTGGCAGAGCATTTTAAGGACTCCAACAAAAAAGTTTTAATTTTCAAATCAAAACAGATTGTCTGCACTCTGCACCCACACAAAAAAAATTCCTGAAATAACTTAAACTAAATATGAAAAACACTAAAGGTTCTGGGACCTTTGCTTTTAAAGATGGACTGATTCTGCATTCACAATATGCATAACAGAATGTATAAAGATATGCTGTCCAATGTTTCCTGGTTCAGACAAACACAGACTGCATTTTTGGTGGAAGAAAGTACTGGTTTCAGTTCTGTTCAATATTCATTCATTTAATCAATATTCTTGTTTTCCTGGTCTTTTTGACATTTGATGTTTAAAAGTTAGTTTAAAAGTTAGACATCTGCAAGTGTGTGTACTTGGGCATTTTGCATATATTAATGAATAATAAAAACCTTTGAGCTCACTTAGAAGACTAAATACAAAAAAAAAACAATGTCCTACACCATGACTCTTCTTTACCTTTATCTATAAGATGAATCAATATTATTTTAATGATTGTGTGGTAACACCAGACAACCCAGCCACTAGGGATGCACAAGCCAGTGTATTTCTTCGTGCCGTTCCCAAGCCCGGGTAAATGGGGAGGGTTACGTCAGGAAGGGCATCCGGTGTAAAACTTTGCCAAATCAATACTTGGACAATGATACAGAATTCCATACCGGATCGGTCGAGGCCCGGGTTAACAACGACCGCCACCAGTACTGTTAGCCTACAGGGTGCTGGTGGAAATTGGACTCCTGTTGGCCAAAGGAAAAGAACAAGAAGAAGAAGAAGAGGAGGAAGGCATGTCCGGATGGAGAAGGGGCGGAGAGTGGAAGTGAGGGTAGGGACTTTGAATGTTGGCAGTATGACTGGTAAAGGTTGAGAATTAGCTGATATGATGGAGAGAAGAAAGGTTGACAATTTGTGTGTGCAAGAGACTAGATGGAAGGGTAGTAAGGCCAGGTGTATTGGAGGAGGGTTTAAACTGTTCTACCATGGTGTGGATAGAAGGAAGAATGGGGTAGGTGTTATCCTGAAGGAAGAGTGAAGAGTGTTTTGGAAGTGAAGAGGGTGTCAGGTAGGGTGATGAGTTTGAAGCTGGAAGCTGAAGGTGTGATAATGAATGTTAGTGCTTATGCTCCACAAGTTGGTTGTGAGATGGAAGAGAAGGAAAAATTCTGGAGTGAGTTAGATGAAGTGATAGGGAGTGTACCCAGGGGAGAGAGAGTGATGATTGGCGCAGATTTTAATGGTCATGTTGGTGAAGGGAACAGAGGTGATGCAGAGGTGATGGGTAGGCATGGTGTCAAGGAGAGGAATGCTGAAGGTCAGATGGTTGTAGATTTTGCAAAAAGGATGGAAATGGCTGTAGTTAATACTTATTTTAAGAAGAGGGAGGAGCACAGGGTGATGTATAAGAGTGGAGGAAGATGCTCACAGATGGATTATATTCTTTGCAGGAGGGTCAGTCTGAAAGAGATTTGAGACTGCAAAGTAGTGACGGGGAGAGTGTAGCTAAACAGCATAGGATGGTGTAGGATGACCTTGAAGGTCAAAAAGAGGAGGAAAGTCAGGGCAGAGTCGAGGATCAAGTGGTGGAAGCTGAAGGAGGAGGGCTGCAAGGTGGAATTCAGGCAGGAGTTAACACGGGCACTGGGAGGTGTTGAACAGCTACCAGATTGCTGGGAAACTACTGCAGAAGTGATAAGGCAGATGGCTAGAAATGTACTTGGTGTGACATCTGGAAAGAAGAAGGAGGATAAGGAAACCTGGTGGTGGAACCAAGAAGTCCAGGAGTGTATTCAAAAGAAGAGGGAGGCAAAGAAGACATGGGACAGTCTGAGAGATAAAGAAAGTAGACAAGTAGACCGCAGGGCGAAGAAAGCAGTGGCGAAGTCCAAAGATACGGTGTTTGGTGAATTGTTTGAGAGGTTGGACAGTAAAGAGGGAGAAAAGGACCTTTACCGATTGGCTAGACAGAGACAGATCTGGGAAAGATGTGCAGTAAGTCAGGGCGATTAAAGATAGAAATAGAAACGTATTCACAGGTGAAAAGAGCATGTTGAGCAGATGGAAGGAATACTTTGAGGGGCTGATGAATGAAAAAATGAGAGAGAGAGAAGAAGGAGAGTGAACTAGGAAGTGCACCAAATAAACAAGATGGAAGTAAGGGCAGCGATGAAGAGGACGAAGAATGGAAAGGCTGTTGGACCAGACGACATACCAGTGGAAGCATGGAGGTGTTTAGGGGAGATGGCAGTTGAGTTTCTGACCAGATTGTTTAGCACAATCTTGGAAAGTGAGAACATGCCTGAGGAGTGGAGACGAAGTGTACTGGTACCGATCATCAAGAATCAGGGGGATGCACAAGTTATGGGAAAGAGTAATGGAAGCTAGGTTAAGAAAAGAGGTGAGGATTAGTGAACAGCAGTATGGTTTTATGCCAAGAAAGAGCGCTACAAATGCAATGTTTGCTCTGAGGGTGTTGATGGAGAAGTACGGAGAAGGTCAGAAGGAGCTGCATTGTGCCTTTGTGGACTTGGAGAAAGCATATGAGAGGGTGCCTAGAGAGGAGTTGTGGTTTTGTATGAGGATATGTATGATGGCAGTGTAACAGTGGGGAGATCTGCAGTGGGAGTGACAGATGCATTTAAGGTAGAGGTTGGATTACATCAAGGATCAGCACTGAGCCCATTCTTGTTTGCAATAGTAATTGACAGGTTGACGGACAAAGTTAAACAGGAGTCTCTGTGGACGATGATGTTTGCTGATGATATTGTGATCTGTAGTGAGAGTAGGGAGCAGCTTGAGGAGAACCTGGAGAGATGGAGATATGCTCGAGAGGAGAGGAATGAAAGTGAGTAGGGCAAAGACAAAATACATGAGTGTGAATGAAAGGGAGGAAAGTGGAGTGGTTGGGATTCAGGGAGTGGAGGTAACAAAGTTGGAGGAGTTTAAATATTTAGGATCAACATTTCAGTGTAACGGCGAGTGTGGAAGAGAGGTGAAGAAGAGAGTGCAGGCAGGTTGGAATGGGTGGAGAAGAGTGGCTGGAGTGATTTGTGACAGACACGTACCAGCTAGAGTAAAAGGGAAGGTTTACAGGACAGTAGTGAGACCAGCTATGTTGTATGGGTTGGAGACGGTGGCACTGACAAAAAGGAAGGAGGCGGAGCTGGAAGTGTCAGAGTTAAAGATATTGAGATTTTCGTTGGGTGTGACGAGGATGGACAGGATTAGAAATCCAGTGGTTAGGATTCCGTCCATTCCACAGCACCAAGGCTGCCCTGCTACTTGTCACCAACGACCTTTTACTCAGTGCTGACTCTGGTTCCCTCAGTATCCTCCTTCTCTTGGATCTAAGCTCTGCCTTTGACACTGTTAATCATAATATCCTTCTTTCCCGCCTTTCAGCCATTGGGCTATCTGGTACCGTTCTTTCTTGGTTCACATCTTATCTCACTGATAGACAGCAATTCATCCGCCTCCATAACAACAGATCACCTCCTGCTCCAGTTAAACAGGGTGTCCCTCAGGGATCTGTTCTTGGACCTTTATTGTTCCTAATTTATATTCTCCCTCTCTGTCATATTATTGGAAACCATGGCCTCAGTTTTCATTGATATGCCGACGATACCCAAATCTACCTTACCACCTCTACTTCAGCCGTTCCACCCATTTTTCTCACAGCTTGTATTCATGACGTAAAACTATGGCTCACCTCAAACTTTCTAAAGCTCAACACTGAAAAAACAGAACTTTTATTAATTGGCTCCAAATTTCTTATCACTAAACTCCAAAATTTCAGTTTATCCATTGAAAATATGAAAATAATGAAAATATAGGCATTATATTCAATCCCACTCTGTCATTTGAATCTCACATTAATACCGTTTCACCTCAGAAACATCTCACGTCTCCACTCATCACTTTCATTGATGGATGCAGAAATACTTGTTCATGCTTTTATAACATCCCGTCTTGATTACTGTAATGCTCTACTCTTTGGTTTCCCAACTAGAACATTAGCCAGGCTCCAGTACGTGCAGAACTCTGCAACTCGTGTTCTCACATTCTCCAAAAAATCTGAACATATCCCCCGTTCTCCACAAACTTCACTGGCTGCCTGTACTATTTCGTATTCAGTACAAGCTGCTTCTGATCACGTTTAAAGCCCTTCATGGATCTGCCCTTCATGGATCTAGAGATGAGGAATATATTGGAAGGAGGATGTTGAAGATGGAGCTGCCAGGAAAGAGGAGAAGAGGAAGACCAAAGAGGAGGTTTATGGACGTAGTGAAAGAGGACATGTAGATGGTCGGTTTGAAGCAGGAAGATGCAGAGGACCGGAAGAAATGGAGACAGTTGATCCGCTTTGGTGACCCCTAAACGGGAGCAGCCGAAAGAAAAAGAAGTGTGATAACACCAGACCAGCAAAAGCCACAATATAAATCACTAACTATGATCAGTGTGTCCAATGAGTAAAAACTGCAAAAGTCAGTAATGAAATGTATTTTATATTTTTGCACATCAGAAGGCGGAATCTTGTCTCATGGAGTGGGTGACAATGAAGTCACTGGTTAAGGTTCAGCCAATCAGAAACTGGCTGTGCATCATTGCATCCTACTCACCACTGATATCACCAGTGTTAACTCCTACAGTGTGCATAAAAACAGAAATTCATCTAAACATTGCAGAAGCCTTCTAGGTCTGCTAACAATTGCATGTTGAGTGTGTTGTGGGCCTAAAGTGAACAATGAACTTACATTTCAACTTACTGACATACCTTCATTGCTAGACTGCTAATCAAGCAAAGATACGGTTAAGGTACCCCTGAGCAAGGTACCGTCCCCATCACTGCGCCCTGCGGTCATAGCTGCCCCCTGCTGCACGTGTGTTTATGGGTGAAATGCAGAGGCTGAATTTTGTTGTGTCGCACTTTGTGCTGTGCTGTGTTTCACAATGTCACCTTTCAAGTCTAAAGGAGGAAACAGGTAATACGTGGGTTGTGATAAATTAAATTAATAGAGCTAACAGTAAAACACCCATAACTATAAACTATTTATACTCTATTTACAGTACTGTGCAAACGTTTTAGGCAGGTGTGAAAAAATTAACAAAAGAAACATCTAAATCAAATCAATATTTGGTGTTACTACTTTTTGCCTTCAAACCAGCATCGATTCTTCTAGGTACACTTGCACAAAGTCAGGGATTTTGTAGGATTATAGTTAGGTGTATGATCAACCAATTTTACCAAACAGGTGCTGATGATCATCAATGTCACACGGAGGTTGAAACACTGTCATGTTTGGAACAACCTACCAGCCGAGTTCCTTCAAAAACTGTGTGCAAGTGTACCTAGAAGAATTTATGCTGTTTTGAAGGCAAAAGGTAGTAACACCAAATATTGATTTGAATATATTTCTCTTTTGTTCATTAAGTGCATTTTGTTGATTGATGAAAATAAATGATTAACACTTCCATTTTTAAAGCATTCTTTGTTTACAGCATTTTTTCACACCTGCCTAAAACTTTTGCATAGTACTGTATATGAACTGTTCATGAGGCACCTTATTGAAATCTGATTCACTTTTCTGAGGGGCAAATGGAGGTAATTCTGTCTGAAGGTTTTTTTTTTCCCACTTTTTCTGCTAACTTCTTACATTAACACAAATATCTGTCCTTTCTACTCCTTTTTTAAAGAGTTTTGTTACTTAAATTTTAATGCATTTGAAGGAAATCATCCATTTTATTTAGCATTTTTGTGCATCAACCCAATATCAATGGAGTGATATTTGAGAAAAGGCGTGTGTTGAATGTGATTTCCTTGACAGGGGGAACTTATAGAGACATGACAATGAAAGTGAATCAGTGAGGTTAATGTTCATTACTTTCAATGTACTTGTTTTATTATATGTGAAGTGAAAATGATTTAGTCTTTAAGCTATATTAGTACAGCTTTCAGGATTCAATTAGTTAGCCTGTGTTTTCTACTTTTACTTGAGTTAAGAATTTGATGCAGTACTTGTATTTTTACCTTTTACCAGAGTCTATGTTCTGTTCTTGTACAACCCCAAACCAAAAAAGTTTGAGACAAACTTTGAGACAACACCAGACAAACTATGTTGTCTTGAAGGCAGCATATGTTGCAGAATGATGGTTCTTGATGCAGTGCCATCTGAGGGATTGGAGATTTTGGGTGTTCAGCTAAGGCTTGCTTCCTTGCCCTTTATTCAATGAAATTCTTCCAGATTTCTTTGAATTATTATTATTTGATGCAATGTAGAGGGACAAATATGCAAATCCTTTTTGAGGAACATAGTTTTTTTTTTTTTATATATAAATTATTTTCTTGTGCATTTGTTGACAAACTGGAGAGCCTCTATTCATTTTTACTCCCCAAAGACTCAGCCTTTTATTCATACTGCTTTTACCAAATCATGATTAAAATATTCTGACCTCATTACTAGCCTTAAACTGCCACTGTCCCTACTTTGTTGGAATGTGTTGCAGGCCTGAAATGCAGAGATGAATGCTTATTAACAAAAGATATTAAAGTGATCAGACTTTACACAAAATATCCAGAATTCATACTGTGTGCAATTAAAGAAAAAAGTCTAAATAAATGTAAGAATCACTGCTTTACATTTTACTATACTTTTTCTGGTTTGGGGTTGTATGTAAGTAAACACATACATACACACCCTGCTTGTGCCTACAGTACTGCTTTACGCTCCATTCTCTTAGCTCTTCAATGCTCTAAAGTGCCTTCTAGCTTCACTTTTTATCAGAGTGTTTTCAAACCATTGCATCATAGCACATTACGTCTATTTGCCCTCAGAATTAAATTAGAGGGGTGAAAAAAACACTGAACAATTTGTTGTACAATTATTAGACACTCCATATATACTCTGCAGTCATAGTACTTCACCATTCACTCACCTTTGACAGCCAACGCACACCAGCACAATAAGGATGGTGACTACAAAGGCTGAGGCGGCAGCAATGGCGCCCAGGATCAGCACTTTGCCGTAGGGGAGCTCAAGAATATCCATTGACAGCGAGGACTCAATATAACACACGTGCACGCACGCTCTGACTCCTACACACTCTGACCACTCCTTAGCACCTGTGAGAAACAAGGAGACCAAAAGCATTAGGCACAAAATACATACACATACACACACAAGCACAATGTGAGGTCAAACACATGCCCCATATGCGTTACATAGTGTTGCTCTCATGTGACTGTTATTTTTTTACGGCATTTGAACGGCCTGCTGATGAATGGGCCAATAGAAAGGGAGCAAAAATAGAAATCACAATATCAATGGAAACACTGTAAAACAAAAACCACTACAGTCATGTCCATTGTCCTGGCTGGCATTGTAAGTTAGCCCTGCAGTTCAAAAACATTTCTTGACAATTTAAAGCTTTTAATTTAATCAATATAATATGTACTGTATCTTGAAATCAGATGCAAATGCTTTACATGGATCTTTTTTTAGACCTAAATTTAAAAGATGTGTGTTTAAGAAATTCAATGAACTGCTGAAAAGTGCAATTAACAAAAAAACTTAAAATCAGATTTTTTCACATTAGAAAAACACATTAGAAACTAAACATTTGCAAAGTGTATAGTCCTAGAGAGCCAGTGTCCAGTACAGTTTGGATTTCCTTCAAACACACCTGTTTCACACCTGCCAGGTGTAGTGAGTGTGCTTGAGGATCTTCAAAAGTATGCTGGACTCCAGCCTGGACTGGTGTCTAGGACTGGACTGGACTGGACTGGAGTTTGCCACTGCTGGTGTATTTCAATGGTGTGTGACAATACACGTCACATCATAACATGTGACGTGTATTGTGGTAATTTGATTAGATTATGTAGCTACATAGATAATGACTACAGACTCCAGTCTGACAAACTCCAGTAGAGGGCTGGACTTTATTGTGCTCTGGAGTATCTGTTGAGAAATTGCCGTGCAGGCGTGGGGTTACTTGTACTGTACTTGTACTTGTACTTGTACTTGTACTGTACTTGTACTGTGTTGGAGCTTGTCCCAGTATTTAAAAGGTTTGCCTCACTGTGACCATGAGTTGTGAGGGTTGTTCTGAAAAGAAGATCAGCTGGGTAGTTTTGCTGGGGGACTTAAATGCTGATGCAGACAATGATGGGGAAAGAGGGGGTGATTGAGAGAAATGGCCTACCTGATCTAAATCCTAGTGGTTTTTGTTATTGAACTTCTGTGCTTCTGTGATTGTCCATAAGGCAGCTCACAAGTATACATAGTACCAGAGCTTCTTAGGTCTGGTACTATGGTTGATGGTCAAGTTTGCAGACCAGTCATCCAACTTGCGATACTGTGTTCTAGAAACTATGGTGAAGTGAGCAAAGAGTTGTCAACTGCTCATCATTTGGTGGTGAGTTGGATCTGAAGGCGGGGGAGGCTGCCTGGCAGCCCTGGTAAACACAAATGGGCAGTGTGGTTGAACTGGGAACTTCTTAAAGAACTACCTGATCTTGCAGGTGGTTGGGGAAATGGAGTCTGAATGGGCCCTCTTCAATACCTCAGTCATGGAACCAGAAAGACCTGGCGGTGGATACAAGTATGAGAGGCCCATGAAGAAGGACTTTTGGTGTGCTTCAGAGAGGTTCTCTCAAACCATTAGGTTACTCAGGAGGGGCAGACAGCTGTTCTAAGGGTGTTGGTAAGGAGACTCGGCTGATTGTCGAACCTTGGATTCAGAAGAAGCAATGCAGATGTGGAACAGTGGACTAGTTCCATAGATGCTTGAAGAGTCATGGGAGTTTGCCAAGCCAGTCTACATCCACGTATTGTATATGGAGAAGGCTTACATCTGTGTACCCCAAAAGGTTCTGTGGGAGTACAGGGAACCAAGAGCACTTCTGCAATTGATTCAACCTCTGTATAACCACATTAAGAGCTGTGTCCATATTCTTTGCATGGTGTCGGGCCCATTCACAGTGAGTGTTGGACTCAGGGCTACCCCTTGTCCATTATCTGTTGTTTTTCAGAATTTCAAGGTGCAATCAGGGGCCAGGGCCTATTCTAATAGAAGAAATTAGCTTCCACCCTTAAGGATAGGGTGGGGAGTTTGAACATCTAGGAGGAGCTTGAAGTAAAGACACTGCTCATCCCCTCTGAAAGGAGCCAGCTGAGGTGGATTGGGCATCTTGTTAGGCTGCCTCCCAGGTGTCTCACAGTGTAGGTGTATGGGGCAGACCTGAGACACACAAGGAAGATTACATATCTCAGCTGGCCTAGGCGTGCCTTGGGATCCCCCAAGAGGATTTAGTGTAAGTGACCGAGGGAAAGAATGTCTGGACTAACCTCCTTAGCCAGCTACAAGTGCAACCCTGTCCCAGAAAACTGGTTTTGAAAATAAATGGATGAATGAATAACAAATCTATATAAAATTTTTTGCAACAAATGGGAAAGCTGCACCAAAGGAGTTTGTGGTTTGATGTAAATGTGTATGTTTCAGTAATGTTTATTTTATGTGATTTAATTGGCACTTAATTCAAATATTCATTCTTTAAACAAGCAGAATTATCTACCCACTGAACACAGACAACATTTTATGTAGATACAATGACCCAAAACAAGTAAAAATAAGTTAAAATGCCCTTACAATATTATTATTATTATTATTATTATTATTATAAGAACATTAAATAAAATTTTAAAAAACGTGCCTTGTTGTTTTTAAAAATGAAATGAAAAATCTATAAATAATTAAAAACTGTCAAATTTGGCATTAGCAATTGCCAGATAAAATCAACAAAACATGGCCATTAGCTTGGGCTGTTCAACACACACACACACACACACACACACCAATGACAGTTATGGTCACTTGCTAATCTGTAACCTTATAGTGTAAGGCTGAGGATTAAATGGGGTTTTCATGTGAACTGCAGAGGCAGGCAGATGCGAGAATAAGCGCGCGCGCGCACACACACACACACACACACACACACACAGTAAGATACAGTGTGTCTCTGTCAGAATTCGGCCGCTAAGATAAATTCATGCTGATACTGGATTGTTTTTTATGCTCTTGCTCTGCAGCTCATTCCTATGAAGGTTTAGTGTGTTTGTGTGGATTAGGAGTAAAGTGATGCTTCATACGTCATAGCTTTGAAGACTCTTCATCTGTGCTGTGTCGCTCTTGACAAATGGAGCTGCTCTCTGACAGTCTGTAGCTTATTGCTTAGTGTTTGAGAGGAGAGTTTTGTGCAAATCATCTTGTCATGTAAAAATATGGGAGTATATGGTATTTATAAAATTTCTCCACTTTGTTTGTATGCGTTTGTGCTGCAGCCCAAAACTCAAACACCACTGGACAAGAGATCAACTCAGCAGGTGTTTATGTCGGGTCTTATGTGAGCTGGACTGATTGTATTTATGCTGCATATCAAATATAATGCTGTCAAGCTGCCATTTTCCTATACACACACATGCACCCGCGCACGCACACACACACACACACACACACACACACACACACACACACACACACAGACTGAAGAGAATGTGGCTAAAGCTCAGGATTAGAGTATGAGAAAGGGAGAGACAGAAATAGGGAAAGAAAAAAGGGGAGAGAGAGAGAGAGAGAGAGAGAGAGAGAGAGAGAGAGAGAGAGATGGCAAAAGAGTAGCTTAGAAAAAGGAGGTCATGTAAACCCAGGCACTCTCATTTTTTAAGTGTGTGTGCGTGTGTGTGTGTGTAAGAGATAGGAGTGAGCCATTAAACACACCAAATTTGTTTCCAAGATCCTGCTGCATCTTTTCATCTTCTAGCTAACCCTTTTTCTCTCCCATTCACTTCTTAGAGCTGCCTCCATCTTTTTCTCTCAATGTCTTTTTCTTTAATAATCACTGTTTCTCCGCTTCCTTCTGCGTAATGTTCTCTTTCTGTTTCTTCCTCTCTCAAATTTGTTTCTCTCTCTCTTTAGGTCTATCTCTCTCTGTTTTCTCTCTACTTTCTCAGTATTTTCTATATAACTCTGAAGCTGCTCTCAGCAGATTTTTTCTTCAGTGGGAATGAAGCAGAACTGTACTGAACATACTCATACATCTGCAGCTAAAAAAGAGGGTTTAAGGGATTGTGGGTAAAGTACAGACACACATTGATGAAGACAAGGGTGAGAATGAAGGAGGAAAATCCAGAGAGGGATCACTTCAGCACACACTTCTGTTGAAAGTATTACGTAAAATGGTTTGAAACAGGTCTTTAGTGGGAGAAGTTCACAGGAGAGAGTGTTTTTGAGTGTGATCCTGAGGGAAACATCATCAGAGCAACAGGGCACACACATCTCTACCTCTGCAGATACCTCTCACCATAGTAGCAGTGACGAACACACACACACACACACACACACGCACACACACATGCACACACACATGCACACACACACACACACAGTGCTCATTCATAACATCCCACACACAAACTCAAATAGCACATACACAGAAGGGGTTTTCATGAGGCAATGAAGTGATTTAATTTAATCTGTGACTGTGTGGGTGTGTGTGTGTGTGTGTGTGTGTGTACCTGCAGACAGGTGGCAGACAGGTGGTCAAGAGTTTTTTTTTGCCTTTTACTCTAAGAGTCCTGAGACAGGCTCCAGTGACCCTGTCTAGGCAAAGCAACTCAGAGAACAAGTGATTTTTTTTTTTATTTAAAAAATAAAATTCTTAGTTTTTGTCCTGTCATGAAAAAAATTGTAGAACTAAAACAAAGGTCACATTTTCCCTCTGTTCCAAGCAAAAACATATTTAGATCACCAGAACAACAGAACAGAAAGAAAAACAGAACTGTCTCAGTATTTCTGCCACTAAGTTCTGCAAAGTCCCTGCCAGAGCTTCACTTTGGCAATATCTGCATCTGCTGTCAGGATGAAAGTTTACAGACAGCTGTGTGTATTTTCAGTATGGATGGCTTAATAATGCTGCAAATTGGGAAATGAAGAAAGTAAATTCTTCATTATCAAAATAAAGGTGAGAGCTAATTATCCATAAATAATTTGTTAAACTTTCAGACTGAAAGTTAACCTTTCCCTTACTTCAAAAATTATTTAGTAATCATTAGCCAAGCATAAACATCAATGCAGCTGCATCCCAAAGTTCAAGTTAACACACTAAACAGTGTATAAACTGGACATAAAACCACTGGACATAAAATAAAATTTGGTAAAGACTCGACTAAAAATACAATTATTAATGCACGTGAACCTATCCATGATTAAATGTTTACTTCAAAAATGTATGAACCACTGGTTGCGATTCTTTCCTTCCCTCCTAAGGGACCCAGACAAAATTAATAACATATATTTGCAATCTTTTTCTATTTGCAGGGAGTCTGCAGAAACTTCAGCCATCATTGGGTAAGTACATTCAAGTAGACAAAAACTGTCCTGCATTTTGGCTAACCAAACCTGATATAAGTAAGCAGGTGGGTGTTCCTTTAAGGGTGGGATGTCACAAGGATAGGCCTCTTTCTCTCTAGGTGGGTAAGAACTTCCAATGTTCCACTTTAACATTAAAGTAAATTTGATGATGCACTGAACATAAGTGTGAAATATGAAAAGAAGACATGAGAGTAGAACTTAATTAGTGTTATGTAAGTTAGTGATTTAAGGTTAGCTTTTGTATATATGTGTGTGTGTGTGTGTGTGTGTGTGTGTGTGTGTGTGTGTGTGTGTATGTGTGTGTGTGAGGACTAAAGTAAAAAAAAAAGTATTCTATCTTAGGACTGCATTTTTATTTGTTTTTGTATCATCAGCATGCCTGCAACTGTCAAGTTTAGGTGACAAAGACTGAGCTGTACTACCGAAGATTTTAGCATTATAGCACCCACCATCCTTCACTCCCAAACAGTCTGACGTGTTCCACTCTTTGCTGAGCATTTTTTTAGAGTTAAACATGGTGTGAAGCTATCTGAAACTAGCAGTGTCATTCTCCTGCCACATAGTTTAGTAATATATCAATATTAACTTCTATTATATTTTTTCAAACCAAATCTCTAGCAATTAGAAGGGCAAATTACAATTAGGACAAGCAGGGCTAAAAAAGATGGAGATCTGCAGCAAAAAAGAATGCAACTTCAACACATCAACACCTCAACATCTGCTAACCCCTGCCAACCTGTTCTCCCTCATCACCAGACATTTCCAAATAAGTGTAAGTCAATTATGTAAGAAGTAAAAAAATAAACAAACAGCACAAATGCAAGACAGTTACACACAAATTAAAGTAATCTGTAAAACTTAAGCGAGACAAGCGCAATTTACACATCTATAGCACACAATTAGAAAACACTGAAGACAAACTTTTCTCACACTAAGTGATGAAGTTTCACTGTGGAACTGCAAATAACTTTGCAGGGAGGAAACAGCAAAGCTGCAAAATGCAGGCATTGTGCATTTTCCCCGAAGTACCACAAAGACCAGATCATCCTTGTTTTCAACATGAGTATGTAAACACTGCTGCTTCAGCGTGATGATAGCAACAAAAGGTGTAAAAGAGTAGCCGGCATGTTTAGTATTAAGTACACCAAAACCATTATTCTTATAAAACTGCTTCTTTAAAGAGCTACTGCAAACACAATCCACTCTGAATCTTGTCAAGAAGCAACACAAAGAACCATTTTACCCACATTTGGCATACATTTGACCTACTGTGATCCAGGTTTTGTTACAGAGGCCCAAAATCCCTTTTAACTCACTGGGTGGGATTAGAAGGCTGCAACAATTTTCCTAATTGTGGTCAGCAATTTACAAGCTGGATGTGCCCAGCCCTGGCCTCATCACTGAGCTGATACGACATCCAGGCCATTATGACTTCCTGCTGCATTACAGTAATAGAAATCTATTCACAGATTATGCTAGGATGGCCCATTTTCAGCGACAAGGGGTTGCTCCAGCTTCCCTAATGTGCTGTAATGACCTTTTGGAACATTAACTAGAGATTATAGTTCAAATTCAATTGGTTTGGCTCTGGTGCTAAGAACAAACAGATCTGATGCAGCACTGAGATGCAATGAAATTTAAACATGAACACTGAAATCACCATCACGTTTACCTGTATGAGAATTCACATCTAAACAATAATATATTTTGGCTTGTATTTCATAGCTATAGGCACATATCATATTATGATATGTGAAATTACAGTGAACTGTGTCAAAATGTTAGTCCATGGTAATTGGTAATATGGTAAAATTAAGATATAGCAGATACAGATTGTGCCAGAAAATGCTGGAAGGACCCTCTGAGGAGTATGAAGTCTTTGTAATTTACTGTATCTTAAAATGGCTGTAACAATTAGGATAGGATTAGGATGATTAGTTACACCGAGACAGGCTATCTGCATTGTCATCTGTATATTGGCAAAGACTTTCTCTTGACACATTTACCAGTCAACTAGCTACCAACAACAAGAAACTTTCTTGCACACCTTCTGATCTTTAAAGTTTATTTAAGCAAGACATAAATGTTTCACGCAGATTAAATGTAAATGTAATGTTACATGCGGATCAAGTGTTAATGTAACTGTTGCTGTATACCAAACTGTATACTACCACACTAGTGTGTAAAAATAGTAAACAACCACTGGCCATGCACTAAGTGAAATAGTGTATAAACCACAAAGGTGTGTGGTTTGGGAAATAACCCATCTTTTCCTCTAGCAAAAAATGTTCATTGCAAAAACATGAAAACTACTGTTTAGCGCAAATTAGACAACAACTATGCAGCATTGTGACTATACAAAGCTGCAATGCTAGAAAGCTTTTGCCCTCCAGATGTGCAGTTCATTAAAGGTGTGACATCACATGACACCTATGCAAAGCATTTTCTCTTTTATGCCTCATATAAAACCTCAGAATATTTTTTAGCATGATGAATATCTGAAAATTCACAATTGCAGTCCATGAATGTTTAATTAAAGTCACGCTAAATAAAAAGCAGCTCCATGTTACTGGTGACTGCCAGCAATAGGCATGATAAACAAAGGTCGTTTTATTTGTCAGTGCAAAAAAACTTTTAATGTCAAAGTAAGTGCTTCTTGCTCACATTAAGTGGTGAAACCCATCCAACTTCCTGACAAAGTCTGAGTACACTGGAAGAAGAGAAACAAGCAATGACAGTGATGCTTGATGCAACAATGGTCAGTTTAAATCAATTCTTAAATCAATAAGGCAGTATTTCTCTCTCTCTCTCTTTCTCTGTCTCATCTCAGCAGTTTGGGTGTGAGACTGAAGCTGTAGTGGGTAATTCCCAGGCATCAGGGAGTGAGCAGCCGCCCAGTGCGACTCCCTCATTAATGTGACAGCTAAACCCAAGCATGGTCAGCAGTAGAATACTTCAACTGCGAGAATAAAGAGAGTCCCAGGCAGTTTAGTAAATCCCCACCCTCCCATCCCTGTTCCCCACCCTCCCATCCCTGTTCCCCACTTTCCCATCCCTGGTCCCCACTTGTTCTCTCCATGCCCTCATCATCTCCAAAAATTACAGCACAGCGTCAGGAGAAATCACATTATAACCATGTTTTTCTTTTAGCTTTCTGTTTCTTTCAGCTTTCTGTTTCTTTCTGTCTCATATTCTTCATCTTGAACTCTCTTGACCTCTGTCTCTAATCTCTCCCTTTCTCTGTACTAACATTCAGAGCTAAAGGTCCCTGTCTGACCCTGACATTTCACCAAGTGACAAGAGTCTTTTTTTCCCCCTTTTTCTTCAACATACTGGAATTGTGGTGGTGATTGTGAACATGAGGTCATGTGCCTGCATCACATTTATTATAAGTTCTGTAAGACCCCAGAATTTGCTCAGTAGTATTATGTCGTACATGATTTATGGAAATGAGAACATGCTAGCTCACTGTCCTTGTGGGTTTAGGTTGTAATGATAATGTGTGGTTGGCATATTCCACACATTTGCATGTCTGGGTTTGTGTGTATTTGTGAGCAAATTTCTGTCTTTGTGCTCTTGTAATAACTGGGCTGAAGTGCAAGCTCATTATTTTAATGAGGGTAACTGTGTTGATTTGTTTTCATGCTGACCCCTGCAGTTTTGCAATAAACAAAAGCAAAAAAAAATATTAACTAGCCTTCATGAGTTTGGGCATTAGGGTGCCAGATAGCAGCATCCAAATATCAGTGTGTATATTTTTTATATATATATATAAAGTATACACACTGATATTTTGATGCTGCTATCTGGCACCCTAATGCCCAAACTGTATATTTTATATATGTGTATATATATATATATATATATATATATATATATATATATACACACACAATATATATACATACACACATACATACATACATACATACATACATACATACATACACACACACACACACCGTATTTTCTCGTGTATAAGTCGCACAAATTTGTACCAAAATCCACTATAAAAATGGGGGTGCGACCTATACACAGGGAATTAATCTGCGATTTATTCACAGGGAACGTGTTCAGTCATTGACACTTCCACATAGAGACCAGTGAATGTTTACAAGCAATTTACACATTTACAAGCAATTATCATCAAAATTATTACCGAAAACACATTTCTGGTGCTTTCCTATCAAGTAAAATACATAGTACTACATTTACCTGTAAAAATATGAAAGTGTCATTCAACATAATCCACAACAAATCACTTTCAATTTCACAAATTGCAATCCAGGAAATTCACATGCCGCCATTTTAAACACCTAAACTGATGACCACATACGTAGCAATAAATACATTTTACTGTAAATCCCAGTATTTATAAGTTATGTGAAACGCATATGTACACATATTAGCATTTTGCCTACATGTAATCAAACATGATATCACTCAAAAATAAATTTTGGACCAAATGTCAATGCCAAATGAAGGGTGCAAGTAATTACGGTACACACACACACACACCCACCTACCTAGCAACTGAACATTTACAGCATGCGATGGAAAAAAATATTCTAATACGAAATTCACTATTAATGCCACATTAGTTGGCACTTAAAGTGAATTGAAATTAGCACAGGACAGCATTACTGTAGCATATTTTGACACCTTGAAAAGCTCATCTCATGAATAAAAGAGAATGTTGCTGAGAGCAAAAGGGGGTGCTATTTAATCCTGTCTTGCAAGACACTGTCCTGAGAGTCAGGACAATGTTTGATGCATTTGCCTTTTGATAGACAGGCAAAGCAAAAAACCAAAAACACAAATTTTGCTTGATATGTAGATGTAGGCCATTTTTTTTAAAAAGATGTCCTACAAGAACAACAAACCAGCAAGATAAAAATGGTATACTTTTCAGGAAACATCTTCAAATGCATCATACAACACTCAGGAACAATTCTTAATGTCATATATAATGTTCACAAACATTTAATTTGAACTATATCTTGCTTCATAAGGATGATGGAAGTCTGTAGACATAGATAGCCAATAAGAATGCAACTTATATATTTCTGATAGGTGTGACCAGCTTAACCTCAGATCATCAGAAATCAGATGTTCATATCAGTGCCTTAGATTACAAAAGGTTAAAATGCTTTGTGTCCCCATTGTACTTCCCCCCAACAAAGTGATGGCCTAGTGGTTAGGTGGGCCCCAGATCGGAAGATTGTGGGTCCCATTCCCTCACATGTAGGTTGCCCTGAGGTACCCTTGAGCAAGGTATCATCCCCTTCACCCCGGGCAATTTTAATAGCTGCCCCCTGCTGCATGTGTGTGTATGGGTGAAACGCAGAGGTTGAATTGTGTTGTGTTGATGTGCTGCATTTCACAATGACAAGGGTAGTCACTTTCACTTTTTGTTTTTGAAAAGAACAAGAAAAAGATTTTTTCATAAAATGTAAAAAATCTGTTTTTCATCTGAGCTGTTATTTTGCTTTGCTTCATTTCAATAAGAAATTTATTTAACTTAAATATAGCTAATTAAACAACTATTATAACATGAAGCACATTTTAAACATGTTTCAAATGTACAAAGTTCTTATATCACGTCAGTCTTTACATAATCAAACCCTCATAAGAACAATGATCTTTACAAAACCTTAAGTTTAGTCTTTGGCTCATGAATGTTTATGGTGTTGTACAGTCAAAATTGACACAAATTAATGACAGCACAGTTAAGCAGCTATACATCATCTTCCCATTTCACTTAAAAAGAAATGTTAAATATTGCTAAATATTAAAAACTTACAGCCAAATAACATTTTAAAGTGCTCACAACCCATTTGAGCTCTTTTAAAAATGTATGAACCTTACACTTCAAATCACGTAGATGGCTTCAACCAGAGATATTAAAGAGGACATGGGTCGCAGACAGGACTGCTTTGTAACTTTTTATTGTCAACCAGGATTTCAGTTTTAAGCCTCAGCCTGTCCAAGACTCCTTAAAACATGAACATTAACTACTCCATATTATATGTATTATATATACATGGCAAAACTAACACAAAATCAGATAATATAGATAGAATAACATGGATTAGATATGACAATATTGCTAGAAATCACTTTAGACCCCGAGAAATTGATTCTGGTTCTCTTTTTTGGAGTAATGTTTGTTGAATGTCACCAAAACTGATTTGCACAGCTTTTTTTCCATAATGCTTAGTCCGTGTATTGAGAAGCCCCCCATGGAACAGAATGATTCCAACAGGATTTTAACTGATCCAGAGAGATTTCATTCCAGCATGTGGACCTCCATAAGTCTATATTCAAGCAGATTAATACGACTTCAAATAAAGCATCTTAACTCAGGCCTAGTGCTGCTGACAGGAAATATGCGGTAATGCTGTTTCTGCCACCTTCCCCGCCCTGCTTCTTCCACTCAGTCGTGACATAGTCAGACGCAGGAATGACACAACTGGGTGCAAATCTCTTTGATTTTTGATTAATCTCTGATCATCTCAATGCAGCCTGGTTGCCTGGGAACATTTTAAAACTCACCATGAAACTGTTATTAAAAAAATGCATTGTATTCCTCCACTTTGAATATATCTCAAAATAAAAATACATTTCTCTGGCAACAAATAGCATATTTGTAAAGGTTTCATGTAATAGGTCTGCCACACTGTTAAATCCAGATTCTAAACCTATCCTCTTTCCATCCTGAGTTAAAAAAGAATTCTAAAATTCAATGTGCAGTGTGTACATACCCCTTAAACAGAGCAATGGCCCATTGCTGTAAGTTATAATTAGACAGTCTGTATTTAGAGTTAATGAACTGAACAGAGATGCCACTTTGCATAAGCTTGCAACTTAGAGGGTATGGTGTTGTTGATACCAATATATAACAGCAGTACCTGTCCACTGGCTGAATGAAAACATACAGTCATGTGAAAAAATTAGGACGGAGGAAGGAAGCCTGTGTTTTTGTAACATTCTTGAACATATGGATGTTTAATCTCAATTTTAACAATACTGGAAGATTTGAGTAATATAACTAAACTATTAAAACTGAAGTAAATACTAAATCTTCTGTAAAATGTAATTTTAGGACACCCCCACCTTTATTCCCAATTAAATTGGCTCAAATCATGCAAAGGTGTAGCACATCAGGTGCTCATGAGTAGAACATCATTACTCAGCATTCTGAAGGAGGTTTGCCCTATTTAAACCTCAGCTATTTAGTCTGGTGTGCTCCTGTTGAGGACTGTTGAGGTGAGAGTGAACCCTGGTCAGATCAAAAGAGCTGTCTGAGGCCTCCAGAAAGAAGATTGTAGCAGCTAATAAATCTGATAAGGAATTTAAAAAGATTTCAAAAGAATTTGCAATCGCTGTCCGGAAAAAAGTGGAGGACATCCAAAACAATTGCCAACATGCCTATGTCTGGCCGTCACCCCGAGAACAGACTGCAAGATGCTAATAGAAGTCTCCAAAAATCCTAAAATGTCATCTCTGGGCCTACAGCATGTCTGGCTGTTGATGTAAAAGTACAACCCTTTACAATCAGAAAGAGACTGCACAACTTTAACTTTATGGGAAGTGTGCAAGCAGGAAACCTTTGCTCTCTAAGAAAAACATCAAGGCCAGACTGAAGTTTGTCAGCGAGAACGTAGACAAAGACTAGGACTTCTGGAATAATGTTCTTTGAACAGATGGGTCTAAAATTTTATTATGTGGACACCAGAATAGAGGACATGTCTGGTGTAAACCAAATGCAGCATTCCAGGAAAACAATCTCATACCAACTGTGAAGCATGTAGGTGGAAGTGTCATGGTTTGGAAAAGCTTTGCTGCAGCTGGATGTGACCAGCTCACCATCATAGAATCCACCATGAATTCTACTGTGTATCAGAGGGGGCTTGAGGACCCTGAAACACGACAATGACTAATAAATACCAATAAATCCACAGAGAAATACTCCTCATAGTCAAACCATTTGGAATGCATTGTGTTAACTGATCTTCACCGTGGTGTTTTCGAGTGTTTGAGAAAATATAAGCAAGTGACTTCATTATAATTCCATTGGGGATTTTTCTAGGCTTGTTGATGCTATTTAGCCAATACATCAGTGTAACCTAATTTATTAGTGTTTCATCCAGATTCAGCACTACCATTTTAACAATTGCCCCAGTTTATGAAACAATAGGGTATTTCAGAACAAAAGTACAAGGGTACTTTATATTTAAAAGTAAGTGACTAGGCTGTCATAAAAACTGAGTGAAACTTTAAATGTGTAAACAGCCACATAACTCACATATCTTATAATCTGGTTTTTTTTTTAAGTGACATTGGAAAATCTAGCTGACTTGGCAAAAGCGGGAAAGTCCTAATAGTAAAAATCTTTTGTAGCACTTGTTAGGGTCACCCTTTCCAATGATGGCCAGTGTTTCCACACTTCTAAAAGGATGTTTCTATTTCTGCTGAAACACTACCAACTGTATAATTCATGGCTGCCTTGCTGTACTCACAAATCCTAAGAGAGGACAAGAGCCTGCGCTTAAAGCAGAGGAGGAGGAAGGTGAAGATGAGTACCTGGGTCCAGATGCCATCCTCCATCTTACCTCATACTAGTTTAGATTAAAAAAGCACATATTCACAAATTTTGCAAGGCAGGTGAGCTGTGATGTAAGGTTTCAGTTACAGCTGAAATGATTTATCTACATTAGAGATAATGTTGATGTTGAAATAAAGCTGTCAAACATTTCTTTTTGTCAATTTCCTTTAACATTTTCAAAGTGGCCTACCACCTAGAGTGAGTTTATGACTTAACCAGAAAAGAGCAGCATTTCACCTTTAGGGCAATACTTATTGAGCTACAGAGGCTCAGACAGAAGTCAAGTCTGGAAGCATTTTCTTAAAATGAAGTATTACATACACTGCCTGTCCAAAAAAAATACACCTAGATTTAGGAGGTTGGAGCCTTCTATTGGATAATTACTGCATGGATGATTATGTTTCAGCTGGCAACAAGTTATATAACTGTAACTGATGCAGTGAGTAGCTTCTCATTACATAAATAACCATGTCGGAAGACACAGAAAAGATGTTAATCTTTTTTAGAAGGGTCAAATTATTGGCAAGCATCAAGCAAAGAAAACATCTAAGGAGATGCTGAAACTACTAAAATTGGGTTAAGAACTATCCAGCGCATTATTAAAAACTGGAAGGATAGAACCATTATCTCCGCGGAAGAACTGTGGTCGGAAAAAAAAAAATCCTGAAGACCATGATTGGAAATGACTTAAACATTTGGTGAGATCAAATCATAAAAAAAAATTTAAAAAACACAACAGCAGAACTCACACCTATGTTCAAAAGTAAGAGCATTTCCACAAGCATAATGTGAAGGGAACTCAAGGGATTGGGACTAAACAGCTGTGTAGCCATAAGAAAGCCACTGATCAGTGAGGCTAATCGCAAAAAAAAGCTTCAATTTGCAAGGCAGCATAAAGATTGAACCCTGAAGCAATGGAAGAAGGTAATGTGGTCCAGATTGCATGAAGTGATGCACCCATCATACCTAGTACCTACTGTACAAGCCTGTGGGTGCAGTTTGCAAAGCATTTAACTTTTTAAACTTTTTACTGTACAAGCCTGAGGTTGCTCCAGTTGGTCAGGTCTAGGTTCAGCAACATTATGTAATTAAATTAATTAAGTGACAACCCTTGTTATTGCGAGGTCACAGCACAATGAAATTGTACCTCTGCATTTAACTCATGCACACAAACACCGTGCAGCAGGGAGCAGCTATTGAAAGCACCCAGGGAGCAGTGACAGGGACGGGTACCTCAGGGCAACATACTGGTGAGGGGTTTGAACCCACAATCTTCCGATCCTGTGGCCAACTCCCTAACCACTAGGCCACCGCCGCCCTTAAGAATGAGGTCAGCTGACTACCTGAATATACTGAATAACCAGGTTATTCCTTCAGTGAATTTCTTCTTCCCTGATGGAACAGGCATATTCCAAGATGACAATGCCAGGATTCATCAGCTCAAATTGTGAAAAAATGGTTAACCACAGAGTCCAAGCCTTAACAGAATCTTTGGGATTTGCTGGAGAACAATTCCGTGCAGTGGTCTGACTTTCCTCATCATCTCTACAAGATATTGGCAAAAAATTAATGCAACTCTGTACGGAAATAAATGTTGTTACATTGCAGAAGCTAATCGAAACGATGACACAGTGAATGCGTCCCATAATCAAAGCTAAAGGCGGCCCAAAGAAATTGAGTGTATGACTTTTTTTTTTTTGGATGGGCAGTGTAGATTGCATAAACATGCAAGACTTAGCATTTCAAGGAAGCCCAACATGACCTTCAACCGCCTGGAAAACAAACATCCAAATGTCAATTCTGAAGCAGCAGAACTGTCATGTAAAGTCATGTTTCCTCAATGTTGGTGTTCTCACAAACTACAAAATACTGCCTGAGGACAAGTAGTTCTCACTCTGTGTCAAAATAAACTAATGTTCACCCTACAAACAGCACTTAAGCTCACCAATATATATTATTATATTATACACATTGCTCATTGGAATGCTCATTCATCCATTTTTGTGAATTTAACAGCTATTTTGAAAAATGGCAGACAACTAAATAGGTTATCCTGTCACTGTGTGACTTATTGTGATTTATTATCTGCATGGAATAAACTAATTAGCTTAACATGACTTTTCTGCAAATATTTCATTTGATAAATCATTACCATCATCATCATCCTGAAAAAGTTAATCAATTACTTAATTATGACACCACTTACTGTTGGCTATTGCTTATCATTTACAATAACGAAACCATGAAAGAAAGCGGTGTACTCTTCATGGACAGCACCTCAGTTTGTCAACGTTTTTGTTAACGTTTTAAACAAGGCTTTCCCTGAAATTTAGAATGAACGACAGCATAGCAACACTATATTTATAAAGCTGCTTTTCTAGATTTATTTGGCTATTCTATCCTTTTCTGCTATTGGTCTATTTTATATTTTTATCTCTAATGTCGGGGTTTCAAAATTCAGCCAAAGACCAATAGGCTTGCCTTTGATTGTCATTACAAAGAGATTATAACTGTACATGACTCAGTACTATCAGGCAACAAAGCAGATGGAGAGGACAGAAGTTCTCAGGCCCAAAACTGTGATTTACAAAATTTTCAAAATCATCATGCCAATTCTTTCTGTCATGGCCAGCTTTAATTTGTTTTTTTTTCCCCAGCAATCTATGTTACATTAACTCTTTAATGGAATTTCAAGGACTGACTGTCCTCTTGATGCCTAATATTTCCCACCACTTGACAGACAAACCTATGTGTGGTTTTAATGATGTGGCTGATCAATTTAAACATAAGTTGTTATAAATTGTATGTGTTAGTTATTTCTAAAACTCTAAATTAAACCTTTTTTGTATGATGATATGTGATATTTGGATGGACTTCCCATTAGCAACATCTTTCAAACCACAGGAATATATGTTTAAGGCCTCCTGTGAGAAAGTGTGTGTGTGTGTGTGTGTGTGTGTGTGTGTGTGTTTATACTGGGGAAGAGACCTGAGGCTTTTCAAACAAACAGTTCCTGCCCCTGGGGAAAAAGTAGCTCCTAATGAACGTTTCTGAGGTGAGGTTGCAAACATGCTTTGCAAAAAAAATACTCGTACCACAGTCGGCAGCACATACACACCCTGAACACAAATCTTCTGCCATGACACCTCTGTGCTCAACAAACACACAACTCAACATTTGATTCTTGTGGCCCACCTCATCTCTAGGCTCTCCTGATGCACTGATTGTGCCACTTCATATTTCCCTGAGGAAGGCTCAAACTATGGGATGCAATTTGAGCTGTAAAAGTCATACACACAGTCCGTGAGTAGTAATCACTCAATGAAAGCGCCCTTGTTTCTTCTACTTGTCTACCAGGCAGATACGAATACACACTGCCATTTTTTTCCTTCAGCATGCAATCTCACCTTTATCAGGAAAGCAGAGCCTATTAGTGAGAGTTCTTAAAGAAGCCCTAAAGGAATTCACCACAACAAGCCTATAAGTCTTGACAGCTCCATCTTTTTACTTCCAGTACTGCAAGAATGGACAACTTTACAGAACACAGGGGAAAAATCCTGTTCAACCTAATACAATTAAGATTTAACCAAAGACATTTAAAAGTTTAGATTTGTCATGTAATGTTGAGTTCCCAGGTTAAAATGCAATGCCACCAAATCATTATTTGAAATGGGCAGGAATAAACGTGTGTTGTGCTGAACTTGTAATTTTGTCTCAGACAAGAAAATGTACTTATATTCCTTAAAAATGTGAGAAAATTTTTTTAATAAAATTTTTAAAATTCAATAATTTAGTTACCTAAAACTTAATTTTTTGCAGTTGCTACAAAATATTTTGAGGATTACTGCAATTATTTGCAGTTTAAAGCAATCACGGATTTTGACACAGAAGACAGCAATGTCTGGTTTGATTTATGAAAAATATGTGCAAACTAGACAGTGTGTACAGCCTGCAGTACAGTGTATTACTTTGGCAGCAGGCCACAGCAAGCTCAGCAAGTGGATATTAGGGTTAAAAAGCCGATTAACTGCATTGACCATGTTCGACAATCATTATATATTATATAAAAACACACATACACACACACATGTGTGTGTGTGTATATATATATATATATATATATATATATATATATATATATATATATATACACACACATATATATATACACACACACACACACACACATATATATAATATAAAAACACACATACACACACACACATATATATATATATATATATATATATAAATAATTATATATATATACACACACACACACTAACGGTGGCGGGGTACCGGAGGGACGTCACCTCGGAGCCAGGAGTTAGGGACATACTTTTATTAGTCACACTTACAAAAACAAGGAACGGGGGACTGCAGTTCTAAACATGAAACCCTAGAACAGAGGAACTGCAGTCTAACCCTAGAGACTAAGTGGCCTATACTAAGTTACATATACTTCGTCATAGCCACCAAGTTACATACACCAAAACCACCCGTTACGTGTAGGCATAGCCTATTCAATGAGCCGCGCTCTGTTCTGACTCATCGGGGCTTAAATAGTCAGCCCCAATGATGCACACCTGCTTGCATTGCTCAGGTGTGCTCAGTCAGAACAGAGCGCCCTCAAGCGTACCCAAAACACCTCCTGTGACAAATACCTTATACGTGATAGAGAGCGCCCTCTAGCGTGCCCAAAACACAACACAGGTGACAGAGGGCGCCCTCTAGCGTGCCCAAAACACCCCACGTGTGACAGAACCCCCCCCAAAAGGCGCGGCTCCCGAAGCGCTAGAACAGAGCCGAACCCCTGGGGGGAGGCCAAAACAACAAAGCAAAAGTCCCTGGTCGGGACATACGGTCAGGTCCACAAAAACATAAAAAGGGCCCCCGACCAGCCATGTCAGGCAGCTGGCGGTGGTGAGGGGAATCCCAGCAGTTCGGTCCATCTTTTCGACTGGTGCCTGAACCTGACCCTAGAGTCGCTGGAGGAATCACCTGATTCCACGGAACGCCTGGACTCGACAGGACCTGAAAGGGAGCTACACAGAGACGTTACAGGGTTCACAGAGGAAGTCTTTTTCAATGAGTCTAAACTCTGCTTACAACCCCTGTCAGCCAGGATCCGCGCATCGCTTCTCCCTGAATCTCTGGTGCCGAAGTTCTTGTCCGTCTCCCTGAACCGATTCGTGCTGGTGTCTTTTGCCCTTTTCCTTGTCTGGGTCATACGTCCTAGTCGCTTGGGGCCCGGCGACGCAGTGTCCCAGCTTCTGGTTTCACTCTGAGGAGTTCTCCTTGGCTTCCTCCAAACGTCACCTTGTTCTGGGTTTGCTGAATTGTGGGGGCGAGCCGACGCTAGAGGGTCTGAAGGCAGCTGCTCCCTCTCTGCATTCGTTACCCGTTTTTCCGCTGGACTGTTCTCCGGATGCTCTGTTTCGGCTTTTGCCCTCTGGGTTCCAGCAGGCACTGGTGTCGGAGAAGTGAGTTGAGATTCGATGAGGGCCAATTTCACTTCCATACCTCTGACCTGTTTTTCTAGCTCAGTGAGCTTGCTGGCCTCATGACGGGCCTCTCTCAGGTCAGCCTGCAGCGCGATGTTGTGGTCCTGCACCCGTCTCAGCTCTGTCCGGCACTGATGCAACTGCCCCTCCATTGTGGCTATTTTAGCCTCCAGTTTCTTCCGAGTGGTTGGAGTTTCAACTCTCCGTGTGATCTGGCCTACGATCTGGTTTCTCTGTTCCTGTGTTCTCCTCAGTCCCTCTCTTTGGAAAACCATCACAGTGTGAATCTCTAATCTAGGGACCTCTCTGTCCTCTCTGAATTGGCTGCTCCGTCCATGACGCTCACCTTTTTCTGGAGCCAAAGTCTCCTCTTTTTCCTTCTTCCTGTCCTTCGAGACCGCGGCGTTCACCTGTGGCTTGGAGGCTCTTTCGGTCAGCTGCTGGTAGAGTCCTGTCAGCAACTCCTCCTGTTCTGCAAACCGAACATTTCTGCAGCTGATCAGCTCACCTCCGAGGTGGGACTGGATTGTCCTCGCCTCTCTGTGCCACACGGCCCGATCCCTCACCGGCTCCTCTCTGACTGACTTCTGCAAGCACATCGCAGCATGTTTACACCTCTGACACCTCTGTCCTTGTTGAAGTCCCGGTCTCCACCTTCCGAACCTCCTCTGACGACCACCTGTTGCCCAGCGCGGCCTCTTGAAGACAGATCCCCGCTGGTGCACTCTCCCAGCAGCCTGAATGATGACAGCAGCTTTGTTCATAGCATTAATATTTTTTCGCACTAAATAACCTCTAAAAGCTGCCTGGATGCGTATCGCTGACTTTCTCAACACCTGGAATCTTTCATGTTCACTTTTGCCCCTGATGTAGGACCTATAATATCCTTGAATGAAGATGGCTGACCTCCTTATGGCTTGGTACTTTACTACCTCCCTGTGTCCTCTGAAAGCAGCCTGAATCAGGGAAGCTGCCTGATGGTGCAGGATTACCGCCTTTCTGACCCTCTGACCTCTGAAGCAGGCTTGTAGGAACATTGCAGCGGAGTGAAATTTCAAAAATTCCTCTCTCTGTTTTCTGGCTTCACGTGTGGAACGATACCTCAGCTGAGTTGCAACAACAGTCTGTTTGATGTATAAGTATCGTGCTCGAGCACAGTGAGCCCTGTAAGCACCTTGTATAACAGTGGCAGCCTGGTGCTTCAGTTTCAGAGTCCGTCTGGTCTTCATCCCTCGGAATGCAGCTTGTAGAACAATGACAGCCCCTTTTTTCTCCTTCAAAGACTTCATTTCTTGCCTCATACTCTTACTAGCTCTATAATATCGCTGAACAGTCCTGGCTGCCCACAGTAGCTTCAGGTAGTGTTTTCTGCTCAACTGCTTCCTCACCTGTGCCTGAATGGTTACCGCAGCCTCATGTTCAATTCTCCTTTGCACCCGAACTTTCCTTTTAAACTTGCCACTAACCTGGAGCTGCTCCTTCTCTGCTTTCTGTGTAGCAGATGGCTTCGTGGTGCTGGGTTTGGGGGTCGACTTCTTGATGCCGCTTTCCTTGCTGCGAAGGGCTTTCTTGGTCGACCTCCCCAGTTGCACGGTGCAGGAAGTGGTCTCCACCATCTTCCTGCTCTCTATGTTAGGAACTGCCTTCTTTGCCACTGCCTCGCCTCTCTGGTTGCGGGCGGCCTTCTTTGCATTCCTCTCGGTGGGCGCCGGGCAGTCGCGGTGCGGCGCGGGGGACGCCGGCAGTCGCGGTGCGGCGCGGGGGACGCCGGGCAGTCGCGGTGCGGCGCGGGGAACGCCGGGCAGTCGCGGTGAACAAGGCAAGGCGCGTTTGCTACCAACCTCTTGTTGTGAATCGCGCTGGCCGTGTTCCCGCTATCAGCTGCATGCGGCGCTTTTTCCGCTGGCGGATCGCGGTTACTGGCGCGCGGCGCTCTCGGCGCTGAATCTCCGCGTTGAGCTGCTTGCGGCGTGGTTGGCGCCGTGCTTCCGTGTTGAGCAGCTTGCGGCGTGGTTGGCATCGTGCTTCCGCGTTGAGCTGCTTGCGGCGTGGTTGGCGCCGTGCTTCCGCGTTGAGCTGCTTGCGGCGTGGTTGGCGTCGTGCTTCCGCATTGAGCTGCTTGCGGCGTGGTTGGCGTCGTGCTTCCGCGTTGCGTAACGCCAGCCGTCAACGAAGCCCCGCCTTCCATGTCGCGTGCGGAAAACAACACGCGGTCCATCGTGTTGAGATAGCGCGGCGCCCCTGCAGCCATGGAGATCAGCATCCGGGAACAAAGCGCGAACCGATCCATGCGAAGCTCGGGGTCTGGGATGATATCGAGTGGGAGCAGCGACGTCGTATTCTTCAGACGGCGCTCCAGCTCCCTTGCCGTGGCCGCTGGCGTCCGTCGCACCCACTCCTCACCGTCCATATGCTCGCGGAGGTCCAGAGAAGTCGCCTCTGTCTCCCAGGTCTTCATCAGCTGCAGCGTCTGCTCGACAGCGTTGGCTGCCGCCCACAACACGCACTCCTGCTCGCCCTCGTGGCTCGTGACGTCCAGGTACTGGCGGCTCATTTCTGTAACGGTGGCGGGGTACCGGAGGGACGTCAGCTCGGAGCCAGGAGTTAGGGACATACTTTTATTAGTCACACTTACAAAAACAAGGAACGGGGGACTGCAGTTCTAAACATGAAACCCTAGAACAGAGGAACTGCAGTCTAACCCTAGAGACTAAGTGGCCTATACTAAGTTACATATACTTCGTCATAGCCACCAAGTTACATACACCAAAACCACCCGTTACGTGTAGGCATAGCCTATTCAATGAGCCGCGCTCTGTTCTGACTCATCGGGGCTTAAATAGTCAGCCCCAATGATGCACACCTGCTTGCATTGCTCAGGTGTGCTCAGTCAGAACAGAGCGCCCTCAAGCGTTCCCAAAACACCTCCTGTGACAAATACCTTATACGTGATAGAGAGCGCCCTCTAGCGTGCCCAAAACACAACACAGGTGACAGAGGGCGCCCTCTAGCGTGCCCAAAACACCCCACGTGTGACACACACACACACACATATATGTATATACATACATACATACATACACACACAGTACTGCGCAAAAGTTTTAGGCAGGTGTGAAAAAATGCTGTAAACAAAGAATGCTTTCAAAAATGGAAGTGTTAATCATTTATTTTCATCAATCAACAAAATGAAGTGAATGAACAAAAGAGAAATCTAACTCAAATCAATATTTGGTGTGACCACCCTTTGCCTTCAAAACAGCATCAATTCTTCTAGGTACACCTGCACACAGTTTTTGAAGGAACTCGGCTGGTGGGTTGTTCCAAACATGACTGTGTTTCAACCTACGTGTGACATTGATGATCATCAGCACCTGTTTGGTAAAATTGGTTGATCATACACCGACTATAATCCTACAAAATCCCTGACTTTGTGCAAGTGTACCTATAAGAATTGATGCTGGTTTGAAGGCGAAAGGTAGTAACACTAAATATTGATTTGATTTAGATTTATCTTTTGTTCGCTCACTTTTTGTTCGCATTTTGTAAATTGATAATAATAAACAATCATTATTTATATTTCTGAAAGCATTCTTTGTTTACACACCTGCTTAAAACTTTTGCACATTACTGTTAATATATATTTTTTTGTAAAACTGAGCAAACTGAGGTTAAGATTAGGGTTTGATTCAGAATTAGGCATAAAAAAAATTATTATTAATTATATAATTTGTGTGTTAGAATATTATATACAATTACATATGATTAAAATCATAAAGTGTTATATGTCCAAAACAGTGGCAATATAGGAGGGAAATATTCCTGGACTGTTTCTATTGGTCAAGTTTTTCTTAAAGTTTATAATACAACATAAAGGATAGTTGGTGTTATAAATAGCAGAATTAAATTGTTACTTTTTGGGAAGATGGAAAAAATGCTTAAGGTCAGAAAAGCTCCAGACTGTGTGGCTTGAAATAAAAGACAAAGCTTGACAATTCTAAAATATAGTTGAGATCCATGACCAATGCCAAAATATGTATACAACCTCTGAGACCTACTAATGCTGTATAAAAAGCAGATGTGTTTTGGTGTGTTTTGGTGTATTTGTAGGTAATTGTATCCATGTTTCCAAATATATTCATAATTATAAAAAATACTCTACAAGCTGTATTGGTTTTCATGCAGAACATGTTTAACCATTTTTTTTGTTGTTCCTGAGATAAAGGTTGGGGTCACATTTAAACATAGCAAAATCCATTTACAGAATAATTAAGGGGACAACACAAATATATTAATTCTGAACATGAGTGTGTATATATGTTTGTATGGATGTCAGTTTTACTACAGGTGCAGTGCAGAGGCACATTCTCTGATCTGCCTTCAGCTTGCCACTGTATCTCACTGCAACTGCAAGGGTGGAAGTTCTTTCTCAACTCAAACACGCACACACACACACACACACACACACACACACACACACACACACACACACACAGGAACACATACATGCACACTAAAAGAAGGCCTTTCAAAGTTAATCTCAAGTTTGTTCCATAAGGGTAAACAGATATAGGCTGCTTGACTGAGGTGACACAGTATGTAACTGTCATTTCCATGACAATATCAGCTATCAACTCTTCCATGTATGATATATGACATTAGCCTCCATGGCCACAATTACATAATGCTTGCATGAATAAAAAATAAGCATTGTGCCAGGCTCTTGGAGAACCCAGTATGATACACAAGATGTCTGCATGTGTTGTTTCAACAATCTCCTACTTAGAACAGCAGCCCATGCACAGCGCTTTGTATGTATAGAATAAAGATGTACATTCTGTAAATATTATTCTGACAATCATATGCTTTCTTTCTGTGAGTTTAATAAACAACAACATTCAAATCTTATTTAACAGCTGCTGCTGTTGAATAATCATGGTGCTCACAACTGTTTTGGTGGGAAATTGTGATCACTTTTGAAAATGTACAATGGTTTGTAGACAGCAGCTAAGTGTCTTTCTAAGTAAATTAGCTCTTTCTATAAAAGAGCTGCCCCATTCTATCAGATTCTCCCACTTCCTGTTTCATCCCAACTGCTCTTCTTTGGGGTTTATAGAAGATGTGTCTGATAAATGGCTAAGTCAGTAATGAATACTTTAAGAATAAGTGAATGTCTATACTTGCACACCAGCCACTAGGGATCCACAAGCCAGTGTATTTCTTTGTGCACGTCCAAAGCCTGGGTAAATGGGGAGGTTTACATCAGGAAGGGCATCCAATGTAAAACTTTTGACAAATGAAATATGCGGACAACTAAAGAGATTTCCAAATCGGATCGGTCAACAACGACTGCCACCAGTACTGTTAGCCAACAGGGTGTGGGTGGAACTTGGGCTACTGTTGGTCAAAGGAGAAGAAGAAAAAGCAGTAGAGGAAGACATGTCCGGGGGCAGGAGGAGATTGGAAGTGAGGGTAGAAACTTGGCAGCATGATTGGTAAAGGGAGAGAGCTGATATGGATAGAAAAAGGTTGATACTTTGTGCGTGCAAGAGACTACAGTACTGTGCAAAAGTTTTAGGCAGGTGTGAAAAAATGCTGTAAACAAAGAATGCTTTCAGAAATATAAATAATGATTGTTTATTTTTATCAATTTACAAAATGCAAAGTGAGCGAGCAAAAGAAAAATCTAAATCAAATCAATATTTGGTGTTACTACCTTTTGCCTTCAAACCAGCAACAATTCTTCTAGGTACACTTGCACAAAGTCAGGGATTTTGTAGGATTATAGTTGGTGTATGATCAACCAATTTTACCAGACAGGTGCTAATGATCATCAAAGTCACATGTAGGTTGAAACACAGTCATGTTTGGAACAACCCACCAGCCGAGTTTCTTCAAAAACTGTGTGCAAGTGTATGCAGAAGAATTGATGCTGTGTTGAAGGCAAAGGGTGGTCACACCAAATATTGATTTGATTTAGATTTCTCTTTTATTCATTTACTGCATTTTGTTGATTGATGAAAATAAATGATTAACACTTCCATTTTTGAAAGCATTCTTTGTTTACAGCATTTCTTCACACCTGCCTAAAACTTTTTCACAGTACTGTAGATGGAAGGGTAGTAAGACCAGGTGTATTGAAGGTGGTTTTAAATAGTTTTATCATGGTGTGGATGGAAGGAGGAATGGTATAGGTGTTATCCTGAAAGAAGATTATGCCAAAGAGAGTACCAGATAGGGTGATGAGTTTAAGCTGGAAGTTGAAGGTGTGATAATGAATGTGGTTAGTGCTTATGTCCTGCTAGATGGTTGTGAGATGGAGTATAACTCAGAATTCTGGAGTGAGTTAGAGGAAGTGATAGAGAGTATAGACAGGGAAAAGAGTTGTGATTGGTACGGACTTTAATGGACATCTTGGTGAAAGTAACAGAGTTGAGGAGGAGGTGATGGGTAGATATAATGTCAAAGAAAGGAATGCTTAAAGGATAGAAAAAGCAGTATTAAATACTTTTCTTAAGAAGAGGAAGGAGCATAGGGTAACATACAAGAAGACATACCCTTTGCAGGAGGGTCATTACGAAGGAGAATGGATACTGCAAAGCAGTGACAGGAGAGAGCATAGCTAAACAGCACAGGATGGTGGTCTGTAGGATGACCTTGGTGGTCAAGGAAAGGAGGAAAATGAGGTCAGATTTGAGGATCAAATGGTGGACGCTGAAGAAGGAAGACTGCGAGGTGGAATTCAGGAGTTAACATATGCACTAGGAGGTAGTGATGTGTTACCAGATTGTTGGGAAACTACAGCAAAAGTGGTTAGGGAGGCAACTAGAAAGGTACTTGGTGTGACATCTGGACAGAAGAAGGAGGATAAGGAAACCTGGTGGTGGAACTTAGAGTGTAAACAGAAGTGGCAAGTAGAAGTATGATAGCCAGAAAGATGAAGAAAATAGACAAGAGTACAAGGAGATGAAGAGAGCAAAGAAAGTAGTGGTGAAGGCTAAAGATAAGGTGTATGGTGAATTATGAGAGGTTGGACAATATGGAGGGAGATATGGACCTATACCGATTGGCTAGACAAAGAGACAGAGCTGGAAAAGGTGTGCAGCAGGTTAGGGCGGTAAAGAATTGAAATGGAAATGTACTCATAAGTGAGCAGAGCATGTATAACAGATGCAGATAATATGTTGAATAGCTCATGAATGAGGAGAACGAGAGAGAGAGAGAGAGAGAGAGAGAGAGAGAGAGAGAGAGAGAGAGAGAGAGAGAGATTAGATGATGTGAGGATATTGAACCAGGAAGTGCAGCAGATTAGTAAAATGGAAGTAAGCTGAAAAGGCTGTTGGTCCAGATGACATAACTGTGGAAGCATGGAAGTGATTAGGAGAGACTGAATTTCTGACCAGATTGTGTTAAACAATGAGAGTAAGTGAGAGGACTTGGAGAAAGCATATGGCACTGCTAGAGGGGAGTAGTGGTCTTGTATGAGGAAGTCAGCTATGGCAGAGAAGTATGTCAGAATAGTTCAGGATATGTATAAGGGTGGTGTTACAGTGATGAGGTCTGCAGTAGGAATGATGTATGCATTTAAAGGAAAGGTTGGATTACATCAAGGATCAGCGCTGAGCCCAATCTTGTTTGCAATGTATATTATCAGATTGATGGACAAAGTTAGATAGGAGTCCTCATGGACTATGATGTTTGCTAATGATATTGTGATCTGTAGCAAGAAGCAGCTTGAGGAGATTTGAGGAGTTACTTTAGGGAAAGAAAACGGTCTTTAACTTTAAAGAGACTTGAAAGACTTCATGGCCTAAAGTATTATGACACCTAGACCTAATAGGTGTGTTGATGTGTATCTTGTTGCATTTATTATGGAATGACACTCCCCTTCGCAACTTTAACAGCTTCCAAAAAAGTTCAGGTTTTAGACAAAATTTTGGAGTGTCTATAGGAATTGACCTAGTCTACCTTTGAATCCCAATAACCCACCTCTGAATTTGTGGCATTCTGTTCACAAAATCAGCTGAAGCTTAGCATTACATTTATATATTAGGCTTATGCACAGCTGTTTGCCATGAAAAAAAAATATTTCATAAAGTTCCTTATACACAGTTCTTGTACTGATCTTGCTTCCAATGTTTGTTAATGGAGACTGCAAGGCTATGGGTTTGATTTGTTTGCAAACTTGTTAGCAAAGGGTGTGACAGAAACACTTGAATGCAATAGTTAGGAGGGGTATCCTTTTGTTGTATACTTTTTATTTTGCCTTACCACACATCCCAGTGTCAGGTATTTCATATAATGTGTTTCATAAATGGAAGGGAAAACAAAGCGGATACATGCCTTTTCCACTTCTTAAATTGTGTACTCTTACCTTCACTTTTCGGCTTTCCTCTAAACATGTGCTACCATGTACAAGTGGAGACTGTACATGGAGTGCAAAGGTTCAGCTGTGGGTTAATGGTACACTCATTGATTTTAGACAGCTTAAAAGCCACAGCAGCTTTGCGCCTGACAGAGTTATGAAAAAATGTAATCCCAGGTGAATTTGATCAACGGCTAAGCTTCTTTCTCTCTCTCTCTCTCTCTCTCTCTCTGTCTCTCTCGCCTTTTCACACCTATGCTACATACAGCATACAGGAAAAAAACAAAAAACCTGTGACATCTGTATTTAAAAATAGACAGAGGAACAAGTTTGTTGCAATATTGTGAATTACCATACTAAAAGAAAGCTACTTCATTTAAATCTAATTAGCCTAATTACAGAAACACAAACAAGTCCATTATAGAGATGCAATTTTGAGCAATAGTCCATGTATTGCTGTAAAATTTATAAGCCACTCTCTATGTCATTCATCATTGGTCAGTTTTTGATGGTGGACCACTTTCAGCACAGATGTGCCACTAATAAACATTATGTGTAAACTTTAATGTAATGCTTGTTTAAGCACATTGGACACATCGTGTTGTTTCATACATCACTGTCACAGTTATGGGTGTTCAACAGGCCATAAAACATCTAGTCAACAGTGGTAGTGTGGTGGGATTAATGGTTCTATGATGATCAGTTTATATGAATCAGAGAGCTGCAGGGTAGGGAGAAATCGTTATTCAGTCATGTCATGTCAGTTTTATTTACATAGCATTTTTTAAAACTGTTGTTGTCACAAATCCAGGTCCAAGTGAGTAAGCCAAGGGCAACATTGGCAAGGAAAAACTTAAAACTGGAGGAAGAAACCTTGAAAGGAACCAAAACTCAAAAGAGAAACCTATCCTCCTCTGGTCGACATCAGCTAATCAAGAGAGTAAAGAAAGAGAAAGTGCAGAACTCGCTATAACAGCCTAACTAGAAAGATGTACATAAATTCATACATGATGTACATAAATTGTAGCTAATGTGGATCTCATATGTTATATGGTAGTGATCTGAGATCACTGTTGACTATGGAATAATGGCTGTGTTGTCCACCTGAACATCTAGTCTAAAGTATGGTTATGGTAATGAGTGGGCCTCATTAAATTTTGGATAAAACCCATAGTATTGAGGATAGATGTAAAGGCTAATTTCAGTGAGTCTTGTTTTTCTCAAAATTAATATTGATTATTACTTTATTTTTCTATACTGCTAGGCTTGATAGAAAATTTATGAACTCCTTTAGGAACAGTGAATAGGGTCCTGGTGGCCTATAGATGGTAATCACTGAAAAGTGTTTTCTTTTGTATTTGAATTGGTTATATTCAGGAAAAGAGTTTCAAAAGAAGAGAAGTTTAAACCTCTTCTTTGAGGGTTTTTAATGTATAGCTGCTATACCTCCCAATCTGCAACTGAAGCCAGGAATGTGTACATAGCTGTAACCATCCATGTTTCTGTAAGTCACAGGACATCAAAATCTTCATCAGTGATCGTCTCATTTACAATTACAGCTTTAGAAATTAGTGACCTAATATTGAGAAGTTCCAGCTTTAGAACTAAAGTGCTGTTGCTTGCTGATTTAGAAAGATTAACATTAATCAAATTGGTAGTTTTGGTTATGGATAGATTTATTTGGGGAACAGACACATTCTCAACATGGTGACACTTGAGTGCCACTTCACTGGAGCTCAGAGACAGTCGGTTTAGACAGTCTGTCTGTGGCCTGGTCCCAGCCCTGGATTGTCAGCAGCTGCTACTTAAACTACTCTGCCGATTAAAGGACTATGGGCAATTCTGCAAACCCAAGAGAGATTCTGTGGTCAGAACCTGAAGACTGAAGGAAGGCTTTGAAAATGGCAAAAAAAAAATTGTGCAAGGTAAAAGATATCTCTAAGGTGGCCATTAATTGTACCTCTGTTTTCAACATTGTAGGCCATAATTTTCTCATACAGCTTATTGTTGTAAGTAAAGCTTTCATAGCTCTATTTACTGTCTTGCTAGTGGTATAATAATGTTTTGCTGTCTTGTTATTATTGATGTTCTAGCCAGGCAGAACAGACTATATAATTCATAAAGCTGATTTTAGTTAACAGGGTTTACAGTCTTATTTGAATTCGTACTTTTCCACTGATCAGTGTAATCAATAAAACAGAACTGACTAAAATGTTAAGCAAGGCCAGAAAAAATTATAAAAGAAAATAGAAAAGGAAAGTATGGAGGTAGGGGAAAGACAGAGGGATAAAAAGTATATAAAATGAACAGATGAATCAAAGCAAAATAATTTGTGCTCCCCCCTCCCCCAAAAGGAAAAAAATCCCAAATTATCACTTCCACAGGGGAGTCCAAGGCGCTTTCAAGTGGAGGTGCATGCATAAGTGAACAAATTAATTTGAAAAAGAAAATGCACTGAAATGAACCACTCCGGCCTTCAAAAAGGTTCAGGCAACAACTTCAGTTGCTAGAGGCAATAAGGGTAACCTCTCTTCTTTAACACAAGCTTAAAAGGATGCATATTCTACATTTTTGTTGCATTTAATGTTTTCCAATCTTTTGCACCAAAAAGATGCAAACTTTATTTTAAACTATAATTTTCCTCTGTTCTTTGTAAGTTTATGATTAGTCACCCTGTACTGTCACTCATTCACAATGCAGTTTGGACTGAAACAGTCCTTATAGCTTTAGATAAATAATAGATCTATATAACTGCATTGGTTTTCTTTACCAAAGAAAAACATTACATTCTGAAGTGAAGTGAAGGGCATGTTTACATACCTTTAGAAACTGTTATTTCAATGTGATTTTCCAAAAATACGTACCCTTTAAGGGAAGCAAGTAAATTTCTGCAGATGCATCGCGCAGCTGCATAGGGCAATCCATATGACATACAAATATACGCAATAAGTTATGCAATTTGCCTGCTAAATCAAAGGGTATTGTTGACCACATCCTCATTTCTTGGGCTGTAGATTTTGTCACAGTTACTGTGAAGCGTTGGAAAGAATGTAAGAAAGCTGCAAAAATAACTAGTGGCATTACACCAGTGAGCTAAAGGCACAATATTTGTTCTGAAATCTTAGACCATCTTGCTAAAAATAGACTTCTACTACTGTCTGTCTTTTGCTGAGATGAGACACAGATATAAGGGACAGCACAGCAAGAGTTCAGAGTGTGTGCGCACACGCATGTATGCGTGGGTGTGTGCCTGTGCGCAGGAAGACAACCGCAGCCTTTTTAAACTATCACAACTGATTTCCTACCACAAACATTCCTCTCTTCACTTCGTGATCTGCAAACTGTGAGCATCGACATTTTCACTTTTTTTGTGTGGGCGTCGCATTCATTAGGATGCGTTAGAGATGCAGCTACAGTTTAAAATGCCAGTGGCACAAAGACTGCAAAGACTCTGAAAGCATGCACTAAATAAAAAGCAGAAGTTTTGCCTTGACTCTGTGATTCAGGCAATGTATTATATTTGTTTGAAAACTAGAAAATATAAGCCTTGAATCTGAGCAAAGTCAAATGCAAAATGTGGTTTTCAGTCAAATGGGGGTCTATTATGTAGAATCATATAAGCTCATACATTAAAAAGTCATATATTGTTATACAATAAGTTGTAGTAATAACTGCTTTAAGAGTTACACAGGTATGCAGGAAGGTCTTGCAATGTGATGTGGTCAAACTGAGCAAGTGCAGATTAACTGTCAAGCTCATGCAGACCTTATTTACTTTGCTTTAGGCTACTTATATATTTTACCTTTATATTTAGTACCATTATCACATCAGTGGGTGAAACAGCTAAAATATAACATGGATTAATTTTTTGGTACACAATACATCACAAATTTTATTTTTACTCATAATTTGCTAAGACGCAATCATGCCACAACTACAGTACTGTGAAAAAGTTTTAGTGCTGTAAAAATGCTGTAAACAAAGAATGCTTTCAAAAATGGAAATGTTAATCATTTATTTTCATCAATCTACAAAATGCACTGAATGAACAAAAGAGAAATCTAAATCAAATCAATATTTGGTGTGACCACCCTTTGCCTTCAAAACAGCATCAATTATTCTAGGTATACTTGCACACAGTTTTTGAAGGAACTCGGCTGGTAAGTTGTTCCAAACATGACTGTGTTTCAACCTACGTGTGACTTTGATGATCATTAGCACCTGCTAGGCAAAAGGTAGTAACACCAAATATTGATTTGATTTAGATTTTTCTTTTGTTCGCTCACTTTGCATTTTGTAAATTGATAAAAATAAACAATCATTATTTATATTTCTGAAAGCATTCTTTGTTTACAGCATTTTTTCTCACCTGCCTACAATTTTTGCACAGTACTGTATATGTGTTTAGCTTATAATGAAACATAGTTGGTTAGTCTTCCTAAAGTAATGGCGATATCAAGACACCCTCAGCACAAAAATGGCTACATATGAAAACAAGCTGTCAGAACATTAGCTCTCCACTTTCTCTGTTGTAGTATATTTCAGTTTGCTCCAAAATAATACAGTTTTGCACTCTGTGCTTTTAGGGCCCTAAGGGCTAGATCATGTAAATGGGGTGAAGGCCATGCCCACTGAGGCTCCTGGTACTTGTCTTGAGATATGATTTTATTGTGCTTTTAAAATCAACGGTAAGCTACTCTGGTACTCTGCTCAGCAAAAAACTAATTAAACCCAAAAGCAAACAGGCATATTTTAATGTATTTTAGCAGTTAACATTTACTGGCCACTTTATCTGAAACACCTACCTTAAGCTCTGTCTTGCTATCTTACAATTAGGGACTGTAGCCTGTTAGTCACTGTCATGTCAATTCATGGCCAGTTTTTAAGTAAGCCTTTGTTGTTTGGACATTCTTGGATAACCTCTTTTTTCTTCAATCTAACCAAAACACCTACATTTGTAGCCACTACCATATCAGTGTGGTATGGTCAAGAACCCAAAAATACATCCCAAATACATGTAAGGAGGTAAGGAGGGGTCATGTGTTTAGAAACTAATTAGCAATACAGCTAGAAATGAAGTAAATTGTGCACCAGTTATCTGTAAGATGATGGATTCTTATAAATTAATTAGTGAGTGGAAGTAGCATGTATATGTTTCTAATTCAATCACAATGGGCATAAACCAGTGTAGTCAATACAAAGCTGGCTGCATCATAGCTCTTCAAGAACAGTAACTTGTATCTCATTTCTGATAGCTGATAATTCAGCTTTTTCTGTTGGCCTTAGTCAGAACATTACATCACCGCTTTAAGAAATTCTCTGTAGATGGACAGATGAGGACTGAAGAAGCACGTGTGCTGTGCTTTTAGTCTCTGGACAGTTGTCCTGGCCACCCTGATAGGTTGTCAGTGCGGCAAGAGAGAGAATGGTAGCAATCCTTAGGCACCCTTCAACTATGGGATAAGTCCATCTTCAGCAGCGGATAGTGGAAAGTGATATAATACAGATTTATCATAGAGGAGCAAAAAGAAGAATGTCAGTCAGTCATTGTCTGACTCTTGTCCCAAGCGGGGTTGCGGGGGAGTGCCGGAGTCCATCCCAGCTCACACAGGGCGAAGGATGGGGGAGAGAGAGGGAAAGGAATGTTCCCTCATGTCACAAACCAAACTACCTGAACAGGAACCTGAAACCTGAACAGGTCGCCAGCCCATCGCAGGGAGGAGCGTGACAGGGACGGCACCTTGCTCAAGGGTACCTCAGGGCAACCTATTGGGAAGGGGTTCGAACCCCGATCCTCCGATCATGTGGCCAACGCCCTAAACACTAGGCCACCGCTGCCCAAGAAGAATGTTATTTGTAAAGTAGTTTGGTTTGTGACATGAGGGAACATTCCTTTCCCTCTCTCTCTTACTGCCTCCCTCTGGTTCTCTTTCTCTCTGTCTTATTTTTTCATACTCTCTCTCTCCCTGTTTCTCTCACTCAGTAAGTTTAGATGCACAGTTGTGTTTGGTGCCTAGGAGCAGAAAAGCTCTGTCTGGTTTGTGCAGATGTGCTACATAAGACATCCTGAGCAAAGCTCAAAGTATCTCCACAATCTCTGAACAGCAAAAGGAATGGATCCAGGACTCAGCATGCAATGCAAAAAGAACAGCTAGAGAATATGATATGAAAGTAGTTTGAGAAGAAAACCCCCTGATATCCTCTAAATCCTGCTTCATCCAATGTACCACTGATGGAACATACTAAACCTGGGTTTGGTCTCCGTTTTTTGCTGACAGCATAGGTGTAAACTCTGGAGTGTAATACACAAATAATATTAAAATTCTAAATTCTAATATTACATTTTCTCAAAAATGAATGGTAATAGCCATTGTTTGTTTACGATCTGGTTTATTGGATGAAATAAATGCTAACATCTTTTTAAATACACCATTATACTGGAATACTGGTATAATATTAATTGATTCAAAAATTCACCTTAGCAAGAAACAAGAGGTTCAATGTTTTCTCGCTTCACAGCAAAATACAAATAATGGTAATTATTATGTGTTTAGCAGGCAAGACTTCCATAGAAGATCTTGTTTAAGCTCATATATCTCCCATATTGGGGTATGTCCATATCTGAAATGCTTCAGTATATGGAAGTGAAATGTTTTTTTGCTACACTTTTGTATAACTGCATAGAGGCAGGATACTGTCTTAATTGCTTGTTTTGGAGCAAGAAACACACACATTTATAATGAAATACAGAAATATTGCTTGTTACATAAAAACATTAAGAATGTCTTTAATAAAGGAGAAGTGTAGACTAAATGGCAGAAACAGTTGCTTTTCCCCCCTCAACATTAAAGGGTTCTAGTTGCAGAGCTGCAAAGGGCAGATTAACTAAAATAATTTAAAGGGACCCACAGAAAAAGGGAGTCTGATAATACAATCAAGTAAAGAACACAAAACTATAGTGACATATAGAATTTCCTACAATAGTTTTATGGCTGAGCCTCCTTAAAGGAGCAAATGAAAAACAGGAATGAGAGAGGGGGGCTGAGGGTGCACAAAAGGCATAAAACAGGTAGTGACTAACACTTGTACTGAAGTGAAAGTGACTAATTGTTGTTGTGAAACACGGCAAAGCATACAGTGAGACACAACAAAATGCTTCCTCTGCATTTCACCCTTACTTAGTTTGCTCAGTAAGGGGCAGCTATTTAAAGTGCCTGGGGAGCAGTCAAGGGGACAGCACCATGCTCAAGGATACCTCAGGTCAACCTACTGGTCTCGTATTCAAACCCACAACCTTCTGATCCTGGGCCCTAACCCCTAACCACTAACTTAATTTACTACATACTGAACTGATTACACAGAGTGGTTCTTTCAAGGAACACATGACATCATGGACTACAGGGGCTGTTTAAGGTGCAACTTCTGTTACTCAAACTGCTGTTTTAGTTCTACTGTTTCTTTACATTTTTTTCATTTCAGTTAATATTTTAACAATAAAAATAAAATTAATATATTCGCACAAGGAAGGGAAAATACTTGCACTTAGCTGAGTTATCCAAATTTCTTACCAATTTACAGCTAATTCCATTCCCCTGCTAGAATGGAAAACACCTAGACATGCAGTAAGAGTAGGCCTATTGCATACTCATTTAGACATATTTCAGTATTACTTTACTGTGCACAAAACAGGGTAAACATTTGCTGCCTCTATATATAATTACATCTATCAACATGTAAACCCATGAGCCTGTGAATTGATATTTACTTTTTAATATTATAAAATCCCAACTTTTACTCTCAGCAAACTTCCCACTTAATTACCTGTTACTGCTGAAACTGGAATCTTGTTCAGATAGGAGGTCAGATGAGGTCATATAAGACTAAAAAATATATTTTTAGCCCTGAATGCCTTAGCTGAGTCCTGCGGATAAGGATCTAATTTTCCAGTAAAGTGTGGGAGTGTCAACATTAACAAATAGGTTGGCTTAAATGTAATTTGCAGTTTTCCCCTGTAATCCTAAATTAAGATAATCAGCCAAGATGTTTGGTGTCTTAAATTTGCATCTTTTAGTTTTGCACCAGAACTATAAGGCTAATATAGCTAACAAGTGATGAAACCCTATCCCTAAGCACCATTTACAATGATGTAAACCATAGTGATGTAAAATCATCACACAGCAAAAGATTTGTCTGTCTAAATATCATACAGCTGCATCATTTTAAAATCACCATGCTCTTTACTTACAATGTGGAGCACTGTTAGGAAACATGGCATGCACTTGGTCAAGCTAATGACATTTTGAGGGTTGTACCTGCCTATTTTTTTAAGGAGTCTTAAAATGGGTCCATCTTGGACCTTATCATAAGGTCTAAGCCCAAATATCTAAGCCCAAATATCAACTTTACAGTTGAAAGGGTTACCTGGGGATAGTAGCAGTGTATAACTTGCTGCTGGTCAATGCCAAAGTTAACTAATACAGGGATAGCTGGAAGAGAAATTAAAGCACTGGGGTGAACACAATGCCCCCTGCCCTGAGGAACTGAATCAATACTGTCTGTTGAGGATGAAGCGCTGTTAGTCTAATGTGTATGACAACAGAGCCTGAAATACTCCTAAGTGCTTAAATGCCTATTGACTTTGATGCTGCCCAAAGCTTGTTTCCCGAGCAGTGATGGGAGAGAAAAAGGAGACTAAGAGAGAAATGGGATGAAAGGGAGAAAGAAAACAGGTTGAGTTTAGCATTTGTCTGAATGTGAAACAGAACTGCATACATTTCCGTTATCCACTTTAATGACAGAACGATGAGAGAGAGAATAGAGAGTAAATAATAAGATATAGGAATAATGCTGGTCAATATATAATTTAAAAAGGTCTTTCTGGTGTCATTAAGAACACTGAATCTGAACTTTAAAGATTTAAGTGATATAATCTTTTTGCATACCCTCTAAAAACAGGTCATAAATGGTTCTTGGTTTAGGCATAACACTATCAGACAATCCTTTAAATGAGAGAACCTTTACAATATCTTTACAAATGTTTGTTTATATTTTATAAAACAAATATGCATAAACATCCATGTCTGCATCACATGTGGTTATGTAATAATGATCAATATTTCTAGTTGATTGTGCATGTGTGTAATGTTTTACGTTTCATGCATCTTGTGTAATCTTTTTGTGTGGTTTTCATTTTCCTTCCACCTCTTGTAAAACCTCTAGAAAAATGCTAGGACAGAGCTAGGACTCAATTTCAATTCAATACTGTCCAGAAAGGGCTACAGAAGGACCACTGAAAAGTTCTTTAGTGGAGCAAAGTGTGGAGCAAACAATTGTTTTTTGTCATTTTAAAGACATAGAAACAACAGACAAAACAGTCAGGTCAAAGCAAGCTGTTTCAGATATGTTATTTGACTATAGAGAAGGAGCTCTCTGGAGTAACATTTGGAACATATCATGACATCATTAAACCATATCATCCAGCCCTGCAATGAAACTGGGGTTGAGGCAGAGAGATGAGAGCAAAGGGATGAGGCAGAGAGATGACAGAGAGAGCTTTATTTCTCCCCTCTGCTCTTGTCTTTCGTCGGCTAATGAATTAAAGCTGACGTTTATGCAGATGAATAGTCTTGGTGCAGGTCACTCCATCATAGTTTAAAGAGAGCGCTGAATGATCTGAGCTTTTAAGCTGTGAATGACTGGCACACTTTCGGCAAGCAGCGCCAGGGGTTTTAGTCTGTCTCTATGGTCGAATCTATGAAACTCAATTATCACTCACATCTTTCAGGCCAGGCCTTTTCCCCTGTCTCTTTTCGTTTCTTTTTTTTTTTTTTTGGGAGGGGGATCTCCAAAGCCTTTTTATGTAACCATAGCGCTTTTTTCTTTTGCTGGAGCGCTTCCTCGTGCCCACGTTCTGTGCCGGTGGGGTTTGTACTACCTTTGTAAAGCCTCTCTCCTCCTCCTCCTCTCCATTCTAACTAACTCTTTTTTTCTCCCTCTCTCTCTCTCCAGCTGTCTTTAGCTGGCTCAGTGTTAATTATTGAGGGAGTTTTATTCAGTGAGTGGTGTGCTGCTCCAAGCCCCCTCCCCAAGCCACCCCCCAACTCTCACATCTTCCATTCTGACACCACCCCCCCATCTCTCTCATCCACCAGCTCACATAGATAACTCAGCACATCTGCATTAGTTAGGGTGTGACTTCAGTGCTGCCTGAAGTCTGTGCATGCAAGCATCAATGCATTAATGTTTAGTTTTTTCCCCACATCCTTCACACTGGCCTTATATGCAAACCAAAGGAAAAGCAGGGCTAACCTATGAAATCAGCCAATTTTTTTTTCCCTTTTTCATAAAAATGAATCCATTTAATTGACTATTAGGTTAATCTTTATGTTAAGTTATGGCTTTACACAATATATATATATATATATATATATATATATATATATATATATATATATATATATATATAAGAATTCTGAGTAGATGGCAGATATGATAAGATTTCTAGCACATCATCAGGTCACAGCATCAGATTTCGCCATGAAAATATTTACTAACCCATTCACATGCACACATATGTTAATGATCATGCATATTATATATATATATATATATATATATATATAATTAAATAATTTTAAAAGTAACTTATCTATTTTAAGAAGTCATGGTAAAACCCAATGCTGTGATATGATGACGTGCTAAAAATCATATCTGCCATTTCATATAAAATTTTGGCACTTTCAAATAGCACTGCTCAACAGCTGCATTTCTCACACAGTACAACTCCTCTGTTCTAATGTAGGATATTACATCATATGCGTTTGTGGGGAATATTAGTGTTTTGCTACAGAGGGCATGAAATAAATCAATCAACTTTTTTTTTTAACCTCTGTAACTCAAGAAACTATCATCAAGCACTCGCCAGTATCTTTGCGGTAATTTTGGAGTAAAAGTTCTATTAAGCATGTAAGTATTCTGTTAAGTATGTAAATGAATCAATGATTGTCCATTTTATTCATTGTTTTTTCATTCTTATATAAAGTGTCAAGACCAAACAAAATCCTAGGTGATTGTAATAGTCAAAACATTTGACACACATTGCAAAACTTCTTCTATGATCAAATTATAGTTACAAATTTGAGGTCCTCAATTGCAACTTGGTATCATTGTGTGTATGTGTTTGTCTGTGTGTCTGCCTTTTAATGAATGGCCCACCTATTTCTGAAACAGGCTCCAGCTTCACTGTGACACTCGGTCAGGAAGGACAGCTCAAATAATGGACTGGTAAAGTTAATTGGTAACTGTTAGTAACTGTTACTAATTTATTATAGTAATTTATAGCAAAATATTAATTTTGGGATATCTACTTTTTACATAATTGGTGTGTTTAATGTGTATGTCCATGTTTTTACAAAATATCAGTCATTTTAGATAATCAACAGGCATATAGTCGCTGGCTTTAATTGTGAAACTGACCAGCATAGAGTGACAATTGAAAGCAATATATTGGATCTTATAAAAAGAGCCAACCTTACCTAAACAGGACCAACTTTGATTATCTTAAAGAACAGCAGTGTAAAATGTGTATTTTGAACATTGATGTGTTTTTGAAGATGGTGATTTCTCTTTGTGAGAAACTTGTTAATGGATAAACCTAGGTGCTAAATGGATAAACTTAGTCATGAGGGGACTGTAAATGTAAACTGCTTGATTCAGGTTTGTTTAATGCTAATGTGTGCATGTAAATGTTATGTCATTATTACATACTCTCAAAAGATTCAATTTTGGAGCATTCATATTGCGTTACAACTACAATGTTATTAACAATACAGAGAATTGTAGAGTTCAAAAGTAACAAAATATGTTTAAAAATAAAAAAAACATTGATACTGTACTGTCTACATCCCAAAAGCACACCAAGAAATCTACCTCTTCTCATTGTCTAAGGAGCACACTGTCCTCTTATAAACTGCTGATTCCTTGGAGGGGTGAGGCACATGCGGAGTGGCAGAGAGAGAGGGAAGCGCTGTCTACTCAGTCACCCTCCACTCACTGTTAAATATTCAGCCACTGTGCCCAGCCTGTGAGGAAGCAGTATGTTTAATGTATAAAGACAGACAGATTAAGACAGGGGAAAGCCTTCTGGGATCTCTGAAGAGGGTTTAAAGGGTTGCATGGCCCTCTCTAGATGGACAAGGCATGCATCCCTTGTGCAAAGAGGAGTTGTGTGTGTGTGTGTGTGTTTGTAAGTTTGTGTATACACCTACACTTTCATGCATAAACTCATGTCTCTGTCCATTTGTGTGCTGGACTACATCTCTCATGGTCTTTAAATAGCTTTAGTCTCATGTGCAAAGTACTTAAATCAACACAATTGTCACAAAGAGGTGAAAAAGTCATTTCTGTATTAACTACCTCGTTTCATTCTGTAGGGTACAAACACACACACACACACAACACGCACAGTGAACTTGAGCCTCAGGCAAAGAGGATTTGATTTCTCCAAATTCACTGTCAGATTCTCAAAGATGAAATGTGCGCACTGCTTTAAAGCACTCTGCCTGAAATAACTTTACAAGCTGAAATAACACCAAAAGCTCAGAGCCTCTTGCTTAACACTGCACGGTTAATTAACTTCTCTCATGCAACACTGCGAGCATTGAGCCCATAGGTGCAAACCAAGTACATTAGCTCAGGCCAAAAGTGTAGAAAAAAGGGTCTCTACTTATTAACACTTAACAATTTGGATGCCTGAAAGATTCTTTTTAGCCGTTTTTTTTTTCCAATGAAAGTGGGTCAGATAATCCAAAGTTCCTAGTTAATAACAACCACATAAAATGTAATTTAGGCAATTAGTAATGTAGATTTTGGAACAAGTATTATGGTGATAATACTATTTAGGTCATTACATTTTAAAATGAATTACTTAGCGATATTCAGGTACTGAAACAGGTACTGAATTTTTATATCTAGTCCATGGGTACTTACAATCTTAACACAATGTCAATATATTTATTTATTTATGCCTTATAACTTCAGCTAATCCTGTCATTTTTAGCGTTATGCACTGATCATGGTAATATACTGACACTCTATGTAGTGTACTAAATACAGATCAGCCACAACATTAAAACTAGCTATGTGTTGCCAAAAAACTCTGATCAATGAAGCATGGAATCCAGAAGACCTATGAAGGTGGGCTGTGGTGTCTATGCCAAGGTGTTAGCAGCAGATCCTTTAAGTCTCCTGTATGACTGGGACTAGATTTGTCCAGTGCATTCCACAGATGCTTGATCAGATTAAGATTTTGGGAACTGGGGGGCAAGGAAACATACTGAACTCTTTGTCATGTTCCCTCAAACCATTCCTGCAGAATTTTTGCAGTGTGGCTGGGCTCATTATCCTGCTGAGAGGGGGCACAGCCATTAGGGAATACTGTTGCCATGAAGGGGCGTACTTCATCAGCAACGATGATTAGGTAGGTTGTATCTGTCAAAGAAACCTCCACATAAATGCCTGGACCCAAGATTTCCCAGCAGAGCATTGCCCACAATGTGCCACTGCCTCAAACTGCTTACCTTCCCTCCATAGCACATCCTAGTGCCATCTTTCTTATGCAAGCAAAGCGCATGCACATGATGTAAAAGAAAATGCAATTCTTCAAACCGGGCCTTCACCTTCCATGTCCCATTGCCTGGTTTGAAGAATCTCCATAGTAGGTGCTTTTACTGGACAGCATGGACACACTGGCCAGACTGTAGCTACATTTGCGGCAATGCACTGTTTCCTGACACCTTTCTGTCAAAAGCTTCTTTACCTTTTTCACACTCTTCTGTAGGTGGCAACAGACTGATTATCCTTCGATCTGTTAACAGTTGACCTACTTTGGACCACTTTTGGTCCTAACCACTGCATTGCCCAACAGATACTCTGAGCAAGTCATCCACTTATCACCTTTTCCCTTGTCATTCAGATCCCTACGCCCATTTTTCCTGCTATCAACACATCAACTTCTGTGGGTTCAACGTTATAACTGATCGGTGATGGTTCACGAGGGGACTTGTCCGCTTCACACCTTCCTTAAAGGTCGAGAAGAAAAGAAGACAAAGCTGAGCTGTTTGAGTCACTACTGACTCGTTAACCCATTAATTTCTCCTCAGCTACGTTTTCATGAAGAGCATGCATGGTTGACGACGAAACCTCTCTCAGTCTGATCATCTGAAGTTCACTGGCTGGTGGTGATCAAGGCGCGCGCTCCCGCAGCGGCAGGGCACGCGCGCGCCCAGCTCTAGACTTACTGGGATTTTAGAGAGCTATTTATACCCTCCTCTTTACCGCGCTTTCTGTAAAATCGCGAGGCGAGTTAAACGCTTTCAAGGGCGAATACACTCGCTCAACGACACTGGTTACACGTTAAACACATTTTTAATCTCCCGAAAGTTTTCTTCAGCCGCTCCATCACGGTTAACACAGCCATGCAGCGAGCTCCGTCTGACAGCTGGGTTTTGATACACCTGTCCCGCCCGGGAGAAGGAAGGAGAGAGAAATGCCCCTCACCGTGCTCCTCACGCCCCCAGCAGCTCCCGCTGCTCGACTCCGGCTCTGCTCTCCCGCGGAGCTGCCTCTTCATAGGCCGAGCGGGTGTGCGCGGAGGGCATCCCTCATCCTCCTCCTGCCACCTCGCTGAACTCTGCGGGCTTCAGGGCGTTTGCTCGGTGCTACTCGACGCTGGAAGAGAGAGGTCCTAAAGCACCGTGCACGAACACGGGTTTAATGCTGCTGATGGAGAAGCCGTTTACCCACCTACTTTTTCATTGACCACGCCCCTGTACTGGGATTGGTCCGGAGTGTCCGGCCCCTGTGATGCAATTGGTTAATAAACCCAGACGCCATTGTAAGCCTGCTTTCCCTTAGAAGGCTTACAAAATTTTAGGCTGCGTCCCAAACTGCATATTACCACACTGAACCCTGAATTTTAGTGGCTGACGGCACTTGTTTGAGGTCCAGACCTTCTAGGATGAGAAAGATATGTTTCCTTTGGAAACTATGAAACGCTCATGTACATAAAGAGAATGTACTCATTTACATGTACAACAGTTGCAAATGCTGTGTGTGAAATGTAATTGAATGTTTCAAACTACAGAACAAGACAAATCTTTCTCTGAAGTGTTAAAAGCTTAAGGGTGTAGCTTATCCTAAGAGATCTTTGAAGCGATGGATCATCAGTCGTCGTGTGAAGACAGCAAGGCTCTCAGCAGGTCTGATGGTAAGTGAAACTTGTTTTCTGACATCAAGCCTTTGAGAACTGGGAGATCAAGTCGGGCTGAGCTTGATACGTTAAAACCCATTCAGTAATTGTAATTCAGTCGTTTGCAATCAGTATTGTAGTATGTATAAAAGTATGCAATTTGTGACCAGATTTAGCCGAAACTAAATCATTTTTAATCGTGGTTTGTTGTCCAAGACACAGACCCTCTGTAAGTCATAGCCTGCCTGTACTAATGCGTTCCTAGGGTCTAGAACAGGTGAATAAGTGGCAGATCAGTAGCTCCACTGGGCGGCACTATCGGCGGACAGGTGAACCTCCACCAATCGTGGCACAGGGGCCGGATATTGTTGACCAGTCAGTACACAGAAGGCGGAGCTTCCAGCAGAACAGGTGGGGGAAAACTAGGCAAACCAGCGCCGCTCAGAGGACAAAGTGTAGAGGTTGGTTATTATATTCCCTTTAATTCGATATGGAACCAAAAACATAATAGACAAACTGACGGAGTGTCACCATATTCTGTATTGGACACATGCTAAACTGTTTCTCGGATAAATTATTTTATATATGAAGTGCACTATATATAAACAGGAAGGAGCTTTAGCACTAATAAATAATATGTATATGTATATAAGGTATGAAAGGTAACAATGAAACAATTAATAAAACAACAAATTAACAATAATGGCATCAAATACACACACACACACACACACACATAGATAGATGGATGTGTGTCTGAGTGTGTCTATAAGGGAGGCCCTGTAAAACCCTGAAAAGGATTTTTGCCCATTTTCTAGACACCATTGTTACTGATTGTGTGTGTGTGTGTGTGTGTGTGTGAATGCTGAATGCTTCTGTCTGTTTCACACTCCTCTATTGTTGTAGTCTTAATGTGCTCCTTTGCTTGCAGACCTGCTCTTAACACCCATTCGTGATGCAGTGCTGCCCTGCACTGTGTAGCTGGGAGCAGCCTGTCACTCTGAATCAGAGCTGATGTGGCTGCCATTTGTATTAAAGGACTCCCAGGCAGTGTCCCTCAGGCTCTATTTAGCAGTGTCTGGCTTTAGTGGAGTGGCCATTCTTACACTTTAGCACAGAAATATGAGGTTGGTATTAAACATGCTGTGGTCTACGAGTTCTTGAAAAAGTGCTTTCAAAAATCATTCAAGCTGACCTGATTTCCACACTCTCCAAATGTCCTTATACATCTCTCTCTCACACACACACACATACATAATACATCTTATTATCATTATGCTAATATGAACCCATGATATTTCAGTTTTTGAAATCTTAAAGCATTGTTTTGTTTTTAATGAAAGATTGGAAGAAACTTCCATATTTTTCTTTCTACTTTGAATATCATTAAAGGATCCAAAGAATCTGAAGGAATGTTCTGTGCATATAAAGGCCAAGGGCCATAGTGAGCTGAACACTTATGATCTATAATGCCTCTGATGGCACTCCATCAAGAACCATCAGCCCTACATGGGTGAGGGCTTACTTTGGCAAACGTTTGTCTAGCACTGCAAAATGGAGTTACTTTCACAAATGGCCCTTAAAACTTTACTGGACAAAAATGAAGCCTTATGTTAATCATGGTTAGAAAATGTGTTGACTTCTCTGAGCTCTGAGACATCTGGAATGGACCGTCACACAGCGCAAATGTGTAATATGGTTAGACTAAGTATTCTTGGTCTTTATTGGAAGAAAAAGAAAAAATGGACCTTCCAGAATGTTATCTGCAAAAAAGTCCAAATGCCAGGGGTTTTCATGGTTAAGTTTTGTCAGTGCTCTTGGCAAATTTAATTTACACTTCTGTGATGGCACCATTAATGGAGTAAAGCACATTTAGATTTTAGAGCAACATTTTCTGCCTTGATGATGTCCATGCATTTTTCAACAAGACAATGCAGAACCAATTTTTACACACATTACAAGGCATGGCTGTGGAATAAGAGGTTAGAGAATATGGCCTATCTGCAGTCCTAACCTGTCCCTTATAAAGAATTATGTGGAGAGTTTTACATTGAAAAACGCAACAATGACAATGTCATACTGTTGTACACTTTTGATCTGTTTGCAGAAAGAATGGAACAAAATGATAAATGTAGCTTGTTATTCCAAATGTCAAGAACATCCTTTAAGAGTTGTGAGAAGAAATGGCAACATTGCAATGGAGGAATAGATGTATATTTACAAAAGAACATGAAATATATTGGGTTCATACTGTCTGCAATGAAATAAAAGTCAAAGTGAATTTAAGAATCAAGTGCAGTGATCTGAATGACAAGAACCAAATAGCGATGGTCAAGATGGATATCTTGTGGGGCTTTCATAGACTGTGGTTAATACCTACCAAAAGTCGTTAAAGAAGGATCAACGGTGAACATTATATGGGAATGATAACCTGTTTCCTGATCCTAATCTGATATTTATTTAGAAAACTACTATGATTTACTGCTATGCTTTAAAATTGCATTTTTTAATTGAAGCACTCATTAAGATGAGTAGATAAAGTACTCCCATAGTAAAAAAAATGTTCTATGACAATAAAAGGTTTTTTGACTTATAGACAATAGATGATATATAGAACCATTTTAATGGTTATTTAAAGAACCCTTAACAAATCTATAACAGAAAGGAACTATTTACCATTTAAACATTCAAATGGATCTTTGAGCTGTCATGCTTCTATATATAACTCTTCTTTCTATATATAACTCCTTTTCTTTTATTTAAAACACTAGGAAAGCAGCAAGAAAACATTTAAAACATGCCTACCATGATGCAAATTACCATCTAATCATTACCCATTAAAATCAATATTTCTCTTTTAATTCAGGTTATCATGGCAGTCCTCCTCATGGGATAAAATCCCCTTTTATCTTAATGAAAAGACTAAAAATACCATTTTAAGAAGGAACACAGCATTAGCACTGAAGCTGCAATTCCTTCATCCAAAAATATCATCCAGCTATTTTTAGCAGTGTGTGTGCTTCTGGGAGCATGGAAGTATACATCTGTCTCTGTGTGTATGTTTGCGTGTGTGGGGGAAGGAGAGGGGAGGCTTTTAAGGGAGGGTGTGTAGGGCTGGAGAAGGTGTTGTGATGTAATCAGAAGTGAAATGTGCCCAAGCAGCACTGGCCTCACCTGTTAAAGATTTATCATGCTGTTTCTGGAAAAGGATGGAATGGATGGAGGAAGCTCTTTTAAAAGGCTTTTTATAATCATCCTAGGCAGTTAGAACTACCTAGAAAGGAGAGCATGAGGGAAAGCCTGGTGAGAGAGAGAGAGAAATAGAGACAGAAGGGGGGGGGGTGGAGAGAGAGAGATCGTAGTGGGATGGATGAGAGAAATGAGGAGATCCTGGCCATGATGATGGGTGAAATATCAAAACTGTGCTTCATCCAGGATCCATCCCACTGCAGATCTTTACTAGAACAGATCAATGTTAATGGTAATCAGTACTGGCCCAAAGAGTGCGATTTTCTCCATCCTTTGCCCTTTGAGTAATGTGGATGTGTCTCCAACATCCTCTGGAACAACGGTTAGGAGACCTGACTCAGGTGATGGATGGATGTAGGTGGAATGTTCATTATCATCATGGTAATGCTGCATAAACTTTCTGTGTTCATTCAGGTTTTTGTGCCAATGTTCTGGAAAATGAAAAAAACTGCTAAAACTGATTATAGCAGCTAGTGTTTCTGGTGTATCTTGAAAATGAATTTAAAGTTGTTTTGTGTGCTGATGAAAAAGCCCTTGGTTTTCAGACATTTCAGCTTTTACAGATTATGAAAGTAGCTGCTACTAAAACTGGGTGACCAGACGACCCCAACTGCAGTAGCCTGATCCCAGCTGGCCCTGTCCCCAGAAATCTCCCCCTTTTTTAACTGTGAATAACAATTCAGAAATAAAGACCAGGCAACAGAGCAGCTAGGCGAACGTCTTATGTTCAGCTTGTTTTTACCAACTACTTGAGGCCATGGTGGTCTAGTGGTTAGGGAATAGGCACCATGATCTGAAGGTTGTGGGTCTGAGTCCTGGACTATCCTCAACACTACTCCCCGGACGCATGATGTTTTGCTGCCCACTGCTCCACTGTGTGTTTTTGTTAAATGCAGAGGAAACAATTGAGTGTTGTGCTGTGGTGGTGATGATGAGAAAACAGTCACTTTCACTTGGAGTCACTATAGCAGCCTTTTATCACTGTTCTTATAATGACAAGTTTTACAAGTAAAAATCTATCACAAACTATCGAGAAAGTGTCACATGAATCCAAAACAATGACTGCAAATGCATTTTAAAGACAGGCGGTAACCCAGGGATAGCTATATATGTTGTGTGTTTTGTAATCTATATCGTATTGTATAATGTATGTATACATACTTAAAAGTGTTGTGCCATTTTATTTTCCAAATTTTACAGTCGGTCTCCACCCTGTTTTTTCCGACACAGTCCACATCATGGTTAAAATCAATGTCTCTTTATGTCATAAAAACGATCTCGTTCAAATAAGATATTTAACCATGTGTTGGCCGGTTTTGTGAAACTTTCCTAAACCAGGCCTAAACAGAAGAACGGACTGAAGAGACGGAAGCTATTTTCTGACCACCAGGTGGCGCTGCTGCTCCGTATCTGAGCTAATCCTATTTAAGCTCCGAAATAAAATTCACCAGCAAAGTCCCCGAAAGCACGATTACCAATATCTAACATAGCTCCTTATTTATAACGTTTATATTTTTACATATAAATATAAGTCAGTTTGGTGCGAGAAACATTGCGCCCAGGTGGTGTGCAGCGTTAAGGCAGCTTAATTTGGCTCGTGTTTGGAAAGAGGTACAAAAGTTCGAGCGTTTGGCTGAAGGAAACACTTTGCCTGAGACGAAAGCCCGCTCAGCAAAGTCTAGACGAGCTGCAACGCAATTTCCATACAACACAAAGCCCCCCTTCCTCCTCCCTCTCGTCCCCTTCATCTGCCACCCGGCTCTCCTCCCTCCCTCCCTCCTTCCTTTCCTGTCTTATTTGTTCGAGTCTCAGTCTGCTCCTCTCAGCCTCGGCTGTTCAGGGTTCAGCTTCTCTCCAGCCGCACTTTTTTAAGGCAGTTGTGAGGGAAAAGCATGGGAGAGCGACACCCGGGCAGCAGTGACTCTGTGAAGCTCAGAGACTGAGGAGAGACGGATGCTGCCCGTTATTTCTCAGCCCGTCGTGTTTGTTGAGGGTTTCCCTGGACGCTCTGCTCCGCGCCTGACGCTTCTCTCTTCCAACTCTTCTTCTGCGGAGCTACAATGGGCTGCTGCAGTGGGCGCTGCACGCTGATATTCCTCTGTACCTTCCAGCTGGTGAGTGTAAAACACGTTTATTTTGTTTTCTTCGCCCTTCGTTCAGCCGCGTCCCAAACCACAATCTACATCACTGAGTCACCGCTGCTGGTGGACAGTTTTACATGCGACTAAAGTGGCGTGGTGTGTAGTTTGGGACACAGCCTGTGTAAAGAGCAGCTGGTCTGGATTGTTGACACACACGCATTAGTGTAAAGTAGTGAAATAGTGTAGGATTGTGTTACAGTACGATTCAGTGCGGAACACGTGAAGAAAAGTAACCATAGTGCACCAAAAAGCGATGATGGGATTCATTTGTTGGTTTGTTTTGAACATCATTTAGAATGGCTCCTTCTGGAGAAAGATGCAGAAAACTGTTGTGATAATTTGAACATTTTCATGCTTTCAAAGCTAACTCACATTAAATGGTCATTAGGTTTGAGATTGTATTGAACAAACTTAAAAAAACAAACAATTTTACAGGGAGACCAGTGTCAGAAGACTTGTGTTGGTGAGCTGGTGTTTTTCAATAAAGTGGCCATATTTATTTGGCAGGCATCAGCCATCACCACTGCTATGAAGAAATCAAAACCTGTAAGCCTCTCTATTTCACACCGTTGCACATCAGACCGCTGCTGAATAATTTAATATAATTAGATTAGAGGTCCATTTTAAGTTGGGCTTAGATTTGTCAGAATAGCTGCATAAACACTAAGCACTGTATTGACTGAGAGCAGCTTGTTATCAGTGATTCAGTAGTTATACAACTCCCCAACTAATAATTGATTCTGCTGGAAAAGCTTACTGTAAGCAGGTTCATGGCGAGGACGGAGGATATGACCCCCACTCAGTGTCGCCTGCAGCACCTAATTGATTTATACACGCTGTAGATAAAAATAGGCAAATGATTCAGGCCTTGCAGTCATCTGTCAGGTAGATCTACTGAAAGCAATACTGGCTGGCTTTCTTTCTCATGTAAAAAATGACCTTCATCACCCAGACTGATAAAGGTGCCAAAGGCAAAACATGCATTCCAATCCTGACATGAACTAAAAGCAGCTATATTGTGAAAAATCCAGTTCTATTTCCATACAGATGAAACACTATTCTTAGATGAGTGTTGGCATCTTTACACAATGTGAAGCAAATGCACTGGCAATGTTTGTATGTTCTATCATTGATCTGGTTTAAGGTGGCATATCTTTTCCCCCTGCTGACGTCCCATGATACTTGTAGCCGCACTGCATCTCTGAATTCTTCCAGACAGAGACATTAAAAGCTGTCACCTTAGGCGAAGGAATGTCATATGTACCTTAATTGTATAAGACATGTGGGCAGACGTACAAGCACATACTGTATATGAGAATGTTTGAAACATGTCCAACTTCATAGCTAAACTTACTGACCATTTTATTGATTAATCCAACAACGTACAGCAGTCAGCTGTAACTTTAGAATCACTAAAACCAGAAAACCCAATGTCGTGGAAATCCCCGCATGCCACATGACCCATCTGACCAGCGGAGACATGGTCTCCATAAGGCCTCTGAAAGTCTGCTGTAGTGTCTGACACCAAGATGTTAGCAGATCCTATAGGTCCATTTGGTTTGTATGGGGGTGGCACAGTGGGTAGCACTGTCAGCTCACAGCAAGACATTCCTGTGATCGACTCCCAGGCAGGGTGGCCTGGGTCCTTTCTGTGTGTGGTTTGCATGGTTTCCGCTGAGTGCGCCAGTTTCCAGTTTTCAGAATGTACTTGGTCTTGGTGCCCATGTCCCTGTCTCCAGTTTTCTGGTTGTCGCACTGTTTCACTTTTGGTAAGTATTAAACACTGCATTCTTTGGAACACCCTACACTGCCTGCTCAGTGGAAATGCTCTGACCCTGTCACCTACCCATCAGAATTTGGTCCTTGTCAAAGTCACTCAGATCCTTTGGCTTGCCCATTTTTCCTGCTTCCAACAAATCAACCTCAAGGACTGACTATTTTCATGCTGTCCAAAATATCCTACCTTCCTGATGGGTGCCATTTCAACAAGATTACCTCTATAGTTCCTAGCCCTTTGCAATGTGTAATTTCCAAAATCATCCACAAAGGCTTCAGTACCTCAAAAGATTTTTTTGTAGACACACTAATCAGTGTATCCATGCATTGCATTGCGTTTGACTCTACAATCATGAACCATTCTAAACTTTAATATATTTTATATCTGACCATTTTCTGACTTGATCTAAAGAGATCTCTAATGTCATTTGGATACCAAGTGCTGGATCCCATCCAAAGAGGAAAGTTGCTTCAGCTTCAGCTTCAGCTTCAGCTTCTAGCTAATTTAGTAGGTTTAGATGCACACTTGCTGTTTAGTCAGTGGCTTAACAATTTTTCATTTCTAAGGCTGTTTTGACTTGAGCTCTGAGCAAGCAACAGTGCAAGTAGTTGCAGTAGTATTTTGTTACTAGAAATGTGAATTGGATTTAGTTAATGCTTGGTGATCTTTCCATTAGTTATAGATAAATTTCTTAAGGCTGGAAAACTAACATTTAAAATGACTAGCTAGAATTTGCCAGTATATGAACAGCTGGTAAAATGTAAGTGTATTGTAACAACAGTGCAATGTAGCAAACTGTTAAAAAAAAAAAAAAAAAGGAGCAACACCATAAACTGCACAGTAACAGATATGTTACAGTCATTAAAAACGACCTACCACGTCATCTATATGGACGCTGTAAGTGTCTGTAAAATGTGTAAAAATGTGATATTGGTGAACTTTTGTAGTTTGTTCCCATTCTTCAGACCATCCTCCTTGTCAGGACGATTCCTTCTTGCCTTTGTTTTGAGGTGCCTCTGGGGGAATCAGACTTTTGACTTTGATGTTGTTGGTTGCACAGTTCACACTTATTTAACTCTCTGTTAAAAGCACACAGATGGCTTAGCTAGTGTCAGTCTAGAGAAGGTTTTAGGTATGTATAAGTGTAGGCTGACAAAGTGATGAAAGACTCTCCATATTTATCTTCAGTGCTCCTTGATGGCAGAGGGAGTGATGTCATCTTCCAACTTCCTCATACCATAGAGGGATGACTCTTCAGCCAGTCGTATTAGCAGCTCTAGGTTTTACACCTTTTAATGCATTCCTTAAACTGATAAATTAGATTTTTGTTTGTTTTATTGCTCATCTTCCTTTTGTTTGCATAAATGGTCTGTAATTGTGCAACAACTTGTTTGACTCATGACTAACTCTTGTTTGTTTTCAGGAAATTTTCAGAAATTTTCAGTTTGGAGAAAAAATTACTAGCCTTGCCATATATTGTGATTGCTTTGCTCCTTTAGAGAAAGAGAAAAGCACTCTCTGATCAAGGGGCATAAAATATTTTTTTATTATTTGATGAACACATTTCTGCACATTTAACTGTGCAGTTACTGTTATTTTGATTACTTGGAAAACATATATATAAAATGTGGCTTGTGCTAAAGGACGTTAGAACATTATATTTTTAACACATTTTTTGTCGTTTCTTTCCAATAGCTTATATGAAAGGGCTCATCTTCTACATTTTCCTTTTTTTCACTTGTGGTCTACTGATTTTGTTGTTGTTGTTTTTAAATGGTTTTATATACCATAGTGATTGCATTTTTTAAAAACCCTTAATAGTAACAGCCCATTTTCAATTTAAGACAAATAAAATATATTTAAATGTTATCTGCTGTGATTGGCTCCTGTTGAATGTACCGTTCAGTCTGAAATTCTCTTTATAACGTAAGCATGAATAGAGAGGACCAACTATGTCCATGGATGAATGGGGCTAACGTGTAGAACATTGTCATTATCAACATTATCAATAAGCACTTGGCTAAATAATTATTGGTTCCCTTAATTCTTTCTCTCACTTGACTTGATTCTTTCTCTTCCCTGATTCCTGGGAAAACAGTGCTAGAAAGCTGAACACACACCTGTACTGCAAGCTTGTTCCCAAACATCAGTAATGCTGGGGGAGGATGAACTCAGAAAGGTCACTGAGGAAAAACACACACATGCACATGCACACACACTCGCCTCTTGCACTTTGCCCTTTTACTACCCTGGAGGACACCTGTTTTTCATCTTTTCGCTTTCACACATATGGACAGGAGTTTTAAAGGCATATGAAGCTGTCAGCAGCTTATCTAAAAGGTTTCTCTAAAGAGCTTCTAGAGTAGAATAGTAGAAAAAACTGAATTAAGAAAGATTAATGACACAATGGACATTACATGGATTTTTTTTTTATTGTCACTGTCATAGTTTTTTGAGTTTTATTAGATGAGCTTAAATAATTTTTCACAGATTCAAGTTAAGTGCTAGAGCTGTACAGCAGTGTTGTCTTTGGTCTCCAGTAAAATCATCAGATTACTTTTTTTATTCCTGTTACTCTCAAACCTCAGTGAGAGAGTGTTGTCAATATCCAAGTCTGAGCAGTAGTTCCTCTTGTAAAACGGAATGTTTTAATTGCCCCAAGTTTATTTATTTATTTCTCCCACACATACAATGAAGTAGTTTCCTTTGAAGTGTTTTAACAGCTTTTAGGACAAGTCCAGGGCAGTTAAGCTAGATCGAAATCAATTTAGAACACAATGTCTTCACAAGGTCTTGTGTCCCTGGTTGACTCTCACTGTACTGTGGCTTTTCTACGAACTATGTAATATGCAAGGCAGACACTGACCAGTGCTTTCTTTTGAGCAGATAAATACATTTTATGGAAGGAGTCTTCATATCTGTGTCCCCAGTATTCAGTCTATTAAGGCATCCCACCAACTTAATTAAGATAGATCAGTTGATTTTCCTGTGAGAAGGGATCACCTCTGAGAAACACTCAATCTCTCTCTCTCTCTCTCTCTCTCTCTCTCTCTCTCTCTCCCCCCCTCCCCTTTTCATTCTCTTCCTCTCAATCGCATTGGCATAATTGAATTTTGGTGTTTCTTTGTCAACAGAGAAGGACCATTATCGGCATCCTGCCAAGCCCTTATAATGAGGTTTTATTGATTGAAAAATTCTTTCCGTGCTGTTAATGGCCAGCTTAGATTACTATTGCATCAGCAAGGTGTGTGAAAAGGTTTGCAATTGTTGTTTTATTAATTGCATTATTCATGAAGAGGATTCATTGGATTTTTTTTTTGTTCCACGGACAGTGTCTAGATAAGAGAAATTTCTTCTCTAGAAAATCAGAATGTTGTTTGTGGAGCGTAACCATTTGTGATTGAACTGTGTTCTGATCTGGCAGTCCTGATCACAGAGCAAGTTTGATGTGTTTATACAAAATCAATTATGTCTACAATCACAGAATTCAATCATAGCTAACTAATGCTCTCCCAGTTACACAGGACTACTAGTTCTCTGAAAGTGAAAGCTAGCAGATGCTTGCTCTAAGTCATATGAAGCTAGACACTGAATCTTTTTGAACTAACAGAAATGCAATGTCAAAAGACTGCTCAACGTGCTTGGATGAGAAGATTAGCTCTGCTAATTCTATTACTTCAGTTAACAAAGAGAGAGGGAGGCCAGACAACTAATTAATTCACAGACTTAAGTAACTCCCTGTTTTTTTGTTTTTTTTTTCTTCTTCTTCAAGAACATTAGTGGGTAGTGTGATCACCTCACAGTGATAAGGTCCTTGGCAATTTTTCGAGATGCTAAATTGTAGGTATGTGTGTTTTTGTATGTGTGTCTCCCCTGCGATGGACTAGTGAACTGTCTAGGGTGTTTCCTCACCTTTCACCTTGTGAGAACTGGGATAGGCCACAACCCAAATTTGCACAAGTGGCTCTGAAAATGAGTGAGTGGGTGTGTAGTCCCAAATGAGACAACACACCCCCCCCCCCCTCCCTTTTTTTTTTCTTCTTTTTTTTAAGCAAAATAGCTAGGAAGGGGAGTTTGGGATCTAGCTAATTTCTATCTGCAGTCACTTTTTAGGTAAGCATGTGAGTGGTAACAGGTACAGCATGCAATACAAATTTCTGAAAAAAAAAAAGCATTAAAATCCTCGACAGTATTGGGTTTATGAAAATATGTTTTGTAATATTTAATAAGATTATTTCGCGATATCAGTTTAGGTACAAATAAAAACAGGTTTGGTTTTGGGACAGTTATGTCAATTTTAAAAAAATTGTTATTGGATAATATTGCTACTAATGAGTAGGAAAGAAAGGGAAACATATAATGGCAATGCAATATAAATGTGTAAAAAATCAATATTTTTAAATGAAATACAATGCTTCTCATTGAATTTAGTTTTTCTTTGGCTTGAATATAATAATTTATTTAATGTTTCAAATACTTTGCTGCACAAAGGGGCAGCGGTGGCCTAGTGGTTAGGGTGTTAGCCGCATGATCGGAGGATCGGGGGTTCAAACCCCTTCCCAATAGGTTGCCCTGAGGTACCCTTGAGCAAGGTACCGTCCCCATCACTGCTCCCCGGACGCTTTCAATAGCTGCCCACTGCTGCACAGGTTTGATTGTGCATGGGTTAAATGCAGAGGTCCGGGGCAGCGGTGGCCTAGTGGTTAGGGAGTTGGCCCCGCATCGGAAGATTGTGGGTTCGATTCCCACCCTAGTGGGTTGCCCTGAGGTACCCTTGAGCAAGGTACCGTCCCCATCACTGCTCCCCGGGCGCTTTCAATAGCTGCCCACTGCTGCACGTGTGTGTATGGGTTAAATGCAGAGGTCCAATTTCGTTGTGGTTCATGTGTGCTGTGCCGTGACCTCGCAATGACAAGGGTTGTCACTTTCACTTTCACAAAACCAATTAATCTTTCCTTTATTATACACAATTCTGATTAGAAATACCCGACCTCTTCTATTACTCTGTGCTAAAAATCTTCTGTATCTCGTTTATCTTAGTTTACAATGTTTTGTCCTTTTTCTTTACTTCTTAGAGAGGCTTGCACAGAGTTTTAAACCTTACTGATTGTTTAGTTCTTACATATTTGATTTATTTTTCAGATAAGCAATCCAATGGCCTAAATTACAGATAACGATACTCCTAAAGCTAAATAATATTGACCCTGCTCTTTGCTCATATGGGTGGTGGTGGTCTAGTGGTAGGGTACTTGCCTATGGACCTCTGGATAAAGAGGTCCCAGGTTCGAATCCCACCTCTAACACTACTGGGTGTTAGAGCTGAGCAAGACCCTTAACCCTTAGTTGCTCCAGGGGGACTGTCCCTGACATGCTAAATGCCGCAAATGTAAATGTCTTTAAGTAAGGCTGTTGCATTAGGGAGGTGTGCAGTGGAGGAGGGTTAAAGGAGCCAAAGACAGAGACTGGGTGCAGGGAGGCTAAGATTTGAAAGGATTGCCGCCCTCACCCCCACCCAAACCTTAACAGTGAGAGGATAGGGGAATGGTTTGAGGGGAATGAATGTTTTTACTTCCATTGGAAGTGCCAGTAAATGCAGGAGGAGCTGTTGTGTTGATCTTGTCACTGTCTAACACATCCCAATTAGTTAAGATATTTAGAAAACAGAAGGTAGATCCATCAAGTTTCTTTTTTTGGAGCCAACCCCAGTGTGGAAAATTAAGGATTGCATTCCTTTTTATGCACACTGAATCCATCAAGACTGTGGCCTGCTCTATATCCCTTTCCACAGACAAACAGATGAATATTTATGAAAAAAAGATGTGCTTTCACTCTCCACCCCTACCTCAATATCTCTCTCTTTCTCTCTCTCGCTCTTTCTCACTCACACACACACACACACACACACACACACACACACACACACACAGAGGCTCACTCTTTTGTGTCCTCTGTTTATACAACTGCATTCATATGTTTTCATATTTTGTCTTTTCTGTAACTCAAAACATTACATTTAATTAACATTTTTGATGAATAGGTGATTTCTTTCATTAATTGGCCATCTCCATCATGACAATTTATAATTGAACTGATCTCATTATAATAGGAAAAGGAGCCTGATGGATGCAACTATTAATATACTTGCTTCTTTTTCTGACATCTTTGAGCAGCAATGTGATGCAGAGTTAGGTATTATTTCACTTAATCATTCTTCATTTTTTGTGCCTTTTTATAAACTGATTACTGGTTAAATGTATTTTTACTGTCACTTAATTATTACTATTGTAATCAAAACTATAGGCCATAGATATTTCATATATAACTTATCTAATATTTATAACCATCTTACTATAACGTGTTATATTCCTTAGCATTTATAAAAAAAAAATCTAATTCTTTATAGTATTCTGTATCATGTACCAAAAGAACCAAATACACTCTTCACTAATACTTGCATTTTAAAAGCAGGATGAAAATGACCTCAGTGCATTGTTTATAACATTGTTCAGTATGTAGTTACTGAAATGCTATTTTTATATATTTTGCACTTTGTTGTATGTTTTTCCACTTTGTGTTTCCACTTTTTATGTTGTACTTTGCTCATTGGTTTGTGTTGCACTGTGGTTTATGGAAAAAGTCCCATCTCACTAGTATATTGTTGGTGATTACAATAGTGACCTTGAAGGCAGAAAAAACAAAAGGGGACCTAGAATCCTGCAACTGAAGAGTCTGGGGAAGGGGAAAGGCAATTGTAGCCACCGATTGTCACCTCATAACTCAGCAGAGCTCAAGCTCACAAGGAGGTGATGGAGAATGACTCCCTGTGATGAGGAACCCAGCAAGCAGAAAAAGTGAAACTCTGTCAAACATTAGTTGTGCATATCTGCTTCAGTGTATCACAATAGACAGCTATTAGAACTATGGGAAATAGAGACAAATGGCATTTCTCTGTGTGTGGATATTTGGTGGCCTACCTGGGACAATTAATTGCAGCAATCATACTACTTCAGCACCACGTAGAGGGAAGAAAACCATTGGGACAAAAGCAACCCTGTCCTTGGGTCGTTTTGACGTGACCTTTCTTGCACACTTTAGACAAATTTATGTCTGCAGGAGGGAGCGATTTAATGTTATTTATGTGTTGTACTTGTGTCTCAGCGGCTCATCTCAGTCACACAAGGCGAAGACGGAGCATGATTACGGTTCCAATTGCGCTGCTTAGTGGAGCAGACAGAGAGCACTGCCTGGGCATTTGAAACACAGTTTTATGAGCAAACTACCAGCAGGCACCAATATGTCATCACCATTCATCCATTAAATGGCTCATTTTTTAAACACTTAAAACATTTTAGCTAATTTTTAGCACTTCAAAATGTATATTTCAATTTGACATTTGCTAATGTTTGCTTATTTACTTAATTAGGCATATAAAAATGCAGCAGTGTTTTTTCATGATGTGAAAGTGAACGTGACAACCCTTGTCATTGCGAGGTCACAGCACAACACACGTGAACCACAATGAAATTGGACCTCTGCATTTAACCCATGCACTCAAACACTGTGCAGCAGTGGGCAGCTATTGAAAGTGCCCCGGGAGCAGTGACAGGGATGGTACCTTGCTCAAGGGTACCTCAGGGCAACCTACCTGTGAGGGAATCGAACCCACAATCTTCTAATGCAGGGGCAACTCCCTAACCACTAGGCCACCAGGCAAACTCTCTCTCTCTCTACTGCTCACAGCTATGTACATTTGTCCAGCATCAATAATCAGTGTCTTCATCTTGACACAAGATCAGTACTTCATGTTGCAAGCAATGTCAATCTCTTGTTTTACGACAGTAATTTGGGAGTCTCTTTGTTGTCAAACCTGCATTGCTGCAAATGTGTGATTAGCCAAAATGGAGGAGGACTGATCTCCTTCTTCCTTCCTTTTTAAAGGTCACATTAGTTTGATGTGTAATGGCCTCTCCTCAGACAGCTTGGTCATAATTATGTCTGACCCCTCACAGTATTGAAAAACAGGAGCTCTGATGCAGTAATAAAAAACCTGGCTACTCTGCACTCTTCATCACATTCACATTACAAACTTTCTCAAGTTTTAAACATTCAGACAACATGAATCCATATGTTGTTGACATGCTGCTGTTTTGTCAAGTTTGACTCCGTTATAAAATTGTATACACTCACAACCAAGATATTACTTCATTGATTAGAAGATCTTAATGATTCAGGACCTACATTTCACACACTAATATACCCTAATGGATTGTAGTCGGCCTAGCTTGGATAGTTTGACAGCTTATGGTCATTTGGATAATCACATCAGTGCAGCTTGGACTGGGGACTTATTTCACATAGGATTGCTTAGGTTGTTAGAGTGGAGCCCAAGCCTCTTTTTTTTTTTTTTTTTTTTTTTTTTTAAATAGTGAGTGTTATAGTGGCCTTATCATTCACCTGGCTGCCTGATCAGTACACTCCCAGTTAAACTGAACAGGACTTTCTGTTTCTCTTTCAATCCTAGATAAGATTTGTATCTCCCAAGTCTATACAACTGATTGCAGTATTTGATTTAGCATTGAGGCCAGAAGCCATTACACTCCCTACCCTTCTGTCCTCAGTACCCAGTCTCTCCAAGACTAATTATGAGAATGACCTCAGAGCCCCAGAGCCTCTCCATAAGCTCTTTTTGAAGACCTATAGGGACATTGCTACGGTAACCCCACCAACTCCTCAACATTTAACCCTCACCCTAATGTTATATGGCAAAATTCAAAATGAGGAATGGACTGTACAATTGAAAATGCTGTGACCCATTTAAGCTGAAATGGGGATTCTTAGTACAGACTGCCATGATATCTTTGCAGTAGGTTTTTACAATGTTTCTTCATACATAACTGCTGGGGGCAGCGGTGGCCTAGTGGTTAGGAAGTTGGCCCCGCATCAGAAGATTGTGGGTTCGATTCCCTCAAAAGTAGGTTGCCCTGATGTACCCCTGAGCAAGGTACTGTCCCAGTTACTGCTCCCTGGGCGCTTTCAATAGCTGCCCACTGCTGCACGGTGTTTGTGTGCATGGGTTAAAAGCAGAGGTCCGATTTCGTTGTGGTTCATGGTGTGCAGTGCTGTGACCTCGCAATGACACGGGTTGTCATGTTCACTTTCACTTTCACTTTAGATTACTTAACATGCTTCTAGACATTTGATCTTTTTGACAGTTTTGCAAGGCTATAAGGAAAATCCTCATTCCAGTCCTTCTAGAACTCCTAGATATGTCAGTTACTGTAATCTGTGTCTAAAGTCAAGGCCCCTTTTTTTTAATCTATAAAAGTTAGTTTAGCACAAGCATACTATTAGAAACCCCATGGGCTGCTAGCTGGAACTGAAGGTCTTACTGCAGTAGTTATGCCATTGCTCAGCAATATGTTGCTGGTTCCACCCTTATTATTATTATTATTATTATTATTATTATTATTATTATTAAGCTTTGATATTACTTCAGCACTGTTACTTTTTGTCTTCTATAAAGAGTGCTTAGAAAGAAAGCGGCTGTAAACTGGTTAGCATCCCAAAGTGATTAATTTATTTCAATTTTCAATTTCAATTTATTCTTGTATAGCGCCTTTTACAACAAAGTTGCCCCAAGGCACTTTACATTGATGGTCGATGATGGAACAGGTTACAGTAATAGATTTTAAAGCCGGACGACTACGGAGGAGAGGAACCAAAAACTCCACTATGTGGGGAAAAAAACCTCTGAGGGTCCAAGGTCAACCGGCTACCCAACCCCCTTGGGTATACTAACAGTACAAAGTTAGTTTGGTTTTAGACTCCAGGATCAGTGAGGAGTCCCACGTTTCTTCCAGGTACCGATGAGCCGCCAGGGACCCTTGGCGCAAATTTTCACTATTGATTTCAGTCTGTTGACCTCAAGGTCACCTATTCATTAAACTCAGAAGGCTCCCTTTCTGGGTGTGTTGCATGAGTTTTGATTGTAGTCATTGTTAAATTATTTGCCTCTTTCTGATGTCTTAACTGTGTGTGTGTGTGTGTGTGTGTGTGCATGTGTGCGTGTTTTTGGAATAGCTGGTCATGCACCTGAATAGATGTTCAGTGGGATTTGTTTGAAAGTAGTGAACAGCGTTACTCTGTAAAGTCAGTATCAAATCAATTGGCGTGCTCTGAGCTAGCCTTCTCCAAACACTGAGCTATAGATGATACTCCCATTGACTTCATTTTGCAAGCTGTCAGCACAATCTGTGTTTTAATTAATAACCTTCATCAGCTGGCTGAACTTATGTGGCTGCAGCAGTTAATGACTTTGTATGACAAACCAAGATGGAGTACAATGATCTCAGCACATGATTGGTACCATTGAGAGTTCATTACATTAAGCTCATATTATAAACAGACATTCCAGCTGTTTCTTTGCCCGGATTTCAAAAGGAAAAATGCAAAGCTAAGTATTTTCCTTCAGTGTGTGTAAGAGCTTATTTTTCTAGGGTCTTAGTAGCCCTTAAAATCTGCCTCTTTGTGGTTCAAACAACTGGGAATATGAGTTGCTCTCATTTTGTCATTCTGCCTTGCCTTTGCTGTACAGTCGCATGTTTTTAAAGGGATTTTCATGCTCACTTGTTCAGCCCAATTCTGTCAGCTCTGTTCAGAGCCCCCTCTTTGGGCTTTAAAGTTGAGGAAAAATGGCTTAATTGGCAGTGTGATGGCAAGAACTAAAGAAGAACATTGGAGAACTGTGCAGAAGCTTTTAGTCTGCTTGGTGATGAAATCAGAAGTAACTCATACTAACAGTCTGGATCAAAAATAAATATTTGCATTATTCTAGGGAAGTTCACAAGACATTGGTGTTACAGCCATTGTTAGGTTAGATGGCAACATCATTTTAGACTTTTAGAAATTAAAATAGCATAGTGGAATTTATTTTCATTTAGGTTAGGAAACAAGTAAATTGAGCGTTTAGCAACCAAAAAGTGATGAAAATCAACATGGCTCTCACACTCTTTATACTTCAGATAATGTGGTATGTTTACATAAGAAGAAAGGAAAAGAAATCAATAGAAAAATATCTGAAAATCAAAATTTTATAAAATAGATATTTTAATTCAAGTTCTTTTTCAATTAATTCCATTACATTTTCCTAAGCATAGACAAACAGCATAACACAAAATGTAATCGGATCACGTTGATGTGGTCTCCATTGAGTCTAATGACATCCAGGAGGTTGATAATGATTTTGCTGATGACCACATAGAATGAATTTCCAACTAAGAGAGAGTGAGGAAGAGACTGATGAAAAAGAGATGGATGGAGTGTCATGGAAATAGAATAGCACTGTGAATACTGGAGTCATGTGTGTGTACGCGCATGTGTGCGTGTTCACAAAGCAGTTATCAGGAACAGAGTGACTTGTTTATCTGCAGGGCCAGAATGGAAAGAGAAGGTGAATGGTTCAGAGGGCATGACCTATGTCTGGAGATGAGGGCTACAGGAAGAATGGAAGGAGGGATGGAGAAATGGGTGAATGACTCAGTGTCACAGTGAGGAAACCTCATCCTATCAGTCAGCAAAGAGAGTAATCATATGGGGAGAGGTATGTGTGGTGTTGAGGGTGGTGTTGTGTTTTAGAGGAAAAAGGAGAGGGAGGGTAGGATAAATAAGAATAAATATATTAAAGTTTGAATTTTGAATTTTTGTTTTTTTTCCAGAGTCAAGTCATATCCAGTTCCACCCTATAGTGAGGTTTCCCCTATCACATAAAAAGTAAAAATAAAAAAAAACAAGATTAAATATGGTGGCATTATTACCTAATAAAAAGTTACTTAAGACATCAGATGACTAGTACAGTCATCCAACCCACTCAAAGAGTGTGAGGAAAATGGTGTTCTCTTGGCATCACAGGCCCAGATGTTTGTGGCATTACTTTGGATCAAACAGTCCTTAGTAGAAAGTCAAAATGACTATTTGTCATCGTGAACACACAGCACACATTGCACCAAATGTACAATGTGCATTGCACAAAATGCTTCTCTTCATTTGACTCACCCACCCACACAATGCAGCAGAGGGCAGCCATATATCCTGTGCCTGGGAAGCAGTGTTTGGGACAGTACCTTGCTTAAGGGTATGCCATGATAACCTACTGGTCTGGGACCCTTGACTTTCTGATTATGGGGCCTATTCCCTAACCACTAGGCCACTGCTTCAAATGAATTGCAATTTTTGTCTATGATTATCACTCATACTATAAATGTAATAGATTTAGCTGAAAAATGCTGGACTGTTCTATTAAATCATTTTCTCTGCAACTTCAGAAGTTGTTTTTAAAGGAAATCTTTACCATGTCATTACCAAACTTTGTGGGTCCATGGAAAAATCTTTTGGCTTTGGTCATCAGCAGATGCAGAATAGTAAGTCAGCACTTAGAATGATGAGTAGAAAGCCAGTGGCTGACCTTTTGATGACAATCAATTGAGGCAAAAAGGTACTTGAACCAAGTAATTCCACAGACCAGTAGGGAAGCTAATCTTGGGGAAACAGCTGATTTAGGAGAGCCTACAATCTATCAGTCTCCAGCGTCTGGAAGCAGTTAGCTTTTTTTTCTGCCTTTGCTAATGAGTCTCACAGGTGTGTAAGTGTGGTGTGATGTGCTTCTGTGAAAAGGAGAAGTTTGTGATCTTTATCTGCTCTTCTAGCAGCTGCTTAATACAGCAACAGTGCAGCAGAAGTAAACATTGAGAAGCTGAATTTAACATTATCAACTGAAACACAGAACAAGTCGGTACTTGGCTTACACTTTGCTAGCAGTGAAAGTGAGGGCTGCTTGAGGTCTATACATGTTATTTATGTTGTTTATGTACCAAAAAAGAGTCAAAGAACATTTTTTTAAAGCAAATTCCATGTATGAACTATATAAACTGGAAGATTCTTTGAATAAACTTTAACTTTGATTATATATGGCATTAGCGATGGGCTGGCGACCTGTCCAGGGTGTGTCCCCTGTTCTTCACCCTGTGTGAGCTGGGATGGACTCCAGCACTCCCCCGCAGCCCTGCTTGGGACAAGCGGCAGAAAATGACTGACTGACTATATGGCATTAAACTTTAATTAATTAAAAGGACAACAATTAGGTTTTCCATGAAGTTGAATCTTATAGGAACAAATTGGCAATGTCATGGCCTATTGGCTTTTTTGTCTTGTTTGTTTAAAATACTGACTGGGGGGAGGAAATAGGCCTTAAATATTCATGGTCACTGTACTCCTATAATTTTTTGTTGCTGTGTTGATTTTTGAGCACAGCCTTGTGTACTTGCAAAAGCAGCCTGGGGCACACTTGAAAGACACATGCACACAACACATTTGCATAATTCTGTATCGCATCTGGATTCATAATCTGTCTGCATCACATCAAGGGCAATTTCTCAGTAAATTGCTTGTTAGATCTGGAAATATTCAAGAAAAGTAATTTAGACACTGAAGAGCAACACATGTATGCGCGCACGCACGCACACACACATGCACACACACAAGCACGCACGCACGCACACACACACACACACACACATGCCTGCGTGCGTGCATCTTTACCTTTTTCACTATATCCAACCCTCATAACCCGCCCTTAGACTAAAGCTATGTAGAATTCTATCACCTGGCAAAATTTTATGGCTTACGTCCAGGTTCAGCTGGCTAGCGCATTTCCCTGAGCTGCCTTTGGCTCTGGAATGATGTTGAGCCATTTATGGGTCAATTATTGCTCACAGGCGTGTTATATTACATGTTATTATGGTGTATCTGATTTTTTTTTTTTCTTTTCTAACTTCAGCAAAAGGGCCATTAGGCTATAAGTACCATCGTCAATCAGCGGTCAACTTTTGGATGATATTTGATATTTCTCCAAGTGCATGTGAACACTTAAGCGTCATGTTAAGCGGCACATTATGGTAGAACTACCACCAGTCGTGGTTTTTCAGTATGAGAAAAAGAGTAAGCCTTTAGGCTGTATACATAGCTTATTAGTTTATTGCAGAAACAGAAAATATCAAACCATTTAGACTATTAGCCAGCTGACTTTATGCCTGATTTATGAACTAATATATATATATATATATATATATATATATATACAATTTTATATAAGTTTTCAAAATATTTTTAATGATGATTGTCATGAATTGAAAATTGAAAAGTAACCATCATATTGGTTAGTAATGAAGGCAATACAATGGCATCTATGCTTAGGTTAATTTCTTATCTAAAATTGAAGGAAGAGTCTTTTGTAAAAATGGAAAAATTCTCAGTTCAGTTGTTTGCCGTTCTGAGGGGACAGTTAGACTGGTCATGCTGTGTGACTGATTGGGACATGTCGGCTGGGATAAATCTTGCCAGTTACTTTTACAGTGCTTTCTTTGACGTGCCTTTTGAGCCACCATTTCCCCTGGCCCACCCTACACTAATTTGCACTACACGACACTAGTATGTTCTGAAACTAATATCAAATCCTGAACTATCTGCTGATCTGGTATACTCATGTAAACCAAAAGTTCCCAATCTTGTTTATGGAGTCCTCCTGCCTGGCACAATAGTATTTAGTTGGGATTTTATTGCTCTAGCATGCCATATTCAACACAGTAAAGATTTCCTGGAGCTGGCAAAACACTTGTATAGTGTAGGTGCCCCATAACCACGTTTAGATTTATTTTGTAGCATCTAGTTTGGAAAAGTTAGCAAAGCAAGCTAGAGTATAACAAATTGCATTATTATTGCAAGCATGGTGCTTTTTGCTAGATATTTTAATTTTAAGATTTTTTTTTTAAGGTATAACCAAAATCATGTTGATTGCTCACACTGACTCATTGGGATCTGTGAGGAACCATGCTGGCATTGGGAATGAGTGTCATGGTAGGATCTTCCACAGCACTTTTAAAAAGACATTTGTGCTGAACTTTGAAGCCTGGCAACGCAGTTCATCAAGTTAGAAGTATTCCCATCATTTTTCAGCTTTACTTTACTTGCTTACAGTTGCATTTGACTGCATTTCTTCTTTAGTAAAAGGTGATGTGCAAGAGGGGCAACTGTACACGCTTGATCCCCATCAACAGGAGATTGCAATTGTAATTACTGCTGATGCCACAGCATCTGTTGATAGGAGTCTAAGAGAGTACAAATGGCCTTACTCTCAATTTTGCCATCACGAATAAACCTAAAAGTTAGAGTTTTCCTCCCTGCATGTTTAGCTGTCAAGTACTATGCTGCATTTGAGCCACAGTAATACATGAGCAGGTATGTGCCACTCTGTGTTTAGGTGTCTTCATTGCATCAGATTATTTTTCATGGTAGTTAAAATGAGTCTCAAGTTTACCAACTGTCCAAAGCTAATTTTGATGTCTGCATGTGTCTTGGATGAAATATGTGGTTGCTATCATCTTGCCAGTTTAGTGACATCATGTGATAGGAACAGACCCCACAAGAGGAGTGGCCCTGGACAGCACTAAGATGGGCAGAAAATTTTTAAAGGATTACATTTGCTAAAATTCTATAATTCACATGCCAAACATTTCAAGGCATAATTTTTTTTAATTTATTTTTTTTTTATTATTATTATTATTTTTTTTTTTACAAATTCTTTGCTTTTTCCCTCCACTGTTCAATCCAGGAACAGTCTCTAAACTCGCAATCCACTCCTGCTCTGCTCTTATGAAGTCATAATATCTCTATCTTCTCTCATATCTGCCCTTTGCAATTTCATTATCTGTAAGCAGACATTAGGTCATTTTCTGCAGAGAACCCCTTGTCACACACATTTAATTCCCCAGTCTTATCAAGCAAAATTGCTGAAGCAGAGAAGTCTGAGTGGTGTGCCAAGTCTGTGATACAGCATCTCCCAAGTGTTTTGACTGACTGAATAAACCTGAACCAATTGGCAAAGATCTTCAGAGTGTTGATCTATATCTGGCAAGCCCTTCTATAGTGAAGTGCAAGGCAGACAGCAAAAATGCAAGGGATCTTCCTCCAAATGTGGTGTACAATTCCTTTATTGAATCACTCAGGGTGAGCTGTGTATGGAAGTATGAAATGCAGTCTGTTAGTTCTGATAGCATGAATCTGTGCCAGATTTGTGAACAAAAAGTATTTTACACTGCTGTACTTGGACTTCTGAAGATATGGCCCTCCCCTGAATGATGAACCTAATAAAGTTGGATTTTTCACAATTCAGACTTTTGTGGATCTATTGAAACATTTCTGGTGCAAATGTTCTCTGTCTTGAGAGTGACCATACCTTTAAGTCGTATTTTGTGAGGCTATGGTTGCAGATATATTGAAATAATGGAAATTTGATTTTTCTGGTTTGCTTTTTTACCAATTCTTAAATCAGCAATGGGAACAAAAAGTGTAAGTTGTACAAATACCTGGAGGAACTGCAGCAAGCCCATCGCTACCCAGACTCTCATAGAGCCCTACCAGGCCTGATGGTGATACAACAGAAAGTTGTTTGCATTGATATCCATAACTCCCTAACTTTAAGGGTTAGAGACATTTTTCAAATGTCAAAATCAAACTGCAATAAAACCTGCCGCAAACTGCATTTAGAACCATTAAGCGGCTCTTTTAAATATTATGTTAATCTTACTTTCACCATTTTGTCCATGTATTTTGCCTGATTGTCAGTGTATGGATGTCCATTTACTGAATATTCACTGGAGAGCCTAAATGTTGATATCAAAATATATTAAAATGGATAAATAATAATGCCACCAAATGTTAAGTTCTTTGAGCATCGCTGACTAGAAAACCTAAAATCTAAATACATTGCCTGATTCTCATAAAACCTAATAAAATAAATAATACATCTAATTATAATTCTTGCATCTATAACTGGTATTGACAGGCATTTTGACAGGATACATTTCAAATACATTACTTACAGAGATACAGCCTTTGGAATAATTGTCAAAACTGAATAGTGACAATTCTTTATCTTAATTTGGGTACATGCTAGTTGGGGGGACAAAAAAAATTAAGCTAAGATGCTTATGTGCCTAGGTGTTACTATTGCAAAAACACTGGCATCTGAAAACTGACAATATGAGATTTTTGCAAGCAAAGAATTAATCTTATCTATTTAAGTGTAACTCCTAAACTATTTGAACTAGTCTAGCAAAAAGTAATTCCAGAAAAATAAATATTGAAAAAGTAAAGGGGGGGGGGGAAACCCTGTTAAATTCACTCACTGGTCTCCTACAGTAAGAACTAGAGTGTCAAAAATCCACCTCTTTATATGCAAATATAAAATGCTTTTAATTATAATTGTTTATAATTAATACTGCCCAAGGAAGTCTATAATTTAGTTAGCATTGCAGTCCCCCATCCATCCTCACCCAATTTGCCTTCCCCGTCACTTCTTTACCTTGCCCGTCACATATTATTCTCAATACACCGCTCTCTTGCCCCAGTCCCACAGGAGGAGGAGAAGGAGGAGGCAGAATGCATCTCCAAGTACAAAGGGGTTTATGTTAATCAAGTTCCATGCAAATGCAGTCTTGCATGATGAAAGGTGCAAAAAATTTTGATGTAAATGTAGTGACAAGCATTGCTGCAGGGTAGTGAAAACAGGTGAAATTTTATGGGCTGGATTTTTTTTTTTTTTTTTCTCCTTTTTCTCCCCCTTGTTGTTCCTACTGTTTCTTTGTTGAGAAGTATGCTACAGTAATGCATGAGCAGGCATGTACTATTCTGTGTTTAGGTGTCTTCATTGCATCAAATGTATTATTTTTATGGTAGTTAAAACGAGTCTCAATTTTACCACCTGACCTAAACTAATTTCAATTCCATATCCTTTCAGCAATTCTGATCTGATAGATTTGTATGCAGTGCAAAGTCACTTGATTGCTTTTTCTGATTTTCTGCTTTGTGCAAGCTGTTGAACTGAAAACAGACAAAGAAAGCTTTAAGCTACAATTTTAAAAGCAAGCAAAAGTGAATCACTAAACGCTTGCAATATTATCACAGCAATTCAGATAATCACTCTATTAAATGTAATATCCTTTATTTTTTAGATGGTGGCTCTTGAAAGGCAGGTGTTTGATTTTCTGGGTTATCAATGGGCTCCCATCTTGGCCAACTTCTTCCACATCATTGTCGTCATCCTGGGCCTTTTTGGCACCATCCAGTACCGCCCACGGTATATAGTGGTGGTAAGTATCCATTTTCACATCTTTTCATTTAGTGTTGTACAAAGGATATTATTAGCCAATGTGCAAATATTTATAGAACCCACTTGCCTTGTGGAAATTACATATGAATAATTTAACAAGAAACATTGTAATTTCAGTTAAACATTTAAATCAATTGCTATTCTGAAATGAGCTAACAATTGAAGTACAATGTCATAGCTATCTTTGTCACCTGACTTGATTGTCACCTAAAAAGAAAATTATGATTTACAGTGAGCTATACTGTGTCGTTATCACAATGATGAGCTTTCCCTTTGATAAAGCTGAATGTTATTTGTGGTTTTTGACAGGTTTTGAGAATCTATTTACGTATTTTACGAGACCTGGGTTAGGGTTAGAAAAAAAAATTAAAGTTTTTGCCAAATTATTTTTTTAAATCAGTAGAAAGAGTTGTAAGCTTACTGGATGTCTAAAGCTTTAGCATTAGTTTTAAGGAAAGTGCAAAGTAGGGTTATTTTTTTTCATAGATTTTATATAATCATATTTTATATGGTCATATAGGTAAAGATTTTTTGTCATGTATTCAGAATAATGGTAGAATTATTCTTAAAAAAAAAAAAAAAAATACATATATATATATATATATATATATATATATATNCACTGCTCCCTGGGTAGTGGATATGGCTACCCACTGCTAGCTTTCACTGCTTGGTGAAAGCTGTGCTGTGTGCTTACAATGAAAAATGGTCACTTTCACTTCAAGTTGTGACTGTAGTTTTGTACTAAGTGAAGGATGCTGAGGCAGATAGATCGGCAAAACATCAAATGAAATCCGACCTGCTCAGATATAGTCCAGATATAAAAAGGAATCTTATGCATTCCTGTCTTTTTTTGTCTTTTTTATGTAAATTGCAATTGTGTGTTTTTGTCTACTTAAGGTCAGGAACCTCTGCTATATGGTCACAAGGAGGGAGAAGACTAAGCACAACTTGTGCAGCCTACAAGAGAAGATCTTCAATGTACAGATTCAGCTTTTAGAGGAGGATTTAGCTAGAGGTATGTGTGTGTGTATGTATGTGTGTGTGTGTGTATATATATATATATATATATATATATATATATATATATATAATCTGCCTTTATTCAGATTATGTAGTTTGTTAGTCCAGCTTTTAGAACAGGTAGCCCAATGTTTTGAAACATGTCAAAATTGTAACCTAAGTTCACTATTATGCATGGGGTTTCCATTTCAGTTTTCTGTCTAAACTGTCTATCAAAGTGTGTTTGGACAGGGGGTAGGATATTCTTTCCACCAGCTGATAATGAAAATATGTAGATTATTTAAACCGATAATCTAACCAAATAAATAAACCAAAGGCTCATTACCATCAATGTATCAGTTGTGTTAGGAGGGAAAGCCAGTAATTAAAACAGAGGAAGGGGAAAACCTGAGTTTGAAGAGAGAAGTGAAGCGACATGCAGCTTCAGAGCAGTGATACTCCTGAGTATCTGGGAATCTCTTCACTTCTCTTACCATCTCATTGTATATTACTCAACTCTTCTCATAAGCATGAATCACAGAGTCTAGAGTTCAACGATTCCCAGCAAAACGTTAGCTTAATATTAGGTCATCTTACTGAAAAGTGGAAGTCCTCAGGCTCTTTGAGCCAAGCTTTCCACAAGGGACAAAGGGTTTCTCAAAGAATGTATTTATCATAAAATGTATGCCCCTCAATATAAACTAACCATCAGTTGCCTTTCACTGCTAGCTTCTTTGTCTTCTATAATAGCAGATTCCACAGTCTGCAAAAAGAAGTATGAGATGGACTGACTAACCTGGTTACGTTGACTTTTAGCTATTTTTTCTGTGGAGACATTTCTGTCATTTATATCATCACTTCTCTTCAATGTAGTGATGAATTGTAGTGATGAATGAACCATTAATTAATTGAAAAAGAATGTTTTGCTTCCTATCAGAAAAAAAGCTAATAAACTCCATTTAAAATAGATCTAGTCAAATTGCCCCAAAAATGTGCTTCAAAGCAATACACTCTAGAGCAGAGGTCGCCAATATGGATGCCCCCAAGGACCACATGAGTCACCCGCAAAACCAATTCTAAAAATAGCACAAATCACCAGTGAGCTAAAATTAAATTTCATCCTGTTGCTATTAGTCTTTAAACACATTTGCATTTATATAGATTTATTATCTTAAAGCATTTAAAACATGTTTATTATACATGAAGATTTAGATAAGTTTAAGTAACTGGTAGCCCTTTGTATGGCTCAGTACCTGTGAAGCAGCTCTCAGTTTAAAAAAGGTTGGTGACCCCTGCTCTAGAGAGAATTCTTGGTCTGAAAACTATAGAGACACTGTAGGATTTGTTGTTGTTGTAGATCTGTTATATTACATGTTTTAGTACTAAAGAGAATAAATAAAACATTGTCAGTGCTGATATCTGATTACATCACACTTTCTCTAAAAGCATGTTACTATATTTATTATCTGCAATTGGCACGCAGGATGAAAAAAGCATCCTTACTGAGCGACAAAAACCAAGATCGGTGTAATTTGGGTGGAATGCTTTTATTGAAGTCTGATGCAACTCTGGGGTGTGTTTTCCAGTATGCTGTGTGGACAGCACTGTGGGTGGCTTGGAACATCTTCCTCATCTGTTTCTATCTGGAGGTGGGAGGCCTTTCTAAGGTAAGAGTCTCAGACCTAGCACAATGGCCAAACTTCATTCATTTTGCTTTCAGAAACATAAGGTGTTGTTCATAGTTTTTTCTTATTAAGACCTGATTTTGTCAGCCTGTGGTGTGCTGTTGACAAAGGTTCTTCTGCATGATCCAACTCCTTCAGCTTGGGAAAACCTTTCTGATTTTAAGTTTGCTAATAATTTTTTACTCAGCCAACTGAGTAAATTAACCAGGCCTGTTATCATGGCCAAAACTGCTGAAATAAAGCCATGTTGGAAGATTAATTATGATGCATAGTTTTGTTTTTCTGAGGTTTTTGAACCAGTTAGAACAGATAAAATGCACAGAAAATAAAATGCAGAAAAGCCCTCAGAATATATATATCCCTATATTCTAATATTTGCTTTTTCTTCAGCTTTATTTCTGCAATGTTTGTAAAAGTTGCTTCTGGGCAGTTACCATGTACTGTGATTGTTGTTATTGTAGTTTCATAATATGAAGAAAAAAGCATATTATGAGAGATAAAAAAAAATAAAATAATGATAAAATATTGTCAGGAACAAGAATTTTTAAATTAGTAGAAAGCTATGAAATTTAAATTGTGGAGCTATTTACAGAAATCCAGAAGAACTTTAAAACCTCAATTTTGCCAACATTCGTGTAGCGAACTGCAGTGTAATTACAACCTTTGAACTTGAGATTTAGAAAAATAAATTCGCAGTTTTAAGAACCTTAGTATACAGCTAAAAAAAAAACATTGGTAATGCTTCAGATGCCTGTAAGTGTCTTTGTCTGTGTGTAAATTAGTTTGTGTGCCTTTTTTTGTCCTGAGTCCTGTGCTGAATAAAACAGCAGGTTTTTCTTGTGAGTTTTATGGCTGTGTGAAATGAATTCAAGAGAAGGCCCCTCTGGTGTTTTCTCTGAGAAAGAAAGGCTTGCATAAAGTGCTCAGCCTGTCACTCCATCCCTCTGTCATACATAAACCAGCCACTCTTGGTTTTCTACATGTGCTGACAGGTCATGGAAATATATACAGAGCCCCATGTGAAGAGTCTGAGCTCAAGGCTCACTTTAAATTATATGCAGTATTGTATGTGTGTGTTTGCATGCATCACTGCTAAGTTTCTAAACACTGCTCATGCCATTAAATACACTAAACCAAGCTCAGCTGTGATAAAGAAATTAAATAACATTGGTGCTTGCTTGCCTTTTTTCGCTAACAATTATTTGTTAAAATTGGGAAAAACATTAATCCAGAAATATCTAATATATGATCCTGATGACATCTGAAAATGGGCGGGGGCGTTCACCAGACAGTCATATTAAGTGCTCTGTTTACAGCTGGCCTAGAAGGAATCTATTACAAAAAAACCAATCAAAGCATGTCTGGCAAAAAAGCATCAGAGTGACCCACCTGAACAATGACACTTAAGTGAAGGATGGACGGTACAAATATAGGTTGGTAACTTGCTTGAGTATGGGATAGTACATCTTAACAGAGTAATCTCACTGCAAGTAATAAATTATGCAGACACTTTGATATTCTGTTGTTCAGAAACAGATATGTCAGCAGTGTTCAGCCATAAAGTTAACACTGAAGCATTTATTTGGTGCTCTCCATCAATTATCCTTTCTTTTCTCTCTGATTTAAAGGTCTTGTTTTCCTCCCCCTCTGTGTGCTTTCTTTCTGTTTTTCTTTCTTTCTTTCTTTACTATTCAAAATGTTCAGCCTATTTGCATTATACCCCCACACCTCCCACCCTAGACACCCTTCAGGTTCCCTTCCCCCAAGCTTGCAAACACATTTGTGCTTTTATGTAGCTTCTGATCATTGAGTCAAATAATATATGCTGAAAATGTGACTCTAGTGTCCTTGTCCAGTAGCTTTTTTTTTTAAAGAAAAAAACATCCTTTGTTTATGAAGGTCCACTTTTATTGAGGATATTGAAGGAAAAAATATAAAATGTGATCATGAGCAAAAAATCTCTTAATAAAACAACTATATATATATACACACACACACACACACACACACGTATATGTGTGTATGCAGTCTTCACATTTATGCTCTGAAAATTTACAAAAACACTGCACAGAAGAACACATTGAGGAACCCCCCCCTTCCATTTGGACAAAATCAATAGTGGATAAATAGATGTTTAAGTGCCTATTAATGAATATTCATTATGTAAAATGTCCTGCTGTGTAGAGTGCATCAGCTTTTGCCTACATTATGTCTGCCTCTTTGTGCATTTGCATGTGTATACCTCTGTGCCTTTGTGCATGTGTATGTGTTTACATGTTTGTGTTGAAAAGTTGGTATAACAGCAAAGAACCCCTCCTCTTATGGTGGCTGTGTGTGTGTGTGTGTGTGTCCTCCATTAGCTATCTCTCTCCCTGCTCTCCATATGTAGCTGTGCAAGCGGTGTGTGTGTGTGTTTGTCCATCTGTTGGATTAATGCTCCAGTCTGGCCCTTACCAGCTGCTCTCTCTGTGCACCCCATCATTCAGCTATGTTACCTTCACCCCTAAAATTATACAGCTTTGACAGAACTCATCCAAATGACGCTCTGTAATCCTGAACAAGGTTCCAGAACCCCCACCCCCCATTTTGAAATGTCCCTTTTAACCCTTCAAATGGCATAAAATAACCCTGTTCCCTACAAACATTGCTAACCTTTGAGTTGACTCATTTCACCACATGCCAATCTGAAGAAGACTGAAGTAAATCATGCTCTATTTCAGCTGGGTATTTAGGTAGGTTACCCTGAAGTACACTTGAGCAAGATACCATCCCATCTCTGCACTGTTCCCAATAAGTGTGAAAAGATAAACGTGCTCACATTTCAGATGCACACTAATTCTGTACTTTTTTTTTTTTGAAAATTGCTGTCTAATTTGAGATGTTTTTACAGAAATTCAGTTAATCACAATAATGTTCTATTAGGTTGACTTTACTGTAGCTGTAAACCCACCCCCAGCCCCCTTTTATTGATTGAAATGTTCTGGTTTGGGTGTCCTCTTGTGAATTGTGGCTGTCTGTCACACACCACAGTCATGATTGAGTATGCTAACAGATGAGGCAGTCTATATTAACTGCTTCCCTGACCCCATATGTGCATACTCAGACTGCTTTGTTTTTGAAAACAAAAAAGAGTTTATATTTATGCTAAGTGTTTCAGAGATATTTCAAACCTTCTGACTGCAACATGGCAACTTATATTTAAATTGATCAAGATTATGACAACAGAGACAGCAGGTAGACTGAAGACTGTTCTTTAGACCATGTTTATTTTCATTGATATTGAGAATGCTTCAAATTGGCAAGCTATCTAATACATAAAAAGTTTCTAAAAAAAAAAAATTCTCAACTTAATATATTCTGAAAAAAATATAAACTTAGAAAACTTCCATCTTGAAGTACATTTTAACAAAATGACTAGTTCAGAATATACGTGTGTGCTGTATGCAACTATATTACTTATTGAAAGTGTATACTGGAACACAATTGTCTGCCATTGCAATTGCTGCTGTTAAATTATGCATGTCTTGCGTTGCTTTGTGCCAGTGTTGTGTTGCTTCTAATGGTGATATTGACATCTCTCTGATGGTGATGATTTCTCTCTCTCTCACCCCCCCCCTTCTCTCTAATTCTCATGTTTAGGGGAGTGACCTCTTAACCTTTAACATCTCAGCTCACCATTCATGGTGGAGCGAGCATGGCCCTGGATGTGTACGTCGTGAGATGCCCCCTAGTGGAATGCGAAATACAGACACACACTCCTATGTCTCAGTGATGGACTGCCTGCTGGAGTATCAGTACATTGAAGTTCTACATAGTGGTTTTCAGATCCTCCTCTCCGTAAGTGAACTCAACCAGCAAGGCATCCACATCATATGAAGGAAAAAGTCAACATGTTTGAAAATGCTATGGGTTCTCTCTTAAGCATGTCTTTGTCTAGAACATTCTGCAATGTTGTCAGCTGCATATTTCTTCCTGTGGGGTAGTGCATTGAAAGCGAAAGTGACAACCGTTGTCATTGTGAAACGCAGCACAACACAACGGAATTCACTCTCTGCGTTTCACCCATACACACGTGCAGCAGGGGGCAGCTATTGAAAGCTGGGAGCAGTGGGGGCAGCTGGGAGCAGTGACGGGACAGTACCTTGCTCAAGGGTACCGCAGGGCAACTTTCTGCTGAGGGAATCGAACCCACAATCTTCTGATCCGGGGCAACTCCCTAACCACTAGGCCCCTAACCACTAATGGGCTATTTTTTGGTTGGAATTTGCCTGTTATCACAGTTTAAATATTGGTAAAAGAACGAAAAATTAAAGTGGCATTTCTAGTTTGCTGTCTTTGCAACTACAAAAAAGCAGTTAAATGTTTAACTTATAGCAGTTGAGGAAGTGTCACCCAAATAACATTTTTTCCAGCAGCCGGTGCTATATGCATGCCATACTGTAGGTAGCAGTGGCTTGATGATTGTTGATGATGGTGTTGGATTTTTTCCAGCTACTGCTACATGATTACACTGTGCTGGGTATAGATATAGTAGCAGAAAGGGGTTGCACTCTGTCATTTTGGGTTAAAATATTGCCTTGAGTTGTGGTTTTGCAAATCCAAAATTTTGCCAGGCTAATTTCATGTAGAATCTAATCTTTTTCTCTGTCTGCCTCTGTCTTTTTGTCTCCCCTGTGCTCACAAAAAGAATGACATTATGTAGACTGTGGTATTCATAATTGTGCAGGGTAGCTAAAAATAAACATATTAGGGATATAGCTCATTCACAGTAGGTGCAGTACTGACATCACTGCTCAAGCAGCATACACTCATTTAAAAAAAGTGAAAGTGACCATTCTTGTCATTCTGAAATACAGTAGAGCACAATGAAATTCAGCCTCTGCAATTTCCCATACACACACACATGCAGCAGGGGGTAGAAAGCATCCGGTGATGGGGACAGTACCTCAAGGATACCTCAGGGCAACGTACTGGTCTGGGATTTGAACCCACCTTCTGATCCTGGGCCAACTCCCTAACCACTAGCCCACCACTGCCCTATAATACAAAGCAACAAATGTTTACTGAAATATATATATGATCCACCAAACCCCTTCAGGTTTTAATGCAAAAGGCATTAAAAATATATTTGTGATATATTCTGGGCTTGTACATGCAAAATATTCTTTAATGATTAAGTAGATTTACAGCATTTTTGGATGACATACTTTTCTTTCACATTATGACCACAGACAACTGTTAATTTCAGTTCAGGAAAAAATACTAGTATTTCAAGAGAAGTGGCTTTCATTTGTTATGATGACATCTTTATATGTATATAGTTAGGTCCATAAATATTTGGACAGAGGCAAATTTTTCTAATCTTGGTTCTGTACATTACCACAATGAATTTTAAATGAAACAACTAAGATGCAGTTGAAGTGCAGACTTTAAGCTTTTAATTCACTGGGTTGAACAAAAAGATAACTGAAAATAAAATGTTCATTTCTAATACTTGGTTGAAAACCCTTTGCTGGCAGCCTGAAGTCTTGAACTCATGGACATCACCAGATGCTGGGTTTCCTCCTTTTTAATGCTCTGCCAGGCCTTTACTGCAGTGGCTTTCAGTTGCTGTTTGTTTGTGGGCCTTTCTGCCTGAAGATTAGTCTTCAACAAGTGAAATGCTGCTCAATTAGGTTCAGATCAGTTGACTGACTTTGCCATTCAAGAATATTCCACTTCTTTGCTTTAATATACTCCTGGGTTGCTTTGGCTATATGTTTTGGGTCATTGTCCATCTGTATTATAAAAACGTTGCCCAATCAATTTGACTGGATTTGAGCAGACAGTATGTCTTCGAACACCTCAGAATTCATTCGGCTGCTTCTGTCCTGTGTCACATCATCAATAAACACTAGTGTCCCAGTACCACTGGCAGCCATGCATGCCCAAGCAATCACACTGCCTCCACTGTGTTTTACAGATGATGTGGTATGCTTTGGATCATGAGCTGCTCATGATCATGCGTTCTCCAAACTTTTTTTCTTGCCATCATACTGGTAGCGGTTGATCTTGGTTTCATCTGTCCAAAGAATGTTTTTCCAGAACTGTGCTGGCTTTTTTAGATGTTTAGATGTCCAATCTATCCTTTCTATTCTTGAGGTTTGAGTGGCTTACACTTTGCAGTGCAACCTCTATATTTACTTTCATGCAGTCTTCTCTTAATGGTAGACTTGGATATCGATACGCCTACCTCCTGGAGAGTGTTGTTCACTTGGTTGGCTGTTGTGAAGGGGTTTCTCTTCACCATGGAAATGATTATGCAATCATCCTCCACTGTTGTCGTCTGTGTACGTCCAGGTCTTTTTGCATTGCTGAGTTCACCAGTGCTTGCTTTTTTTCTCAGGATGTAACAAACTGTAGATTTTACCACTCTTAATATTGTAGCAATTTGTTCAATTTGTTTGTTTCTGTTTTTGCAGCTTAAGAATGGCTTTTTTCACCTGCATGGAGAGCTCCTTTGACCGCATGTTGTCTGTTCACAACAAAATCTTCCACATGCAAGCACCACAACTCAAATCAACTCCAGGCCTTTTATCTGCTTAATTGATAATGATAATGACATAATGAAGGAATTGCCCACACCTGCCCATGAAATAGCCTTTGAGTCTATTGTCCAATTACTTTTGGTCCCTTTTATAAAGAGGTTGACACATGTTATGGAGCTGGAACTCATAAGCCCTTCATCCAATTTGAATGTGGATACCCTCAAATGAAAGCTGAGAGTCTACACATTATGTCCATGTTCATTATATTACTATAATTGGATTATGCTTGAGTAAACGGGTACAAAAACAAAACTTGTCAGTGTCCAAATATATATGGACCTAACTGTACTTATGGCAAAGGCTGAAACAGCTTCTCTTTAGACTTGTTTCGAAGCTCTTGTTTGCTTTTGTCATGTAGTGAGGAGGGGTAATATAACACAGGAGTGTTATGTCTTTAAGCGAATAAAGCTGTTCCGAGAGTGTTGAGACAAGTGCCGGAAGATTCTCAAGTGTGATCATTATCCTCTCTCACCACAACGAAGAGAAACTCACTTCAGGGAGGGAGCTGAGTTCCTCAGCCTTCTGAGCTCATGAATGTCGGAGACACTCTCTCTGTCTCTTTCCAACACACACACATGCGCACGCGCCAACCCACTTCAATCAAGTTCCTACAGGCCCCCCTGAGAAAGCAAGAGAACAGATTAGTCACCAGATACAGTAGGTGGGCACACTAAGGCCTGCAAGCAGAAATGAATTGACCCTGACTTACACAGTCTCTCTTTCTCTTTTTCCCTCTCTCTCTCTCTCCCCCTCCCCCTCCCTCACCCTCTTCTTTTTCCTCTGCTGATGATCCTCTGTGGTATTCCGCCCTCCAGCAGTAATCTCCAATGCTCCATGGGAAACGTTTTCAACTAAAGGAGAAATTGGCTCAGTGTAGACACAGCTGACAAGTTTCTTACATTTCCTTGGAAATTTCTCCCTTTCCTCTCCATTCCCCTTTCTCTAATTCACTTGGGCAATCTCTCTGTTTTCTACCCACTGAAGATGTGGTCAAAATATTTTACAATGACAAATGTAATTTTACTCTCCAGTTCTGGCAGAAATGGGCTCTGATTTATTCCATGTCTGGGAAAGGAACTGTATGAAGAGGGCTTTCACCTACTGTTCTTGAGTCTTAGTCCTGTTGCTAGAGAGCTTAAAGGTTTAACAGTCAAAGGGAAACTTAAATAACATAAATTATTAAATAATAATTGCATTATTATTTATTATTAATTATAATAATTATTATTATATTAAATATATTATTTTTGTATAAACTGTCCAAAGTGCAGCACTTCAGTCATTTGCCAATATTTTGTATTTGCAGCTCTGAAATAAACAACTAATTGTAACTGTATCCTAGGAAATATGTCTTTTTCCAGTTTTGTTTCCACACATGTATATGTAGAAAAATTTATTTAGTCAGAGTAAGAGTTTACATGTTCTGAAAAGCCAAATAACTGTGCTAAAATCTCTTTACTTGAAATCCGATAATGGCTTAAATCCAATAAACTCTTGAAGCCGATCTTCGGAGTAAGCAGTTTGCTGTTTACATGTCCATTCCAATAATCAGATAACTGTTGTTTGATCGTATTATTGATGTGCATGTAAACACACACATAGACAACTAATGAGTGAATGAATTTTCATTTTGAACGTTAGCTTTATTTAACAACTGCAAAAATCTGTTGATATTATTTTTACCGCATGTGGAAAACCACATAAGACTCTGAGATTAATAAAACCCTATGAAAGTTATTTGTATTTTTAGTTGCACTACAGTCTCTTATTAGACTTAATGGTGTTTTTGTAAACCTCCTGTAAAGATGGTCAGACTTCACAATAGTCACTATTAAAGGATGTATTTGTGGGAAGAGCATAGACAGTTGTGGATGTAATGACTGGGGTCTTAGAACAGCAGTGGTTTTTTGTGTGTGTTACTTTGCTGAGATTCTGCACCTAAGGCGCTTTTGTGTGCATATGTTTGTGTCTCTTTTACTACCCACACCTTGTCATTACAACTGTAAACTAGTTTTCATGATGAAGAACGGAGAGGAAGCTGTAAAGGCAGGAGAGAGACACAGAGGAGAGAAAGATGTGAGAAAGATTGAAGGGGTAGTTTGAGTTGCTCAAGGTTTGAAGACTTCAGTGCAGGGTGTGTGTGAGACTGGTTCTCCAGTTAGCTTGATAATGTGAGACGCTACATGAGACAGCTCTTAACAACTGACCTTCAGATTTCACCTCCACAGTATTTCATCTCTCCATCTTTTTTTTATTCCTCCCTGTCTGAGCATGGCTTGCAGCTATTGTATACCTTTTTGTCTTTTGTTTGTCTGTTTCTCTTTCTTTGTCTACTGTCTTCTGAAAACTACATACCTTTCTTTCTCTCTCTGTTTTTGCTAGCTGTTTTTCTTTCTCCTTCACTTTTTAATAATACATATGTGATCCAACTACTTACAGACAAAAGAACTAACTATAAACCAACCAGAAATTTGGAAATTTCCTTTAGACGATCACTGCTGTTTTTGTTTTCTTTGTTTTCACTATTACTTTCCCTTTCATGATAGATAGGAATTCTCTTTATCTCTTAAGGCAGATATTATTTCCTATTAAAACAATAGATAATGTGCACTGCTCTCAGTGAGTACTTTTTTGTGGATATTTTATATTTCTTTTTTTTGATACCAATATGCAAATGAATAACAATGACTGTCAAAAGAATGTTTTACATTCTATAAAATATAGCCAGTTTTATGAGGCACTTAATTTTGCACTTTAAATTGTTGTCCATGAATTAGCAAAATGAAGAAACACCCAACTTAAACAGGTTTGCTGTTGTGGCACCATCAGACCAATGTAAAACATTTCTATTTTTAGTTATATTAATACTGCACAATTACTTGCTAATCAGTATTTGAATTTTGACCATAGCAGTACTAATATTGTTTGACCAGTCACAGTTGCAGGTGTGAGTGGTTGTTTTATATAATAAAATAATCACAGTGTTAATGTATTGTTCAAATCATTTCTTCTAAATTCAGATTAATGTAAATACTATCACAAACAGACCACAACATGAAAATGACTGATTTTGTCATTTTGAAACATGGCACAGCACACAATGAGCCAAAATAAAATTCAACTTCTGCTTTTTTTTTTTTACACACACACACGTGCAGCAGGGGGCAGCTACTTAAAGTACCCAGAAAACACTGATGGAGACGGTACCTTGCTCAAGGGCACCTCAGGGCAACGTACTGATCTGGATTTCAACCTTCCGATCCTGGAGTCAACTCCCTAACCACTAGGCTACCGCTGCCTTACACTTAAGAAGCAGACAGAAACAGATCTGAACATAAAGCACACAATATATGAGCAAAAACACAGAATTTTAATGCATAATTTCCACTATTATATTGCTAAGACTTTTTTAGAACATAATAGTGTGATGTAAGTTTTTTTTTTGTTTTTTTTTTTTTTACTGTACTAAACCCTTTACTGTTTTCTTTTACGGTCAAGAATTTGTGGTTGGTATAGAATAGGCTTTATTGTCATTGTACAAATGTACAACGAAATTGTGGGGGGTGGTTCCCTACCTCCAATGCATTATAAAATATAAAAATATAAAAGCAAGCACATATATAAATATTTATGCTTTTAAATATAAAAGCAAACACAATAAAAAAACACAAACTTTTCACTCTAGACAAGGATTACCAAGAGTTTCCAGGTGAGCTACATTTGCAATATTTAAGGTGCTGTGTGCATATGTGTTGGTGGTGTTTGGAGCATGGGGGGGGGGGCGAAAACAGCAAAACAATGCTCTTAACTCTTAACTTGTATATACAAGCTTTGCGAGGAAAACTGGACTGAGACTTAGATGGTGATGAATATTGTTATTTTGCCCGATTTTGCCTGTTACTTGAGATGGCCAGCATTATTTTCCTCAGTTATTAGCTTTTATAGAATATAGTGTTCACATTGCATGAAAAAAGTGTTGTTTAAACTGTATAAAAAGGAAAAGGTATTTATCAAGATTTACTAGTCTTATAAAAAAAATAATTAAAAAAAACAGCTAATTTTCACCTGTAAGGGGCAGTGAGTAATGGTATTCTATTTGACAAACTCGGCTTGAGCCATTATAATTTGGGATGTATCAGGGAAATAACAGGAGCTAGGAAGCAAAAATAATCTACTGTTCTGACCACTTTAGGCTTATACATCAACAAAAAGCAGAAAAACATGTAAACTGTTAGTCAAAATTATTAATGTAGCTAATAATCAACTCAAATATCATAGTCATGACCAGCCTATTCCAAAAATGGGGTATGTTAAATAGTTTTGAAAGGGCCAGTTGGAAACAGAAGCTTAAGCAACCAAAATTATATCATGTTTTGTTGATTTTCTAAGTGAAAAAGTGCACTGCCTTTTTGGATGGCGGTGGTCTAGTGGTAGGATACTTGCCGATGGACCTTTTGGCTCAAGAGGTCCTAGGTTTGAATCCCTCCTCTAGCACTACCACCACTGGGTCCCTGAGCAAGACCCTTAACCCTGAGTTGCTCCAGGGGGACTGTCCCTGTAATTAGGACATGGAAGTCGCTCTGGATAAGAGCGTCTGCTACATGCCATAAATGTAAATGTAAATATATAGCAGAAACTCCATACATCATTTTAGTGCAAAATTTACAACCACTCAGGTTAGACATTTTTAAACATTAGAAAAGCAGGATTGCATTGTTTAGACATGTCCAGAGGAGAGATGGGGATTATTTTGGGAGAAGGATGTTCTCCCAAAAGATGGAGTTGTCAGGAAAGAGAAAGAGAGGAAGACCAAAGAGGAGGTCCATGGATGCTGTGAGGGAGGACATGCAGGTGGTTGGTTTGAATGCGGAAGATGCAGAGGACCGGAAGAAATGGAAATGGATGATCCACTGTGTTGACCTCTAAAATATAATAATATTTTTTTTATATAATACATTTTAGATATTTCTTCAGAATTGGGCTCAGCTTAAACTTATAAACTTTAAAAAAAAAAAATGTTTAAGTTTCCTTCTATATCTGTTTAGTCATCTTTTGAGGTTATCCACCTCAGTTTTACTGCCAATCATTCTGAATACATATCGATTTGTTTTAGAATTTCTACATAGTACATATAGTAAAATTTATATAGTACTGTGCAAAAGTTTTAGGCAGGTGTGAAAAAATGCTGTAAACAAAGAATGCTTTTAGAAATAATGATTGTTTATTTTTTATCAATTTACAAAATGCAAAGTGAGCGAATGAAAGAAAAATCTAAATCAAATCAATATTTGGTGTTACTACCTTTTGCCTTCAAACCAGCATCAATTCTTATAGGTACACTTGCACAAAGTCAGGGATTTTGTAGGATTATAGTCAGCTGTATGATCAACCAATTTTAGCTAACCGGTGCTAATCATCAATGTCACACGTAGGTTGAAACACAGTCATGTTTGGAACAACCTACCAGCCGAGTTCTTTCAAAAATTGTGTGCAAGTGTACCTAGAAGAATTGATGCTGTTTTGAAGGCAAAGGGTGGTCACGCCAAATATTGATTTGATTTAGATTTGTCTTTTGTTCATTCACTGCATTTTGTTGACTGATGAAAATAAATGATTAACACTTCCATTTTTGCAAGCATTCTTTGTTTACAGCATTTTTTCACACCTGCCTAAAACTTTTGCTCAGTAGTGTGTGTGTGTGTGTGTGTGTGTGTGTGTGTGTGTGTGTGTGTGTGTGTGTGTGTGTGTTATTTTTATATATATTTATATTATATATAATAAAAGAGAGGGAGAGATTTTCATTATTTAAAACTTTGCTTTCATACAGCCAAATTCCATCAGCTTAGTCTAAGGGTTCAATGCTTTATTTCACATCAGAGTTAATGGTTGCTTGTGGCTTGTTAACTCAATGTAATGCATGGATCCAAAATTGAGCCTCCAACTCCTCCACACATGCACTGCATAGCAGCAAAGCATCTCTGAGTCTGAATCCTTATAAATTTTAAAATAATATTTTAACATAACACAAAAATAATAATAACAGTTATACACTGAATGGATTATTGTTATGGTTCTGTTTGGTTCTATGTTTTTTGTTGTTCTATGTCTATATTTGGTTTGAGTGGTGAAGTTTTGGCACATTAAAATTAGATTTCATGAATTTGTCATGCTCACAGAATTAAGAATGTTACTGACCTTGTTCATGTGTATTTCTAATCCACTCACAGCAGCGCTCCAAAAGATGCAGTTCAGTTTTACACTAACAAATGTAATTTTCCCTGAAGATCATCACAAATAAGCAAGAAATACCACATAATAAAGCCAGAAACAGCTATTGTACTTGCATGTATTTCCACTGTTCAGAATGTGGCCTGGGATAAGATTTTGCTGGTGCATAATTAAGTTGGAGGTGTAGATCAGGTCAGAAAAGTGAACTGTAAATCAAAAAAAGACATTTTGCAAAAGACAAACATTAACATTTAATTGACAGAATGGGATGGAGAAGAAAAGAGATCAGAAATAAGAATATTGTGGATGCTCATTTTTAGTCTACCTTTCTCTGCATGGAAAAAAGAGGCAAGCTAGTAATACAACACTTGAGAAACAGTGTTACAGTCAAGTAAATGGAGCATGGCTTTAAGACCCTGAGTGGCTAATTTTTAATAGCGTTAATGAAAGCGGTTTAGAAGTGTTCTCCAGAGGAGCTGAACTTGAGAGCACTGTGATGTTTAAGGTTTAGGATGGCCCTCTTTGTGCCTCACCCTGCCTGAATCCCCTAAAGAGGAATTAGTCATTAATTGGCCTCATTAAAGGAAATAGGCTTTATTTTTATAAATGCTATTGAAGGATCTTGGGGTTGTAAAAGCTTTTAGGAGAATGGGGATTATCCTGTGTGTACTTTCAGCTCTTGTTGGAGCAGCTGCATTTCATTTTCATTTTCTTAACAATTTACCAAACACATTTATCACACCAATGTATTTCTGTCTCTTTGTTTTGTATGATTATCATACTTTATACTGTGCTCCAAGTATCCCCTTTCAGAAAACGGGTCCCTGCATAGCTAAATGTTTGTTGATTAGGCCTGAAGTTCCACCCAAGTAATCAGGGTTAACTCCACATGTTAATCATGCCGGTACTCTCAGCAGACTACAGAGCTTGGCTGTTGACATTTTTCTGATATAAATGGCATTTCAACTCCATCATAGCTGACTAGAGATCAGATTTGTGTCAAAATCCAAAACAAGTTTCCTCATTCCTTAACATTAATAGATGCTGCATTTCTACAATTTGTAACTGAAATGTTAAAATTTTGAAATGCCAAAAGAAAACTGATGTGCAATGTAATTTTAACATGTCAGTATTGCAGTAGCATTTCAGAAACACTATTGCAACAAAATCACATTATAGTTTCATTTTGCTTTACTAGATACTAACTCTCCTAAGTATCTAGCCCACTTTCCTCTGTCTCCCCACAGACATATACTCCCAGAAGGTACATTTGGGGTAGGATGCCCAATTACGGATTAATTGATTGGGCATGATGCCACTCATAATGTTTGGCTGAGCATTTCCACCCCAGCCATTCATGTATTTTAGAACTAAGCTGTGCCATCTGCGTCTGTGCCATGGCAATCCCATCCATATCGCCAGCATACACACTCCGTTGCATTGATCTGTTAACTTGGCACTAGAGGAAACAAAGACTTGAGTCATAAGCTTTTGTTCTGATTCTGAGTTTTTGTGTTAATAAGTTAATTATTTATTTTGAGCTGCATGTAGACTGGGATAGGCCTACACAGAGAAAAGTGATATACTTCTAAAAATGCAATACTCTCCTAAATTAGCAGTATGAGGCACTAAGCCAATTTTCTCTGTCTGTAAGCTGAAATGTTATTCTTTTGTCTCCTCAGCTCCTGGGCTTTGTTTATGCCTGCTATGTTGTGAGTTCCATCACAGAGGAGGAAGACAGCTGTAAGTACACCCCCTCTCTTTCCTCATAGTGCTAAGTGTTATGTTGCCTATAAATATGTCAGTATGGCTATAACACAATGGTTAATTTTTGCTGTATTAAATGATTACAACTATTACAGAGTGGCAATATTGACTTATTAAAGGTGTTCAGAGTTTGTCTGCCTTTCACCCTGTGAGCACTGGGATAAGTGCTAGCAGTCCTCATGATCCTGGTTAGGATAAGGAGCTAAGATAAATGAATGGATAGATTAACAATAACAAGAATGATGTCCATGATGATAGCATCTTGTAAACCTTTCCTTACATTCTGTTGGTACCTTTCTGTCACAGATCACTTTCGCAACTCTTCTCCATCAGTTCCAACCTGCCTACACTCTCTTCTTTACCTCTCTCTCTCGTACTTTCCAGTATTCTGTACTGTTGACCCCAAAATATTTAAGTGCCTGCTCTAAGGCTAAGGTCTTAGCCACCTCTAAGCTTACACTAAACTCTCAACCATATTTAACAACATACCTTTCATTAACATTCATGTATTCTGTCTTAGTACTACTGACATTCATTCCTCTCCTCTCTAGAGCAAATCTCCTCCTCTCCAGGGTCTCAGGCTGCTCCCTACACTTGCTACAGATCACAGTATCATCAGCAAAAATCATAGCCATTTGGGACTTCTGTCTAATCTCATTTGTTAACCTGTCCATCACCACAGGAAATAAGAAAGGGCTCAGTGCTGTTCATTGATCCCATCTCTACTTTTAGTGCATCCATTGCTCCAACAGCAGACCTCAACACTGTCTCATACATGTTCTACACTTCTCTGACATACCCTGACTTCAAACAATACCACTTTTCTCTAGGCACTCTGTAAAATGCTTTCTTCAAAATCCAAAAAGGCATAATGCAACTCCTTCTGACCTTCCCTTTACTTCACCAGCTACACTCTCAGAGCTAACATTTATAGTGTTCTTTCTTGGTATTCTTAACCTCGCTTCCACTACTCTTTTCCGTAACTTCTTTCTGTGGCTGATTAGCTTTATCCCTCTGTAGTTACTACAGCTCTGAGCATTATTGTTGGGCTAAAAGGAAAACTCTGTTTTCTAATTTATACATTAAAAGTAAATTATTCAAAAAAACATCAAAGCGTGGAATGAGTTTAATGGTATTACATTGGATGCTGTTTTGTCCACATGTTTTGTATTTGCTAAAAATATCATTTAAAATGCATTAAGGCCACTGACAGCCAATAAATATTGAGATATTGTTCAAAGAATATCGATATCAAAGGCAATATTAAAAAATAATTTTATGTAATATACAAACAGATATTATATAAAATATTTTACCTGTTGTTCTTATCTTGCTGCAGCATGAGATACTTTGCAGAGAACCTTTTTAACCTAAACATGCTGGCAGAGGAATCATTTAAAAGCCATAGTGAACTGTGTCAATATGAATAGAACCAGAGCTTTCTGTGTTAGTCACTGTGTAAAAGATGCACAAGACTTTTTTTTAAGTCTGTGCACTAATTCAGAACTCAATTCAGATCAGAAAGCACTTGGATTTTTAAACCAGATGTTATGTTTTCTTATTTAAGAAGGTAGTAAAATGAAAACAATAAATATATAAACAGCTGTGAAATTACAGATATAACAGCATAATCATTCTAAGACTGGGACAGGAGCTTGCTCAAGGTTAGCTATGGGCATCCTACTGGTCAGGGAATCGAACCCACAACCTTCCAATCCTGGGGCTTAGCTCCTAACCGCTAGGTCAATGCTGCCCCATAATAATAATAATGTCACTTTCTCCTTTGTTAGTTACTTCCACTGGCCTCTCTTTAATTAAAATCATATCAACAGAAAAAATATGGGGTAGGGATACCTGTTATACAGAATCTTGTGGTCTTAGGTGAATTATAAATGAGCAACTTGGTCCTTTAAATCATATTAAATAAAATAGTTGGTTGCTTTAATGAACTTCTCTTCAGAAACTCTGATCCTGTGAACCCACATGAGGTGCTAGTGATGTGCTCTTTGGAGACACACTGGTTAAGATGGCAATGGTGTGATATATTATGTAGAATGTGGAAACCAAAGAAAAGAATTAAAAGTGAAAGTTTAACCTTTAGTGTGAGGATAATGTTGGAACAAAAGTGAAGAGAGCTATGGAAAATTGGAGCTTATTAACATTAAGAAAGCATGAAATGCTAATTAACTCCTCCTCCAGTGCTACGATATATTATGTATTGTTATATAGTACTATTTTGTCAAAATATAAAGATTAGAGAACTGTTAACTATATAAACTTCATCAGTGGGAGCTTTTTATTAAATAGTCAATCAAATGTCAAACAGAGTGAGACAGTTTAATCTATCGCTGTGGTCATTCTGTGAAGATGTGTCCTAAAGTTTTGGTTGACTGTGTTTGGGTTTCTGTGTCGTTTAGCCTTTTATCAACTACACAGACATTAAGCACACTGAAAAGTTTAAACATCTGAGGGGGATGTCAAACACTACGAGTGTGTTTGTGTGTGTGTGTGTGTGTGAGAAAGGGGTTGTCAGACAATGGACTTGTTTGTAAAGGTCACATACCAGTCATTCAGGAACAGTGTTTGGGGCCTCCTTGGGACCCCATGGAGCATTAAGCTGTCCCCAAAAGGCTATTCCATGTTGACAGGGGGTGCACACACAAACTGTTCTGACATGGTGTTTTTATGTGTGAGACAAAGTCAAAATTAAGATGTGGAAGATGAAGGTGACCTCTAGGTTTCTTCCCATATTTTGAGAATTGTATGATTTTTGTATGTGGAACCTCAATTTGTTTTTTTTTGCTTTTTCTGCGTGTGCGTGTGTGCGTGCTTGACTTTTGAAAGTGAAGTGAAAGTGACTATTGTTATTATGAAACACAGCACAGCATAACACAATGAAATTCAACCTCTGCGTTTCACCCATACACACGTGCAGCAGGGGGCAGCTACTCAAAGCTCCCGGGGAGCAGTAACGGGGACGGTACCTCAAGGTACCTCAGGGCAACCTACTGGTGAGGGAATCGAACCCACATTCTTCTGATCCGGGGCCAACTCCCTAACCACTAGGCCACCTCTGCCCCAAAGAGAAACACCACCGTCCCTGGGTGGGCTCGAACCTACCTTTCGCTAACTGTTTGTGCCACAGAGACATTCTGCTTTTTGCGGCTTCTCTGTTTTGCCACACAGCCTGGCTTCACTTTTGCATTCATTTGAAGTAGGGAGGTTCAATTTCCCATCAGAGCCTTTCAGACTTCATTATTATTCCACTTTCTGAAGTTTGCTGCTGTTCTCACACTTTTTCTCCTCTACTTTCTTTTTTTCTATACTTTGCACACAATAGAAATGATAATTGTTAAAACTAAAAATAATTTCAGGTCTTCCTTTATTTATCTACTTCACACTCAGCCCCACCCCCTGCCTCTCACTCAGTTTGTTAATCTGAGCATTACTTAGTTGACTGTGGGCCAGGGGTCCTCAATTTTTCTGACAACACATGGTTTTATGCTTACATGTTCATCTGGCCCTCACTGTTGAGTCAAAATTCTGACCTTCCTGTCTGAGAGACCCAGGAATGAGATCAGATTAAATAATATAATGCTGCTCTCTTTTACTGAGATAAGTGCCTGTATGTTTAGCATGAGTGTGTGTGCGTGTGTGTGTGGTTATCAGTGCTGAGCAGACTCCCATGTGCAGTAACATGAAGGGAAAAGCCTTTTTTTTTTTTTTTTTTTTTTTTTTTTTTTTTTTAAACTAGGTCAAATTGCTGGAGTGTTGCACATTAGCATGAACGTCTCCTGCTAGCACAGAGCTGAGTCACGCTCCGACATAATCCTGTAGACTGTGCGTGTGTGTGTGTGTGGGCACAGCTGGCACAAACCCTGTTTTATCTCCTTTTTTGTGATTGGAGAACTTGCTCTCACCACTCTGACTGCTGGTTTAACATTAACAACCTAATATAAATTTATATAAATCTCTATAATATAAATATTAATACATTATATTTAATTTTTTTTTTTAATCAAGCCACAGTTTGCTTAGTTTTTGTGAGGGAATGTTTTAGAACATACATGGGCTGCAGTTTTAACATTCCGTCAGTGCAGTTACTTGCTATGAGCCATTATGTTCAATGGAAGTTGTAGATGCAAAAGCCAGTGTATTTCTTTGTCCAGGTCTTTGGCCCAGATGAAGAAGGTTATGTCAGGTGGAGCATTTGGTGAAAAACCTTTGCAAAATCAAAAGGTGGACAACGATACAGATTTCCATACCAATGACCATCACCAGTACTGTTAGCCAATAGTAGAAGAAGATGAGGAAAGAAGGATGGGTAGGAGAGTGGAAGTGAGAGTAGGAACTTAGAATTTTGGAAGTATGAATGGTAAAGGGAGAGAGATTGAGAGTTAATATGATGGAAAGAAGTGAAGAGGAAGATGTACAAATTTAGGTTAAATCCTTTACGGGAAGGTCAGCCTAAAGGAAATTGGAGACAGCAAAGTACTGACAGGGGAGAGCGTAGCTTAAAGCATAGGATGGTGGACAGTAGGATGACCTTGGAAGTCAAGAAGAGAAAGAAAGTAAGGGCATAGTTGAGGAACAAATGGTGGAAGTTGAAAGAAGACAACTGCAAGGTGGGATTCAGGCAGGAGTCAGAACTGACTCTGGGTGGTAGTGAAGAGTTATCAGATTGCAGAAGTGGTAAGGATAAAAGGGTGCTCAGTTTAGCAGATGGACAGAAAAGGCAGAAATAAGAAACCTGGTGGTGGTGGTTTGTGAGTGTATACTGAAGAGGCTAGCAAAGAAGAACTGGGGAAGTCGAAGAGATGATGAAATTAGAAAGGAGTACAAGGAGATAAAGCGCAGGGTAAAGAAAGAGTTGACGAAGGCTAAAGATTAGGCTTATGAAAGTGACTGTAATTGTGAAACACAGCAAAACATAATAAAATTCAACCTATGCATTTCACCCATACACACACATGCAGCAGGGGGTAGCTATTGAAAGCACCAGGGGAGTAGTGATGGGGACAGTACCTTGCTCAAGCATACTTCAGGGCAACCAAATGGTCTGGGATTTGAACCCATGACCTTCTGATCCTGGGGCCAACTACCTAACCACTAGGACAGCACTGCCCCGAAACACTGATTCCCATACCGGGAGTCAAAACCAGGGTGCCTGGTTGAAAACCAGTAATCCTAACTGCTAGACCATATGGTATCTTAGGCTTATCTTAGGCTTATCAGCGACCGCCAACAGTCCTGTTAGCCTACAGGATTCTGATGGAAATTGGGCTACTGTTGGCCAAAGGAGAAGAAGAGGAGGAGGAGGAAGGCATGCCCAGAGGGAGGAGGAGAGAAGGAAGTGGAAGAGAATGGAAGTGAGAATAGGAACTTTGAATTTTGGCAGCATGACTGTTAAACAATCTAGCCAGAAACACCACTGCCATCTACTTTTAACACAAACTTGGAAAGTGAGAGGATGCCTGAGGAGTGGAGAAAAAGTGTACTGGTATTGATTTTCAAGAATAGGGTGATGCACAGAGTTGTAGTAACTAAAGAGGGATAAAGCTGTGGGAGTGACGGATGCTTTTAAGGCAGAGGTTGGATTACATCAAGGTGCAGCACTGAGCCCATTCTTATTTGCAATAGTAATAGACAGGTTGATGGACAAGATTAGACAGGAGTCCCTGTGGACGATAATGTTTGCTGATGATGTGATCTGTGGCGAGAGCAGGGAGCAGCTTGAGGTGAACCTGGAGAGATGGAGATATGCTATAGAGAGGAGAGGAATGAAAGTTAGTAGGACAATGACAGAATTACATGAGGATGAACAAAAGGGAGGAAAGTGGAGTTGTTAGGATGCAGGGAGTAGAGGTGACAAAGGTGGAGGAATGTAAATACTTGGGATCAGCAGTTCAGAGTAAAGGCAAGTATGGAAGAGAGGTGAAGAACAGATTCCAGGCAGGTTGGAAAAGGTGGAGAAGGGAGGCTACAGTAATTTGTGACAGACGGGTACCAGCAAGAGTGAAAGAAAAGGTTTACAGGACAGTAGTGAGACCAGCTATGTTGTATGAGTTGGAGACGATGACGCTGATGAAAAGACAGAAGGCAGAGCTGGAGGTGTCAAAGTTAAAGATGCTGAGCTTTTTGTTGGGTGTGACGAGGATGGACAGGATTAGAACTTAGCATATTAGAGGGACAGCACAGGTTAGACGTTTTGGAGATAAAGTTAGAGAGGCAAGGTTGTGTTGGTTTGGAAATGTCCAGAGGAGAGACGAGGATTATATTGGGAGGAGGATGTTGAAGATGGAGCCAGGAAAGAGGAAAAGAAGAAGACCATAGAGGAGGTTTATGGTGAGAGAGGACATGAAGGTGGTTGGTTTGAAGGAGGAAGATGCAGAGGACAGGAACAAATGGAGACAGATGATCCACTGATGCGACCCCTAAACAGGAGCAGCTTAAAGACAAAGAAGAAGTGAGCAGCAATGTTTTAATTTCAAGAAAGAACACTTGAGATGCAATGTTTGTTCTAAGGGTGTTGAAGGAGACGTATAGAGAAGGTCAGATGGCGTTGCATTGTGTCTATGTAGACTTGGAGAAAGCATTTGACAGGGTTTCTAGAAGGGAATTTTGTATGAGAAAACCAGGGGTTGCAAAGAACAGGATATGTATGAGGGCATTGTAACAGTGGTGTTGTCTCCAGTAGGAGTGACAGATGCATTTAAAGTAGAAGTGGATTTACATCAAGGAACTTTTTTGTTTCCAATAGTGATGGACAGGTTGACAGATGAAATTTGACAGAAGTCCCCATGTATTATGTTTGCTATAGAGAGAGCAGGGAGCAACTTGAGGAGATCCTAGAGAGGCGGAGATATGCTATAGAGAGAAGCGGAATGAAAGTGAGTTGGAGAATGACAGAATACATGAGTGTGAATGAAAGTGAGGACAGTGGAGTGGTTAGGATGCAGGAATTAGAGGTGGTGAGAATTGTGGAATTTAAATACTTGGGACTAACAGTTCAGAGTAATGGGAAGTGAAGAAGAGAGTGCAGGCAGGTTGGAGTTGATGGAGAAAAGTGGCAGGAGATATCTATGACAGACAGATGCCAGCAAGAATTAAGGGGAAGGTTTACAGGATGGTAGTGAGACCAGCTTTATTATATGGGTTGGAAATACTGAAAAGGGAAACAGTGGAGCTGGAGGTGTTAGAGACAAAGTTGCTGAGATTTGCATTGGGAATGATGACAATGGACAGAATTAGGAATTAGTTTATTAGAGGGACAGCTCAAGTTGGACGATTTGGAGACAAAGTCAGAGAGGTGGGATTGCATTACTTTGGACATGTGCAGAGCAGAGATGAGGGGTATATTGGGAGAAGGACGTTGAAGAGGAGTTGGTATCTGAATACTAAATATAGAAACATATACCAATATAACAATTCCTTATTCAAATTATTCGAGTTAGCTCTTTACGATACCACTTCTCTTTCTAGTGTCACTTCAATATTTATAAAGCTAAATAATAATAAGCTTTAAAATAAGCAAATTTTGCTTAAGATGAACATCTGAGAGCAGGCTTTTCCTACATGATTCAGTGTTTACTGCAGGTATCTGCTTGAAACCTGTCCTGCGCCTTTGCTATTTCATATGGCAATTTATATTATTTATGCAAAACCAATGTCCACATGTCAACTTGATTCAGTGCACACTGTGTGTACGTGTGTATGTATGTATGTGTTTTAAAAGTGTTAAAACATAATTAAGAATCTGCATTAGCATGCATTTGTTTAGTTAAACAAAAGTGTAAGAGCCCTACCCCGACGGGGCACTAGGGGGAGCCAAACCGCTGTTGGGAGACCTGCCAATCAGGCACGGTGATCAACAGTGATTTGGTTCACCTGTGCTTGGGCTTATTTAAATGCAGAGAAGACGAGTCAGAGTTGCTGGGTCGTTGTTTGACTCAGACGGTAATTCGGTAAAGATCCTTGGGTTTTCTCTCGGGGTCTCCCTGTCTCTCTCGCTTTGTGGTTGCGTCAGTTCAGGAGCTTCGGCTTGTTGTGCTGACTGACGCTGCACCCTCCCTTCCGAGTTTCTTGTTTTTTTGTTCCTTTTGTTTTTTCTACAACGTTCCAGCTCAACCGCTCACCCCTTTTTGAGCATTTTGTTTTCTACCCTTTTTGAGCATTTTTGTTTTCTACCCGTTTTGAGCATTTTGTTTTCTACCCTTTTTGAGCATTTTGCTTTCTACCCGTTTTGAGCATTTTGCTTTCTACCCATTTTGAGCTTTTGTTTTCTACCCATTTTGAGCATTTTGTTTTCTACCTGTTTTTGGGGACTGGCAGCTTCGGGTACTGCATTTGGGTCCAAACCCTGTGTGGCTCCCTGGGTTCAGAGTAGGCCACACCGTTACAAAAAGGCCTGTTTGCTTGTATTGGCATTATCTCCTCTCCTAATTGGGGGGTGGCTTTATCCCTCAAGTTTGGGAGAGAAACTTTTAATCATAATGGTGTCAGTGGCTGCAGGCTTCTACTTATGTACTGTAGATGCCTTATTGCGTTAGAAATATAAAAAGATGCTTTCACCTGAATGTGGAGTATTTACATATCCAAGGTTAGCAGATAGGCAGCCAGAATAAGCTTTATGTCTTTCATCCTGTCAAAGCAATCACAAAGCCTTGAGCTCTTGCACATTTTAACTGTGTACTATTTAGGTGAATCACCTGTCTTTTTAAGAGAACAGCCATATTGAAGAGAAATGACAGCATCTCAAATGTAGTCTGTATATCCCATAAAATGTCCGGTAATTAAGTTACCACCATAAATGGTTTAAGTGTTTCACAGATGTTAGTAACCCCAGCCCCAGTGGTTTTTATACAAAATAACAAAAGCTTTGTCAATTTTATAAAAACATTATTTACTATTTTGCATCCTTATCTCTATTTTGGTGTATGTATTTGGTATCAGATTACCAGAAACAGCATTTTTTTCTTGGAGCTGCATTACAGGAGAGAAAGTTTAATCTAAGCATTCCTCTTCTCTTCTCTACTTGTCTCATCTTTTCTCATCTCAACTTGTCTCGTCTCTTTTCACCTCTGACTCCTTCTTGCTCTTTAATTTAAGAGATATAATCTCATACAGGTACCTTGTGTAGTGTGTGTGCTTTGGCACATGTGATCACCAGACCCTGTATGTTATGTTTTATTTAGTTAAATATGTCCATTGTAGTTTAAAGTATGTTGCTCAATGTTTTTCTTCATCCAGATGTAAATCATACCTTCTTTTCCCATGTCATGGTTAATTTTATTTTATTTTATTTTATTTTATTTTCATTTATTTATTTATTTATTTATTTTAGTTTATTGGTTTGTTTTGTGTTTTTTTGTTTGATCATTGTCATGTTTTTCCCCATATTTTAATTTGATCCTTTGTTTGGTTTTCAGTTGATTTTATTGGTGGATTTGATCCATTCCCACTCTACCATGTCAATGAGAAACCATCCCATCTTCTCTTAAAGCCTATGTACCAGTAAGTACCTCTGTTTGTGTGTGTTGGTACTGAGCACTGTGTCCTGCAGTTAATGAAGTTCTTTCACCTTATTCCTCTGTTTATCACACAAAGCAATTTAACTTATCTGTATGTTAATAAGGTACTTCATTAGTCTGTTCACTGCCATTTGAGATTTGCAGCAATATAGTCATTAAGAATGGCAGTAGATGAACTGAAGGGTGTGTATGAGATTTTGGGTGAATACTGGTCTAAACTCTAAGGCTTTTTCAAATTCAGATGGTCACAGGTGTCACACGTTTGTCCTTTTATAAAATTCACTCACAAGTTTAAGTTGAATTGTTTTTGAGACAAACAATTATTCCCAGACTCATTTTTAGTTTTCTTTAGTGCTCCATTTACATTTACAGCATTTAGCAGACGCTCTTATCCAGAGTGTCATCCATGTCCTAATTACAGGGACAGTCCCCCCTGGAGCAATTCCGGGTTAAGGACCTTGCCGAGGAACCCAAAGGTGGTAGTGCTAGAGGTGGGATTCCAACCTGGGACCTCTTGATCCATAGGTCTGTAGACAGATACCCTACCACTAGACTACCACCACCCACACCACTCATTTACCAGCTTATTTAGTATTCTTTTTTAATATTTGCTGAGATTGAAATACAGTCCTGATCAAAAGTTTAAGACTACTTGACAAATGGCAAAAAAAATCATATGTTGCATGGTTGGATCTTAACAAGGTTCCAAGTAGAGCTTCAACATGCTACAAGAAGAAATGGGAGTGAGCCAAAACATTTCTTTGACCATGCAATTTATTGAAAACAACGCTTAAACTGAAGCAGGCTGTTTTACAGCTGATCAAAATCTTAGGACCACAAGCCAAATCTGTGCAAAAATGTGGATTCATTGCCATTTTCTGTCAGGTAGTCACACTGTCATGACATTCTGATGGCAAAGGCAAAAAAACTTTCCTTTTTTGAACATGGTTGGGTTGTTGAACTGCATAAGAAGGGTCTCTCGCAGCGCGCCATCGCTGCTGAGGTGGGACGCAGTAAGACAGTCATTTGGAATTTCTTAAATAATCCTGTGGGTTATGGAACAAAAAAGTCAAGTGAAAGAAAAAATTTCACCAGCACTGAGCTGGAGAATCCAATTGGCTGTCCATCAAGACACTGGACGATCCTCGACCCAAATTAAGGCCGTTACTGGTGCCGACTGCAGCCCCATAACCATCAGACGGCATCTCAGACTGAAGGGCTTCAAAAACAGAAAGGGTCTTCAAAGGCCTTGTCTCCTTGAACGCGGCAGAACTGACCGTTTGGACTTTGCAAGAGAGCACCAAACATGGGACATTGAAAGGTGGAAGAAAGTTTTATTCTCTAATGAGGAAAAAATGTAACCTTGATGGTCCTGATGGTTTCCAGTGTTACTGGAATGACAAGCAGATCCCACCTGAGATGTTTTCTACGCGCCACAGTGGAGGGGGCACCATAATGGTCTGGGGTGCGTTTTCCTTCAGTGGAACAATGGGGCTTCAGGAGGTGCAGGGGCGTCAAACGTCCAGATGTTGCAGAGAGTAAACCCTCATGATTGAGGGCCCTCATCTGTGTGGTAACGACTGGGTTTTTCAACAGGACAACGCTACACTACACAGTGATCGCAGGACAAGGGACTTCTTCCAGGAGAATAACATCACTCTTTTGGACTATCCTGCGTGTTCCCCTGATCTAAATCCAATTGAGAACCTTTGGGGATGGATGGCAAGGGAAGTTTACAAAAATGGACAACAGTAGATGCCCTTCACGCAGCCATCTTCACCACTTGGAGAAATGTTCCCACTCACCTCATGGAAACACTTGCATCAAGCATGCCGCAACTAATTTTTGAATTGATCAACAATAATGGAGCTACTCATTACTGAGTTCATTTATGGAACTTTGATTGCTGTTCTGGGGGGGTTTATGGGTTTTTTTTGGAGGTGTGGTCCTAAGATTTTGATCAGCTGTAAAACTGCCTGTTTCAGTTTAAGCGTTGTTTTCAATAAATTGCATGCTCAAAGAAATGTTTTGTCTGACTCCCATTTCTTCTTGTAGCATGTTGAAGCTCTACTTGGAACCTTGTTAAGATCCAACCATGCAACATATGATTATATGGTCTTAAACTTTTGCTCGGGACTGTATGTATAGCCTGGCATGTCCCCTTGCAGCATTCATCTCCAGATGCCTGGAGTCTTTGCTTCAACGTTACAGTTGAACATATTTTCACCTCTCTTATTTTCACTAAGAAAGGGAGTTTACTGGTATGAACAGTTTAATATGTGCAACAGTAACAATGGTCCAAAATACCTTAAAATCTTAATACATTAACAAACCAGTTAATGTTTAATTATGCTTTGTTTAATTGGCAGTCAAAAATTATTCAATGAGGTAGTATATATTTACATAAATTTATCCAGGAACCTAAACATGTAAATCTGTACTTATCTGCAAAAAATTATTTAGCTTATTTTCCATCTATTTATTGCTTTCAGTTATTTATTTTCTTTAGAAAATAGTTTTTTTCTCACCCATTTTCTCACGATTTTCCACTAACCTAAGATGTAGTAGTAGTAGCTAAGTCAATTCTGTAATCCAAATTTTAGTTTAGGGCAGCATTTAGGGCTAACATTGCAGCTTGACTCAATACCTTTCTGCCTATGTTCTATAATTAGGCCATGCCTTAGACAGCAATTTTGCTGTTCTGCTACTGAACCTTTGAGACTGTTTGTTTCAAAACATGAATGGCTGCCTTCCTGCTTCATAATACCGCCTTATCAAGCAGCATATGTTACGTCTCAGACACAGCCTTGAAGGAATAACCTTATAATTGTTCATGCATCCACAAAATAATCTCTTCAGCCTTCAGCCACATATTTATTTGATCTTGTGAAGACTTTGATTTATCCAAATGCTCAAAGAACCAGGATGAGCAGGATATTCAGAGCACACAAAACATTCAGGTGGTCTGTTAGATGTTTGTATACTTATTGCACATTTCTTCAAAGATTATGTAATTCTAAAGGATTGATATGTGCAACTGTAGTGAACAAAGTGTATGACTGTATGTAAAAGAGACTACAACACTGCAGTTTCATCTCACTCATTTGCTCAAATGCTGTGACTTATTTATATTAATGTTCCACAGCACTAACTAATTGATTAAGACTATTCTGTTGACTCTTGATTGTTATTAAACACAGTACACATTTTGTTGGATATGTTGTTTTGCATACAATTATGTGAATTTGTTGTTTGTTTTCCCATAAAAATTGAATTCAGAATGGGCTATATAGTTTAATTTTAAATGCATTATTAATGTAGTATTTACATAGTAGTTTACTTGATCTGTTATGAGACTGAATTCTCACTCTTTTCGTTTAGAATATGGCTAAAAAGACTTGCACCCTCTCTCAGAGCCCCTGTTTTGAATTAGCCTTAAATTATGCAGGATATGTAATAAGCATTTGCAGAGGTATCCTTTTTTTAACATCAATTACTTGCTTGTAGAGGAGCTGTGTAAATAAATAAATATATATATATATATATATATATATATATATATATACTTGCCCCAAGGACATTTTTCCTGACAGTTTAATCAGGCTATTTGCAAATGAGATGATGTGCTTGACTTCTCTCCTGACACACACACCAAACACAGGGGATTTTAATAAATCACTCTGCAGGTGTGTGTGGGTGGGTGGGTGTGTGTGTGCACGTGCACATGTACACATGACTTTCTTTACAGATTTTTGCTTCTTTGTGTATAACCTTGAATTTGAGTAAGTTTCTTAATGACTGTGTCTATGTGTGTGTGTTCTAGGTCTACGTAAGTGAAGGTGTGTGTTGTGCAGAGGGAACAGCGGTAATTCCCTGCTGAACTCCTACAGATTCCTCATTCATCTTGTTTCTCCATTAAGCTGCTTCTCTTTTTCCACATTGGCGGCCTTCTCAGTCATCTAGCTCTGAATTAGCAATAGGCCCTCTGGGAAAAGTCAGAGGCTTTGCATATTACTTATCTGGGACCAAGTGAAGTATGTGTATTAGTTAAAGAGTCAAAGGATGTCACTTTCATTTTTAGATTACACAGGTGTGGAAAACTATAACTGGACTGAAAACTAAAACTGTAACTATAACTGACTCTTCACTGTGGCAGAAACCAGTATCAATAAACAATAATTTGTAATGATCATTATAATCCATATATTAAGTGCACTAAGCATAAAACCGATTAAGCTCTGAAGATGGATCACCAATTCATTTTTGCATAACAGTGACAATCCAACAATGTTGATAACTCTATTCCATGTAATTATAATATTCTATGTACATATATTTGACAAATGTTCTTTCCCAGAGCCACTAGAAGTACTGAATGAATGTAAAGCCAGACATTTTGCTGTATGCTCAGATAAACGCTGATAAAGTTCAGATAAAGTTATGACCTATGACTTTAGTATCCAACAAATAACTACACCCATCAACAAATAATGTCAGCCATCACTTTTTTTTGTGCACCTCTAATCACAACTGAAAAAATATTTCTGTGAAAAGGCATTTTCTTTTTTTTAAAGTGAGATGAATGTCAATGTTTGTTAATGAATGTTAACACCCCTAGAAGAATGACATGATTTGCTGATTTTCTAAGACAACAATAAGTTTACATCTTCCTTTATAGAGATTTTATATATGGCAAACAAAACAAAATAAGGTCATCAGCACATTATTTTATGCTATTAACAAAGCTTAAAATATGTGCCCTAACTTTGCACAAACCCCGTTTGTTTTATAGTTTTCTCATATATGTCAAATTCAGAAAACAAATGGTAATTGTGCATATCTGTAGATGTGTACTCAAAGATATATGGCATTTGACTAGTTGTGCCCCGTATTTGTACACGCAACTGTATGTAGGCTTCTGTTCCACAGACCATGTGGATTGTTTAAAGTCCAAGGCTTGGACTTGCATCTTCACAGGATCTGCGCAGATACACACATTGAGCAGGAAATTGGTGGGGGAATTTGTGAGTTCCACAAACAAAAATAGAAAAACAAAGAGAAAAAAGTTTGAATGAAAAAAGCATTCCTTGTGGACATCCATAGCAATAAGAAATTGTGTTTTTTTTTTTGTTTGTTTGTTTGTTTGAAGGTTTGCTTTCTTATTACATATTACCATAATCTGAATGACATCTGAATCCTGACTCTGACCAGTCTGTCCTTTTTTTAAGTCTCTAGTCTAAAGTGCTGTGAATTTTGTTTTTGACGTCTTTGGAATTCTTTAAGGAGTTTTAATGTATAAGTATTTTAACAATAAATATAACATTGTCTGTTTTTTTTTATTTTTTATCAATTGATATTTCAAAGCAGTGTTTTTAATTGAAGAACCTTAAGATCAAAGCAAGGAGTGTTACAGTTCTCATGGTGGTGAGGAGAGACTTGTATCCATGGTAATTAATGAATCCCTCTGTGAAAGATTAAATATCCTAGCATTGTCTTTCAGTGTGACAGAAAAGGGAGGGGTGGGACATCAGCCTGTTTGTTATTAGGGTTTGTACTTGACAGATGCAGTAGTTTCCACTGTAGATGCATTGCTACTGTATGCATGGGGGGGAATTGTAATACAAATATTACTCTTAACTGTCACAACAAAACCATGTTCAAATAGGGATGGAAGATGGTCTAGCAATGTATGGGAGCTGCTTGACTAGTCGGGTTTTTAATGGGAAGCAGGCATTTTTTGATTACATTTCTACAAATAATGAATAAAAAAAGATACAAGGTTTTGTTCCAACAGCAACATTGTGTGTTTTCATGTATCTGCTGTTGTAAAGAAAGCACTGCTCCTCGTACCCAGCAAGGTCATCACCATTAGTGTGACACCAGAGTGCCCTCTTGTGTTTCATGTGCTTCTGTACAACAAAGCATGAGAGTTGTCTGTTAACAGAAACCTGAGCAACTGTTTTACTATTAAATTCAGATGATGCTTGTAGATGTACATTTGTAATTCTAGAGTAAACATGTTTAGGATGTTTTGTCTTTGGGCCGGCTATGGTAGGTATGTGCCTATTCTATCTCTTGCTGAATGCCTGTGCATGATTGTTAAGTGAAAATCCTTTCTCCTTTCTCGTTCTCTCTCCTGTTACACCCTCCTTTTGTTTCTTTTTTACAGATGAGTTCACTGTTGACAGTAGGGTTTTTTGTATCTATCTCCAATGTGCTGCCACTTCTATATTGTTCTCAATTGCTGACAAGTTGGTGATGTGATCTTATCTGTCACATTTACTGCCCAAAGTGTAAATAGATATTTGTTATTAAAAGAGAAAATGTGTACTTTTTCATCAAACTTCCCTGTCAGCGTGTTCGTTATTATTCACCAACTGGGCAGTTGCAGACCTAGATAGGGTTGTCTGTGTAAGCATCCCACACAAACATTGCACATTCAATCACCTTTTGTAAAAAAAAAAAAAAAAAAAGTTTGTTTAAAGGAAGAATGCACTAACACGGGGAGTTCATTCAAAGCTTTAATTTAAGAAAATAACGAATTTTAACAAGAGCATTTTCTTTCATGACTTTGTTTCACTTTTAAAAATATATAATTTTATTTGATGTTTTTTATTATTTAAAACAGATGCATTAAACCCATAAGTAAAAGGGACTGCTTTTGATGAAATGTCTTGTAGCTGAATCAAAAACAAGGCCTCAGGAAAAAAACTAATCTGAAAACATCTATATATCAAAGCTTCTATCTAAAAGAATGTTCATAGATGAGGATTATTAAAACCTCAACTTTGAAACTGCCTCCCTAATAACAAAGTTTCTATTTGAGCAGTATTTCAAAGGTTTTATTAGTTTCAACTACTGTGAAAATACTCACCATTTAAAAAAACAAAAAACAAAAAAAAAACTTCATTTCAAATTATACTGAGCATAGTTTATGTTGCATATCAGTTTGCTTTTATGATCAATATAAAGACACTGAGTAACTGCTTTAAATGAATATATAATTATGTATAAGATCTAAAGCATGGGGCCACATCAAGACCCTTGAGGTGTAAAGTGTTACTGAGAGGCCCCAATGTGAGCATTATGGTGTTAAATTTAATTTGAGTTATTTCACTTCATTTCTCCAGAGGATTTTTTTCTTTGTGCTTAATACCATATCTAAATGTTTGTAGAAGAATGTTAGTGTGTGCCTCAGGACATGAAGGCACGAACGCTGCCACGGATGACCGCTCTGCAGATGGGGCAATGCCGCAGGCTGGCCGCACAGTCTGTGCAGACCACCAGATGACCACAGGGGATGAACACCATGGACACCAGCTTGTCCATACACACCTTACAGGTACGCTCCTCTTGAAGCTGCCTCAACTGTTCTTCTGCACTTAGGTTCCCCAGTGCTGCAAAAAACACAGACATACAAAAACATACGGTCATGTTAGGGTGTAAAAAACTGTAATTGTTGAAAAGTTGCATGCTCTCTCCAGTCTTATATACAGCTCAGTTTGGGATGGACTTGACAGAAGAAAGAACCGTTTATTTCTGTGAAGGCAGAACAATGATATTCTCGCTTGCAAGGCCACATCTGTGGAATTTAAAGTTTTATGAAAGGTTTTGTGTAAAAAAAATAATAAATAATCGCTTTAAAAGGGCTGTCACTATCTGTTGTCATATCTTTTATGGCAGATAATACTTTATAGACCATTAAATGATTGGGATTGGATTATAAAATGTACATATATATAAAAATCATTCCACAATTGTTGGTGCTTCTAATCAAAAAGTGGAAAATATGAATGTTTTGTGCACCTGAGTAATCAAACTCCTAAGTAATCTTGTTTCATGCTAAGGATCATTGCTTGAGATCTGTAGAAGGCGGTAGCAAGATAGAAGTGGCATGAACTGACTAAGTCAACAAACTCTGTGGAATGTATATCCGATGAAAGTCTTTTGAGCACTAAATGTGAATTGAACCTAAAAGAAAGATTGTTATACAGAAAAGGTCCACATTTGCATCCTCAACTGGTCTGTTAGGATACACAGCATCAAGAACTCCTTTATGAACCAGGAGATTTTAAATAAAGATGTGACTGACTCACATCCAGGGGACTCACAGAATGCTAAAACTGGGTCATGGTTTAATCTCCCAACTCAGAAATTATCCAGAGGATCCGGAAAGCACATATATAGTTAAATGAACAGAGTCAGGCTTTTGAAATGGCCATTCCAGTTGCCTGCCTTAATTCCTCCTGAAAAACCTGAGAAGTGAGTAGAAGAGAAGAGTCTGAAAGAAGAAAATCATGGCTGATCTGATCTGGAGAGATAATGTATCTACAATGTGACCAAGCAGTATAGGAGACTCATTTCTCTTATGCTGTCACTGATAGGTTGCACAAAGGGCAAGTGTGCTGTGTCCGTCAGGCTCTTTGAGAGGGATCAGTAAGACAATTTAAAATACCAATCTTCACAAAAAGTGCCAATTTATTATTTCCGGGGCAACAGGAAGGTATATTTTAATCTTTCAAATCTTTCATCTGTAATCTTAATTTTAATTTAATATTTTTGCGCAATAGTGACAGCCCTAATCCTGGCAACACATTCACAAAACACACAGTGAAAGCAGTGAAACGTGGTTAACTTGAACCTTTCTCTTCGACTGAGGCCTGAGTTCTCACTCCACCGTCACTACTGCCCTGCCTCAGCACAGGCTCTGGAGGGAAAAAACCATCCACATGTTAGATAGAGAGGGGGAGGGGTGTATCACACTGCACCTGGATATTTCTTTTATGATTGACTGCATTCCTTCAAAAGCCCATGCAGGAAGATATTCAAGGTGCTGTGGTTTTATAAATCTAATCTAGCCATTCTGATAGAAGCAGATTGTGCTGCACACCTGGTCTAGACTCGCTGCCCAGCCTCTCCTCCTCCTCAGCCTGTAGGACATCTGCAACCAGGTCAGAGACAGAGGTGTAGTGGCGGCCGGTAAGCAGATAACGTGACTGCACCAGACTCTCCACCAGTGCCTGCTGGAAACCCATTTGCAGTGCTGTCTGCACCACAGGGGACAACATGGCCGCAGCCACTGCATTCTGTCCACTTAGCACCTCTACCAGTAGGGAGAGCACACAGGAGGCATGAGGGTGTGTGGTATTTTTAAGGCCTCATCAATGAAAATCTTGTTATACATGGGATGAAGTATTACACCAAAACATGGAAATCATTGTCATAAGAACACCTTTTCAGCTGCCCTCTTATGTATGTCAATATTTCAAATGGTCCACTCTTCTGAAAACTGAAAATTGAAACATGACTATTAAGCAATACTGTTATCATACTTTGGATAAAACCATTAGTTTAGTAAATAAGTCATTCTCAGGCTTATATAATTCCAATAATACTATGGTAATACAATAACCGGTCCAGCTCTATATTATAATACTAAAGCATTTCCTTTGGAACTACACCGAACATGGTTATTGAGAATTTTTATTCAATTAATTTTTAGCTGGGATAGAAAATGAATGCAGACATTAAAATGATCCTGCTGTTAACTGCATCATGTCACCAAAATGACCTATGACAGCTTTTTTTTCCCCCAGACAAAACCCAGTTTGCTTGAAATCTATTTAAACAAACTTCTGCTGGGGTTTTGGATTGGAAAGGGAAAACATTTTGCATCAAATTAAGTTCTCAGGATATTTCCCAAATGGGTAATTCTCTGCATAGGAAATGACTTAAACCTTTACTCACATCTGTTCAATAGATAAAGCACTGAGGGACATTCCTATTAGGCAGTCATAAACTTTAGCTTTCAAGCCAGTTGATTGACTTGACTTAATTGTCTAATCGCCTGTCCTAAGATGACTCCAAAAGCAGTGCAGTGATACATAGCCAGAACAGAGTGTTCTCTTTCCTGTTCATCCTTATTTTATTTTTACAAACCCATTTCCTCCCATTTCTTACCATGGCCTGTGGAAATAGTTGCTGCTGCTGAAGTCTGAGATCCACCCTGAAACACACACACACACACACACACACAAAAAATCCCAATTAGCCATTGAGATGAACTTTCAGTGAAAACGGCTAAAAAGCATTAGTTAAAGAGCGAACTGTACACACCGTCTCGGACATGTTAAAGTAAGACTGCTGAATGTTGTTCACATACTCCCGCCCTCTGGACTGAAGCAAATACTCACATCTGAAGTGGCACAAATCAAAAAAAGAGGAAAAAAAGTACAACGCTATTAACACTTTTATAACAATTTTTTGATTCCTAAAATTAAGACAAACCAATACATTTCTCATTTGTTAACATATTACTGAACCCTACTTCCAGTTTATGGAAGAAGCCTTATAATATGATATGTGCAATACAATCTAATGCTGTACTGTGCAAACTGTAAAAATAAATAATTAAATAAAGTCTCTTACCGTGGAAACCACTTAGCATGTTCCTGCCATGGATCATCTCCAGGCTCCCAGTTCCTCAAACCACCATCACAGAAGAAACACTTCACGTTGTCACCATGACCTGAAAGAAGAATCTACTAATTGATAGTGGCCTTAACGAATGTTGATGCATTGGAAATACAAGAAACACATAGAAAATCTGAAATGAGAAGTAAAAGCAGTTCATTTTAATTTGTGTATTATGTTTACTGTTTTTTCAACTTACTTGGTGTTTTAATGTGCCTAACTGAATTTGATTGGACCTCACTAAGAAAAGACACCTGTTTATATAAGTGAAAGTGAATACTTGTCATTATGAAACACAGCAAACAGTGAATCACAACGTAATGCAGCCACTGCATTTAACCCGATACACACACATGCAGCAGGGGTAGCTATTGAAAGCCCCCAGGGAACAGTGATGGGGACAATACGTTGTTCAAGGCAACCTGTTTGGCTGGGATTCAAATCCATGACCTTACGATCCTAGGGCCTAGTCCCTAACCACTAATCCACCGCAGCCACCCTGAAGCACTGATTGTGTGTCAAAGTAACACTCAAGCCAAGAAGAGTGTTTTTCCAAGAAGAGAGATTTATCAAAAGATGTGAGACAAGATGACAAATAACAGATCTGCCTAACTATATAAAAAATGTTCCACTGAAAGTGCCCAAGAGTATTTAGAAGAAGCCACAGTCACTCTCATATGGAAGAGAATTACCACTAGCATTGTTCCTAAATCCAGAGATCCAGAGTTTGTATGGAGAGATGGAAAAACCTTAAAGAAAGACAACACTCAGTGCTACAGTCAATCTTTCAGCTTTTATGGCAGATTGGACACAGAAGCACTTCCTCAATTAAAGGCACATGACATTCTGCTGGGAGTTCACCAAAAAGTACCTGGACACAAATCAGACCGTAACAAAGCAACGTCTTTAGATGTAAATTGAAAGACTGAAGAACGAAATGAAGACTGAACTATATGGCCACATTTCCCAACAGTGAATGTAGGGAGAACTGAGCATGACCTCATTACATCCATCTCTACTTCATACACAATGCTGGTGGCATCATCGTGGTTTGGGGATGTTTTTCTCTCAACTAAACTGTTTTTCTAGCAATTTGTTATTTTTTTAAATCAACATTTATCACGGTTGTTCTGGGAGGACCAGAACTGGAAAAGAGTTCCAGAGCGGAGACACACAGCTCGCGAAGTCTCGAGCATTCCGCTCACATGACCACGTGACAACACAAACAAAGGAGAACTCGCTTCACAGCCCCAGAGTTTCACTTCCAATAAAGTCAAGTCGCGCATTTCATCAGCTGGACTGAGTCTTCAAACTGACCGATTCACTGGATTAGTTTTTAACAAATCCTTTTAAGTTCACTTTATCCTTCTCTCCTCGATGCAGCTGACTCAGTAATAAACTGAATCAGTAATAAACTAGTTATTTCTACATACTAAGAAATCAGACCGTTATAACAGAGAAAACAAGCAAAGTTATAGAGACGAATCAAGGTGTTGTACACTACAGTGTTGTATCGAAGTTATAACCAAACACTGTGACAAGGTGATCTTATTATTACTGTTATTGCTGCTTGTAATTTAGTTTATGACACGCATTGCGTAGATGCCCTAAAGCTTCGATTCACTTCAACCGAATCATCAATATGAATCGATTCAGTGAGCTGAACATTCACTCACAAATTATGAAAAAATTAACTGAAATGACAGAATTGGGAAACTTCACTTCTCAAACGAAAAGTAATCGTGTTGGTCTCCGAGAGGCCTTAATGCTCTTGTTCCAACTGTCAGTATGATTTAACCCCCCCTCAAACTGTAGCTGCTAAATATGTCCGCAAACAGACCTGTGTAAAAGAAGCCCGCTCGAGCTAAAGTGTGCGGCTGCACTGCAGCCCCCGTTGGCCAGTTGTGGAAAGTGGTCAGCCGGCTGTCCTCCGACTCCATCTCGGGGTACACGGCCTGTCCGCCTGCGACCTGTTCATCCACACCCATCCTCTGGAGCTGGCTCAGCAGCTGCCCATCCACTGAATCCGGAGATCCGGGGGGCCGCGGCACGTTTCCCACATTTCTCCCCAGGACGAAGCGGCACGTCGGGAAGTGCTTTTTGTGCTCTCCGAGCGGCACGTCCCCGCGAACCCAGCACCGCAGGACCCCGTCGCAGCAAAAGCATCGCACCGTGTCCTCGCTGTCCAGAAAGTAGAAGCCAGCCCGGGCGAGATCTGCCGGGCAAACCGGCGCGTCTCTCGGCCAGCGCTGGAAAGTGCGGAGCCGCTCTTCCTCACTGCGCATCCCCAACCGCGGTCCGCTCGTGCTGCGTTGGTGGCCGCCATGTTGTCCTCCTGTGCTGCTCATTCCGCTCCCGGTCCATAACGGAGCACCCAGGTGCGGCTCGAAGCCCCCGCTGGCCATGTATTACAGAGAGCCTGTGACCGGGGCGAGCTGAGCTGCCCGCACCATCCAGCTTTCTAGAAGAGCTGTCCAGCCCACCCCGCGCTACAGCCGCGCTCAGCATACACAATGGCACGCGCTCCGCTTACCTTTTCTAGCCTCTGGCAGCAAAGCCGACCTTCATTTTTTTTTTTTTGTTTGTTTATATCTGACAGTTTCCCCAAGTAGAAATGACAATACCCATTAAGCATTAAATAAATAATAATTGCGAAAAAATTAGCTGACCAACGTAAAAAGACTGCAGTTTAACTGAACAGCAGGTCTTTTTACTACTTAGATTTTTTTTATAGAAGTTTGTTCGCAGCTTTCCGTCACGTGACTAATACAGCCCAAGATCAATAGAACTGCATAATGAATTTCCCCTTTTCCAAACCAACTATTTATATTACAGTACAATGAAAGAACAAAAACAGATTACAAACTGTACATTTTGGTGACCCTCAAGCCCATTAGTTTAGCGAACTACGGACAGCCGAGTGTATTTTCAGTGTGGATGGGCTGTAACAATGTCGCTTGACAGATATAGTACTGCATGTTCATCAATATCTAATTAGTAAATGTTGACAAGCTACAACGTTCTTTTCCCAATTGTATTTTAAGTTTTCGGACTGGAAAACCGCACACTATTACACAACGATTAGACATACACTATAGTATAGTGTAACGTTTAGAAATATGTGGTTTGGAAATATGTGGTTTGGAACACAGCCCATCTCTCCCGCTCATTAAGGCCACTGTGTCGATCCACGAAAACGAGTCAAACCAGAAGATGTGGTAAAGATACAATTAAATCACTGCAAGTATTTACACAAATGTTTACTGCAAACATGTAAGAACTGCCAGTTGCCATTCTCTTTCCCTCCCCAGAGAGACATATCTAACGGCACAAGTCCATCTCCTCCTCTGATGATTTTTTCTCTGTTGGAATTACGTAGAAGTACAGACGCCATCGATCTGTGCATTCAATTAGACAACTATCTGGCCAAACAAAACGAAAAATACGTGGTGGTCAATAGAATAAAATTTAATGTAATAAAATAAAATTTTTATTATAATAAGAAACATTAAAACAAGCTTTTTGCAGAAGTTGAATTCTATGAGCAGATTTTGTTTTATATTCCGCTTGAATTCTTTTGCTAAGGAAGGGACTACAGGTCCCATGATGCCCAACAGGATATACGTCACAAGTTGAATGTTAAACAACATGGTGGCGCAGTGAAACGAACAGGCTTCGCAAGCAGCTTGCGCGTGCAAGAAAACGGTACGTTGTTGAAAAATAATGGCATAGCTGAAGTGCAGAGCATTGGATCGTATATACGTCTCGCTTACGGCCGATTAAGATTTGGAGAAACGGCTTAAGTTGCCACGTATTTGCTTGTGAGTGATGTATGTTAGCATTTCTGGGAAACGAGTAGCAGGAGAAAAACAAATTTAAGGCCATGAAGCGCGGTTTCTTTACTCATCGAGAGATTGTGAGGCCGGCATGGTTACTGTTGGTTTGTTCGGCAAAATATAAATGAGATTGGTAGTAAAGCAGTCTTGTGGTATTTCTCTTGATCTTTTTTTATCGGGCTGTTTTATTCAAATGTATCAAGAACTAGTAGCACATAGTGTCAGGTGTCTGATGGTCTTTACAGCTTGAAGTACATAATGGGATCGTACTTTGTTAGTTAGAAATTCTCACATTTGCTTAAAAAATAACTTGTGTTTTATGGTAATATCAAAATGCTGCTTTTTATTTGGCTGATAACACTGCTTGTATACTTAGAATAAGGGCCAGTTTCATAGACCCAGATTAAACTTGACCTGAATTATGCCTGTGTTGGTCTATTACTGGTTTTCCCCCATTTTTCTGTACATTTATTTGCAGATGGCTGGTGAGTCTTCTGAGAAAAGAGACCCTGATGGTTCTGGGGCCAAAGATCGAAAGCGAAGTCGCTCACGGTCCCGGGACAGAGAAAGAAAGGGCTCTCCTGCGAAAGAACGCAAGCGGCATCGTTCTCGTGAGCGAAAACGCTCACGCAGTCGTTCCAAGTCTGCTGATAGGTATTTATTTGTAATTTTTTTGGAAGTGGCAACATATGATTAGTTAATAATAAACTCTTATTAAAAGTTTCCATTATAGGATAATGTGTGCAGAGATATTATCAGTGCTGACATGAGTGTTTTGTCTTAAGTTACTTATGTGTTTTTACCTCTAGAGATCGCAGACAGAAAGAGAGAGAACGAGATAAGGATAGGGAGAGAAGCCGTAAGGACCGAGACAGAGACAGCCACAGACGAGACAAAGATCGGAGTAAGAAATCCAGGTAAAGGCTGTTGTCTCTGTGATCTGTTTTGTCAGCCTTAACAGGCATCTTCTGATAGACCTGTGTTACTGAGAAAGAGAAAAATTGCAAGAAACAATGAAAGAAGCATTATTCAGAATTATTCCTACTTTATTGTCCTCAGGAGCACTTCTCCTAAATCAAGGGATTCAAAAATAAAGAGAGAAAAGGATGTGAAGAAAGAAGATGAGGAAGAAGAGGAAAAGAAGAAAGATAAGGTAACCTGGTCAGAGATCAGACATTTTTAAGTGTCTCTAATGATTTGTTGGTGTTTCTCATATTTTTTCCCTCAACCTGCTTTGTTACAGGTACAACCTCTCTCTCTGGAGGAGCTGCTGGCTAAGAAGAAAGCAGAAGAGGAGGCAGAGGCAAAGGTGAGGGGGGGGAAAAAGTCATATAAATTGGTCACAAAAATTGTGAACTATTCGTCATTTCATATTGTGAGGAATTATTTAAGTAAGCGATCAAATTAATGAAGTAAATGTGTATTCGTGGTGCCCTGTCTCTGATTTACTAATCATAGGCCAATTTGAATTATGACTGTATAAACGTTTAAGCAAAAACATGATGGCTTCAACAAAGTGAGGTATTTTACAAATCTAAATTATATTATGTCTGGCAAAACAACAATATTTTCAATTAAATCTATTTTTAAAACACTTTAACAATATTTGGAAAATTAGTAGGTGTCTGTTTAATTTAAATATTAAAACAATTAAATTATTTCAATAAAATTTAACTTAATGCAGTGTGTACTTCTATTACCATTAAGAATAATAAATTAGCTTGACTGCTCAACAAAAACACCAGTGTTCCAGCTGGCCTTTTTTTTTTTTTTTTTTTTTTTTTTTTTTTTAAATAAAAAGTCATAATTTTGAACGGTTATACACTATAGTTAAAGACAGCTAAATCCAAATTAACAATTAAAGTGCAGTCACACATTTTCTTTTTAATTATTAGACATGTACATAATGACTAATCACATTATGTATAAACCTTTCTTTTGATGACTAATTTGTGCATTTGCCTTTGATCTAGGCTGTAGTTTTAGAATTGTAGAATTTATTGTAGAGTAGTAGAATTCTCGCCTGCCACGTGGGAGACCCGGGTCTGATTCACCACCAGTGCAGTGATCAACACATTTTTCTGGGGCAGTGGTTAGGGAGTTGGCCCCAGGATCGGAAGATCATGGGGTTGAATCCCAAACCAGTAGGTTGCCCTGAGGTACCCTTGAGCAAGGTACTGTCCCCATCATATTGCTTAAAATGGTTGCCCCCTGCTGCATGGTGTGCATGGCTGAACAGTAGAGGTTGAATTTGGTTATCTCTCACTGCTTGCTGTGCTGTGTTTCTCAATGACGTAGTCACTATTACTTTCACTTCACATCTGTTTTATTTTTTGTAGCCCAAGTTCTTGTCTAAGGCTGAGAGAGAGGCAGAGGCTCTGAAACGCAGAGAGGTGATTGCAGAGGAACGTCGCCGGCAAATCGATGATGAAAGGAGGAAGAGGAGAGTGTTCCAGGACATTGGCAGGAAGATGTTAGGTGAGGGTTGAGCCACTTCATGCTGTGCTAATATGAACCATATATGAAATAACTGACCTGCCTAGTTGTCAGCAAAAACTGATCATATTGTTGTTTTATATTATTGTGACAAACATGTCTGTGAAATTCAAACGTCTGTGTATAAGAAAGAATGTGTTCAGTAGCACATCAGCAGTAAACATTTGATACTGTATTTTTGCCTTTCACAGAGGACCCTCAAGAGAGAGAACGGCGTGAACGCAGGGAGCGAATGGAGCGAGAAAACAATGGAAATGAAGATGATGAAGGGCGACAGAAAATTAGGGAGGAGAAGGACAAGAGCAAAGAACTCCATGCCATCAAAGTGAAGATCTTTTAATAGAAAATTTTTAATAAAAATAAGATTATTAAAAACCTGCAGCTCAAAATAATATAAAAGTTCGACATTATGTATTGTTTACTACCAAGTATAATTTTATTTAAAAACAGTTATTGCATTTCACTAAAATTTGATATGTGTCAATTATAAAACCTGTGATTCTCAGGAACGTTATCTAGGTGGAATGAAGAAACGGCGCCGCACAAGGCACCTAAATGACAGGAAGTTTGTGTTTGAATGGGATGCTTCTGAGGACACGTCAATCGACTATAACCCACTGTAAGTGTCAAAGGGCCAGTGACCTGCTAGAGCTGGAAAAAAAATACTGTAAGTTTAGTTAAAGGATGAATTAGTATGGTGGCAAAATCTCACTAAATTAAAAGTGAACACAAATAGCCAAAATGGAAAAAGGATGCATTACTTTTTTTTTTTTTTTTTTTTTTTAATAAACAACCCTTGTCATTGCGAGGTCACAGCACTGCACACCATGAACCACAACGAAATTGGACCTCTGCTTTTAACCCATGCACACAAACACCATGCAGCAGTGGGCAGCTATTGAAAGCGCCCGGGGAGCAGTGACGGGGACGGTACCTTGCTCAGGGGTACCTCAGGGCAACCTACTTTTGAGGGAATTGAACCCACAATCTTCCGATGTAGGGCCAACTCCCTAACCACTAGGCCACCGCTGCCCCTTCAGTGTAACAGACAAAATTAAGCCAGCAAACTTTTATTTATTATATTACCTACAATGCTAAGGAAGAGCTTATTAAAACTGTGCATTGCCCATACTGTCAAGCCTTAAACCTTTTTAAGAAACCTAAATATTTCTAAAAAACAAAACTTGCATCTAGCATGCGTAGAAGTTAATGTTCTTGTAGCCATGAACACACGACGATGATTTTTGCAGTCTCTGTCCTGCAACACACTGTACTCCTGTTCATGATACTCCTCAGCATTGTGGAAAAAGGGTGTAGTGGGCATTAATGTGTCATAAATAGTGGTGTACATAGCTTAATTTAATGCTAATATGAATGATTGTACGATTTAATATAAAAAGAAAAAATGCTGCAATTCAACTGATAATTAAAATCACATTATCTGACATTTGTAGTTTTAGTTATTGAATTTGGATGTTTTTTCTTATATTTGTGTTTGCCCAAATTGGCATCTGGACACACATGGAAAGAGAAAACAGCAAAAACAACTTTTCTTGACTTCACTGTTTTTGAATTAGATAGCGGTAAATGATGATGTTTAATCACTTTTTTGCATGGGTGATGTGCATTTACTCTGGGTAACAGTTTGTATTTGTTTTAAAGGTATAAAGAAAAGCATCAAGTGCAGCTGTATGGCCGCGGCTTCATTGCAGGCATAGACCTCAAACAGCAAAAAAGAGATCAGTCTCGTTTTTATGGTGACCTAATGGAGAAGAGGCGCACCATGGAGGAAAAAGAGCAGGAAGAGTGAGTATCTGTCTAGTCTCACTCATGCACAGCAAGGACTTGGCTGACATGAACCTGTTTTACTACTGCTCTAAATATGAGACGTATAAATATGTATATCTATTGTGCTGTTCTAAAATGGACATCCTCTCTGTGTAGGCAGCGTCTGAAAAAGATGCGCAAGAAGGAGGCCAAGCAGCGCTGGGATGACAGGCACTGGTCTCAGAAGAAGCTGGACGAGATGACTGACAGGGACTGGAGAATCTTTCGGGAGGATTACAGCATTACCACCAAGGGAGGCAAAATCCCCAACCCTATCCGCAACTGGAAAGAGTTTGACCTGCCCCCTCATATCCTGGAAGTCATCGACAAGTGTGGCTACAAGGCAGGATCAAATTTTTTGTGTTAATTGGACATGGATTCAAAACTTGCTCCTGAAAAAGATTAATTTATTTTTTTTATAACTTGTTATAAAATAAAATTTATAACTTGTTTTTATAACTTGTTTATTTTCTAATTTAACTTGTTTAGTTTCTCTTTCCTGATCTTGTATTTTTAGGAGCCAACACCCATTCAGAGACAAGCCATTCCCATTGGCTTACAAAACCGCGACATCATTGGTGTGGCTGAGACTGGCAGTGGTAAAACGGCTGCCTTTCTCATTCCATTACTGGTCTGGATCACAACTCTGCCTAAGATTGACAGGTGAGAAGCACTGGATGGGTAGCATCTTCAGGTTTTTTTTTTTTTTGGGGACATTTAAATACAAATGTATATGTGTTTTAACAGGATTGAGGACTCTGATCAAGGACCGTATGCAGTGATCTTGGCCCCCACACGTGAGTTGGCTCAGCAGATTGAAGAAGAGACCATAAAGTTTGGTAAACCACTGGCCATCCGGACAGTGGCTGTGATAGGAGGAATCTCCAGAGAAGACCAGGGTTTCAGACTTAGGATGGGTTGTGAGGTCAGCAGCTTTCATCTCTTTTTATTTTTTGTGAGGACTTAGCTTTAAAACTCCTTTATATGTAGCACTTAAACAGTTTTTATTTGTTAATGTGTTTTATTTCATGAAGTTCAAATTGTGCAAATGTTTTTTGTTTTCACCTTCCTCAGATAGTGATTGCTACACCAGGTCGTTTGATTGATGTTTTGGAGAATCGCTACCTGGTCCTCAGCAGGTGCACATATGTGGTATTGGATGAAGCTGATAGGATGATTGATATGGGTTTCGAACCTGATGTCCAGAAGATTCTGGAATATATCCCTGTGACAAATCAGAAACCAGACACAGATGAGGCTGAGGATCCAGAGAAGATGACACTGAACTTTGAATCTGGCAAACACAAATACAGACAGGTCAGAAGATACTGTTAAACATAAAAGCAAAACATAGCTTTTCAACACTGCATATGGGGTTGATGATTAGTGAACAATTCAAGTTGATCACAAATTGTCAAAAATTGCTTTGTTTTTCTGCAATTTTTCTAATTTGGCCTGCTCTTTCAGACTGTTATGTTCACAGCCACTATGCCGCCGGCTGTTGAACGATTGGCCAGAAGTTACCTGCGACGGCCTGCTGTAGTGTACATTGGTTCTGCTGGCAAACCACACGAGAGAGTGGAGCAGAAGGTCATCCTAATGTCAGAGGCTGAGAAGAGGTCAGAAAATTTCCCATTCATATATGCAATATTCACTAACCTTTTTCATAATATTCCAGTTGAGTCCAGAATCTGAAATCTCCTGTCATATTTGAAGCATTTTCTGTGTACATATTAAACAGGAAGAAACTTCTTGAAGTCCTTTCACGTGGATTTGAACCTCCCATTATCATCTTTGTCAACCAGAAGAAGGGTTGTGATGTGTTGGCCAAGTCTCTTGAGAAAATGGGCGTAAGTGGAAAAAATTTAATTGGTGGGATTGTAGGGTTCAGCTTTGGTAAGACATTAAGTAGAGCAGACACCTCTAAACTTGCACTCTCCATCTTTTGCAGTATAATGCTTGTACGCTGCATGGTGGTAAAGGACAGGAGCAAAGAGAGTTTGCTCTCTCCAACCTGAAGGCCGGTGCCAAAGACATCCTGGTGGCCACTGACGTGGCCGGTAGAGGTATTGACATCCAGGATGTCTCCATGGTCGTCAACTATGACATGGCCAAAAACATTGAGGGTGAGTCTGCTGCTTGAGTTATTTATGTCCAGCTCCTTTCTTTTAAGGTTCTTAATCTAGCTCCTAAAGTTAAAGTCAATGTTTCCCTCATAGGAGATTGTTTGTGTATAATTGAGACTTCTTCAATACAATACATCAGAATTCAGTGCATCTAAATCTGTTTTGGTCCAGCATATCATGAATGAGAGAACTCATCACATTTAAGATACTCTAGTGCATTAAACATTTTATGAACCACCAAGAATGTGTGATGTATGTTGGTGCATACTGACCAGCAAAAACTCCCCAATTGAGGTTTAAGGTTAGCCTTGCGTCAGACATGAAATTATCTTAAAAATAACTGTGCTTTGTGTGTTCCATGTCCCCTTCATAGACTATATCCATCGTATTGGCCGAACGGGTCGTGCTGGAAAGAGTGGCGTGGCCATGACCTTCCTGACCAAAGAGGACTCCTCTGTATTCTACGACCTGAAGCAGGCCATCCTGGAGAGCCCTGTGTCCACATGTCCCCCAGAGCTTGCAAACCATCCAGATGCTCAACACAAGCCTGGGACCATTCTCACCAAGAAAAGAAGAGAAGAGACCATTTTTGCCTGAGGGTTGACACATACAGATCACACTGCTTACTTCTTTCTTTTTCTCTCCCTCCATCTCTTTTTCTTACTGTTTCTCTCCCACCCAATTCCTGGGCTGTTTTCTATAGAGCATGATCATTCTCCCTTTCATAAGTCTAGTCTTAGATATTATCATATTATTATGTAGTGCAAATGTACCCTTAATTCAGTGATCACAAAACCAGTAAGCAGAAGGTGAGAGGGGGAGTACCCTCATTCATAGAACTTGAATATGCACAGAAAGCTTTTTTTTACTTATTGAAGTTGAATACTAGTTTTAAATTGTGTAAAAAAATAAAAAATAAAAAAAGACATTGTTCTTTAGTTATCTGTACCGGCTCCAAATGTTGAGTCAGTAATAAAGCTGATTTGTCTGAGCTGGTTTTCTGTCTGCTGTTTTTCAAGAAATAATGAAATGGGAAGAAAAATTCAAAATAAAGCACTCACAACAATCTTAAAAGTACATAAAATGTTATGTTTATTATAACTATTAGCATTTTAAGGTTCATTTAAATAGAAAGCATTCTATATAGCATCAAGCATCTTTTTAATTTTTTTCTTTCTTCAGGAAGATGGGAGGGGGGGGGGCGTGTAGAACGCCAGAAGACCGTTGTAGTGTCTGTTGGGGTCATAGCTAGTGCATTTATTGCATTACAAAGCAGACATCCCAAAAGAAAGTAAGTAGTGCAATATTTTTTATATATATATATAAAAATACAGTACTGTGCAAAAGTTTTAGGCAGGTGTGGAAAAATGCTGTAAACAAAGAATGCTTTCAGAAATATAATTTTATTTTTAGCAATTTACAAAATGCAAAGTGAGCAAACAAAAGAAAAATCTAAATGAAATCAATATTTGGTGTTACCACCTTTTGCCTTCAAACCAGCATCAATTCTTCTGGTCCCCATAGAGCCCTGATGTCAACATCATCGAGTGTGTCTGGGATTACATGAAGAGACGGAAGGATGTGAGGAAGCCTACATCCACAGAATATCTGTGGTTAGTTCTCCAAGATGTTTGGAACAACCTACCAGCCGAGTTCCTTCAAAAACTGTGTAACTAGAAGAATTGATGCTGTTTTGAAGGCAAAGGGTGGTCACACCAAAATTGATTTGATTTAGATTTGTCTTTTGTTCATTCACTGCATTTTGTTGATTGATGAAAATAAATGATTAACACTTCCATTTTTGCAAGCATTCTTTGTTTACAGCATTTTTTCCACACCTGCCTAAAACTTTTGCACAGTACTGTGTGTGTGTGTGTGTGTATATATATATATATATTTCAAGAAACAAGTGAAAGAAACAGAAGTTGATCTAACATTACTTTAGTGTTTTTTTTCTTGTCATGAGTAACTACTTTAAGTCTTGTGTAAACTGAGACCAAAGTCTTTTTAACTTTTAAAGCTACTTTCTCTCATTTTAGTAGAAATGTCTAACTCCACCATGTAAAGTATTTGTCTAGTTAATTTTATTTTACCCTTTTTGATTAATCTGTGTTTAAGTCTTATTTTGCAAAAAATACTTATTTTGCTTTATTTTGTGATAGGGCAGCGGTGGCCTAGTGGTTAGGGAGTTTGACCCCTGGATAGGAAGATTGTGGGTTTGATTCCCTCACCAGTAGGTTGCCCTGAGGTACCCTTGAGCAAGGTACCGTCCCCGTCACTGCTCCCCAGGCGCTTTCNATATATATATATATATATATATATATATATATATATATAATATAAGTTTATTTACCTACACAGAAAAGGAAGTTTTGATGTTCTAAGGCGGTATATTTCCACATTTGTATTGCATACAGAATAGAAGACAAAACAAATCAAATTATACAGAAAAGTTGTGCTTCTTAAACCTTAAAATAAGAAAAAGAAAATATTTCTTTTAGTTACTGTATTGGTCCACTAGAAAACAATGTGATTCAATGCAGGAAAAGAAAAACTATGTTTTGAAATGAATGACATGCAAGGCTTAATTTAAACAGGATCATATCATGCCTGTATTCCACAGCATGCCAACACTCTACAGTCTCAAATTATGATTTGTAATAAATGAAATCAGTCCCAACAGCAGTTGAGCATAAAATATATATTTCCTTTCTTGTAGAAACACTTATGGTTTTAAACCGTTCACAATTTCAATGAATGGATACTCCTTAAAGTATCATGTCTATTTTTGACATACCAAGCATGACAAACAAACTTGTATCTGGTCCAAAATCATGATGCTAAATCTATGTAACTAATTTTGCACCAGTTTGTAAAAGAATTGTGAAAACAATGATTGAAATATCAAATCCCATGAGATTTAAAAGAAGCAGTGACATCATTTTAACTTCTAGGGGAATATCCCCCATCTTTCTGCGCTCAGTACAAAACATAGCAATTATAATGGGAATCAAAACTAACAAGGAGAAGAAGAATCAGTACATTACTAAAGTAGCTCAGAAAGTGTAGAAACAATCAGGTTTCATGCAACACTTGCATAGTTTTTTTTTTTTTTTTTTTTTTTTTTTCTCCCAGTCATGCTGTTTCTTTTATCGCAAAATACAGAACAAATAGTTAAAGATATCAGTGAGACAAAGAGAGGGCAAATAAAGATGCAGTACACTACAGCTGATCATATTCTGAAGAAAAGCACAGCTCTGTGTGGAAGAACACACAACCCTGGTTGTTCGCTCTTGACGATCTAATGTTCATCTTGAGCCTGTGGTGAGGTTATGATGGGAAAATTCTACAAGCACCATGGCATGTAAGGGCACAAAGGTTTATAAATTCCTTTTGTGGTGAATTATGAGGCAGTCCACATTCAGTTTCAGCTGTATTTAGCTGACATAATCTTAACAGATGATCCGTTCTACATGAATACACGTAGTTTGTACCGCCCCAGTCTAATGTTTTATGTAGTTTACACATCCACTGCAGGACAAAGAACAAAGCAATATGGAAAATGGAAAAAAATATTTAAACATTTTTAAATGGACCTTTTTTTTGCCAATATGTTAAATACAGCAAATAAAAAATTAATTGTGCTTTAAACTGTGCAGGAGTCTGGTCTCCAGCAGATGTGTACTTATTCTCATCCATAAAATCAACAAAACAATCTGTCCAGGGCTTTTGCAGACAATGGTATACCACTGAAAAATGCTGAACAAAAAATGTAAAAAGGTAGCCAATTAGTAGGCCTAATGTGGTGTACTGTAATAAAGATCACTAGAGGTCGCTGTTCCCACTGTTTGGAGAAAGCATGTAGATATACTTTGAAAATATTTTTTAACCTAATTTCTGAAAGCTACAGTCAATTGCCACACATAGGCCCATGTGCCCAGACTAATAACAGAATCGCCATTAATTCAAAGCAAATTTATAACAGAGGCTTCAATTCAAGTCCCACTGCTTTCCATTAAACCAAATGTGTCCAATCATGTCAGCTAAGAGCCAGAGCAATTGTGTTTTATGCCTATAAAACTGGAGCACTGGTCATTTGCAGATAAGATTTGAAAATCCTGCTTTAAACCAATACATCTAGTTTCAGATGTACTATGATGAAAGTACAGAGATCAACTTATCCTAGGCCTAGGATAGGCCTTATATTAAAACAATTAAGTTTTTGCAGAAAGATTTAAGGAGGTTGGTGGGAATGGAACAATCAAGAACACTTTGGACAATCCATTTAGGGTTAATCAGCGTAGCCCTATCATTGATGTAGCTGTATTAAGGCATGCAACTGTACATTCACTCTGTATGGTTGCCTGGTTGACAGTGATGATGATGCACCCATTTATGAACAGTGCATTGGAAGAAAACAAATTAATTTTAAAGATTTTAACACATATTTTAACATACCTTACTGTACTGATGGACAAGTGTACTGCAGCTTTATATGACTTAGTTTACCCACACAACACCCAGCGTGACGCGTGTCCCAATTTGTTTCACCTCATAGTACTTTGAGTGAGAGCAATTCCAACTGTTTTAACATTGCAAACATCTCTTCGCAAGTAGGTGCAGTTCCATAACAAGAATGTAAAATGACTTTCTAAAGAATTATATTTGTTATCATGTGCCCATTCAGTATATACACTACTTGCGCATACGCATTACTATTATCCTGTTGCAGATTTGGAAAAAAAAACAAAAAAACAGTAGATTTCTCTACTCAAATATATATTCATAAGTTTTCTTAAGGTCCTTTTCCAACCTTAATGTGCAAATAGTCCTAAATAATATTTTTATCATGCAGTGTTAAAGATACAGAGAAAGAAATGTTAAGGCCAGTTGATGTTGTCATATTCTGTTTAAACCTTAGCCTGAGTTGCTAGAGGTAAAATCCAAGTAAAGTCACTGTAGTGACACACTGTCTTTTTTTTCTCTTATTCACGGGCCGTGCTAACGCATGCTAGTTTGTTTGTTATTAAAGTAGCAGATGTTAGACTTGTCACCCTTGCAAGCACAACACTTTCAATGCCTTGTTTTTTTTTTTCTCCAGGCCCAAAACAACCTCCTTCTTTCAAGGCCAAAGCCACAAGTTCCCACATCTCCATTACAGGAGGAAAAAGATGGAGAGAGGGAGGAGAAAGATCACTCTAACAGTAAAGATGCATCATGCTTTTCTGCAAAAATTAAGGGGTCTACAGTCTGATTATACCAGACTAACCTTTCATTGTTAAGATACACCACTTTAAGGAAATAAGTTTTTCAAGACACTTTTTCTGTTGTACCTGTAGCACATGGTAGATTTCCACAGACCACAATTTTTATTCACTTCCTTGTAATTTACATTAAAGGCTAGAACAAATATGTCTTGGCTAAATGTCTACCCTGGTATAAAATTATGTAAATTTTATTTGCAGTACACCATTCCTTTAAGTTGCTTATAACATAAGCACCTGTCCAGTAGCATATACATATTTTTGAGTACACGGGGAGTTACTGTTATTATAATGTAATTGACCATATGCTACAGATGCAGCAGAGAGATAAAACACACTGTAGTAACCCTTTAACATTGCCTCTTTAATTTACTTCTAGAAATGATCTCCTATAAATGATACGGAAAAATGGCAGGCTACATCGGCTGCTTTAAAGAACATTTATAAAAGATAGCCAAATGTTAAACAGTAACATTTCTCCCTTCCATTTTTTGTACAGACCTCTGCATGAGGTGCAAATTAACCTGGCCTAGATACTCACTGCATTCTTACATTCATGACATGCTATTTGCATTGAAAATGAAGGTCTTATGGAGCTCACAGAAAAGGGACAGTATGAAAGAAGTAAACAAATATGGGAAGACAGTGAACTTGGATGGAGGGTCATATGCAAACAGCAGCATCCATCTTTCTCTATTCAAAAACGCTACCCTGTTTTGCCTCCTAATTTCTCAGATTCACAACAAATCTTTTGGTTGGGGGCAAAACACTGTATGCTACATCTGTGAATAATCATGGAAAAAGTGATCATTCATGTACATGTCTTGCATTCTTAAAGCTGGATGCTTTTAAAATGATCCAAAACCACCTCAACAGAAAGCCTCTCAAAAGAGTTAAGATGCAACAAAATGCTACAAAAACTTTCACTACAGTTTATATCACATGCCAAAAGTGCTTCTCTTGTCCACTATTCATTAATTTATCTGAATTTCTCTCATACTGACCAATAATGTACTTTGCTGAAAACACTCGTTTTCAAATCGTTTCTTCCAGATGGACATAAACTTGACCCTAACTGAAGTGAGCTGCCTTATTGTTAATAAAGCATATCTTAATAAACTGCAACACAATGTTGTGGAGAATATAAAATAACCAACCAATTTTCCAACACTGGAAAACAGTAATGCATTCAAATGTGTACATCATTTACGTCAATTAAATATGTTACATTAAGACAATTTGGCTATTCAGCTTACTTCATTTTGGTAACAATGAATGGAAACCACTTTTGACTAATAAATATGAATCAAAACTTAAGGTGTTTATGATTAGACAAAAACAGCTATAAAAAAAACTAAACCGATGGGGAAACTAGTATTCATATACTATATTAAAATAAATATAGTAAATATATATGAAGGCTAGAAATAAAGCATTAGTAGTACACACAAAAATGTTTTTAAGCATCTAGCCCCCACTGTTTTTATAAATGAAATTGCCTTTGGTTGGGAAGATTTCACACGATTATGAAAACATGGTAAAGCTTAAGATGCTCTTAGGGCAATCAAACACTTGAATACAAAAAAAGCTACATAACCCAAGCAAATACCCAAGACAAATGTTTCAGTACCATGTGAAATTATAACTAATCATCCTGGGACAGATTTCACAATACATGCTCAGACCAATGAAGTAAGAAAAGAGCAAAGCCAGCTGTCACTGTATAGGAAAAACACAGTAAACAATAAACTTTACCGCAATCATCTCTGTTGCTACATCTGGCACAAGATTATTCTATTCAACACAGATGCAGAAGTTCAATTAAATAACAATTAAAACTCCACACCTAAATATTATAAGAGAATGAAAGGGATGTTTCAACAAGATAATGACTCTAACCGTGATGGATAAATAACTGAAGTGGTTTCTAAAAAAGAAGATGAGGGTTTCTGTATGGCCTCCTGAGTTGAAATCCATTCAAAATATATGAAACACTGAGATTCTCCAACAGAAGAACCCTTATAATATTGATGAATTGAAGCCAAGAGAAAGGCAAGTACCAAAATGCTGGAAAAGGTCAATTTTTTCCACTAATGTCTGGAAACTGCAATTGCCAAAAAATAAAGGTAATAATTTTATTAATTATTGTTTTTATTATTTCTTCCCCATCAGTTTTTTTAAACCTTCATTGATTCCTAAGAATACATATGTTTTATTCCTATTTTCAAGTGCAAAGACAAAAGACATAAATATGGATAAATGGGTTAAATATGAGTGTAAACATTTACTGGAAGTTTATTAAACAAATGTAAATACTTGCTATCTTTTTAACTGATATTAATTAAATATTACTATGGTTGTTATTATCTGTGTTAATTTAACTTTTAATTGATGTAGAAACAATGTACACATTTTAATCAAGTAAACATTTGCATTACATCTGTGAGCAAATTCTTTAGTTTTTTGTCATGCAGCTTTTTCAACAAAGTTTATCTGCCTAAGCACACTCCTCTCTGGCATATTCATACACTACAACACACTTATACCCCCCATTCAGACCTTCTCTCTGAATATCTTGCCTCTCCTCTCAGTAGTTATCTCTCGGCCAGGCTCGTGGGCGCTGTCGGTTGCCACGATGATTGTGTCCGTCCTGCAAGTCTCGCTGCTGCAGCAGTCGGTCCTGTGACTCGTGCCCGTTGGCGCTGTGGATGCTGCTGGGGTGATTCCGGTTGGGCGGGTAAACATCCCGGTATGAGTGGGAGTGGCAAGGGGGCTCATATTCTTCCTCTTCCTCCTCGCCCTCCTCTTCATCATCCTCTAGGGGGTGAAGGGAGCGTGAGGCACCACAGTGGAGTGAGCGTGAGTCACTAGCTTCATCTGACGGCATGAGGCTGTCCTGCTCCCCCTGCTCCTCCTCCTCAACACCCCCTGCACCCCCCATTGATAATAGCTGCTGGTTCTGGAGCAAAGAGAAAAAGCAGAGCATATCAAACAACTAAACAAGTGTCCAGGGGTACTTACATTATTTTCATTCCAAAGAACACTTCATACTTTTAGGTGCAGCTAGATACAGTAGTGCACATGTTAATGCATGGGGGCCCAACCGATATACAGATGTTCAAAAGTCTGGAATCACTGTTTTAACAATTTTAGCCCTTCTTTAGTAGATATAAGTGTGAAATTAAGGTTTCAAACTGTTTTTAGGAAGCTGTTAAAACCAAGACATTTTTAACAATAAAAAATGCTGAAAATGATCTTATTATAGGATTATAGGAAAGAAGGTCATTTACATTTATTTATTTTATTTTTTAATTAAGCATGTCTTTTTGGTGTCTAGTTGATAACAGTTCAATCCTCAATGGAAAATTGCTTATTTTGAAATATTTAGATATGAGATATTTATTAGTTATGCACAGTCCCATGCAGAAGTATTATGCCACTCCTCATTTCTTTATATTTCTTTATATTATACTTTTTACAAGAAAAAGAGACAAAAGGAATATACAGATTGTCAACAAATATACATTAATTGTGTCAACATTCATGTAAATACAGTATATAATACAAATAGAGTTTGTATAATTATAATAAGCTTTCATGTCAGTATTTGCTATGACCAAACTCTTTGGCACAACCTGAACTCTCTTAAGCATACTTTCTTATGATTCTTTTAAATAGTCTTGAGGAATAGTTATTCAGGCTTCTTAAAGGACATTCCAAAGCTCTTCTTTGAATGTTGGTTGCCTTTTGCTCTAAACTCTGTCAAGGTGGACCCATACTGCTTCTATGTCTGAAACTGTCAAAGAACAGGAACTGGACTGAAAATGTCAATATATACATTAAAAAAAAAATACAAGAATGCCTGTATTTTAGAAAATAAGAAGAACTGAGGGTTGGCTCAAGACTTTTGCACAGCAAAAGATATTATTTAAGGTTTCTGTTATTTAACTATAAATATGTAATGCCATATTTCACTCTTACATCTACCAATAAATCAGTCTTTATTAAAAACTACTGGAGTTTGTATAATTGCTATTTCACTGCTTTTTACATTTACGGCATTTAGCAAACGGTCTTATCCAGAGTGACTTCCATGTCCTAATTACAGGGACAGTCCCCCTGGAGCAACTCAGGGTTAAGGGTCTTGCTCAGGGACCCAGTGGTGGTTGTGCCAGAGGTGGGATTCGAACCTGGGACCTCTTGAGCCATAGGTCCATAGGCAAGTATCCTACCACTTGACCACCGCCACCCTTGGTGGTTTTTCTACTAATTATCGGTCGAGCCCAAAAGTACACATTGTTTTCTACACAAAAATGAGGAATGGTAATAGACCAAGACAGCACTTCAGATGTGTGTCACTTCAGCATGATCAAATGAACAAGCATTAGTAGCAAAATCTGTGTGGTGGAGCAAATTTGCCACTGGAGCAAAAGGGGTTTCATTGGCACTTGAAGCAATTAGGCTGTGTAAAAGGAGATATTATTAGGGTGGTTTCATTCACAAAGCATTCAACTCAATTCTGATACAGCTTTTTCCCCCATGGAACCTGTCAGCTTTGTTTCCGGCCAAAGGAGGAAAGCCCATCACTGTATCTGCTTTGTGAATTAATCTCATGGAGTTCATGGAGAACTCTATGTGAAAACCAGCAGGGATAGTAGGGTGAAAGAGCATTTCAGTCAACAGCAATTTATTTAGGAAATGTGGGCAGGTTAATGCATCATTCTATGAAAATGGTCAATTAATGTGTTATTTATACTAGCTAAATTACTGTGTATTCTGGTGAGAGAAAACATTTAGCCTACTGAATGTTTAGAGCTTTTCACACAGGTTTTTTGAACTTGCTTAGAAGCTTCACATTTATGTCCACCTAATGCATTCTAGTGTTCCTGTGGGTTAAGAACAGAAAACACTGCTTTAGGTGAAAGCATTGCCAGGTGCCATTTTGATAAGATAATCAATGTTTTTAATTTCACTTGTCACTAGTTTTAATGCTTTGGCCGTTTGGCTGTAGGTGAGACTTAACAAAGAAACATAAATATGTATGCCATCACTGTTTTCCTCTTTGCTCAACAAATGAAGTTAATACAGCTAGAACACTAGTTCCTAAGGACAAATACTGATATGCCTAAAATTCTCTCTAATAAACAAATATGTATAGGTGAACACATTCGGTTGTGACCATTATGGTAATAAGTTTCAAAAGTCAAAAGAACTCTTTCATACTGTATCTTACTTCATGAGCACTTGATTCATTTATATAATATGCTCTGTCTCCATGTTATATAAATGGATAACGGAATTGTCATTAAATCTGATATGCTTAAAAGTTTAAGTAAAATCTTCAGATTTCCTAATCTATACTCATTCAGTCAATACAGTAACCAATACAATATGTAAGGATGAACATTTAACATATTAATTTGTCAGCGACTACCATTTGTGACCAATCACACTGATCTGTTTGATATGATCTCTTCTAGCTGTATTTTACTTTTTGAGCACATGTTTTAATGATACAGCAGGCTATATGTCTCCATATTATATAAATGGCGCAAGCAATTGTCATGCTTCTTTTAATTGAACAGTATACCAAAATCATACATTAACACATATGATTTTAAAGATTCTCCAGCCATGTCTATCCATTTGGGGATGTGGGGTTGGGCTGGTTAGAGGAAGTGTAGGGTGAAAGGAGTGGGAGTTAGGAAGAATCAGGGTGCAGATTTTATTTGCACTTGGAAAATGCAATCCACTTGGGAAAAACTATCCCTCCTACTCACCCTGGGTTTATAAGCGATCATTCAATTAATTCCTGTGTTTCTGAGAACTGCAAACATGTTAGTCATGGATGAGTAAAAATGACAGATTGAGAAAGACTTACAAGATGGCCACACTTCAAAATTCTGTAGACAAGACAACATAAAGTGGATAATGAGCAAATGGAGTAGAGGAAGGGATTTTGCATTAGTTGACATTGATGAAAACCTGGTCCTAATATTTACAGGCTTTGAACATTTATTCTATTACTAAATATGTTTCTGATTCTTGGTCTAAAAATGTTAACCTGAATATCAAATCTGAATGATTTTTTTTCTTCCTTCCCTTTGACACATTGGAGAAAACCAGGATATTTGGACAGGTAGTAATTGTTTCAGCACAGTTTTATTCATCAATTTAAAGTACAATAAAGAAAGGAAATTAAAAAAGAAATAAAATACAGATCTGGAACATTGATGATACCTCTTTAGCATGAAACCTAAAATGTAACAAAATGCTTATAAATACAATTGATTTTCAGTTGAATTGATACAACTGAAAAAATTAGGTTTTACAACATTAGAATTGTGTCTTTTCTGCAGTGGCTGCCCCCTGCTTCGCTGTGTGTATAGGTTAAATGCAGACAAAGCATTTTGCTGTGGTGGATTGTATGCTGTGTGTTCATAATGACAAATAGTCCATTTCAATTCGAATGCTGTTTGAAAAGCTATTTATTTGTGCTTTAATGTGAATTGAATGTGTATGAGTAAACTTAACTAGCTATAATGTAACAGAGTAAGCTTCTGAGTTGAATACCAACATAATGGAGTATTCAAATGATACAAATGTGAATTATTATTATTATTATTCAGGCCAGCACTACATTGATGACTTTAAACACCCGTTAATTATAACTAATAACACAGGGGAGGAAATTCCTCTCTGTTTTCAATAAACAACCAAGTTGTACATCTACAGTTTGGTGTTTGAAGTTTTTATTTTTAGCGTTTAACTGAAAGTATGTGCAAAGAAATATCAAGACCCATTATGTTGTTTCAAATATCCCTTAATATATAAAGCCCCATATGGCTTCTAACCCTGGATGACATAGTGTTGCATCGGATACCAAAGTAGTAATATCGCAGTTGTGATGAAATCAAAGAAGCAAACAAACATATCTTGCAGCATGATTCACATTTGGGCTAATGGAAACATTCTATAGAATAGATTTTTCACCAAAATATCCCTAAACTACACTTATTGTTGTCTGGGTTATAAATAGCATTGGAAAGGGCAATAGAGAGGTAAAACTTTAACTACTTTAACTTAACGCAGTTAACTAGGCCACTTTTGTCATTTTACAATTTGAGAAATTAGCAGATTCCTCATGTTGTTCTAGTTTGGTATTGTTGATGTTGTTAGCTCACCTTCACAAGGACTGCTACTAAAAACTAACCAACCACGTAACAGGGGAACCTGTTTCCAAATCATCATGAAAGTGAGTAAATTTCATTACTCAGTCATCAGAGCTTCCATTAAATGAGGAGGGGACTAATATAAAAGTTAAAATTAGAATGTAAGATACTCAGTTATCAAGATTAAAGACTTCTGACTTTTTTCTCTTTACATTGTTAAAAACTAATTTCTGATTAACATTTTTGTTAATTATAAAAGCATTTTTTCTTCACTTTCTGCTTGGAATACTCTACAGTATTCCCTTGGTTTGAATAACTGGCTCATAGTTTTATGCCCTTATATTTCTTCAACCACTCCTTTCTACATTTCCTTCTTATGTATATTGAGAATTAAAAAAAATACAATAATCGTAAAACATACCTGTAGACTGGAGATGGCTGAAGGAGGAGTAATCAGATTTTGCTCCAATAGTGGGTTAAGTGGGGTAATGCCTGGCAGGTGAGTGGCACGCCAGTAGACCTCTAGGTATTCAGCTAGGTGTTCACAGGCATCTTCTAGTTGGTTTTCATCCAGAATGACATCAAACATCTCCTGATAGGGAGATAGGGTGGAGGAGAGATGACAGGTGGGGGGATGGAGTTAGAAGATATTATATTAAATATCTTATGATGGTCTGGTGACAGGAGATGGTTTTGAGCGACAGGTAGGAAAATGGCTCTATGGAACAACATGCAACATAGCTTTTGTCAGAATGGGGTCTGGAACAGCAAAATTGTTATTCACTAGAACTGTGCCAAGGCCAACAAATACAGATCAAATTCTTTGGGTCTAATCTAGATCAAATCTAATGCTTTCTCTAATGCATAATGGATTAAAAAATATAATGATGTCAAAAAATATTCTACCATTCACACAACAGATTATGTTGAAGCATTTATCTGATTTGCATTTTGACAGTGGAGGAGTTCTGAATTTCACCCTTAGCTGCATAGAAAGTGTTAACTAGGGTAACTGTGAAGGACTTAAGACTTATGCCACTGTGAAAAAACATACTGCACTAAATTACTCACAGGTGGGCACTGAGCCAGTTTATCTCCTGCCATCATCTGAACATTTAGGTGTTTGCTCTGGGATTTACCCCTTGACTTTATTAGCCTCTGTAAGACCTAGAAGAGTGGAAGGGTAAAGAAAGACACAGCAGAACCACATTTTAAATAGGTCATGAAACGTAAATTGTGAATATTTCGTTTTTTTTTATCATCAGATGAATCAAATAATCTAAAATTACTGTAAAAGTGTATTAGTAAAATGATCAAATTTTCTCATATCCAATTTATGGAGTTTACAGTCTACATTAATTGCTCCAAATATGGTGTATATAATTTTTATCATACATATTCATACTCAGTGTTCTAGAAGTACTGACAAAACCCATGATACACTTAGAAATGTATATGGAGGCATAATGTACTGTTTGTATAGAAGATGACTTACCTTTGGTGAGGAGACTTTAACATACACAATGATGGGGGCTAGTGAGGTTTTGGCTAGTTGGGCTGGATGATTAATGGTATCTGCATCCAGAACAACCAGCTGAAGAGTTTTCGCCAACTCAAATATTCTCTCGATCTCACTCTGCACCTCCGCTGTGAGCAGCCACAAAAAATAAGCTCAATGAAAGAGTCAGAGGAAAAAATGCACACAGTGGACACTTAGGCTGACCTAACACCTGTGTAAGGTATAATTATTAGGCCAGTAAAAATGAAGCACAGACTAGGCTGTGATGCACATAATAATTGTTCACAGTGATCTTATATATGTCTCTTGTTTGCATGTATGTGTATGTATATGTTTATTCCTTACCCAAACTTGAGCGTGCGTTGGACCTCTCCATGATGGGTCTCTTGTTGAGGACTGATCTTTTGGCTAGTGAGAGGTCAGCAGTAACTCGTGTTATCGAAATCCTGTTAGAACAAATGACATTTAAACAGTGTGGTGCATATATTTCACATATTTACAGCCTAAAATGTATCATAGTGGAACATTCAGATGTACGTCATTGTTCAGCAAGTTCAGTCTGAAAATAATCTGCTTATATTAAGATGTTTTAGCAGTGGCCAAAAAAGTTAAATGTTAATTAAAAATTAAAAAATGTAAAAATTAAATAAATAAAAAATTGAAACAAGTCTATATGTATAAATGCAACAATCTTTGCTAACATACTTTCAAAAAAACCCATGAGAGCAAAAATTTGGAATCAGAAACTAGAATTGACATAAAGGGCTTTTATCCCCTTTTTGACATTTAAGGCATGAATAGAAAGCTAGGGTCTTGCTACATTTAACCATGTAGAAACATATATTACTTAGCAGCTAAATGGCTTTACATTAATTTTCTTTCTTTTTTTTTGTACTTTTTACACAGAACTGTATACAGTACCTTGATGTAATTATTCTTCTATTAATTTTTTTGAGTTGTCAATTTATCAATTTCTGTAAGAATGACTAATTTTATATCAACCTATAGGTGTGTGCCTCTACAATTGGCATTCCTTCTAAAGATTAGTAAAGGCTTAGAAAAAAAATCCACCTTTGGTTGAAGTAGATTCATTTCATGCTAAAAAAAGGTTAAACAGTTAAACACTAAACAGGTACAAAGTACAAACTACAGATATTTGTGCTAAAATGTAAGAGAAAAAAGAAAAAGAAAATGGTTGGAAATCGACCTTTTGTTAAAAGAGCTTCATCTGACCTTGGAAAACTGAAAAATGCTAACATTTAATGCATTTTTTTCATAGAAAAACAAAACTATCATCAAGAAACACATGTACACATGTACCACAATTATTGGCACCCCTGGATTAAAAACACCTGCCACCAGGTCAGGATCACGTACCCATTTTTGAGTTGATCAGGACAATTGTTGGTTCCAATGAATATGCCATTTTAATTTCCTGGCAGAGGCAGTCAGATTTGAATTTAAATTGTCCTGGTCATGATATAAAAAGGTTCATTACTGTTTCATTATGCCATAAAACAAAGAAATAATGAAAGACATAATAACATCCAGGTGCTTCTATTTGCGGTAAAATGACAAAAAAATCTTGCTTGCAGTTTTCTTGCTTCTCTTACCATCTTCCTCACTATAGCGGAAGCTAAAAAAATTTGGGTTCCCTTTAATGCAAGTTTGCAATTGTTCTACTTGATGGAACATTTTCTATTATTGGCTAGGAGCAGAAAAGGGGATTTTCAGGCCTCTGTGTTACCTCATTTTTGTACCACTGTTGATCAGGAAGTCATGGAGTAGAGCTTAAAATGTCTTAGATTTTTCAAAAACATTTTAACTTATTTTACAGGGGGTGCCAATAATTGTGGAGGCTACTGTACATCCTAGAAGATCATATCACACCATAGGTGCCATTAATACTTACCTCCCTTCAAAGCGGTGCTTGAGAAAATCAAATAGAGCTTTCTGCATCATATCTGTAACCTGTAATAAAAAAGAAACAGTACGTTGTGTATATACTGTGTTTTTGCTGTGAATTAAAGGGGTATAAAAATTCACATTCAAGGCTAATGTTAACACTCACCTCATAGCCCTTCAGGGAAGGCCCAACTAAAACCACAGGCCTCATGGAGGGTACCACATCATAGGGAGGAATATGTTCAGCCTACCAGGAAAAAAAAAAATTTAAATGAAAAAAAATTGATAAAGACCTTTAAAATTTAAAAGTAAAATTAAAAATGCATGTGAATGTACAATGAATGTGTGATGTAAGCATTTATGCCAGCATATTAGCAATAATGTCAGGTTTTATAATGAATATTTATTTTATACAGAAATATAGGAGAATCTTAAATGCAGACAATACACACTATGTAAACTGGCGCATATTTAGAGATTCAGGTAGGTTTGCCATTGTTTGTGCACAAAAGATGGAAAAAGATGTGGGGATGGAAAATAGGACCTTTACACTAAAATAATTTAGCCATTCCATGCATGAACAAGCTGCATGAATAAACCTACCTGTTTTTGCTTCTGTTTGGCTTTTAGAAATGAGAGAACACAAATTTAGAAACAGCTTAGAGGGAAATTTTTATTATATATAGGGTTTCTGCTCCTTTTGTTCCTGTGAGGTTTATGAAATATATGGAGTTTGGCCTTAGCAAGAACTGATTGTCATGCATTATCTATAAATGAGGGAAAAAGAAAGAAAAGGAAAGCAAAGGTAGACTAAACTCACTCAGCAAGCTTCAGCCCAAAAAATATTTGTTCTTAGAGGAACAGCATTGGCAGGCACACCCATCCCCCTGCAAAGCAGCATGGAGTTGAAGCCTCGTCATACTCACTCTCACCTGCAGATGGTGGTGTGGGTCTCCAGCCTCCAGACACCATGTCACCAAGACTGGAAGAGGAATTACCTCCACCTTTCCTGCATTAAGTTAAACATGTGATCAGAGTATACTTGGTCTATACACAAATGAAGCTTGATCACAAAAATATGGTGTTAGAGTTGACATGATATTAAATTTTATTTAATTGTACTCCCCTGGTCATCACGTGAAAGATAAAATTCAACTTTCGCCATTTCTAAAATTTCTTCTGAATTTAGATTGCATCAGTATTAATCAATAGTATGTTTCACTGGACCACTGCTGAGAAGATTACATGTCTAATACAAATTCTGGGCAGCAGGTACTCACTGAGAAAAAGAAAAGAAACTGTGTCAAAAACTGAAAAGGGTAATACATATTTTATCTCAATGTTTCACCAATGCAGGAAAGGTTTTTTTTATGTTTCCATTGTTTGACTGCTGTTATTCTTTTTCTTTCAGCTGCTCCCATTAGGGGTCGCCACAGCAGATCAACCGTCTCCATTTCCTGTCCTCTGGATCTTCCTCCTTCAAACCAAATGCCTGCTTGTCCTCTCTATTTTTATAACAGCACAAAAAAGTGGCCACAGGAGATAAACATATTGGCTTAATACTCCTATATGAAGCATTTTTTTAAATAAACACTTAACAATCAAAACTCAATACAGATATTTTAAAAAATCAAGCTAACATGCAGAGCAATGGGCAAATGTTTATAGTATACCTAGGTATGAGATAGATACTTCTAATTAATTGGCCAGTGAGCTTATGTAAGATGAGCCAGAGCTCCACAACATTGTGACAAATACTTCATTAGGTTTTATGGTTGCATTTACATTGAAGCATTTGTTCAAAAATGCTTTGAATGCAGAAATAGCTCTTATTAGCATTTGAGTTTCCTTGCTCAAGCTCCAAATAATAGGTGCAGTTATCTGAATAAACACACTGCATGAAGATTACAATAAAATGTATTATATTTATCCTTGGTTTTGAGAAAATCATTTACTCTTTCTGTGAGAGTGGAATGACTGCATTCCACTGGTGATCCTGACACTCATCTGCCCGGTAGACACTTACCTTACTGCTTAATTTGCTATAAACATGTATTGTGTCATCATTGTGCCAAAGCTTTATAATAGTAGCATAGTTTAGCATAGAGAGACTGAATCCTAAAAGACTTAAACAAGTTTTCAAACAGCAAAATGTTTTTTAGCAAAATTATGTCTTAAGTGTAATATACATAAGCAACAACTCCATGAGTGCTGTTTAAGAATGTATGCTAATTTAGCTTTCTGGCAAAAGCAAATCATCAAACACTCTATTGTGAAACAAAAACCCAACGGATACAGATACCAGAAGACAGGCACAGAACAGTGGTCAGAGTAATGAAAATGTGAAATGTGCTATTTTTACTCTTCTGCAAGCTAAGAACAGGTGCACTACAATGCAGCACAGACAGAGTGGGGTGGAGCTGAGACAGGTGCAGTTGCAGTGGGTCTGACAGCATATAAAGATAAAGGAAATCTACATCAATTGTGCGTTGTAAATATCTTAATGATCAAATAAATAAGTGAATTCAAATTCCAACTATAGATTAAATCCTGCTTTGTTAAATGCACCCATGCTTACGAAACCCCAAAATTAAATAATGATGGCCTTTGTAAAGGAAAAATTAATAGACTAAAAAAATGTTTACCTCTGTTTCTGCTCCTGCTTCAGCCTCATTGCCTCTAGACGGAGAGGGCTTGGGATGAAACTGATGTCAGCCCCCTCTTTCACCAACCTTCCTATCCACCAGTCATTATTGTATTTCTACAGCAGAGTGAAACTCAGGGTTAGACATTTTATTAAAATATTTTTTTAAATCTTAAGTCACAACAGTATTAATTTTCCCATGTTGACCAACATAAAAAATACTTTATTAGTATTAGAACTGGCATCATTTAATTGCATTATCTGTGCAATGAATAAACTTTTGACATAAATGTATGAGGGGACTACTTCCTGTTTAAGAGAAGCAGTGGTAAAATGTTAACTGTTACATTAATACATAACAGTCAACACACTAGTAAAAATGATCTCTGATCTTACCTTCAAACCTTCAAACTTGTAAACCAAGAGCAGAAATGCTATGTGCAAACAGTGTAACAAAGACTAACATAAGTTCTTTGAACTGAATGACAGGGTTACCCCTCTTTCAGCATTGATCTCCAACTATATAATCAGTGGTGATGTTAGTTTTGATGGTTTTCAAAGAGATACAACATATCTTGGTCTCTTGTGATCTGTCACGTGTGTTAGGGTTTGGGCACGCTAGAGGGCGCTCTCTGTCACCTGTGTTGTGTTTTGGGCACGCTAGAGGGCGCTCTCGGTCACATACAAGGTGTTTATGTCACAGGAGGTGTTTAGGGTACGCTAGAGGGCGCTCTGTTCTGACTAAGCACACCTGAGCCCCTGCGGGCAGGTGTGTATCATTGGGGCTGACTATTTAAGCCCCGATGAGTCAGAACAGAGCGCGGCTCATTAGGTAGGTCAAACCTATGCGTAACGGGTGGTATTGGTATGTGTCAACTTTGTGTCTATGACTAGGTATAGGTCGCCTAGTATAGATCACTTAGTATCTAGGGTTAGACTGCAGTTCCCCAGTTCTAGGGTTTCAGGTGTAGAACTGAAGTCCCCCGTTCCTTGTTTCTTGTTTGTTTTGTCACTGTGCGTAATAAACTTCTGTTCTGAACTCCTGGCTCCGAGCTGACGTCCCTCCGGTACCACGCCACCGTTACACATTTAAAACAGGTAAGAGGTACTTTGAATAAGGAGACAATGCATGGAAAAAAACACATTTGTAGGAGCATTAAAGATCATAAGTGCATTAAAAAAGGAAAGGATGTGGTTTTAAAAACACATTCCAGAAATTAATACAAGAAATTATTTAAAAACCTTTACAATTTCTAATGACTGCATATAACACTGAGAACCCCTCAATCCCTGAAACCCCTCAAAGCCTCCACCCAACCTCAACACAGTTGTAAGCAGAAGCTAGGCTTCTCCTACTTTCTACAGGCAGCACAGCAGTTATGACAGTAAGTCTCCGGTGGCAGCCATAGCTCCTTAACACCCACACCCATTCTCTCTGCAAAGCCAAATATAGCACAAAACCATCTATCCCCTCTACCTTTTCCTTATCTACACATATATTTCATCGATGTCTCCCCATCCAATCTCAATGGAGCATCAATAATATATTGTAACACTAACCTCCTGAGGTTACAGAACAGTACAGCGCTATTGTGTGAGAGATGGAAAGAAACAAATAAGCATGTGAGCTCTGGCAAAACTTTCCTAGTACACTGCTTTACAACAGAGTGATGATTAATACTGTCAGCACAATAGCGATGGAGTTGTTGAATGGTAATCATTAATTAATAATCAATAAAATTCATCACTGCACACAAATGTTATATACTATTACTGACAAGGGAAGAAAAGAAAAAAATAAAACACGCTTAAACACATTTAGTGAAAAGCCCAAAAGATCAAATAAGATGAATAAGGAGGGAAAAAATGATCAGAAATCAAATGGTTGTCAGTCATTTCACATGACTTTATATAAGTAATCTGCTGAATACAACAATTGATTCTTATGATGAATTTTTAAAAACAGGCTTAATAATTAAACAGGCTTAGAAAGGATGGAAACAGTAAGAATTTTTAATGCTACGAAAATATAATAAATACAAGAAAGTTTAACAATGTGAAATACTTTGTGACACCAGGTCCTAACTGAAGGAGAAATGGGTAGGATAATATAAAGTATTGTCACTGATGGAAGAATATCCTTGGTAAAGCTGTTTGGCATGTTTTAACATAATTTTAAAGTACACCTGCCTTTAATATTGTATGGATATTTAAGCATGAACTAGCAGAAATATTTTTTAAAAATGACTTTGAAGACATTATTTGAGACACAATATTCTGTTTCAGAGTGATGCATTGAATGAAAAGCATGCTAAATACTGCGTGTATATTTTAATCTTTTTATTATCTTTTTATATGCATTAAGTCACGTTTAATTAATTTTAAGTAATAAAGTCATTCCTAATTAGAATGTATCAAAACATAGTGGTAGAAGAGGTATGAAAATAGTGTTTATTTTGCTGTTAGTGAGCCCTAGAGTTAGAGATGCTCACTATCTCCTATTTGGCTCCTATATTTGGCTCTGGAACCTCAGTCCTGATTCTGTCAGCTCTAAATAAAAGCCTCAAACAAAGCCAGCACAGAGTAGGGAGGGGAGAGAAAAAGAGAACCTGAGAGAACAAGAATGCAAATGCTTTTTTTCTCTGCAAATGTTCTCTGCAAATACCTACAGAAAGCAAATAACTGTTAATATACTCCATGTTATATACTGAAGCTTTGCAACAAAAAAACTCTCAAATAAACATCTCAAATAAAGTCTCTTTATATAAAATGAGCATTCTTCAAGTATGCAGTAATGCATTGTGTCAGCTGTTGTAACAAAAAGGACAAATTAAATAATGATGAAAAACTAATTTTCTATCAATATTCCTAATTAAAAAGCATTTTGTAAGCTCGTGAATGGCCTGAATTTTTAAGAGTGAGCCAATATGTCAAACGGTTGCAAGCCTTGTTGCCAGTGATACTAGGAAAGGGGAATTATTGATCCTGCCAACCATTCCTAGCAAACAGAGAAGTGAATTTCCACATCACTGTTGATGGCAAAAATGATCTGAAAATGTAAAGGAAGAAAAAGTCAGTTGCTACTTTTATAAACTAGCTCCAGAGAAATTAGAGCCTCCTGATTGTTTTAACTATGTCAAAATATTAATAGTTCCTGTAATGTGAGATGTGATGCAATGTGAGTCAGTGACAAATGATTCAGATAAGAGTTAGGAGAGAGAGAATAACAAAAGGATATGTAGAGGTTGGAGGTATGGCAAAAAAGAGAGACCTCAAGAATTTTCACAATACAAAGTATGGTCAATAACAGGTGGGTATTTTTGGTCTTCTTATGAAAGTGGAAGACAAGCTTATATTTTTCAGCATTCTGATTTCTGAAATTGCTTGACAGCTCTGTATATTGTGATTTGATACTCCAGTACTAAGGACACATCATACACTCTCACACCAATGTTAAACCAGAGGGTGCACTGCAGATGCTAAAATTAAAATGGTCTTTTCATTTTTTTCAGCAAGAAATAATTTCTTCTAGAAATTAAATCATTGTTTATTACAAAGAAAAATTATTACCCATCCATCCATTTTGCAATCTTATCCTACATCTGCCCAGGGGAGTGTTGGAGCCAATCCCAGCTCTCATAGGACAAAAGCATGGGTACTGTTGCTGCAACTGTTTCCCTCCACAGTCATTTTCAAACGTTTGAATTCCCTCTTTTATATACCTTGTTAGTCCCTTTTGAACTTCCTGTCATTTTTTGCCTCAAACATTTTCTGCTCTTTCCACAGTTGATATCCTTTAGCTCTGACATTCAGCAATCCAACCACTTGTCCATAGGCCCCATTTCCAAGCACTATGCTCCAGACAATCTAACAGGACTTACTAGTTATTAGTTTCATTATTTCTTTCTTTAATCTCAAACCATAACCTTAGCATTTCATTTGTTAACATCTTGATGCATGCAGCTTTATTAAAAATCTGTGTAACCTGGAATCATTTTTGGCATGACATTCATCTGTCTTAATACATTTGTAAAAGATATCCATAGTCTCTGACCCTGATTTTGACTTTTTGTCAGTGCATTCAATCAAATTTTTCCTTTTTTGTGAATTTTCAATTTTGTCAGTCTATTTCTTACCTCAAGGCCATGTTTACCAAAGTTTTTAGGTAATACACATCTTTCCACATCTTAAACAAGCTGATACAGTCCCTCACTCAACCAACTCACCCAACCACCCTTAAATGATGCAACATCATGTACAAAATGTAGTGACCAGCACTTCAGTGTTTAACCTTCCGTCAGTCAAAAAGATTTTTTTACTTTTTGTTTTACTTTTCAATCTGTGCCCTAACTAAAAAGACCCCAAATATAAATCTGCCATGCTTCATTAGCCATAAGAGAGAATATGTCTATGCAGGCCAAGAGAAAAATTTCAGGCCTAACCTCTCAAAAAAGGGCAAAGATGACAGGGGAGCATTGTCTAAACCTCTCTTAAAAGGAAAATACAATTGGTAAGCCTTAAGTGGGCAATTTCCAGCATATTATCCATATACAGTATCTCACAAAAATTAGTACACCCCTAACTTTTTTATAAACATTTTATTATATCTTTTCATGGGACAACACTGAGGTATGACACTTTGATACAATGTAAAGTAGTCAGTGTAAAGCTTGTATAACAGTGTACATTTGCTGTCCCCTCTGGCAACAAAAGTGAGTACACACCTAAGTGAAAAATGTCCACATTGTGCCCAATTAGCCATTTTTCCTCACTGGTGTGTCATGTGACTCGTTAGTGTTACAAGGTCTCAGGTGTGAATGGGGAGCAGTTAAATTTGGTTTTATTGCTCTTACACTCTCTCATACTGTTCACTGGATGACACCTCATGGCAAAGAACTCTCTGAGGATTTGAAAAAAAGATTTGTTGCTCTACATAAAGATGTTTTAGACTATAAGAATATTGCCAACATCCTGAAACTGAGCTGCCACATGGAGGCCAAGACCATACAGCAGTTTAACAGGACAGGTTCCACTCAGAACAAACCTCGCCATGGTCAACCAAAGAAGTTTAGTGCATGTGCTCAGCATCATATCCAGAGGTTATCTTTTGAAAATAGATGTATGAGTGCTGCCAGCATTGCTGCAGAGGTTAAAGGGGTGGGGGGTCAGCCTGTCAGTGCTCAGACCATACACCGCACATTGCATCAAACTGGTCTGCATAGCTGTCCTCCCAGAAGGAAGCCTCTTCTAAAGATGATGTACAAGAAAGCCCGCAAACAGTTTGCTGAAGACAAGCAGACTAAGGACATGGATTACTGGAACCATGCCCTGTGGTCGGATGAGACCACCATGAACTTATTTGGTTCAGATGGTGTCAAGCGTGTGTGGTGGCAACTAGGTTAGGAGTACAAAGACAAGTGTGTCTTGCCTACAGTCAAGCATGGTGGTAGTGTCATGGTTTGGGGCTGCAGGAGCGCTGCCGGCATTGGGGAGCTACAGTTCATTGAGGGAACGATGCATGCCAACATGTACTGTGAGATACTGAAGCAGAGCATGATCCCCTCCCTTTGGAAACTGGGCTGCAGGGCAGTATTCCAACAGGATAACGACCCCAAACATACCTCCAAGACGACCACTGACTTGCTAAAGAAACTGAGGGTTAAGGTGCTGGACTGGCCAAGCATTTCTCCAGACTTAAACCCTATTGAGCATCTGTGGGGCATCCTCAAACGGAAAGTGGAGGAGCGCAAGGTCTCTAATATCCAGCTCCGTGATGTTGTCATGGAGGAGTGGAAGAGAATTCCAGTGGCAACCTATGAAGCTCTAGTGAACTCCATTCCCAAGAGAGTTAAGGCACTTCTGGAAAATAATAGTGGCCACACAAAATATTGACACTTTGGGCACAATGTGGATATTTTTCACTTAGGGGTGTACTCACTTTTGTTGCCAGTGGTTTAGACATTAATGGCTGTGTGTTGAGTTTTTTTGAGGGGACAGCAAATGTACACTGTTATACAAGCTGTACACTGACGGAGAAAAATGTGGTAAGATATAAGGAGAGGGAATGAGTGTTGTGGAACAACTAGACTGGGAGCCTGGCTATAGTAACAGAAAAGAACACACAGTGCCAGACACAGGTGTGAATTAAACAGTCTATTGGGCACACTGGGAGTGCACACAAACGCACACACACACTTCTAGCAGAACAGATCTTACCATTAACCTACCATCAGCCAAGAGACTCTCACTATCCAGGTTATATTCCATTGTGCATTTATATATACAGAGGAACAGACATGACACCTAAAATCAGTGGCTGTCAAACTCTTTCGGTTTTGTCCCACCTTGGAAGCAGTTGACCAGACTATGTCTTTTAGTGATGACCTTTTCCTGATTAGTCTCGATTGCAAAGAAACTCAGCTTTAGTTCCACATTTGCTGTGCTTCATGCACCGCTGCAGCACAACAACCCCCTTTGCCTCCCACTCCACACACTTTGAGAATCACTCCAGTAAGACAATATGATAACATTGGTGCACTGTTGTCGCCTACCCAAAAAATTTAGATTTCAAACTGTCAAGGTATAATTTAGGCCTCTTTAGGTTCTAAAACTATAAATGAATTACAAAAGTTTTGTATGTAAATTTTAAAATTACATGGTTCAGAACCCAGCCACTAGGAAGACACAACACACTGTATTTCCTTTTGCTGCTCCTGAGCCTGCATAAATGGGGTTAAAGGGGTGAAAGGGTTATGCCAGGGAGATCATACGACATCAATAAACAGACAACAAAACATATCTCCAAACCGAATCAGTTGAGAACCATCTAAACAGCCAGCAATGACAGCCACCAATACTGTAAGCCAAAAGGGTGCAGGTAGAAATAGAGCTACTGTTGGCCAAAGGAGGAAAGAGGAGGGAGGCATGTCTGGAAGCAGGTTGATATTTTGTGTGTGGAAGAAACTAGATGGAGGGGTAGTAAGGCCAGGTGTATTAAAGGTGGGTTCAAATTGTTTTGCCATGGTATGGATGGCAGGAGAAATGGGCTAGGTGTTATCCTGAAGGAAGAGTGTGTCAATGGTAATGAATTTTGTTATTGCTTAGGCCCTGCAAAGAGAATTAAGAAATCTGGAGTTAGATGAAGTGACTTTACCCAGGAGAAAGAGAGTGGAGATTGGTGCGGACATTAATGGGCATGTTGGTGAAGGAAATAGAGATAATGAGGAAGTAATGGGTAGGTACGGTGTCATGGTGAAATAAGCAGATGGTTGTGAATTGTATCAAAAGGATGGAAATGGCTGTAGTGAATACATATTTTAAGTAGAGAGAGGTGCACAGGTTAACCAATAAGAGTGGAAGAAGATGAATGAAGGTGAATTATATCCTTTGCAGAAAAGTCAGCCTGAAGAAGATTGGAAACTGCAAGTATTGGCAGGAGTTGCAGAGAGCACACAGAGGTAGGCTGGTGAAGAAGAAGTGGAAGTGGGATAGTCAGAAAGATGTAGAAAGTAGACACGAGTTTAAGAAGATGAGTCGCAAAACAAAGTGGTGGTGAGGCTAAAGATTAAGTGTATGATGAATTGATTGAGGTTGGACACTAAGGAGGGAGATGAGAAAGCCTTTACCCGTGGACTATGATGTTGGCTGATGACATTGCAATCTGTAGTGAAAGTAGATAGCAGTTTGTGGAGACCCTGGAGAGGTAGAGATATGCTCTAGAGAAGAGAGAAATGAAAGTCAGTAAGACAAAGAGAGGATACATAAGTGTGAATGAAAGGGAGGAGAGTTGAATGACTGGGTTGCAGGGAGCAGAGGTAGCAAAGGAGTTTAAATACTTGGGGTCAGCATTAGGCAAAAAATTATTGAGGGTTTAGCTCAGGTAGGACTGTTTGGAGAAAAAGTTATAGAAGTGAGAATGCGTTGGTTCAAACGAGTGCAGAGGAGAGACGAAGATGATGATAGGAGAAGGATGTTGAGGATGGAGCTGCCTGCCAAGAAGAGGAAGACCAAAGAGGAGGTTAATGGATGTGGTGAGAGAGTACATGCAGGTGGTCGATGTGAAAAAGGAAGATGGAGGGGACATGGTAAAAATCCCTTTACTTTTGTCCCTGTCCTACAGTGTCTCACACCACTGAGTTCCCATGGGAAAGCAAGCAGTTGCACCTGCAAACAGTTACATTTTGTCCAGTGTCTTACATCTGTCTCATGAGCTCCCAGAAGACATCCAGCAGCAAAGAGTTACATTTTTAATTGAACAATAGTTCCCACAGACAGCCAGTAGCAACCGGTTACATTTTTAATCAAGCAGCTGCATTTACAATTGAGAACTCGATGGGAAACTGGATGGGAAGCAACCTTGAAATGCTGGTGGTGGATAAGACAGGGAGCCATCAGTGAAAAGACCTTTGTCTATAGTTGGTGAAGTGGTAATGGTGGGGAAACTGAGGTGTTAATCAGCATCGAGTATTACTGGTGGAAAATTATTAATGGGATGGATTTATGTAAATTTTAAAGGAGAACAAAGGTGATTGAAATGTAATTAAAGTCCGAAGTTGGGATGAGCATTTGGAGCTGCTCCCACTGGACCACACCTGCTGAAACTCTTCAGTAAAGTGGTTGTGCCGCAACTCTCAAACTTCATTGATTTTTGACTTCGTTTGACTTCTGACTTAGGCTCATACTTCAATTTTCCACGACAGGGACTGGAAGAAATGAAGCTGATTAATCCACTGTGGCTGCCCCTAATAGGAGCAGCTGAAACAAAAACATGTTGTCATGATTCAGCCTTGTCCATCCTTGCTCTGTTCTCTTTCTATCTTTGTTCTGCCTGGCATTTTTCTGTCTGTCTTCATTTTTTCCAATATGTTTGTTTTTTTTTTATTTGTTTGTTTGTTTTTGACATGTGCTTCTGTTTTGTGGTTCTTTGCCCCGCCTGTGCCCCAAGGTTGTCTCCTCCCTTGCCCCAGGTGTTGTGTTTGTTCTGGATAAAAGTACCTTTGTGTTTCTCACAGGTGTTTCAACCCATCTTTCCATTAAGAAATGAATGTTGATATCCAAAAATCTGTCACTCAGAAAAGGAAATAAAAAAAGAACTAATGCACATAAAAAATGTTCTGTTTCTCTGAACCTTAATTTGAAAGTAAATAATAAATACATTAACATGAACAATATTTAAATAAAATACATAAAAACAAATGGCCTTGAAACAAATATTATTTAATTATTGTGTACGATTAAATGTAATTTTAATTAGCTAAAGAGTTTTTTTCTATAATTCTTATATGTAGCAAAATGTCATTTTGAGCAGCCATATCAAAATATTAAACTACTTTCTTAATATCCCCTTTAAATACATAGTTTCCTTCGCAAGAGTGAAAATTTGTTCAATGTGGAAATAGTACCTGACAATATGTTGCCAAATAATCAAGTCAATTTTCTCTAAAATGATTCCACACACACACACACACACACACACACACACACACACACACACACACACACATGCACACAAACACACACACACACCATTCACCATTAAAACAAGAGAACAATTCTTACAAATCTTGTCAATAAAAGAGGACATGAAGCTCCACTATCATTTTACTACCTTCAATGTTCACACTACACACAAAGACACACATACACATGCAAACACTAACACATACACATCTTACATACACACTATCTTACATTGCTGATAAGAGTGGCACTATACTCAGACAAGGAACTCCCCTAGCTTTACTTTATGGTACAGACTAGGTTTAGGGTAAACAAAACTAGTTTAAATTGCATGCATACACTGCACACACGTACGCACACACACACACACACACACACACACACACACACACAAACTGCCCCTCCTTGTGTTTACCGGCCATACATATCAGAAGTGCTGGGGCTAAGTGATCCTTAATGATGTTATGGCGGTTTGTGAACTGTCAGAGCTGCCATTACCCATCCATTATTCATGCAGTTGATTTCAAAGCCGCTCAGCAGTGCTTCACACTCACTTTCCTGCACACCTCCCCCACCCTATCCCCATTTAACTCTCTGTTCACTACATTCTGCCTTGCATTCCTTACTTACATGGTAACAGGACTGATTGGATAAGATTGAAGTAAGAAATGAGAAAATAAGAAAATTGGATAATAGAATAGAATAACCATTTATTATCCCACAAATGAGAAATTTGGGTGTTACATGGCTCTTAAGAAAGAAAGAAAGATAGAATATAAAAAAGAAGATGGAAGTTGGATGGTGGATGATCTTAGTATGTTGTATGTATCTGATTTTGGAATTAGATAAAGGGCTGTGTTCTGCTTTAGGTCTAAAATTAGAAAACTCAGTAGTAACATTACCTGTAAAAGACTTCATAAGAGCATTATGTTCTTCTCAAAGTTTTGTCTTGTAGACTTGTTTGACTGAGGAGGGGGCACAGCACCACAATGCCAACAAAGTTTAGCAATGATAACATATTGGGGTTTTTTTTTGTTTATTTTTTTTCTTTGGTGGATGTGGTACATCATCGTTACAACATAGTAAAACATTAGTGTTGAGTGACAAACTGAAAATCTCTATTTATAGTAGATTTGTGTGAATCTTTGGTCAGTGCTTTTTGTATATGAGTGCTCTAAATCCAAATTTTATTGTAAGATTCTAAAAACTATCCACCTTTCTCAGATATTTTAAAATAATAAATAACTAAGTTTATCATCAAAAACCTTCACTTTAACAATTTATAAACTGTTTACACACAGTTTGAAACCTCAAGAATATTAGCAACATACTGTTTTCAGCTACCACATAAAAAAAAATATTTATTATTAAAACTTCAAACATTTAATGCTTGTACTAAGCAACAATAGATGTTGTTAATAATAGATGAAGGAAACAGCTACAGTGCTTGCTTGATCTATTTTGCTATAGTTTTTGGTATAGTTAGCTATAGTTTTAATAAAAAAAGATTCACAGTTTACTGCAATATCATTATACATTGTAGTAACAGGTTCCAATGAGCAACTAGCAAAGTAAAAGTAAAGCCAGAAACATTCAAGAGTAAAGCCAGGACAAAATCACTAATGTTTTTAGCAAGTCAAAATATGCCATAACAGAATTCAAGTGCAAGATGCATTCTGAACAATGCAGTAAGGGGCGCTTTGTGATAGCCACGCCTGGCCAAGCTGTCCTCTACCACCTGCAAGCAATTGCCTGGGCAACACTCACAGCAAATCAGTAGTTTGAAGATTTTGTTGCATAACCTTTTTTACTCATTTAAATATATACAGGGAGGCATAGCAGCAAACACTCCTTTACTCTTGACATGATTAGCTGTCACTCCATTACATTAAATACAAAGGGATACTACAAAAATATACAATATGAACATTAAGCATGCTAATAGCTTTCATCTGCATTGTTTAATCTTGTATTAATCTTTTTATTTCTTTTAATTAATCATTTATAACCTTAAATGAAAAATGCATAATATTTTAAACATTGAACATAATTTACACTGATCTATATTACAATCTATCCATATTAACATCCAGTCAATAACCAGCATGAGATAATCTGAACAGTAATACTCAAATTATAAAATGAGCCTATTGAATTAAACAATATAAACATGCATCATTCTAAGAGCTGCCCTTACATTAGCTGTGACATTGTTTCAGCTATCATTGGTCCATGAAGCGGTATATATATTTATTCAGAAACAAAAAAAGATCTCTAAAATCTCAACTTGCAAATATATGTATATATGCATAATATTGACAAATTAAGCAAGCAGGTAATCTAAATTAGAAGCAAAAAGGAAAGAGAAAATAAACATAGAAGGATGTACTCACTTTCAAAGTGCTTGTAGTTATTTTTTTGCTTTTCTCTTCAATCGCTTATGCACTCATCATTTTCAACAAATGAGATTGCTCTAATATAACTATGCTCTCCTGCTTTCTATTTTCCTTCTACACTGGAAAATAATCACTCTATCTTTGCTTCCATCATCATTTCCCCATCAGTGATCCCAATCCCAGCCCCCTGTATATCTTGCTTACCTCATCACATCATTAACTGCCTCTCCTGGGAAACAGATACATGCAAGGCAAGGCATGCAAGGTGTACAGCTGTTTTACACTAGTCTTAGCATTTTAGCCTAGTAAAACCTCCAGTGTGTTTATTTTTCAAAGTATTTCTAATCATTCCCAAATTATGTCAGAAATAATTTCTGATTTCTCTTTGGTCAACAAATGGTAAGGACCAAAGTTTTTCCACTACTGGAAATTCTGATTTATCAAACAACGCAATCCCCAAACACTGATATAAGCATTAGATTTCCTTGTGCTGTTTAAGCATCAGTTAACCATTAAAAGTCAGATTACACTGCCACATTACTTTCCCTGATAATGTCTGGCACGTAGCAAAAGTTACTTTCTCCACAAGCTGCAATATCATCAGCTGAACAAGCTCCAAAAGTGGGATACAGTCTCAAAACATGACCGTTTCATTATGCAATACATGCATATCTAGGTGTCAGAGATTTAATAATTCACATGCTAGATGCCTTCATGTTGGCTTGCTGTCCTTAATCGTTTGAGTGCAATTGGCATGGGGAGTGTGTGGGATTCTGTTAGGAAAGGAGATTTTATAATATTCAGGGTCAAGATGCTTTCAGCTTCCACATACTGTAACCTCGTAAGACACTCTGGGGATTCAATCCAGTTTCTTCATCTTATATATATGGTATCAGAGCCCAAAAATAGCATTCACTGAGGGGGTTGTTCCTGCAGTAGTTCATATTGTGCTGGGTAGTATTGATATAACTGTACTCTGGTATATTTTCTAAATATATCTTGCCATTCTTATTTAAGCTTGAATCAACCAAACTGAACTTTACATATAACTGTAAAAGTTAACTGTGAAATGTTAAGAGAGAAGATTTCCAGAGCAATTTTTTAATAATCTAAAGTGCCCATCAAATGACAACCCCATAATTATTTTTAAAATCAGTACCTCTAAAGTTAGATTTGAATATTGTTGTTTTCTACCAATACTGTTACAGCAAAGGTGCCCTTCTCTGAGTTCATAGGTTCTAAAAATGAAAGACTGTTTTTGAAGAACATACTGAAAAAGTACACACAACTAATGGAGACTCGATCTAGATATAGCAGATGCACCAAAAGGAGGAAGTCACTTTTTCTCCTGCAGAGATGAGTCATGATTCGCGAAGACAAGCCCACCTGATTCAGAGGCAAGATTTTTTTTAAAAAAATTAACTGAGTATAAGAAAAAGGAGAACAAAAATAGCTTCAAAAGTGAGCTTTATCTGCTTAAAGTTCTTCAGCTTGTGACAAGGTTTGCTAACTGGGACATTAATGAGGATAAAAAATCATCCAGTGGAACAAACACAAAGCAAAGCTACAAGACTATCTTGACACAGTTCCTTGTCATTCATAATCTGAGCAATCTATTCAATAAGACAATCTGTTCAACATGGTTTAAAAATCTGAATTTACGATTCAATGTCATATATCACCTTTATTTTTAGTTTTCTCTATACAGTTAATAGTATTAGCCTATAGTGGGCAATTTAGCTTTATTTCCCCTATAGCTGTTGTTGTTTCTCAATTTGGGTCAATCTTGTGCTGCAAACAGCAGTTTATTAAGTAATTTATTTTTACAGTGACAAGATTTGTAAAGGTTTAAAATTTAAATTAAATTGCTTTCATGCTGTTCTTCACAATCTGTTCAAGCAGTTTACAGTTTGAAACAATGTTAAAATATTTATCTAAGTATCAGCTTACTTTTTGGTCAAATGAGAACTATTAATAATTTAGGCAGTTTGATATTCTGGGAAAACATTTTTAACTGCTGTCCACCTACTGATTATATTAATTAACATCCTTCTTCATACAAATCATCTGTTCATTCTTCATTTTGTAAATCTTATGACCGAAAAAACTGATTAACACACTCAGTCAGAAGTATTACCTGCATGGCATGACACATGCCCTAGTTGTCTAACACTTAAAACAAAGTTTGTGTCCAAAACATAAAATTAATTTCTGGAAGAGTAGCTTGCAAAGCATTTAACAACAAAAGTTAATTTTTTCAGATTTACCTCTGGGTTACCCACATTTAAAAACTCAAGAGATGTGTGTCTGCACTGAGTGTGAAGCAGTAATAAATAAAATTAGTAATATTTACAATACTGACTCATATACTGTTCGTATCACATTTACATTTACATTTACGGCATTTAAGCAGAGGCTCTTATGGGGGTGGAAGAAGGGAAAGATAAAACATGATGTAATTGGTTTTCATTATTTTCATTATTATCCCTCGTTTGCGCTCTAGTGTGAATGAAACCCAGAAGACATTTCAAGATGGCACCACTCATTACACTTCTTTCAAACATCCTGGGCAAAATAGAATTTTATCATTAAAATGGTATCATAATTTGCTGAAGAACATTAACTAAAGCACAGACCGTTTTAATTTCAGGTTTACTCTTAATCATTTCCTCTAATGTGAACACCTTTCTGTCTTGAGTATATCAAGTATGTTTATAAACATTTCCACAAAGTTACTAAACTGAATTTGAAATTTATAAAATGAGGCAAAGTAGTGAGACGCAAGCATGAAGGTGCCAAATCTTTTGAACAGCTCTATGGTGAAATTGAAGCTCTGCACTGAGTTTGTAACCTAACCACTGAGTTTTTCACTCGCACGAATTCTCAAGATTCTCTTAAATAACACCAGATCTCACCACCCCTGCTGCTGGCTTGGCTGACCTGAAAACATTAATTAAAAAACTGGGCTGAAGCAGGATTTTTCCTGTAACAGGATGCTGCAGAACAACAGAAATCCGGGCAGTTTCTGCCATCTGGCGGTTATTGTTGGAATTACAACAGAAGCGGTTATTGGTTAGGTAGCCTGAGGCGAACATGGCCACGCAACACTTGTTACGCTCAGCAGTACAGACCTGCATTTAGTACAGATTCACTGTAAAAGTGTAGAAACACACTCAACCTATAATAAAAAAAAACACACTCAACCTACAACAGGCAATATTTATAAACCAGCCATTAAAGGGTGATCAAATCCAGTAACAGAATTAGTATTACTTAATTATTATTATTATTTGATTGGTTAGATATTTTCAGCTGTAAAATAAAGATGACTTAATAGCTAGAGCAGATTAACGGATAATAAATGGAGTATCTCTTACCTGGCGCTTAATAAAGCTGGATGTGGTGTCAGAAGAAGTGCTGCCATCCGAGCGTTTAAAGCGGCTCTTGCGCTTTGGCAACTTTCTTGGCAACTTAAAAAAGTAAAGATGACGTTAGTGAAAATGACTAGCCGTCAACACAAATTTCTTCACACTGACTTGCAACATTATATATTTTAAAATGTAATCATTTGTGCTTTTCACTGCTTCACATTTTACTTTCATAACCACTTCTCATTTAGAAGGTTCAGGGGCAATGCTGCAGCCTACCCCACAAGGCAGGACCATTGCAGGGCAGACACACAAACACACTCACACTCTCATACTCACACACACACACACACACACACACAGTTAAGGGGGCAATGTAGCATCTCCAATCCTTCTGATGTGTATGTCTTTGGATGGCGGGAGGAAACCAGAGCACCCGGGAAAAAAAACTCGAACCGAACCACCCCACCTAAGAATCGAACACAGGACGTTCTCACTCTGAAGCAACAATGATACCCACTGTGCCACAATGCCACCCAAACCTTACATGGGAAATGTACAAGTACTGTTACATTAGATCATTACAACAAAGAGGTAACCTCAAACAGCAATATTGGGAAATTAGAGCAGAATAGATAATAATAATGATAATAATAATTGATGGTGGTAGTCCAAGAGTAGCATGCTCAGCTGCAGAGCCTCTACCCTGTCTCCAACATTAGCACTTTTTGATAACCTGCACAAGGCCCTTAATCCCAATGTAGCTCCAGGCAGAATTTCCCCATCATTAGGCAATTTCAGTATGGATAAGAGCATATGTTAAATGCTGTAAATGTAATATTTATTATTATTTACATTGTGTGTTTTATAATGTGATAAACCTCTGAACTACTTGTTGGTATTTGTTTTTAAAAAGAATGAAAAACTCATGAAAGTTGTGGCAGCTGTTTCCTAACTCACAGATAAAACATTTGTAATCTATCATCTAAAAACACGGTGTTAATAAGATTCTCCAGCAGTGCATGTGGTTTAATAAAGCCAGTGTGAGAGGCACTGCTGATGGCAGCCCTTCAGGAGGACGTAGCGCCTCCAGCTTCGTATTTTGCGCAAAACGCTGCTAAAAGAGGACTTTTAGGTCCGTTTTGAGGGTAGCTACAAGAAACAAGGGGATCAAGGGTACAGGGGTACAGGTGAGTACTGGAGATAAGTGAAACTGGTTATGGGGGTTAAAGATGCCCTTTCTGAATTCAGGTCTACTTCAACGTATCCAGCGCTTATAAACACGGTGAACTTCCAGCGCCGTCTTGTAGAAGAGCTCTCCGGACAGAGGCCTCTCTCCTCCTCTCAGCTGCGGTGGGAAATCTCAACCCCGGAATGGAGTGAGTACACCCCCCGGCGGGCACCAGGCTTTTGGACCGAATGGCGATGCTATAAGGCGTCTTTTCGTGCTCTGTAGGGCCGTGTGCGTCAGAACGAGCAGCATTTACAGGTTGGAGGCTGTCGATGTTGCTCACAGCCCTAAGGTGTGGGTCGAGGCAGTATTAAAGTGAAGAGCAAGAAACTGCAGTGGAGGCGAGCGGCCTGAATTAAACCTACCTGAAAATAATGAGACTGAGAGCCGGTGTCGGCGCCAGGCAGTGGATCTGCGGCCGATTTTGACATTTTCACTTGCACCATGTATCAGCGAGCGCAGGGAGGCGGGCGATGGGCTGAAAGAAGGCGGCGGACGGAGGAAACACATGCAGAGGGAGGAGAGGGAGCATCGGAGCCGAAGAGCAGAAGAGGAGGACGGATCCGCAAAGACGATGAAACCATTCAAAAGCCAGTATGTGGATCCGAGCCGGAGAGAGAGGAACCGCCGTGAGAGATAATCGAATGATAACTCTCTCTCTCTCTCTCTCGCCCCCTCTCTGCATCTCTACCTCTTTCGCTCTCTCTCCCTCCCCCTCTTGCTTTCTGTAGTATGGTTCATGTAGAGAGCCAGCTTATGAGATCAGCTTATGAAGCAGTAGCCAATATTTCATTTGAAACGATGTTAAACAATAAAGTGATACCCAACATAAATTGGATTCACGTGTACAGTTAACCCCAAGTTTCAGTTTTGATTGAATAGGAAAGTAGTTTCTTTCTTACAGTTTTCTAATAAAATTAAATGTATATTTCCGCGGGGTTTTAAAACAATGCAGGCAGTTGAAATGATTAAATGTAAATGTTGGTCCCGCCCGCCCTTTAATATGTTTTGTTGGAATAGGGGTTTTCGTTTTGCATATCAAAGTTTTAAAGATTTTCAAAAATATTTATCAGTTTTCTGTTAAGATCACTCCTTAAACAGTTCAAAATAACATATTGTACAAAATCATTTCTAATCCTGTTCATCCTCGTCACACCCAACGAAAACCTTAACATCTTTAACTCTGACACCTCCAGCTCTGCTGCCTGTCTATTCATCAGTGCCACCACCATACAAGGGTTGTACACTTATAGCATAGCTGGTCTCACTACCGTCCTTCAAACCTTCCTTTTCACTTTGCTGGTTCAAACATCATCATCCATGGAAAGTGTCTAACCTCGTTCATCAACCTGTCCATTATCATTGCAAACCAATGGGCTCAGCGCTGATCCTTGATGTAATCAAACCTCTACTTTAAATACTTCTGTCACTCCTATTGCAGACTTCACCACTGTCACACATGCCCTCATACATATCTTGTTCCACTCTGACATATACATTCTTTGCCACTCCTGACTACCTCATACAAAACCATAAATCCCTAAAGGCACAGTGCAACTCCTTCTGACCTTTTCTATATTTCTCCATTAACACCCTCAGAGCAAACATTGCATCTGTAGTGCTCTTTCTCAGCATTAAAATTATAGTACAGCTCACTAATCACAACCTCTTTACTTAACCTAGCTTCCACTACTCTTTCTCACAACTTCATGCTGTGGCTGAATCGTACAAAATCATATGCAAGTGTATAAGTGGTCTTTTTTAGTATTGCTTTTTAATCTTTAGATCTGGACCCTCAGTGTAATGTATTTGAGTGTTGCACATGGGTAGGTTTATAAACTGGGTTAAAAAATTATTAGGAAATGTCTTATTGCATGTCAAATGTACTAAATTTATTCAAATTGTAAATGTATAATTTTTACTTGAATATAACTGAAACCTCTAATTGTATGTGTCTGAAAACATATGTAGGTACTCATAACTTTGGCCATTCTTCTGCCTTTATAATACTTGTGCTGAAGGTCTTTATTCTATAATTTTTTTTGCATGACTGCTTGGAAATAAATGAGTGCAGTGAGCCAATACATTATGACCACATGCCTAATATAATGTTGGTCATAAGCACAGCACCAAAACAGCTGTGACCCGCTGAGGCATGGACTTTACAAGACCTCTGAAGGTGCCCTGTGGTATCTGGCACCAAAATGTTAGGAGCAGATGATTGCCGGTTATGAAGTGGAGCTGCCACAGATGAGACTTGTTTCAGGACATTCCACATATGGTTGATTGGATTATGAAATTGGGAATTTTAACTGTTTGTCATAATCTTCAGACCAGTCCAAAACAATATCCACAGTGTGGCAGGTCACACTATTTGCTGAAAGAGGCCACTGCCATATTAACTGTCATTAGGAAGTAACTATCACTGTGAAGCAGTGTAGTTGGCCTGGCTGTTCTGTTGGTAGTATACTCAGCTATTAATGTAACAAATAAATGCAATGTAGTTTAAAACACTATATCACTGTGTTTATATAGTTATAATGAAATTCATTTTTAATATTCTTGATGTGTTAAAAGTAGTCTGGTTTTTCCTTTTTCTGTTTAACTGTACAGAAGATCAGGGCAATTAGTTACAGATTCAGTGACTGGTACTTCAGAGTGCAGCTTCAGAGTATGAGTATGTTTAGTATTTCTGCTTTATTTTCTTTTCAACTATGAAAGAAATGGATTTGTTTGCAAGTAGATTATGAGTCCAAAAGTAGAATCTTTGTACTGGTCAATAAGGATCTTTCAGTTTATATTTAATATCTGATATTCTTCCCTGATCATGACATTGTAAATGTATGCTCAGAGTAATGTAAAACAGATGTCTGTTGTACCTGGTTAATTTACTACATTTAGCCTATTAAAAAAAGATGACTGTATTTGGGGTCACTGCCATGGTGCACTAGCTAACATACATTTCTGTGTGATGGCAATGTTTTCCTCAAAATGAGCCATATGTAATGAGGCTTCCAGAACAATGTGCTGTTAATGTATCTTTTATAGGTATTTCAAGAATTAGTCCTGTTTTGCATTTACATTTACGGCAATTAGCAGACGCTCTTATCCAGAGTGACTTCCATGTCCTAATTACATTGACAGTCCCCCTGGAGACACTCAGGGTTAAGGGTCTTGCTCAGGAACCCAGTGGTGGTAGTGCTAGAGTTGGGATTCAAACCTGGGACCTCTTGAGCCTTTGGTCCATAGGCAAGTACCCTACCACTAGACCACCACCACCCTTTTTTGAGCTAATTAGTCAGTTATTGTGATAGGATAAGCTACTGAAGTTTTATCATTTTTCAAAACAAATGTTAAATTCATGGCAGATATTTCAGTGAGGAGTTAGCTTTAATGCTCTTTTTAGGGGTAATGCCCATTGTTAACTATGCATAGCTGGTTTGTAAAAACACCAGAGTTAAGTATTACTTTTACAAACTTTTTTGTTGCTTTAGAATTTACCATGGGATGTCTTCTTTTCAGATGGATGAAGGTAATGTCGGGCTTCCATTGTTTGTTGAGTCAGACCAAAATGAGTATGTGGTCTTATTTATTAGGTACATAACAAGACAAATTTATCTATAAAGTGTTTTTCACAACTGTCACAAAATCACTCCAGAGAATACTGGTAAGAGCTGATAATTAGCTGCTCAAGGGTGACAAAAGCAAGAAAATCTTTAAACTTAAGAAAAAATTCCAGAGATAAACGATGCTGGGGAACACATCACAGAATTAAAGAATGTGCAATGGAAATAATTAACAATAGACTTATTTTGTTTGTTTACATATTTGCAGATGGTGGTCTGGAGGACAGGTAAATAAGAGACTCCAATGATGGTTGATCCTTTCTGGAGTACAGGAGGGCAGGAAACCCTATCAATGGGGTGGGAACCAAGTTTGTATGAAAAAGCTCTTTCATTATTCTGGGAAAGTAACGGTTCTGTGCCAGTAGAGCGCGCCCTGCTCTGATTGTGCACACCTTGGCATTGGGAAGAACCACCGGACCTTCCGGGTGCTGGAGGCTGGGGGGATTAGGGATGAGCGACTCCTAGGGTGTTTTTGCGGCGTCCGCTCCTCTCCCGGGATTGGCCGAGGTTGTGCTCCAGCAATCAGGAGGGCGAGGCTGCGGAGCCGGCTTCCGCGTTAGCCCCTGGAGAAGTGGGGCTGCGATGCCGGCTCACTCATCAGCACAAGGTGGTACTTCAAAGACATCCTCTAGCTTCACCCCGGGGGAGGCGGCTGCGAGGTCGGCAACACACTCGTCAGTCCAGGTAGGCGGAATGACGGGGCGTCACCTACACTAGCCCAGGTAGGTGGAGACCCGGCATTGCCGTCCACGTCAGCCTAGGTGGGCGGGGCTCTAGCGCTGTCACTCCCATCAGCCCGGTTGAAAGAGGCGTCGGCGCGGTCGGTTGTCAGCCTGGGTGGACAGAACCTCCGCGCGGTTACCTACGTCAGTTTAAGCGGACGGGGTTTCGGTGCGGTCGATCAGGTTAACCTGGAAGGGCAGACTGACTGCGTTGTCGTTTACGTTGACCGGGTAAGACGGGGTGTTAGCGAGGGCGTTCAGGCCAGCCTGGGAAGACGGGTGCTATGGTTCCAAATTCGAGAGAACGTACTTCTGCGTAAGTCCGCCAGAGGAGGCGGGGCTTGAGGAACGAGGTCCAAGCTCGCCGGAGTAGGTGGGGTTTCAGGGGCTGCGTCCAAGACACACCGCTGGAGGGAGGTGGGGTTTCAGGGGCTGCAGCCGAACCCGCCAGAAGACCGCGGTTACCGCGAAGCGTACATTTGGACTTTTTGTTGAACGTTTGCGTAACCTCGCTCCTTTTTGGGGTCCGGCATCAGAGGAGGCAGGGTCTGGCGCCTCGGAAGTGGCGCCTTTGGGGAGGGTTACTGTAACGGTTCTGTGCCAGTAGAGGGCGCCCTGCTCTGATTGTGCACACCTGGGCATTAGGTGCCAGGTGTGCCTCATCGGGGGGTTGGCGTTATAAGCCCCAATGAATAAGAGCAGGGCGCTGGTCATTGTGTGCTCGCCTTTGTGATTGTTATATTTTACACGTTATGTTTAGTGCATTTCGTCTGAGTTCTGTGCACGTTCTGTCATTAAAGTTCAGTACAAAGCTCTTGGCTCTGCGTTGACGTCCAGCCCACGACACCACAGCGTGACAGGGAATTTGTAAATAACCAGTACATTTTATTTAAAGAGAGCATGGTTTTGGGTAATGAGATTAGGTGCCATATGTTAGGAATGTTTGTTTAGGTTTCTGTTGGACCATTCTGACAGCAGGGCATCATATTTATCTAAAATTAAACAAAGGTGTGAACAATTTTCTTCATGTAAGTGCATTTCTTAGCTCAGCAATATGTTGATGGTGAAGCCACATTTTCTATCAGCTTTTGAATCTAAAAGGTGGGGTCCCCCCCCCCCCATAGTTGAGCTGGATAAAGTTGAATTCAGCCCTTTTATACAATCCTCCATCCTATTTATTTGACGTTTATTCTTTCATTTGGCTAAAATGAACTACTGTGTGTTGTATGAGTAAAAACAGAAGCATGTTTGAATCCACATACCCAATGGTGGAATAAGAACTCTGTGCTATACTTACTATGTACATTTTCTCATGGTAGATTGTAATATCTAGTATCTTGAATGGATTTGAATAACTTATGATTAGTATCTAAGAAATTTCTATGAAAGGTTGCCCCCTCTGCTGCTTAATCCTAGGTTGGGTTACCCTCATTTAATGCAGCATAGTCCTGAGGTGTAATCCAAATGTCCCAAAGAATTAAGGCATTCTGATCAATATTTTTTTATTTACAATAACAGCATCAGCAGTAAGTAAGTATATTAATAAAACCAAGATTTAAATCTAAAATGCTGTGTATGTGATTCTTATCTACTTTTCCATTTGTTTCAGGGAACATGTATAGCCTCAATAGGGATTAACCTGAGTGGTGTCTCAAAGCTGCAAGCAGAACGACTGTTAAGATGGTTTGTCCATTGCCGTGCCTAAGCCCTGGTTTGTTAGTAGTGGTCTGTTGTGCACTGCTGAATACCAGGTAAAGTACTATGCTGCAAGAAATGAGAGCAGCACCCTCCTTTGTGAGGGGGACACTGTGATTAGCACTAACAGCTCATACTGAGAAGGTCCTGGGTTTGTTCTCTTTGTGTGTGGGTTTCTGCTGGGAGCTCCAGTTTCCTCTCACATTTCAAAGACATGTACATCAGTTAAACTGGAGATGCTAAATTGTGACTGTATGTCTAACCTGCAAAGGTGCAGTGGTGACTATCTAGGCGCTCTCTGATGTTTTCTATATGAACTCTGGTGATGGCTCAATCACAGATATATGAAAATACATAAAAAGCCTTGTGTGGACAGACTGCACTAGATCCAGAGCATATTGTGGGATCAGACATTGTCTGCACTGAAAAGGGTGTGTTAAAAAAGAAAATCACTAAAATGGGGCAACTGTGGCCTAGATGTCAGAGACTAGGCCCCATTTCCGGAAGGCTGTGGGTTTGAGTACTACACCAATAGGTAGCCCTGAGGTACCCTTGAACAAGGTACTGCCCCATCACTGTAAGGGTTAAAAGGAGAGAAGTATTTTGTTGTGGTGCACTGAAAGTGATGTGAAAGTGACTGTTTTGTCATTGTGAAACAGCAGAGCTCACAGTGAACCACAACGAAATTTAACCTTGGCTTTTCACACATACGTCATGAAGCAGCTACTTAAAGGGCCCAGGGAGCAGTGATGTGGACGGGACTTTGCTCAAGGTTACCTCAGGACAACCTACTAGTTTGGGATTCGGAGCAGGAGCAATTAGCCTGGACCTTTTGATCATGAAGGCAAATACCTAACCATTAGGCCTCCATTGCCCCAGAGGAAAGGGGTCTTCACAAACTCATTGAAAAATGGAAAAAGCAAGAATATTGGTCCACAGTTAAAAACTCCTTTGTTCACTCCTGTAGGACCCAGTATTAGTGGGTGTGGAAAATATTGGATAACTCTCTATCCCCACGTAGGAAACAGGACAATTTGTATTCATGTTGTAAATTAGAATCTCTACTAAAACAAATTTTCCCATGAAACTAAATTAGTGGTACTACTAATTTATAATTGTAATTTTTAGAATTGCAAGGTCTATTACTAACACTTTCTATTACTAACAGCTGTACTAAGGGAAATCTTGTACAATAGTGACAAGATTTTTCTTATGTGCTCTGTTGTTGTAGCCTCCACATTCATTCACTTTCACTTCTAGTCTGCCATGAGCACTTACCTCCATTTGTAAATATTTTAAAATGTTGTTTGAATAAGGAAGTGGCTGGTGTAACTGGAATGGAGTACAGTGTAAATGTGTAAAATTACATCCTGTTTGTTTACCACTTAGGCATGTCTTCTGTTTGACACTCTGTTACATCTGTCAGTCATTAGAGTAAGAACGGTTCTGACGACAATTTTCTCAACCCTTAAATTCATCTGGTGAGGGGCTGGAATGATCTAGTAGGATGCTCAGTGATGTGTTAGTAAGGGGAAAAGGTTATTGGTCTGTGAGATGGCTGGATGTTCTCCTGGGGCAAATGTGTGTGGATAACTGCAAAACTGTTGCTTCCTTTTTCTCCTTAAAAAGTTTGCCTTTTGCAGCAACAAGCCAATTGCTTCATAAAGTGCAACTACTAATTACAATAGCTTTAGTTATTGTAATTAGTGGAAAATTTGTCATCAGTCAGTCATTTTCTGCCGCTTGTCCCAAGCATGGTCGCGGGGGAGTCCATCCCAGCTCACACAGGGCGAAGGACGGGGGACACACCCTGGACAGGTCGCCAGCCCATCACAGGGTGGAGCGTGCCGGGGGACGGCACCTTGCTCAAGGGTACCTCAGGGCAACCTACTGGTAAGGGGATTAAACCCACAATTTTCCGATCCTGCGGCTCCCTAACCACTAGGCCACCGCTGCCCCGCGTGGAAAATTAGTAATTTATTTAAATTATATTTATATTTGCCTTGTTCAGTTGTTTCTTGTAATTGTAATGGAGTGAAAACCTATTTGTTCCATTTCAAGTTTCTTTGTAAGATTAAATAGTTAACATTTTCCATGAGAATTTTCATAACAAAAAAAGGTCCATAAAAACACGTAGAAACCCAAAACACAATTTAAAACGATCATTTAATTTATTGAAGAAAAAAGTTTTGCAATATATGTATCACCCATATGAAAGTTATTAGTAAATTGTACAACTTTTACCACTGCATCCAAATGCTTCCATTAACTGTAGATCAGTCTTTCACATGTGTAGAAATTTCAACACATGCTTGTTTGCATAATATCTTTTATTAGGCTATGGTGGAGGGCTTTAAAGCATGAGATGTTCATTAAAATTTGACTAGGCCATCCCCAAACCTTAATTTCAAGTCAAGCTTTTGATCAGGGACTGATGAACAGATATTCTGCTGCAAGGTTTTCTGGAAAAGAACAGTCACTTACTTATAATTCAGTCAATTATGGCAAGTCATTCAGCACCTGAAACAGCAATGTATCTGTAAAGCAAAAAAAACTACCACCATGTACCATGCTTGACTGCTGATAGGATGTTCTTGCTCATTTGGATGGTCTATGACAGATTTAACGGCAAGTTTCAATAATGAAACATCTTGGGGTTCTTCAGGGTGCTTTGTGCAAATGTTTCATTTGGTTAGAAGTGGTTTTGCCTGGTGTCTTTCTATTGGACAGTTATGAATGCTGACTTTCAAACCTGTCTGAGGCTTTTTATGACTTCCTGGATAAGTCACTCCTGTTTGCCTGGTAGGGGGCCTTCTCTGGGATGGTGCACTCAGATAGTGCCTTTTTCTGTGGTAAGCTGTAGTGCCACAACCTTAGCAATGGCTTTGTAATCTCTTCTAGATGAATATGTGTAAATAACGTCTCTAGGTTTGTTTTTGTTTTGACTGTTGCACAATGTACTGCTTGTTGAGACCTATTCACCCTATTGGAAAGGTATTATTTAAGTAATGTTTAGATCTCACTGACCTGGCAGCAACCTGGGTATTTGTAGTCTAATTGGTTCTAATGTATAATCTAATTGGTTCTAAATTGCTTAATTGGTTGAAACATTTTCCACACAGTGTCAGTAAATATTGAACCTCTTTCCATAAAAAAATTATCATTAAAACTTATTTTGTCTTACGTTTTGAAGAACCTGAAACAAGTGTGAATAATTGTTTCATTAAATTAGGACATTCCATTTCCTAAATTTCATCAGTACTTTTATTACCCATGCAAAAAAATTTGTTTGCGATACAAAAACTGCTAGCAAATGTTAGCCCTTATTGAAAAATTTTAACAAAATTGTGTAATTAGGTCACACTGGTAGATTTAGCCCTTTTCAGATCTAGCCTCAATGTGTCAGTCGGGTTTTTGTAAGGACAAATCATTTCAATTTATTTTTATTTTTTTCCAATCATTCAAAGGTGAGCTTGCCCTTATGCATTTTATTGCTTTCTTGCTGCACAAGTAAATTGTGTATGGACTAATAAACTCTTTTAGTACTTTTTGGTAAAGAGATGAATTAATCTTTCCATCAGTAATGGCAAGTCACCCTGAAGCAGCAAAGCATTCCCATCCCATAAGACTAAAACCACAATGTTTTACTGTGGGCAGGATGTTCTTATTGTGGAAAGCTGTAATTGCTTCATGTCAGATTTAACAACACTTCTTCCAAAAAGTTCCACTATTATCCCTAAGATTTTAAGTGTTTTCCTTTTTGCAAATGTTAGACTATGCTTTATTTTCCTCTTGCCTTGCCATGTTCCCATGGATACAATTTTTGCCCAGTGTTTTTCTAAAAGTGAAACATGAACAGGGACATTAACTGCAATGAGAGAGGCCTGCAGCTCCTTAGAGGTTTTTCTAGGTTTTTCTGTGATGTCTTGGGTGAGTTTTCTGTACCCTATTGTACTAGACTTGCTAGGTTGGTCTCTCCTTAGCAGATTCTCTACCATTTGTTGTTTTCTCCTTTCTAGCTTTCACAGTGGATTGCTGGAATCCCAGGATTTGTAACCCTTTCCTGACAGATATATTTGAAAGACTTTCTCAGGTCTTGAGCTTAACATTGCTATAATCCTAAAATTTAGCTCATTGTTTTAGCTGATTGTGACTGATTGTGGTTACTTTTTCATGAAGGTTAAACAGATGAGTTATTGTTCTTTAATACATCTCAAAATGATTTGACAGCTGTGCGTTTTTTCAGGTTGCCTTTTGCATTTTAATAATTTTGTGAAAAGCAAAAATTGAGAAAATCAGAAACTGTATAGAAACTGCAAATATTGCATAATAACTATGTAACCAGACAACAAGTCACTATCCCATTATCTAATATCAAAATTATTTTTTTAATTTATTGTTTTATAATTTGTATAATTTAGTTGTATTTTCATAATTATTTTCATAATGTAAAACATTTTATTCAAAATGTTTCATTTTTTTGATTTTTGAGTTTTTCAGGTGAATATTGTAATTCCTATTGTATATCATAACAATAACTTATATATTGTTTTCCATATCACCCACTTTTAATTTATAATCACAATACACATATTAAAGGTTCTGTTTTAAACCTTTCAGTGTGTAATGTTTTAACTATACCAATTCCACTGCCAAGGAAGAATGAATGACTTCATACTGCTGTTACAAACCTCCCACAACAAGCAGCACAAGCTCCTCGACCCTACCTTAAGACAACAGGGAACCTATGAAGGGCAAAGATCTGGCAGCCTATCCAGTTCCATTTGTCAGCTGAACATTAGATAAATAGTCCTGTATTTGTTTTACCCTTTCAGCATTTCACTTTGCTGTTCCACATAAGGCAACAACCGGCCCCAAAGAGCAGCACGCAAACCAACAGTATTCTACACACACTTTTCAAATCCTTAGCATACCTGCTAATTTAATCCTGTTTTTCTATTATACAGTGCTAACGTCAAAATGTCCACTGTAATAAAATCCAACCACAAACTATTTTTTATGAAAAAAACAGAAAATAATTAGTCCTTTCCAATTTCTATGAAGTGTGCTGTATTTGGGGTAGAAAGGCAATTTAAAAAACAGATATGCTAAGAGGCCTGTATCTGGCACAATAAAGAATATGTATATATTTGTTTATTCATGATATAATTTATATGCCATATTTCTAAAAATGGTCACTCAATGTTCAAATGCTCAAATAGCTTATCAAATAATAATTCCTTTGATTCTATGTCAGACTTCTCTTTATAGTCAGCAGCCATGGTTGTCCTATTGTTGTCTCATTATGCATTTGAGATTCAAACATAAATCATAACATTATGCCAGGACTGCAGATCATAGGGTCCCAAAATGTTTCAGTGGGAGGTAGAGGGTTCATGAAGCTAAGCTAACTTCATAAGACACTTTAGCATAGACCACCAGCCTGGTTGATACATTAACTGTGAGTAAACATGCCAGTTACATTGACATTTCACTCCTGAAAGGATCCTCTTTTAGATTGGCTTCTTGTTTTCCCCCAGCGTTTTACATAATGTCCTGCTCTCTTCCCCTTCATTCATCCCCCACCTATGCACCGAACAGTACGTTTAAACTATTATCACATTGACCACCTTGCAGAAATGAGGCCAACTTATCTCATGGAAGGCCTATCTTGCAGCAGAGCACTTTTCACTTGTCAGAAAAGTGATCATTTGACCTAAAAGTCTGCTCAAACATGTCAGCCTCAGTGTGGTTAAGTGTGACATGTTTATGGAACTGTTTGAGAAAGTGCTATATGATCCAGCAAACTTTGCTTGAGTTTGTGTCAGGTTGCTATAACAATGTGATATTGTTTCTGTCGTGTGGGTTCCTGGAACCATTAATGCAGTAGCTATTAGACCATGACTTATTGCTGGCAGTGAATATCAATGGGCTTGAAAAACTAACAATGAGATTCAACTAAGTAGGTCCAAAATACAGAATTCATATTAATAGGACTTTAGTGAGAGGATGATCTTCGCTGTTCTAAAATGCTCAGCCTGTCTCTGCATTGAGCACAGAGCCAAGCAGTATTGTTTGATCCTGAAACTGGTTCTTCCTGCTGCAGCTCTAGCGGGTCGAGTTCATTATGTTTGAGTACAGTGGAGAAGGCTGAGACTATGGCTCGAGTTTCTGTATGAAGAGCTACCTGGTTACTCTGTACCACTTTATCTGGAACACATAATCGCAGCTGCCCCAGGCCTTATCTGCAAAGGTGACCTAGAAGCTGACATAGGACGAGCCCATTACCCTAATATTGGGGTATGTGTCCTATACCAACATGTAAACAATATGTAAGGTATTGCTGTCGTGAATAGTTTGCCATGCTGGATTTCACTGCTAACTGGAAACTCTATGAGTCACTCTCAATGTTTAGTTTTATTAGCTGCTAAAATACTGCTGTGGGGGTAAACGAGAAGGGGCTGTATCACAGGCTGTATATAATAAGTCAGAAATGTGGGTCTTGGAGCTGAATTGGTTTTATCAGAACATTTACAACAATTACAGTTTTCATACGGTGGGACAGACTTGAGGTGTTGCGTTTTTTTATCCTGGCTTGGCTCTTTCCACTCCAAAAGCAGAAAGAAGGAAAAGGGACAGGTGAAGCAGCTTGGCAGCAGGGGTGCACGGCCCTGTTTGGGAAGTTAATCTTAAAGCAGCCTCTAGAGGGCGCGCTGGGCAACAAGAACCGTGAGACTGAATGTGTGTATGTGTGTATGTATGTGGAGGGGGAGAGGCAGGCTCAGGCTGGGAGAAAACGACGGGGAGGGAAGCGAGGGAGAGAGCGGTACCGTTTTTTTCTTCTGGCCCTCCGTCTCCTTGTCCTCGATGCCTGCAAAAACAGCGCTCACCGCTACCGTCGATAGAAGAGCCTGTACAGCCACGACCGACTCCGCCGGCTGTTCCTGTTAACGCCAGGAGAGATGGTCGCGGTGAGTGACTCAGAGCCTCTCTCTCTCTTTCTTTTTCCATCCTAGTCCCGTTCCTTAATGCGCTCGTTTGACACGTTTAATGTAAGCTCCAGGCCAGCTTGTCTTCCTGTGGACGAGACGGAGCTGAACTTGGCTGCACCGCTTTAGGTGGAGCGGAAAAATCCGAATCAGGAGCTGAACCACGAGCAGCGGATTCGAGTCCTCATGTTGACAAGTCGTCATGCAGGCGCTGTCGATGGCCTCCACTTGCAGTTCAGTCGATTTATTTGTTTTCTCTGATGATCAGTTTAAGAGGCATGTGTGAATGTGTGCCTGTTGGAGGAGGGGGGCTCCAGGCTTTCGCCTGTTTAGTTTTCCAAAAATGTCCTCTTCTGTAGAAAACACGCTGTTTCGCGCTTCTCCAGCTCGGCGCTGGACGCGGTGCCGCAGGAGCGCCGACATTAGCGCTTCATCGCGGCAAACGCTTCAGTTAAAGGCGCCTGAGCCTCGCGTTTCTGCCCGCCCGCATCGCAGAGGTCGAACAGGCTAAACTTGGCTGCAAACGCTCTCCTATCGTCTTCTGTCAGTTCTCTCTTCTGTTCATCTCGTCTCATCTCTTTCCCTTTGAGCTCATTTAGTCTCTGCTCTTCTCATCTCAGCCCACTTTTTCTTTTTTCCTCTTTTTTCTTTCGATATATTCCTCTCCTCACCTCGTGTCCTTTCTGCTCTCCGCTTTATCGATTTTCCTGAAAAATCATACAAACGGCTGAAAAGACAGCCGTTTGTATGATTTTTTTTTTTCAGTCGCACGTTTTGTGCCTTAGTGGAATGTGGCAGCAGCCCACAGATGAGGAGGAGAGGATGAGGAGAGGACAGATGCGCTGGAATGTTACACGAGATCCATGCGGGAATAATGGGGTTTGTCTTGTGGGTTCAACCGGCGCGCAAAGGCCGTTGATGAAGGAACCACAGAGGATGTAACGAACACACATCCAGTGTAACAACGGCGAAATGATGCCTGCCTGGTTTGGAATATGGTTGCCTCTCTCTTTTTCTCTCTCTCTCTCTCTCTCTCTCTCTCACACTCACACACACACACACACACAGGCACGCTGTTATGTAAGGCGGTGGACGGCTGGTGCGGGTGATGCCGCGGCGCTCTCTCTTTCTCGCTCTGCAGCGCACTGTCGACAAAGCACTGAAATTACATAAATGTTTGCTCGTCCTCTCTCCGCGGCCCCGCCGTATATTCATTTTTTCTTTCTCTCTCTCTCTCTCTCTCTCTCTCTCTCTCTCTCTCTCTCTGCGGAAGGTTATCGTCGCGGCTCTGATCGGCAGCAATGGCGATCGGGCGCCACGCTGCCAGCGGCCTGTGCGCGTTATGTAACGGCACGTATCCCATCCCTCCATCTCCTGCTCTCTTCCTCGGCGCGGTCGGGAAGCCGTTGGGCTGCTGTGAGCCCGGGGAGGCAGCGCTCCGGTATAGTAGGAGCTCTGGTTACCGGGAGGACATTCTCTGTTCGCCTCAGCAGGCTTCAGACCCGGTTCACGAACTGGAGGGCGATTTGCAGAAGCAGCTGTTTTGGTGCAGCTGCATTTAATCCACGCCTGTTGAAGATAGAGGCTTGGCGTGATGATCACTTTTCCTTTGTCCTGCAGTAATTATTCAGTTTAAGGGTTGTAATTTAACATTATATGGGTCTATAAATTCAAGGGAATTGACTGGGTAAATCCTGTAGAAATATTAGCTTGAAGAAACATGGCCCAATGCCATTACCGGAGTAATTTTTCATTCAAACATGACTGGAGTTGTTTTATCAGACTAGTGATTTCAGTAAGCAGGTCATGAGTCTTTAAGTATACTGTCATTAATGGTGGAGGTGAAGTATTTTTGTATTTGCATGACTGTTGGACAATGTACAAAGGTTCTTGCCTGACCTGTAGAAATGTAGAGATGGATGTTACACACAGACATACAGAAATGCAGAATGAATTGTATTTGTGTTTTTGGATGGTGTTGACAAATTTGAATACTTTTGTATCAGCTGCTGTCTTGGTCTGGTGATTTGACCTATATCATGTTTCTCATTACTTTATAGTCTTTCTGCTTTCAAACATCTGGCAATTTGTTGCTCCCTGCCAATCTAGTAACCCACTGCCATGCTAGAACATTTACAGAACTTTAGAATGTGCAGAAATGGAAGAAGGGAGGTGATGCTGGGTGTGAAACCAGTCTTGGTTGTTTATTTGACTGTCTTACTCCATTATACATAGACTATCAAAAAGCCTTTATGGAGAACTAATTTGGTAGGTTAGACAAATGTCTGTCCTTATTTTAATTTGAATTAAAGACCGTCTTTATCTGATGATGGACATGAACTGGCATAATTGTACTTAGCATATCTGCAAACCTTTGTAATTAGCATATGAAAATGTAAATGCTATAGAAAGGTTTTGTTATATATAAAAGGCTTATGAGTGATGCAATAGCCTGCTGTTGTACCAACAAATGGCCCTGTGGCTGCTAAAATCTTCTGAAATGGCTCACACGAGCTTTGTTTTGACCAGCAAACTGTATAAATAATGTGCAGAGCAGCCTCTCTATCAATCTGTTGTCTCTGGTATTAAGCCACATTACTTGGAGCTGTTCTGAGTGTAGATAACCAAATTCATTGGATTTACTGTTTGCCTCTTGTTTCTGACATAGTTTTTAAAATTTTTTGTTCTATTGTGTCCAGACCCAGAAGTTACGGAGATGCCTGTGAGCTAAATGTCTGTTCATCCTACCCAAAACCTTCCAATTCAGCAGTCCAGTCAGCAGTAACGGGGAGTACACGTTCCAGAATCCCTTGAAGAGACTTGTCTTAACAGCCCATTTCTGCTCACCCACTTATATAAATGGTTTACCCAGCAAGAGAGGTCAGGACTGGGGTGCACACTACAACCCACACAGGTAACTACATCTGCAGCATCTGTTCTGTGCAGTGGTGAAATAGTTTACATAGTATATGTATGACAGCTATTGAAATGGAAAAAAGAGCCAGTAGCCACACCTTTAAAAGAAAATCAAACTTCATAAATCATTACAAATGCATTATATCAAGTATGCTGTTGTTTAAGACATGCTCAGAATAGTATTTGGTGATCAGATATATTACTGCACAATAACAAGAAATAGAAGAAATATTGCTTGAGCGCAGAACTGAAGTACTAAGCTTTGGATAGCAACAAATCATTCTTTAGTGGATGGGGTTTATGTTATTGGGATTTCACCTTGTCATTCTTTGCCATTTCTACCTTTGCTATGCAGAATGTCCTGGTTCAACGGCTTCCTAGTGGCCAGAGTGGACGACCGTAAGACTGCGTGGGGTGAGCGCAATGGCAAGAAGTCCAAACGTAAGGGTGGCTCCTCTCTTTGCAACCCGCGCTACATGAGCTGCTTGCGGGACGCAGAGGCAATGGAGCCCCCTTCACAGCCAGCCCATCTTCAACCTCAGTGGGCTGGGGCAGGAAGTGGAGGTGGAAATTTTGGCATGCGCTGTGGCTGGCAGGAGGACCATTACGGAAAGCGGGGAGTCGGTGGGGAGAGCGTGGGGCTCAAATCTGTGGACCTGGGCTTTGAAGATGGTGATGCTAAAGGCCAGAAAGGGGAAGGCATGGGGCAAAGTGGATCAGTGGATGACCTTGCTGGAGGTGGCTCACTGACAGCAGCTGACTGCTGGCAGCGTGTGGTGCGCGTCTTCCAGTCCAAGAAATTCCAGTCGCACAAGCTGGAGCGCCTCTATCAGCGATACTTTTTCAGACTCAACCAGAGCTCGCTGACCATGTTGATGGGTGTGCTGGTCATTGTATGTGGTGTCATGCTCACTTTTCACTGTGTGCATGCACCACCTGATGTTGCATATGTTTCAGCGCTCTCTGTGGCCATGGCTCTCTTTTTGGCCCTCATGGTGGTGTGCAACCGTAACGGCTTCCACCAGGACTACATGTGGATGGTCAGCTACTTGGTTATTGGGGTGCTGATTGTCGTACAAGTCTTTGGGGTGCTGATGGTGGCCCCTCGGAGTGCATCTGAAGGCATCTGGTGGTCTGTCTTCTTTATTTACATTATCTACACGTTGCTGCCAGTGCGCATGCGGGCGGCTGTGCTGAGTGGAGGAGTGTTGTCCTCCATACACCTCCTCACAACATGGAAGAAAAATGAGCAAGATGACTTCCTCTGGAAACAGGTTAGCACAAGGTTTCTCTTCATGTTTAAAAGTTGCCTGTAGAGTTTTATCTTCACCTTCACCATGGTTCATCACTGATTTGAGCTGCATAATGAAAAATTTAGCTTACCTGTTTAATTCCAAAATATGGTACTTTGAGTAGAAATCTTTTTTCTGGTCTGAGTCTCCAGAAACTCTTTTGTTGTATTCATTGATGACTGTTTACTAGTTCCCTGGGGCATAAATATTAGGTCACACACATTATAGAAATCATTTTAAAATGCCATCAATCAACATGGACACAGTATAAAGTATGCTCATATGAGACAATATAATCTATGGTTATGCATACCATTGTCAGGTGTAGCCAAAAAAAAAACATGCATACAGTAGCATCTGATATTATTGTCATATATATATATATATATATATATATGTTTTTAAATTGTGAATTCCAAAATAGACCCTCTCTCTTTTTTTTTTTTTTTTTTTTCTTCATAAAAATATCAACATCTTATGCTGTGCTGTGTACTAGCGAAGAACCAGGGAATATGAAATAACTGTAAATGTTCTGCAGTAGTGGCCCATTGCACCTGAACAAGTGTTCTTCGACCTTGCTGAGTTTTTCTGAGTGACTTTGCACTGTAATTCTCTCTAGGTTAGGCATACCTTAAAATAAGTAATAGATGTTCCGGTATTTTTGAAACATCTGAAAAAGGAACACCAGAAAGAAATCTTTTTAATTCCAAAAGCCAACATTACATATAAGTAATCTCTCATATCTACATCACTCATTGCATATGTGTTTTAATTTAAGTCTCTCTCTTGGAATTAAATAGTATTATTTGTTCCTGCACCTTTGAAACAGAAATGTAAATTTAGTTCTGATTGGCTGACTTGAATTGTGCCTCATCAATGTAAAGCTGTTGTCAAGAAGCATTATCTGATGCCTAGGTGATGTCAGTTACATTTTAATTATCACAATTTGAGTCAGTGATGTGATACTTGGACCGTGATGTCATGTCACGTCACCAGCAATATTCAAACACTTTAAAGCTAATTTAATTTGGATATGACTCAAAATCATGTGTACACAGTTACCTGCAGAGTGCATGTCTCAATGTATTTGGTTTGTTTAAAGAGATCAGTATTATTACCTTTCTAGAAAAAAAGCTTGGCAATTAAACACCTATGAACAAGATGTTTTACTTGCTTTGAGTAAATATTCTTTTCTTTAAAGGATCACAGTGCAAAAGCTCTTAGTGACAAAAATACCCATCATGTTATCTTTTATTTAGTTCAATGGATAAACCATTGCTTTTGAGTCAAGTTGCCTTTTTTTTATTTTATTTTTTTATTGCAATACTGTCTTTTGAGGAAAGTAATCTTCAAGAGTAGATGTGTAGAGCTGGTAGCTGTATGTTGGGTGTTCATAAACAGATGTCTGTTCCCTTTGAATGTGGATTCAATAATGGGTTTTTCAATAATAGAACAATAGAATTTTATTTAAAACCATCTTTTTAGATACCCAAGTTACCGTACAGAGACTCGGAGAGCCAGCACATAAGGTTGCACCTGAATATTTATAATGATATCTAAACAAAAACCAACAGTGTTTCCTTTTTCAAATATTTTAATTATGGAAATCATTATTTAATATTTGCTGCAGCCTTACTCAAATCCACTCTTTGGTTAACTCATATCTTTGTCTGGAGCTTGTGGTGGGTGCATATTTTCTGGATCCTTTGAGCTTTTCCCGTGCTATCTGTGATCACAGTATGTAGTTGTGTATTGAGCCAAGGGCCTGAGGGGTAGGCTGAAGGTCAAGCAGTGGAGCTGAATGAATCTCCAGCAGTATGAGCCTCAAATCTCCATACCCTCACCCACCATCAGCATCCAGCATAGCAGTATAACAGTATCACCCATCTTTCAGTGCTCCCACACAAGGGACACTTTGTCTTCTATAGAGACAGAGCAAATGACTGTGTGTGTGTGAGAGAGAGAGAGCGAGAGTGTGAAAGAAATGGAAGTGTTGAATTGAGTGAAGGAAGTAGGCTTGATTCAGTGTCCCATCATAAATTGTAAAGTTATTTGTACTATCACTATTACTTTTAACTCTGTTACTCATTTTAGAAAAAATAACATTGTTAATGTTAATCATAGCCAGAGACTAGTTGTCAATTTACATATTTTTAATTATTGGTCTTTTTTAAAAGACCTATAATTAAAATTAATTAAAATCCATTTTTGACATAACCGTTAGTAAATGCAGATACGTCTAGACAGGTACACTATTCTGTGGCATATATAATAAAAAGCTGAGTAGGCTCAGCTGACCTAGTTGATTTTTGGATCAAAATGGCAAGAGGAAACGGTCCTTATTTGGGCAGGGACTGCTGGAGCTTCTGTCACAAAGACTGCTTAACTGTTTAGTGTTTCATTAGGAACTGTGACAAAAGTGAAATCTAGATTTAGATCTGTGGGAAATACTGTTGCAAGGGAAAGTACAAATTCAGTGACTGTGGTTAAATTTGCATATAATATCTTGGATGTTCTTTTAGAACCAGTGTTTCAATTGTAATTTAAGAAGTATTATTTTCTTTAAATATAGGTCCCTTTTACACCAAAAGGACCAATTATTTCTGACAATCTTGAGTACTAAAGGTAATGTTCAAAACTGCCAGTACACAAGCTTGGCTTGTATAGAAATAATTATAAAATTTCCTAAGTTAGAACTGTAGAATATAATTGGCATTGCAGATTGGGATTTTGATATAAAACCCTTTTTATAAATTTTTTCCAGCTGTATATTATTGTCATATATAAGAACAGCTGTTCCTCAGGTGTCTAAGAATATCAGTGCAGGACGTGACCATGCTGCACAAAGACAAATTACCATCTGAGATTTCTGTTGTATATAAAACACATGTCTGTGAAGATGAGGTGAAAAACTTGTTTTAGTCAGGCATGTTATCCTTTACCTTATTCTCCAATAAGAGGGCGAGCACATTTGTTGCATACACTTTTGCACTTGGGAGGGGAGGATCCCTGCAAATCAATAGTTAGTTAAGTTATTCTGACATCTTTGATCTATGGTAGCTTTTTTTTTCTGATCCTTTCTTCCCCAAAAGAAGGCATGAGGTGTCACTAAACAGTGTGGTAGACAGTGCTGTCCATCACCTATCATCAAAACAATAATTGAGGGAATATTTTTTGAAGGAAAAGCTAATGATTCATCCAGTAAACTTCCAGAACTTGTAGAACATATGGCAAGTTGTAATTTGACAGATCTAAGTGACAAAACAAAACTTTGCACAAGAACTCTTAGATTAACGTGTCACCTGCTATGTTCCAGACACTTTCATGGAACTTTGTTAGGTACACCTACCTTGTATTAACACTCATTGTCAATTTGATCCATATACATGCACTTTGTACTATAGAATTAACCTGTAGTCCATCTTTTTCTCAAAATCTTTTGTTGGCCCCTTTTAACCCCAGTTAGCAGTCGTCAGGAAGTATTATTAGGATATTGGGTCATTCTCGGCACAGCAGTATGGCTAATATGGCAGTGGTATGTTGGAGTGTGCGTTTGTGCTGCGCAGAGTGGATCACACACAGCAGTGTTGCTATAGCGGTTTAACGCCACAATATCACTCCAGGGCTGAGAAAAGTCCACCAACAAAATCCAGCCAACAATTTCCTGTGACCAGTTTCCTAAACAAAACTGAGAATAGCCTTCTTGCTACACAGAGTGAGGAAAATAAATATTGAACACGTAAACATTTTTCTGAGTAAATATATTTCTCAAGGCGACATCAGACACGACATAAAACACAAGACAAGGCAAGAACAGACAAGAACGTTCATCCATCAGAGCAGCAGTGTTATGAAACAAAACAGCAGAAATTACTGGACAGTATAACTGAGCAGCAGTGTTGTAACTAAAGTGCGGAGTGGAAAAATAAATAAGTGGCATGGTAAGTGGTAAGGTGGCTCATGTGCATGAATGGTCATTAGTGCATAACAGGAAAAATTTCAGAAGTAGCAGGTTATTGGGAAGACATTAACAGTTCAAAAGTCTGATGGCCAGGGGGAAGAAACTGTTCCCCATCCTGGTAGTGGAGGCCCGAATGCTACGGAACCTTTTCCTGGACGGCAGGAGGGGCAGCGGTGGCCTAGTGGTTAGGGAGTTGCCCCCGCATCGGAAGATTGTGGGTTCGATTCCCTCACAAGTAGGTTGCCCTGAGGTACCCTTGAGCAAGGTACCGTCCCCTTCATTGCTCCCCGGGCGCTTTCAAAAGCTGCCCACTGCTGCATGTTGTCAAGTGCATGGGTTAAATGCAGAGGTCCGGTTTCGTTGTGGTTCACTGTGTGCTGTGCTGTGACCTCGCAATGACACGTGTTGTCACTTTCTGTCGAAGAGTGTGGGATGGCTCTGAGGGATCACCCACAATGCTGGTTGCTTTGCGGATGCAGCGATTTTGGAGTGCCAATTGCCCTGCAAACATGGTGTGTGCAATGGCATCCAAATAGTTACATTTTTATCTGATCTGATGAGACTATATTCTCAGGGCAATTATGTTATTTTGAACTTCTTAATTGAACTTCATAATTTACAAATGGCCTGTAGACCACAATTCCTAGACTCAGTATCGCTCCATATACTTGCATATATCTGGATTCACCCATTTGTACCAAAAGTATTGCATTTGTACTGCTCATTGATATACTTGCATGTTTGGGAGTCCCAATTCCCTTTGTTCTTTGCCTTTCTGCAGTTTACTTATTTTAATTCTAGCCTCTTTACTCTCCTAAATGGATTGTGTAAAATTGTATCTAAATTTCTAAAGATTTATTATAAACTGAGTTTTGCACTCTGTAGGGGATAAAACAAGCCATCTAGACTAATATTTTTAAGAAAACTTCCCTACCCGTCAAGGAATCAGGTAGGTAGCTGCACCTGTTGATAGTCTTCCTTAATGTTCTTTATGATTAGTTTAATATTAAGCCTAACCAGTTTTTTTTTTTACACGGATAAAAGGCAAATTGTATGATGTGCCTTTTAGGTTAAAGCCTTTAGCACTAATGAGCACTGCTAATGGGTCAGTTGTCATTGCAAAGAAAATGGGGCTCAATGGACCGTGTTTGTGGTGGAGTTAGTAACCACAGCTTTTTTTTAGTACACAAAAGCACAGTAATTTCCCTTACAATTCATTTTTACATAACATAAAAGAGCAATGGCCATTCAACCCTATCGCTTTAAATGAGTCCAAAGATACTACAAGCCCTTGGTAAGCTGTATTATGGTCAAAAGCAAAGAGTTAAAAATTAAAAGTTCCTTTTGATCGACATTGACGAGCGATACCGGTCTATGGGATGCTAGATTTTATTAACATACAAACTTTTAAAGGACAGTAGTGAGACCAGCTATGTTGTACGGGTTGGAGATGGTAACACTGATGAAAAGACAGGAAGCGGAGCTGAAGGTGGCAGAGTTAAAGACTGAAATTTTCATTGGGTGTGATGAGGATGGACAGCATTATAAATTAGTATATTAGAGGTACAGCTAAGATTAGACATTTTTGAGACAAAATTAGAGAAGTAAAGCTGCATTGTTTTGGACCAAAAGAGAGACAAGGATTATACTGAGAGGAAGATGTTGTGGATGGAGCTGCCAGGAAGGAGGAAAAGAGGAAGACCTAAGAGGAGGTTTATGGCTGGGTGAGAGAGGACATGCAGTTGGTCAGTTTGAAGGAGGAAGCTGCAGTGGACAGGAAGAAATGGAAACGATTGATATGCTGTGGCAAACCCTAAACGGGGTGCGGTGGTCTAGTGGTAGGGTACTTGCCTATGGACCTATGGCTCAAGAGGTCCCAGGTTCGAATCCCACCTCTGGCACTACCATCACTGGGTCCCTGAGCAAGACCCTTAACCCCGAGTTGCTCCAGGGGGACTGTCCCTGTAATTAGGACATGGAAGTCGCTCTGGATAAGAGCGTCTGCTAAATGCCGTAAATGTAAATGTAAATGGGAGCAGCCAAAAGAAGCTTGTCATTCATTTAAAAAAAAAAGAAAACAACTGTCTCTGCTTCCATCTTTTTCTCAAATCTCTTGTCTTGCAAATATGATGGGAATTGCCATTCTCTTGTATTAGACACAGCTTTCCTCAGTCATTTCAAGTATTCTGGGGCGTGAACAATAAGTCGTTTAAATAAGTCATGTGTTGATTACAGTCACTCCTGTAGTCAAATCCTCTACTGTTTAGAAAAGCATGACAATCTAGCTCAAGTTGCATGTGGTCTCCATTCGTCAAACGGATATGTTTTTAGAAGCATGTTTGTATCTTGTCTTTTTTTAAGAAAATTATTTATTATATTTTTATTTGTATTAGATGATGGATCCGATTTACATTAGATGGGCAGAATTTAATGCTATTAGTGCTTGACATTCACCCCTTTTTCCCATTGTTTTAGGCTTCCTTCATTTAGAATGTCTATTATTTGATCTTAGCCAACCCAGTTTAACTGAATGCACTCTCGTGGTTGTGATATGCAAATCCCAACATTTAACAACTTTTAGCCAAAAAAGGAAATGTTCATTTACCTGCTGTAATATTAATTTGTCTCTAAGGCAAACCAATTTTAGAGAAGATGTGAGAAATTTAGCCATAACCTATTTATTTTCTATGTAACATCAGACCATTATCAGCAATAAGTTCAAAAGCCAGGGTCTGTCATGTTTGTGTCCGTGCCCTTGCCAAGGTGATTTTCACTTCTGTGATGTCAGCATTAATGTAGAAAAGTGCATTGAAATTTCAGCCCTAACCTGTCCACAGTAGAAAATGTGTAGAGAATTTTGAAACAAATAATTTGACAATGACAACCTTTAACCGTTGCACAAACAAAGATATGTTTGCAGGAAAAATATAAGTTACACCAGAAACTTTTATTTACACATAAAAGAAGCTTGATAAGGAAGGGCAACATTTTAAAATTGTAAATGCTTTACCGTGTCAACTTTTCTTGAAATGTGTTGCAGACTGGAAAGAGAGGAATGGATATATATTAACAAATCAAATGAAGCTAAGCAGCCAAAACATAAAAACTGTGTAAAAACTAACTAACTATAAAACTAGTTACTATAAGTAACTATTCTTGAGAAATGCAGCACAGCATACAGTGAACCACAACTAAATTAGACCTGCTTTTTACCCATACACACCGACATGTGCAGCAGGGGGCAGCTATTGAAAGCACCTGGGGAGCAGTGACGGAGACGGTATCTTGCTCAAGGGCGACCTACTGGTCTGGGATACGAACCCATGACCACCTGATCCTGGGGACAACTCCCTAACCACTAGGCCACCACTAATAGTTTTCGCCCCATGGGGGAATCGAACCCCTGTCTTCTATGTGACAGGCGGAGATACTGTCCACTATACTAACGAGGAGTATTAAGTAGCTTATTGGTAAACATTTAAATTTGTCCTGGTTTTTTGTGCATGTGTTTTTGTTCATTATGTATATAATCAGTGGATTATGTAGATATCATCAATACCAACTGGTCTGTTACTTACTTTTAATGACTGACCATATTTAAGGTCATATGTGTGTATGAATAGTGTGTGAGGTGAGGGGGGTTGGCTAGAAGTACAGTCTGGCAAAAACAATGGGGACAAAGAGGAATGTCCTGTTCATTTACTGTGGGAACACTGGTTTAATACACGTTTCCCTTTTAAAGATACACTTGCACAAAGCCATTCTTTTTCTTTTAATTTAAAAAGGTTACCTTGATTTGCCTGACACTGCTTTAAGCTAAATTTAGCAGTAAAAGTTTACAAAGAGAGAGCACAGCACTATTTCCTGTTTAAGTCCATTCAAAACGTTCTCTCTACTGCTGGCAAAGCACTGGGCAAGAGATATTATAGCTTGTTGGAACAAGAGGTATTGTTTTCAGTTTATTGTTCACATGGAATGTTCAGAATTGTACACTCTGGCACAGTGAGATTGTTTCTCACATTAGGACATCAAACCCTCAAAATGTTGTTTTCCTTTTTACTCATTATTAATAGCAGGTAGCATTTGCAAAACCATTTCCTAAATTCTAAATTTGAGACCTTTCCCAGTGATTTAATGGGACTCTAAACAAAGCATGAGAGTTTCTCTCACTCTTTCTTAATGAACTGAGGTTAACAACTGTTGCCAAACAATGGAAAAACCACTTAGTAATAAGTGGTGTATAAAAGAAAAAAGCAACAATGCCTACATACCACTATTTATACACAGACACAACTTGACATAAAATTTCAGGAATGAGGGACTGTGTCTCTGCCTTTTGCCTAATGAGTACTGGGATAGGCTTCAGCACCACCCACAACCCTGGTCTGGATTAGCAGTTGAGATAATAGAATTGGACCCCCGGATAGAATACTTATTCACTCTTACTCATTTTCTTAGTTGCTTGTCCTAATTAGGGTCGCAGGAGTGCTGGGGCCTTCTCCCAGCTTTCATAAGCTTTCAAAGAATACATCTTTGACCCCAGTGTCTCCTCTAATGTCTAAAAGATGATTAATCTATGGGCAGTCTGGTTCTGAGTTGTCTCTCTCTTTCCTGGCTATGTTCACTTAAACTGTATTTAGAGAAGATATTAATTTGTTAGCAGGGTGGCGGTGGTTTAGTGGTAGGGTACTTGCCTATGGACCTATGGATCAAGAGGTCCCAGGTTCAAATCCCACCTCTAGCACTACCACCACTGGGTCCCTTAGCAAGACCTTTAACCCTGAGTTGATCCCTGTAATTAGGACATGGAAGTTGCTTTGGATAAGAGCGTCTGCTAAATGTTGCAAATGTAAATTTTTGTTTGGCTGTACACATTAGGCACTTGCTGATTTAATTTAGGTTTTATTGTATTTTTATTAGATGTAGAACATTTTATTAATTTAAATTATTGATCTATACATTTAAAGCTCTTCTGCCTTTAAAAAAAAAAAAAAATGACAGCCAAACCAAAACTTGATTTCAGATCATAGAAACTGATGCTGTGTTATAGAGTATAAGAAAACTGGTATTTGATTATCTTGGGATCTGGGCTACGCCCAGCCATTCTGAATAATTTTGTTTACATCTAAGTAATTGAATTATGCAGTGGGATCATTTCTTACTAATAGCTCATTATAATTAACGGAGAAATTCTGTGGAAAGTGTAGATTCTGAAGTTGCAGGCAGTGCAGTACAAGGAAAAAATTATAATTTAATTGTAATAATACAATTTTTTAAAAACAATTTGATTTTAAATTATTGTCTTGCTTTTCAGGAAGAAAAACTTGCTTTACGTTTTGGGGTGTTTGGGTGTATGAAAACTGAATCACACAGTTAGAAGAGCAGAATCAAAGAAATTTAAATACAGTTTATGAATAAATATAAATTGCATTTATATAAATGGAAGCTAGGTTTTAGAAATGGAGGAGATGAGCAGTCATTTGGTTTCATGCCGAGAAAGAGTGCTACAGGTGCTCTGAGGGTGTTTATGAAGGAGGAAAGAGAAGGTTAGAAGGAGCTGCTTTGTGCCTTGGTGGACTTGGAGAAAGCATATGACCGGATGCCCAGAGAGGAGTTGCAGCATCGTATGAGGAGGTCAGGAGCAGCAGAGAAGTATGTCAGCATAGTACAGGATATGTATGAAGCCAGTGCGACAGGGGTTAGGTCTCAAGTACAAATGATGGATGCATTTAATGAAGAGGCTGGATTACATCAAGGTTCAGTGCTGAGCCTATTCTTGTTTTCAATGGTAATGGACAGGTCTACAGATGAGATCAGACAGGAGTCCCTTTGGACAGTGATATCTGCTGAATAGGTTGTGATCAGTAGTGAGAGTAGGGAGCAGGTATAAAAGTCAGTAGGACAAAGTCAGAATACATGAGTGTGAATGAAAGGGAGGACAGCGGAATGGTTAGGAGGCAGGGGGTAAAGGTGGCAAAGGTTGAGGATTTGGGGTAAACAGTTCAGAGTGATGGGGAGTATGGAAGAGAGATGAAGAAACGAGTGCAGGCAGGTGGCAATGGATGGAGAAGAGTGGAAGGAGTGATCTGTGACAAACAGGTACCAGCAAGAGTGAAAAGGAAGGTTTACAGGACCGTAGCGAGGCCAGCTATGCTATGCTGTGGATTGGAGACGGTGGCTGTGATGACAGAAAGATGTGGAAAGCAGATGATTTACTGTGGCGACCCCTAAAATTGAGCAGCTGAAAGATCATCTCTAATATTGTCATACAGGGCTGTGTGTGGAATTCTCAGAATGTTTTAGATTATATAGCCCCATTCATCCTTCCATGTAGACCTGGTGTCCAGTTATTTCCCCATTCTCCTGTAACTGATTAAGCTAGACCCGGGGTGTGTGTGCATGTGTGTGTGTCTGTGTGTATTCTATGCTAATCTCTGTTTGTTTGCTTTTAGTTTAACAGACTGTGAGAAATATAAACGGACCACACTGCTGCTGGGAGGTATTAATTCTGGACTCAATCTGAGCTATTTTTAGAGTATTCTTCCACTCTCCCATTTTTTATGTTCTGTACACATGTACCCACTCATACACATTCTCTTGATTAACTATTGTGAGACCACTCCCTCCATTTATTCTCTCTCTGTCTGTCTGTTTCTCACTCTCTTTCTTGTTTTGCAAGATGCATTAAACACATTACAGCTGCATAATCAAAAGCATTTGCTTTTGTTTGTGAGAGTGAGATTGCCATTCATCCAGTTCTAAATACTTCTTTTTGCTCAGAAGCTCTGAATTATAGTAACTAGCCTCATGTAGAACAACTCCACCATTAAATCAAACTATATTTTAACTCCTATTATTTACCCCATTGTCCTTTAGAGTGTGTGTGTGCGTATGTGTATCTGTACATATGCCTGTGTGTTCATGTGCATGTGTGCCTGAATAAATGTTTTCATGGTTCAGTAATGATGTTTTTCCAAGAAAAAAAGGTCTTTTTAGTGCAAGCCTTAAGCTTGTGCAAGGGTGTGGGTGTGCTGACAGATTGTTCATCCATCCTGGACTAAAAACTCTTTAATTAACTTTCCTGTACTGAGAACTTGCTTTGAGAAGGGTGTTTTCTTCCAAGCAGTCAATATGTTTTTTGCTTGCAGTTAAGTTATATAACTAAATATTTAGAATTGAACTGATAGGGCTGTGCAGAATTCCGGTGTTACAAAAGAGATACGTGGTTCAACTCTATCTATCACAACTTTAAACATTCATAGAAAAGATACATTTCCATGTAAATAATTGTGATTTAAATTAATAAATTTTTTCCAGTGTCAGTATTTTTGTTTAACTATAGCATGTTAACAGCTCATCTTGCAATATATTGTATCTCTGTCACCTGGTGATACTGGCAGTTAAAGCAGTATCAATATCAGCGATAGAATAACTAATTTATAATGCAGTTACTTAATTTTTTTCCTATGTTGCTGACATGCTGCTGCAGACAGCGGCATCAGATGATGAAGCAGTATTGGGGCCTGGTCTTCAAGACTAACTCTGAATGCATAATTAGTACTTACAAAAGAGGACAAAAACTTGCACAACCTTCAGTGTTCATGTAAAAATCTATTTTTAACCATTATTATTATTTCTTGTGGTGTTTCAGCAAAGTATATACCAAATTTGTTTACAGATTATGGGTGGAAAATTCGAATCAGGTTACGATCAAAAAGTTTGCCAAATTTTCGCCTCTGTTCACAACCACAATTTCTGGTTGCAAACAAAACACTGGCGGCCAATTTCCCCTCCAACTCGTACTACGCACCAATGATTTTCCCTCATTCTCTGTCCGGATCCCATTTACGTTTGCTGAGCGTATACAGGGCCTCAAAAATCACAAGAGAGACAACACCCGAAGTAAAATATCACGGAGCTGGACCCTCTGTTGAAACTGTAACTTGCTCTGTTTAGGTTTAGTTTTTGTATAAATTAAGGGTTTATCAAACTTTTTTTTTTTTTTTTTCCCTCTGTGCTTAAAACTCAAAAGAAAAAAGGAAAGCGAACGGTTCGTAAGGGTCTAGTGCATGGTATGGTCGTATGGTCTGAAACGAATTAATCATATTTACATACAATCTTATTGGGGAAATTACGTTCGGGACACATACAAATCGGGTCGTGACCAAAGTCTTGGAACGAATTATAGTGGTGACTAGAGGTTCCACTGCATTTGAATAAGCATAAATATATATTTATAAGTGTAATGAGACACGAAGTACCTGTCAGGTAAAGATAGCACTGGTTTTCTGTATACACTGTCATCAGGTATCGGTGCATTCAATGTGGGGAGAAAAAACGATAGTGACTATTCTTGTCATTGCGAGGTCACAGCACAGCACACCACAACGAAATTGGGTAAACCATGGGCGACAGAGGCAGGGAAGATCTCTCACAAACAGGAGGAAGATACCTTGGGTGGAACCAAGGGGAGCTCATCCTCCTCTGGATGACACTGGAAATAAAGGAGAAAAAGAAAGAGAGTGCATAATTAAGCAATTTAGCAATGAGTTCTGGTAAGCTGGTAAGTTCTGGTGAGAGAATGCTATCAATAACGCTATAAATAATCAATTTGTGAAATATCAAAAATTGCGCTTATCAAAATATTTAACTGGTTTCAGCAGAGCTTAAGTATGTCTAAAAGCAGTAAATCAGATTTGAAGATTAAGTTTTTTGCTTTTTCTAGTTTATATGCTTATATGTGTGTGTGTGCGTGCATGCGTGCGTGGGTGAAAGCAGCTATTTAAAGTGCCTGGGGAGCAGTGAAGGGCGCAGTCCGTTGCTCAAGGGTTCCATCACGACAAACTACTGGTGTGGGATTTGAACCAAGATTACACTGAGTATGGTAATCACTTTGCCACATGCAATAAAAAACTAAAGTTCAGACATTCGCCACATGAAGCCTAACAGGACAGAATACTGTGTGTGAGCAGTGAGAGTGCATGCCGCTTGTTAGCAGGGGTATTCTGCTCACATTACCACAAGTTAAACTAATGCGTTTACCTAGAAACACATGACCCAACAGTATCAGGAGAAAAAATATCAATATAATAATAATAATAATAGCCTCGCCCTCTTTGTTGTTAGAATTAATTCCCAAACGTATGTGGGTGTGTTTGGCTATTATAAAATATAATTTATTTTTTGCTTTTATGATTTTTATTCCTATATGCTGCAACTTCAGTCTACCTATGAGCATTTCAGTGTTTCTTCCCATTCTAATGTTCATGCAATAGTTCAGTTCAAAAAGTGCCTGTTTAAAATGAAGGTGACTTTGTCATTGTGAACAAAATGAACGCAACAAAATGCATCCTCTTTGTTTAACCCACACATGCAGTGCAACAGCATGCTGCCATGAACAGTGCCCAGGGAGCAGTGCAGGGGAACTTTCACAACCTTCAGATTTTGGGGCCTTGTCCCTAACCATTAGGTCACCAGTGCCTGCTTTTGTTAGTCTTTTGTGCAGGTTTTAGTATGTACATCCCATAGGCAACTTTAAAATGATTTATGCTGACTTGCACTGTTTGATATCAGTACTTGAACTAATGATTTCAATATTTGTTTTTGCTTGGATGTAAGTTTTAAGGATGTCACGCTAGATCTCTGACTGAGCACTGACTTGCTTTATAAGCCCCAATGAGTCAGAGTAGAGCGTCAATCATTCTTTGTGTTATTTACACACGTGCAGTTGCTTTTATGTTATGTTCAATAAAGTTAAGTCACAGATTCCTGGCTACATGTTTATATCCAGACCACACCATCACCCACGCGTTACAAAGGAAATCAGACCTATTTTGCTTTAAAATATTTAATATTGGGTTGTTAAGAAGAGCAACAAAGTTTTTTGTTTCAAAACACTTTTGAAAGATCTTCCCATTGTCTCAACACATTTCCAGAAAATATCAAGAAATTTTTTCAATATCTCACAGACCTTGCTGTAGGAAAGTGAACCTCTCTAGTTTGATGGGGCCAGATCCAATAACATGGGGATGAGTTTGAACTCAAGCATGCTGCCTCAATATATTTCTGCCTGAATGCAATTAAATCTGCACAGTGAAGTTCTGTGCAGCGCTCTCTCTCTCTCTCTCTCTCTCTCTCTCTCTCTCTTTCTCTCTCTCTCTCTGTCTGTCTGTCTGTCTGTCTGTCTAAATATAAATGTGTGTTTATCTTTGTGTATACGTGTATCTCTCTCCCTGTCCAGCATTTCTGTCTCCCATCAATCTCTGAGTCAGTGTCTTGTCTTACCAGCTGGAATCAATTAACACAGAAAACATACAAGCACACACACATACACACAATGGAGTCCCCTGTTTCCAATAGCCACCGCCCTCCCTTAGGGCTCCCCTCGCTCAGCTCTTTCAGAAATGTTTGTCTTTTGTTTTAGATTGTTACAAACATTGTCCTGTGTGTGCACTAGAGCATGTGGGTGTGCACACACTTATTTACAAGAAGAATATATAAGTGAGGTTAAGGTTGCATAAAACCGCTGTTTGAGAAATGTGTAAAGATAACAGTCCTGATGATGATGATTGAAGGATTCCTCTAATCAATAATCAAGTGCTCCTGTTTTTGAAGCAGGAAGAACTGGTCTGAGTGTTATCAAGAATAGGATTGGCTATGTCCTCCTTTTCACTACCTGTCATTTATCTTTGTGCTGGACTATGCACTTTGACCACTTTTTTTTTTTTTTTTTTTTGCAGGTCTGGACCACAGCCTCTGATTGCCTTACATGTTAGAATCCCCTTATCTGTGTAGTAGAGCAGCACTTCCTCAACCTGACCTTAAACGAATCTCTCTCACTTTCGCTCACTCTCACTCTTTTTTTCTTTCTCCAGCAATGTTACATTTTGCCTATAACTTACTTCTCATGGCAATTTATTTATTTTTGTGACACCAGTTTGTATGGGGCAAAATGCACCAGCAAAGCAGTTTAAGAAGCAGTTGAAGAATTTTAGGCATAAGCAGTGCTTATTTAATTTTTTTTATAGGATTTATGCCATTTTTATTCATGGTAATAGAATAATAGATTTTTTTTATTGTTATTGTTATTGTTGAGCAGTGAAAAATTCAATTCTGCCAATTTAACTCCGTATTACTTCATATTCTACTTTTTTCATATTGTCTTAGCTTAGAGTAGGTCAACCTCTGTCCAAAACCATGCACAAGTGATTTTATGAAAAGTCAGTATATTTTGCCTGCCTGACACCTGACCTCTGATGCAAAATTAATAGAGTAACTAGGTGATCTAATGACTCCAGAGAACAAATATTTGTTGGTGTTTGTAGGAAAACATTGATAAACTAGATGTTGTGTGTTGATCCTTTACATCTGTTCAGGTTTCCAGGTTCAATTGCAGAAAAAATGTGTGTACCCATTTACTTTTACGGCATTTAGCAAACACTCTTATCCAGAGTGACTTCCATGTCGTAAGTACAGGGACGGTCCCCCTGGAGCAATTCAGGGTTAAGTGTCTTGCTCAGGGATCCAGTGGTGGTAGTGCTAGAGGTGGTATTCAAACCTGGCACCTCTTAAGCCATAGGTCCATATGCACCCTACCACTAGACCACCAACACCACACATGTGACGGGTGGTTTTACTTTAGTCAAATCGATATGCTCTAGTGAAGCATAAGAGCTAAGAAGAGCTAGAAGATCTTAATTAAACTGCAGCAGCTGTGATGCATGTTGCTAAAGAGTGTGCAATCTCTGTCTTCCAACATTGGATGTGCTTAAAGCAAATGGCCAGGGAATTGCACTGAAATATCATTTTAGGTTATAAGATTGTACCTTTTCTGACATACAAGAGTGAAGGAAGATGCACATAGGTGGATTATATCCTTTGCGGGAGGATCAGTCTGAAGGAGATTGGAAACTGCAAAGTAGTGACAGGGGAGAGTGTAGCTAAACAGCGTAGGATGTTAGATGTAGGATGACCTTTGAGGTCAAGAAAAGGAGGAAAATGAGGGCAGAGTTGGGGATTCAGGCAGGAGTTAACAAGTGCACTGGGAGATGTTGAAGAATTACCAGATTGCTGGGCATCTACTGCAAAGGTGGTAAGGGAGACCGCTAGAAAGGTACTTGGTGTGAAATCTGGACAGAAGAAGGAGGAGAAAGAAAATTTGGTGGTAAAACCCAGAAGTTTGGGAGTGTATACAGAAGAGCAAGTAAACAAAAAATGGGATGGTTAGAGAGATTAAGAAAGTGGACAGGAGTACAAGGATATGAAACGCACGGCGGAGGCTAAAGATAAGGTGTATGGTGACTTGAATGAGTAAGGAGTAAGGAGGGAGAAAAGGACCTATACCGATTAGCTAGACAGATAGTGCAGGGAGAGATGTACAGCAGGTCAGGGCAATAAAGGTTAGAAATGGAAACATACTCACAAATGAGCAGAGCATTTTGAGCAGATGGAAGGAGTATTTGAGGGACTGATAAATGAAGAGAATAAGAGAGATGGAAGTTTGATTGTGAACCAGAAACTGCAACAGAAGTATCTATCCATCTATCCAGATGAAGTTTAACACAATCTTGGAAAGTGAGATGATGTCTGAGGAGTGGAGACAAAGTGTAATGGTAAAGATTTTCAAGAATAAGGGTGATGCACAGAGCTGTAGTAACTATAGAGGGATAGCGTTCGTTAACCACAGCATTAAGTCATGGGAAAGATTAGTGGAAGCTAGATTAAGAAAATGGGTGAGGATTAGTTTGCAGCAGTATGATTCTGAGAAAGAGCACTACAGATGCAATGTGGAGGAATTTACATACTTGGGATCAACAGTTCTGAGTAAATGTGAGTGTGGAAGAGAGGTGAAGAATTCAGTCAGGTTGGAACAGGTGAAGACAAATGGCAGGAGTGTTATGCGACAGACAGGTACCAGCAAGAGTGAAAGTGAGACCAGGTATGCTGTCATTGTTGACAGGTTGGCAATGCCAAAGGCAGGCAGCAGAGCTGGAGGTGGCAGAGTTAAAGATGCTGAGATTTTTGTTGGGGGTGACAAGGATAGGCAGGATTAGAAATTACTATATTAAATGGACAGCTCAGGTTATACGTTTTGGAGACAAAAGTAGAGAAGCATGGTTGCATTGGTTTGGACATTTCCAGAGGAGAGACAATGGTTATATTGTAAGAAGGATGTTGAAGATGGTGCTGCCAAGCAAGAGGAAAAGAGGAAGTCCAATAAGGAGGTTTATGGAGGTGGTGAGAGAGGACATGCAGGCAGTTGGTTTGAAGGAAGGAGATGCAGAGGACAGGAAGAAATATAGACGGTTGTTCCGCTGTGGCGACTCTTAACTGGATCAGCTGACAGAAGAGATGATGATGATGATTATATTGTAAAATGTGATAGCTTGACATCCTTGCTTGTGTGTGTGTGTGTGTGTGTGTGTGTGTGTGTGTGTGTGTGTGTGTTTATGTATGTAATAATAAAAAAATAATATATATTTACACGCACTACTAATGCTGGTGCATTTCAAGCAGCTGTATTTCTTTATGATTTTGTGCTTAATGGGCCATGTATGTAGGGCAGCAGTGACCTAGCGGTTAGGGCGTCAGGCGCATGATCGGAGGATCAGGGGTTCAAACCCCTTCCCAATAGGTTGCCCTGAGGTACCCTTGAGCAAGGTACCGTCCCCATCACTGCTCCCCGGGCGCTTTCAATAGCTGCCCACTGCTGCACGGGTTTGAGTGTGCATGGGTAAAATGCAGAGGTCCAATTTCGTTGTGGTTCATGTGTGCTGTGCCGTGACCTCGCAGTGACAAGGGTTGTCACTTTCACTTTCATGTATTGAAACAGTTGCAGGTTAGAGGAAGCTGGGAAATGTAGTTTCTTCTGTCTTTGCCCTTTTGAGGGAAATGTGATCTCATCTCTGCTTCTTCGCCCACACTGATGAATAATTGCTGGCTCCAACACAGCTGCAGCCACACACTAGCAAAGCCAACCATATGTCACCTCAAGATTCACTGCTGTGAAACTGCAGGAATTTTAAGTGTTTTGTTTTTTGTTTTTTTTCCTCTTCTTTTTCAAGTGTTTAATGTTATGTTCAATCATATCAGCTTTGCTGCCTTCCAGGACTTTCTCTGTAAGTGCTAAGGCTGCTATTACATATATAATGGATGTTATGCTCATGTCATTAGCTGTAAGGGTGAAAGTAATCAAATATATATAATTTTTTTTACTGCAGCTTTGAGCTACACCATAGCTAAGAGGGAACAGTTGGGATTTGTAGCTGGTCATATTCTTCTCTTTCTCTATCCCTTTCTCCCATTCCTTTTTTTCTCTCTTTCTACCTCAGTTCACTGTTTCCCTTCCTTCAAGTTCATTGAAGCTTATCTGCTGTCCAGCAGCCTAGGGGGTCAGTGACATTGCAAAATGTTATCCCAAGAAAGTGGAAATAGAAACTGTTGTGTCTCTTCAAGGATAAGATATTTCCTTAGACTAGCAATATTCATGCTTATCCCCTTTTTGTTTTATTAAAAGTTTTTTTTTCAGCCACTATCAAGCACAGGTTCTGTTTAAATTGTCAGGAATTGCTGGGCTTTTGTTTTTTCCCCCAAGTGTTTTGTTTTCATGAGCAAGAATGGCATGTTCTATCAAACGGAATTGCCTGTAGAAACTTTTACTGGACAACAGGGCAATCCAGTTAGATGTCAATGCACTGTTCTGACACATTTCTATCATAACCAGCAGGTTTCTCTGCAGTTTGAGCTTAAGGTGTCATTGTAGTGTAATATTTGTGACCCCCCCCCCCCCCCGTATTGTATTTGTCTTGTATTTAAAAAAAAAAAAAAAAAAACCCCACAACAAAAACATTGAGTTATGCAATAAAGTTAACAGTAAGAAGATCCCCAATATTTAAAGTGGCAATATTTTAGCATCAGTAATGTGACTATTCTTGTCATTGCTAGGTCACAGCACAGCATAGCACACAGTGAACCGCAACGAAATTAGACCTCTGCATTTAACCCATGCTAACACCATGCAGCAGTGGGCAGCTATGAAAGCTTCCGGGGAGCAGTGACAGGGACGGTACCTTGCTCAAGGGTACCTCAGGGCAACCTACTGGTAAGGGGTTTGAACCCACAATCATCTGATCCTGTGGCCAACTCCCTAACCACTAGGCCACCGCAACTTGGTTCCAGTAAGCTGGAACCAATCCTGTACTGTCGTGTGGGTGGTACTGTGATATTAGTTGCTCTTGTGATGCAAATCAAAACCGTCCTATATTAGGACTGGGCAATAAAGCTGAAATGTATATCTTGATAAAAGGTTTAATTTCAGTTGATATCAACCTATTTTTATATATTTCTCAGAGAAATAAATGTAACCATTTCACTTTTGGCACAGAGTTTAGAAAAAATTACTTTGTGAATCCTTGGTAGGACTCATGCCTGAAGTGAAAAGGCTAATTTGTCTGTTTTCATAATGAGAGCAATGATGTTTGGGCAGTGTATATATGAATGATATTGGGGCAATATAGGAAAAGGGTACTGGAACAGTGCAGAAAACAGTGGAACAGTGTAACAACATCTTCGCAACACAAAATGTCAGCTGGGTTAATGGTTTTAAAAATTCTATATACCTCATCAATAATTTGTAAGTGATAAACCTGTTTATCGAATTTGCTGATGTTATTTATTCAGATGCAAAACTTGGCTTTCACTATTAGTAAAATCTAGCATTTAGCCCAGGGACATCTCTGGTGAACTGTCACCATTGGGCTACTGATTCCTTTCTCAAACCATTGGGCTGCTGACTCCCATCAGATATGTGGCAATTTTCAGGTATTATATTTATGCATCACCCTCTGCTTTGTTTGTCAGAGCAGTATTTGTGAACACCTCCCATGGTATTCAGTCTTTTCTGAAGGAAAGTACACTTACTTACACATACTTTATATCATTAGTGACAATGAGCCTCTAAAATTTGTCACAAAATTGCAGCTTTAAGGTCTAATGTTATATAAAAAAAAGTGAAAGGCTAGCTTTTTTAGAAAACCACAGGTTGTACAAACCAGTTGTTACTGATTCATTAGCCTGTATTGTACCTCTTCAAAAACTCTTGTCAGTTGAACTGAAAGCTGTATGTAAATACATCCATCCATCCATTTTCTGCCGCTTGTCCCAAATGGGGTCGCGGGGAAGTGCTGGTGTCCAACCCAGCGCAGACAGGGCGAGGACGGGGGACGCACCCTGGACAGGTCGCCAGCCCATTGCAGGCATATGTAAATACACTGAGTTTCATAGTACCACAATCACAGTGAATTAAAAACAGCCTCTGTTTGCAGTTAATTTTTAAATATGGACTGTTGAGTGGAGAGTAAATAATAATTAAAATAATAATAATTTTGTTCTACATCATACTTTCTACGTATATATAAAGCTAGCCTGAAGTTGCAAACTTGCATTGGGAAATGTTTCACCACAGCTCATTATTAGGTCAGGTTTATACAGTGACACATGGACCTGCTGTTGGTCTCTTCAGATAGATGTAAGGAGTACTTGGAGGCACGGTGTGGAACTTGGGAGAGAATTGCTAAGTGAAAGCCTTGCTTGAAGTCAGACAAAGTTTCAGGAGGTTTTTTTTTTTTGCTTTTGGGGCCAAATTGTTGTTGGACACGTTCAGCAACAGGCCATATATGTTGCTCTAATAGTGCATATTTTGATTTGAGTATTTTGCTGTGTAGACTAGTAACTGTAGTTGGAACTCCATTCCCTGTTTAATATTGAAGCCATACAATTTGTACACATTTACTAGAAAATTGATTTACTATATGAAAAGTGTAGGAAAAAGTGTTTTATTTTTCCTTCTTTTCATGCAGCCATTGACACAACAGATATGTCTGAAAAATCACACAAGTGGAACACTACATTATCAGACGACAAGAAAAATGCTCAGTGCTATTTTCAGTAATAGGTTGGTGCAAGGCATGGCAAGTTTGTTGAATGTCAAATATGTCAGCTCTCTACGATTTATCTCAACTCGGCCTTCATGTCAACCTTACCACTGCTTTTTATGATGGAAAAAAATTACAAATGAAACAAATGAAATAACTTGACATAAAAAATAAAAGCAGCTTAAGTTAAACAAGTATTCAAATTGAACCATTACCATAAAAAATTCATTATAAGAATAAAAAGCATTATTTTTAAGAGTGATTGTGAATGGATATTTGAGACCTTGTTGAAAAATACCAATGAATATTTGAAGAAAAACAAAAAGGCGCAGGCTATCACTGTCTTATGGCCACTTTTTTGTATAAGCTTAATATGTTGGTGAGATTGAGGGTTCTAATGGTCTCAGAAAGCAGGACATATTTTTCCTTACTGTGGCACACAGTGGACGCTGAAGCCAGACATAATCCTCAATGATCATAATGGCTTTATATAATAACTAGGGCTGACACAGGTAAACAGAAGCATCACTGTGAATGCAACAGAAAAGTAAATAAATAAGTAAAAGGCATTTGGAATTAGGGGATGGTACTTGGACCAGATGAGTAAATGGTAGGCAAGTTGAAATGTAAGGGTTAAGTATGCAAAATTCCCATAAATAGATCCTCTCCTACTTGAGTCCTCACAAAGAACCAAAATACCAGTACCAAATATTGTATTTTCTATGTTTAAAAAAAAAAAAGTGATGAAACATTTCTAAAGTGAAATAGCACACTCTTTTTGTTCGATCATGCTGTCAGCTGTATATTTCTTTCTGTGAGGAAAAGTAAATCGTTTGATCATGATAGCCTACTTTTCAATGCTCATGGTGAAATGCTTTAGTTTTAAAAATTAGTGTTATGATATATCCAAAAAGAAATAGTCTTGTCTTGCCACCTATGTTTCAATCAGAAACATATTCCAGAACATGCACGTTTTGAATTCCAAATAACCCAAATCTGTCATAGCATTAAAACCACCTGCCAAATATTGTGTTATTCCCCTTCATGCCACTGTAATAGCTCTGACCTGTTGAGGTATGGAATCCATTTGACCTCTGAAGGTGTGCTGTGGTATTTAACACCAAGATGTTAGCAGAAGAAACTTTAAGTTCTGTAAAAGTGTGTTTGTCTAGCACATCAAGATGTCTGATCATATTGAGATCTGAGGAATTTAGCATCGTGGATATGTATGAAGGGAATGGTGTATAGAAAACATTTTGTAGTGTCTCAGGGAATATTATCCAGCTGAAAGATGCCATTAGTGATTACTGTGGCCAGGAAGGGGGGTACTTGATTTGTAACATTTGTTTTAGTAGATTATTTGTGTCAAAGTAACATTCACATGAATGCCTGGACCAGAGATTTCCCAGCAGAATACAAATTATTCCCAGCCTCCATCATTGCTTTTTGCATGTAGTGAATACTGGTGGCATCTCATCCCTAAGTAGTGATGAACTCACTGTCAGTCCACATGATAAAATATAAAACTTGATACATCAGACAATACAGTCTTCTTTAATTCATACCATTCGTAGACAATTTGAACAGTGAAAGGAAATCAGCAAAGGCACTCTAACCAGTCTACTGCTACTCATCCCCATGTGCAGCATAAGCACTCTGTATTCTGACTCTGATTCACTTGCCCATTTTAATGCTTCCATCACATCAACTTTAAGAATTCAGTTGCTGATTGTATATCCCCTATCATTGACTGTAAGAAGATAATGCTATTAATATGGTGGCTGCTAAGCATACATTTAAAACTTATTTTAATTGTACTGCCTAGTTAAGGCTTAGTGATCTTAAAAACTAGCAACAGTATTAATGAAATGTTTTTTCTTGGATTCTGCTCATTACTCATTGACTTTAACAGGAAATCTCTGGCCAAGGCTGAAGTGTTCTGTAAACATTGGCTTTTAAGGAAGGAGACCTTCACAGTGTCTCTGTCTGTCACTTTGTATTGAATTTGCAAAAGGATAAAAGTGAGTTAGAGAGAGATTTTTTTTTTTAAATGTGTAAGAGAAAGAAAAATAAATGCTGAAAGAAAAAGAAGTAAAGGATAAGATTAATTAGGTGAGTTGATCCCTTATGCATTTTTCCACTCCACATATTGAGGCAAATTCATTCCAAAACACAGAAATCAAGTATGCACAAAATAAAAGATAAGACATTTTTAGGTAGGTCTGTACTTTTAGCAAGTTTTGCAAACATTCTGGCACACAAAGGTAGAGCCGATGCATTTAGTATAGCAAGCTTACTGTGTTCAATTTACATATGTTTTATGCTTTAATCCTGTAGTACAGAAAGGTCTTTATTGGCTTTATAGACATCAAAGCTGTACCTAAGTTCTATGAACCCTGTCAGGCATTTGAGGGGTGTGTAGTCTACAGGAAAACATACCATTGGCACAGTTCAAGGTCAAAAGCTTTGACATTCATGCAATTATTTTTTTTTTCTCTTTCTTTCTTTCTTTCTTTCTACAACATAGGGGAAAGAACATGCTATCACAATTGTTTTCCTCATCTACAGTTTAGCTACTCAAGCGTGCTAGGGCAAAATATTTACCCCAGGGTGGTCATTAATGCAGGTGTAAACAGCTAGGAATTTTATGGCCAGATGGCAGTGTGTTGGTAAATGTATGTTTAGGCTTGCTGACAAATAGTTGTTACAGGGATTAAAATCATAATCACTGCTACAGGTGACTATACTTATTTGCTTATTGGCTTTATTTCTGTCATGAAAGTTTTATAAGTAATAAATTAATAAGTGTGATATTTACTAAATGTTTACATTGTCAAACATTTGTTAAATCATTTTAATTATGAGAATTAATTACAAATACTAAATTATGACATCAAACTAGTCAAACAAGTCAACTCCATTCTATGAAGAGGTTCTATGAAGAAGTCCATTAAGAACATGACTGATTGATGCAATATTTTAGGTAGCAGACAGCTCACAATACTATCACTTTATGTGGAAAGTTTGTATTTGTTGGAGTCTATGCTGTCCAGAAAACTTGTGGTTGAAACTTGTACACTCATTCACTGATTTCAGATATTTTGTTTTCTTGCAGTATTCCTGCAGCAATGCCCATAGTGAACAGCAAAAACCATAATGATTTTTATGCTCTGGTTGTATGAAAACGACCAGTCTGAAAGGCATGCTGCAACGTGAGTGCTTGCATGTGATAACACAATCCATATGCACAGCTCCATCCATTTAAAACAAAGTTTCCAAAATTTTGTCATCTATACATAGTGTGCTCAAATACAGAACAAAAATGTTGGAAATAATCTTTGCTAAAATGTGCCAGACAGTGTAACATAATGTAACCTTTAACTTCATAAAAATGTCCCTTCCAAGACTGATTTTTCTTATGAGTGTTGACCTAGTGGACCTTGGGCTATGAGTGTAGAACCCTGACTAGTTAAAGACTAGTTAGTATTGAAAGTAAATTGTATTGAAGAAGAAAATTTTCATTTCATAATGAATCTATATCTGGTCTATATCTAACTGGTTTGAGTCCTGTTGTTAAAATGTGTCATTTTAAACATGAATTTAAAATGAAACAGGCACAGGTTTTTTTTTTTTGTTTTTTGTTTTTTGTTTTTTTTCCATAATGCACTATTCTCTATTCTACTATAATGTATTATTCTCTAGATTTTAAAACATTTGGTTGAGTTAATTTTATTCCCTCATCAGGCTAAGAGAAAATTATCATTAAGATTATATGAGAAAGTAAACAAAATCAAATACAATTATTTGAGATTTGTGACTAATAGAGATACCAATGCAAGTGGAAATTAAATCTCCCTGCATAACACACTTGCGATTTTTATTTATTTATTTATTAATTAAATTTTTTTTTTTTTTTTTTTTTTTTTTTTTTTTTTTTTTTACTCCTTCCACTAAAATCATCCCTCAGGTCTTCCATGGTTTAATTCAGGGACACATTCATGCACTCCTCCAAAGCTATTCTTAATATCACTAACATTAGAAGAAGGAGGGAAAGTGAAAACACGAGACATCAGAAAGACAGGCGAGAGAGAGGATGTGTGAAAGTGTTACTACAAAAAGTCACACATTAGGAAACAAACCAGATCTACACCACTTCCAATGCTGCACAGAAAAAATTAGCCCAAAACTGAATATTTTGTCTGCCCCCTTGGGGCTGGAGTCAGGTGGAATACATAAGCTTTCCAATATACTAAAACGTACTTGTCCCAAACTTGGATGATTTTAAAATTTAGTCAAGAAATAAATATATTTTTATAAATATTATTTCACAAAACATATGTGTAAGACAGAGCCTTACCCTATATATACATTTTAGGATATTATAATCACTGGATTAGCTTCTAAAATTTATAAAGAACTTTTGTGACTATATCCTGCACAGATGGCAAAACTACTAACATTCAGTGGTTCTCCAAAATATTGCCAAACTGGCTCTCTTCTCTGACTCATTTTTTTTTTTGCTTGTTTGTATAACATTAGTGTTTTATTTAATATCAGTTATTTGCCTAAGACAAGTCAGTCTGCCGCTTGTCCCAAGCGGGGTCGCCCATCCCAGCTCACACAGGGCAAAGGACAGGGGACACACTCTGGACAGGTCGCCAGCCCATCGCAGGGAGGAGCGTGACGGCTCCTCAGGGCAACCTATTGGGAAGGGGTTGGAACCCCTGATCCATGATCCTCTGATCATGCGGCCAACGCCCTAACCACTAGGCCACCACTGCTCCCTAAGACAAGTGCTTCAGTGAAAACATGAAAATTAACTTTATTTGACTTGGTGGATCAGGTAAATTAATTAATGAAGGTTGGCTCAGAGGTTCAAATATGTTTGCGGCAATGAAGAAAATCTAAAGACTAAGAATTTCATTTGCAGTGTAACTACTTGATGTAAATGTGACTAAGCTGTGACACAGAAGGATTTCAGATGGACTACCTTCTTAAATTGATTGACTTTAGATTGACTTCTTGGTGACATGTCTGTTCACTACCTTTTTTTTTTTTTTTTTTTTTTTTCTGCTTTGAGATTTAATTTAGTGCAAAAATAGAGGGGTTCTGAGATCAGAGACATTGAGTAGTCACAGTTGATGATTGAAATGACACAGCAATACTACATCCTAGTATGAAACAGAACACCCTCTACTTAATTTATCAATTATTAAATTTGACTGAAATTACCATTCCTAGTTAGAATATTTTTGCATACCCCTGCCATCTGTGATGTTATTATTGCAAAGATCAATATTGTGGTAATAAGCAAACATCTTAATAATCTCTATATTATAGTATCACACCATCTGGTTAACTTTAGAAAGGTGGTCTCATATGTGTCCCCACCCACCCATTCTTTCCCTGCTTATTTTTAATACATTTTGAGAGTGGATGAGAGACCTGTTTTATAGCATAAATAGTTGTATGGCTGAGTATGTACAGGGAAAACATTCTGCTGTCACTTTCTAGAAAACAGCAAGTAATTATGGTCTGCTTGTGATGCACACAACAACACCACCCCCCCCCCCCCCCCCCCACACACACACACACACACACAGACACACACAGATCAGTCATATTGTATTGCATACAGCTGTAATATTGTCAGTACCTTGGCGCAAAAACATGTCTTACATGAATATGCAAAATGCATGTCCAGTGCTGTCTTTCATTTCAAAGGTGAAAATGATACTCGCAGGCATACACAATGCCTGCTCTCTCTGTAAATATGCACACACCAGAATTCACTTTTTATCGGCTCTGTCTTGCTTGAACAGAGGCTCTAGTGTAAATGGAGCTCAGAGCCATCTGCCTAATGTCAGTGTGACCAGCAGGATCTACTCTATTCTGCCACTGCTTTACACCAACATGTGCACACACACAAACACAGCGCTAAACAGCTTTTACTTATGTATCCCATATCAAAAAAGTTATATTTTTTCTTTCCTTTTTAAATGAAAAGGTAGTAGCAAATGTTATTAAAGTTAAATGTTGAACCATTCTGTACCCACTCTATACAGTCTATTACGAGTAGCTAAGCTGCAAAAATAACTCATTTTAAACTTTGTATCTATGTGATGTCACAAACAACAACACATTTAGATATTCCCAGCTGTTTAAGCTATTTAGCTATCTATTAACTATTTAGTTTAGTTCTGCCCAGACATGTTCATGAGAAAAGACGTGTTTCTGCCTGCAGTACTTTTTGATGAAACGGTAAGGATGGCATGGTGACACAGTGGGTAGCGATGTCACCTCTCCGCAAGAAGGTGCAATGGGGTGCAATGCCCAGACGGAGAGACCTGGATCTTGTTTATGTGGAATTTGTAAGTTCTCCCCATCAGTTCGGGATTCCTCCGGGTGCTCCTGTTTCCACCCACCTTACAAAAACAAACACACCAGGTGCCCTGGGCATGCTAAATTTCCCCCTAGTAATGAGGATGCATGAGAACGTGTTTGTCTGAATGTCTGCCCTGCAATGGACTGGCGACCTGTCCGGGGTGTTTCCCCACATTTTACCCTGTGAGAGCTAGAATAGTCTCCAGCACCGCCCATGGCCCTAATCAAGACAAGTGGCTAAGAAATTGTGAGTGAAATGATTATGAATAAAACAGTATAGTACAGTATAATAAAAAAGTAGCCAAAATAGTAGTTTCATATCAATGGATGAAAATAAGGGGTGGTGGTCTAGTGGTAGGGTACTTGCCTATGGACCTCTGGATCAAGAGGTCCCAGGTTCGAATCCCACCTCTAGCACTACCACCACTGGGTCCCTGAGCAAGACCCTTAACCCTGAGTTGCTCCAGGGGGGCTGTCCCTGTAATTAGGACATGGAAGTTGCTCTGGATAAGAGCGTCTGCTAAATGCCGTAAATGTAAATAAAGTTGAAAAATCTTAGAATACATTGAAACCATACAGATATCTTAAGCAAGCCTCAGAAGATAAATATATACATTAATTAGTTACAGCAATAATACTACTAACAGGTAAATTGAATAACCGTTGTATCGCATTACAGTGACATCAGCCAACAGTTGGGATATATTAGGCACCAAATGAATAGTCAATCCTTGAAAAGTTCAATGCCACAGAAGAGCTTTTGTTTGCTGAAAAATGTAATGCAGCCAAACTCTATTTATTTTTACACTGTGCTTTCGTTTTTTGTGCCGGTTTGGTTTAAGTAAAATGATTAAATTTTTTATCAAACTGTCTTCTTGTTGCTATTGATTTTATGGTGTGTGTTGTCATAATGTAATCAACCAGGCCTTGCTCTTGAGGAACAAATGTCTTGATGGGTCAGAGCTAGAAATTACAAAACACTATTTAAGCAACTGGTTAAAGTTATGACTGGTCATAGAAAAGACCCTAGAAGTGAAGGATTTGGGGCCTTTTACATTGTTACCTAATGTCCCTTTTGTGTTTGTTAGCTACACTTTCAGCACACTTAGTTTCCTCACATGCCTTACATTACACTCTCCTCTCTCTTCAAGTCCTTTTATTTGATAAGCTAATTTTTACAAATTATTTCATTCTGAGATAAATCATGTAACGAGAAGCAGGGTTCTTGAACAGTGTTTACAATACTTAGCTATTTCTTTTTATACCAGCAGGCTTAACCTTGTGTGGCACAGTGAGATTGTTTTGTTTTTTACATTTTGGTTTTTAACTTTGTCTGAACATATTCAAGATAGAAATAGCTGTGACACCCAAGCCTAATGTGTTAATCGTTCCAGGCTATATTAGTCAAGGCACTTGGTGACTGGTTTTCCATTATCAGCTCCTAATTCAGTGTATGTGCTATGCCCTCTGGATATATTTGTACTCCTTAAATACAACTACACTGCAGCGGTGGCCTAGTGGTTAGGGAGTTGTCACCACATTGGAAGATTGTGGGTTCGATTCCCTCACAAGCAGGTTGCCCTGAGGTACCCTTGAGCAAGGTACCGTCCCCATCACTGCTCCCCGGGTGCTTTCAATAGCTGCCCACTGCTGCATGGTGTTTGTGTGCATGGGTTAAATGCAGAGTTCCGATTTCGTTGTGGTTCACGTGTGCTGTGCTCTGACCTCGCAATGACAAGGGTTGTCACTTTCACATAGGGATTTGTTGTAAATTTGACTTTCAAACAGTACATGTGACCAGATTGTTTTTAAGAAACAAAGACAACTTTAGTGCATTATGGAAAAAAGATTTAAGTGGCTAAGAAGGCAACCCTTTTTAGGGAGGGGCATAAAATTCTGTGAAATTTTGACTTAAATGGTTTACATAATTAGTAAACCTGCTGTGACCATATATAAATGGCCATTTATATATGGTCACAGCAGGTTTACTAATTATGTGTTGAATTTTTTTCTTTCCAGCCATTTAAAATAAATAATCACAACTTCTAATTTGTGATTACATTGCCATGTAGTTAGCAGGCCAGAGGGGAAACAGATAGCCAACATCACCCCCCCCACTTCCTTGAACCATCATCAGGCAAAAATACTCTGCTACTTCAAACTGTTTCCCTGAAATAGTTTGTTTTAAACTGCAGTGTGAAAAATACATTATGTATAATCTCTCCCAAATTAATTTTTTTCATGTATGAAATCAGTTCTATATTTGAAATAGAAAGTATAATACTGGGCCCCCCTTGATCTTAAAACTACCTTCAGATCAGTGCCCTCAGACTGGCTCTTCTGCAGGAGCTGCTGCTAAGAAGATTAAAGCTCCCCCCACTCAAACAGAGCTCCCACCATTAGATCATCAACCTCCAATTGCAGTCAACAGTGGACTATTTTACTCTTACTGTAATTTATATTTACTGGAAACTACAATTATACATCTTTCTTTTCCTTTATTCCCCGTGTCGACCAGAGGAGGATGGGTTCCCCTTTTGGGTCTTGGTCTCGCCCAAGGTTTCTTCCCCATGTTTGGAGAGTTTTTCCTTGCCTTTTTCGCCTTTGGCTTACCCAACTGGGGCTTGGACAAGGATTCTGTAAAGCTGCTTTGTGACAACAACAGTTGTAAAAAGCGCTATAAAAATTACATTGATTTGACTTGTTTGCACTCTAGCTTAAATTTACACTTATTTAAATGACAGGGGGTTAATGTCATTGTGTTAAATACTAAATGTTTGATTGTTTTGAAGTATTTCATCATTTGCACATTAAGGTAGATCTACTGTGATATAGTGACAAAATATTTTTCTTCTTTTTTTTTTTTATAAATAACTTTTATCTATAATGTTATCATATCTTAACATCAACCTGCCAACACCCCTTATTCCTTTACTAGCAAACTGTTACCACTGCTGATTCATACTTCATTGAATCATCCCAAACAGTTTCTGGTGGTTCACACTTCGGTTTGCCAAACAGCAGATGAATAGCTGGCTGATGCTTGAGGTATTGCAAAGGCGGGGGTGGGTGCTTAAGAGGTGTGAAGGCAAACATTGGAAAGGCAGTACATTGCAGATTTGGGCCTTGTTACATTGCTGTGTAGTAGAGGAAGTTTTTGTCCCCGCTTAATGGTCCATATTTTTCTTCTTTAACAAAGCTAATTTTCTCTCACCTAAAAAAGTATTTTGGATAATCTCTGCAAACCTTGTTAAATGTTGTTTGCTAGGTTTTAAAACATTTTAATAAGGCAGATGTCTTTTGTGTTTAGGTGGGGAATTCAAACATTAAATTCTGGCACCTGTAGATTCAACTAGTAACACTGTTGACAAGGATACATCCCTGTCTCTCCTTAACCCCTCTCTGTCGCTGACCCAAAGAAAATGACAGCACTTGCTTTCCTTTAGGATCCATATTTAGCCCAGCTTTGGCTCTCTGTAAACTGCAGCCCAGCTTTACAGGAAGTGGCCTCTGTGGGTTAAAGGTTGGCCTTTTTTCCCACACTGCAAACCTCAAGAGAATTACAAAAAATGTAAAAAGTCCCAGGATGAACACAGAACATGTAGTTCAAGCCATCATGAAGGTTCAGCTGTTCCTGATGAAAATGTGTTCCACTCAGAGCAATTAACCTTGTCCCCCCCCCACCCCACTTTGTCTTAATTTCTCTCTCTCTCTCTCGCTGGTCTCTCTCTGGTCTGTTCTCACAACCCCCCCCCACACACACACAATCTCCCAACTTTTTTTTGGCTGTCCTGTCTTCTCTAGCTGAGTGCGAACGTGCTGATTTTCCTGTGTACCAACATAATCGGGATCTGCACACATTACCCAGCGGAGGTCTCCCAAAGACAGGCCTTTCAGGAGACACGTGGTTATATTCAGGCAAGGCTTCACTTGCAGAGGGAGAACCAACAGCAGGTAAGCCCAGACAGAACAGCAGTGCGCATAAGCTTTTTAAATTAAAAACACACATCCCAATTACATCACTATATGGCCAGTGGTGCTAAAAAGTAATTTATTTAAAAAATGTCTTTGAATAAATGTCTTTCCTAAGTCATCAAGCCCTTGTGCTCCTCTGTGCTGGTCAGTTGATTTTTTATTTATTTATTTATTTTTATCTCAAATGGATCTTATTTTGTTGTGACACTGTATGTATGATTATCTATACTTGAAAAACAGTCTTAGCAAACAAAATTTTGTCTCTAAAATTTTTAGTCCTTATTGGCATTAACTGCAGGGAAAATAAGTATTGAACATGTCAATATTTTTCTCAGTAAATAAATTTCTAATAGGGCTCTTAAATATAGATATAGAAATATCTATATTGAAATTTACACCAGATCTCAGTAACAACCCAATCCGAACATACAAAGACATCAAACAAATAACCCCATAAATTATGTTGCGTGGATTAAAGTGAAATGACACAGGGATTCAGTATTTAAAACATGATGAAACCATCTTAAATCTGTCAGTATTTAGAAAGCAATCCTGAGCCTTGTGATTGCAAAATATCAGATGGTTTCGTCCTAATTAGCCTATAAAAAGATTTCTCATTAACATAGTATCAAACAAGAAGCATCTCATGATGCGTGAAAGCAAAGAGCTCTCTCAAGACCTTAGCAGCCTTATTGTTGCAAAACACACTGATGGCACTGGCTATTGGCTATATTTCTAAGCTTCTGAATGTTCCAGTGAGCACCTTTTGGGTGCTCATGAAATGGCACCGACCAGGTGCTCCTCGCAAGATTTCTGAGAGAGGAGTCAAAAGAACAATCAGAAAAGTTGTCCAGGAGCCAAGGACCACTCATAGAGGGCTTCAGAAAGACCTGGAATTAGCAGGTACAGTTGTTTCCAAGAAAACATTAAGTAATGCACTCAGTGTACCCAATGTAGCGCTTTCCTCTATGGAAAGGCCTGAAGATCAGAGTTCATAGAAGAGGCTCACAGAACCTTCAAGATTCAAAGATTGTGTGGAGTTTGTGTGGAGGAATGGGCCAAAAAACACACCTGAACAATGCATGCAGGGTGGTTGGGGTCTAGTGGTAGGATTCTCACCTAAGGACAAAGAGGTTGCAGGTTCAAATCCCACCTCCAGCACCGCCACCATTGGTTTCTTGAGCAAAGACCCTTAACCCCAAATTGCTCCAGGGGGACTGTCCCCCTGGAATTAGTTAGTCGCTCTGAATAAGAGCTTCAGCTAATTGCCTTAAATGTAAATGCATGCGACTAGTTTCTCCCTTGGAGGTGCCCTGAAGCTGTCATTACCAGCAGCATATATTACATTTATATTTACAGCATTTTGTAGATGCTCTTATCCATAGCGACTTCCAATTCCAGATTACAGGGACAGTCTGCAGCATCTTAGGGTTAAGGGTTTTGCTCAGGAACCCAATAGTGGTGCTAAAGGTGGGATTCGAACCTGTGACCTCTTAGTCCATAGGCCAGTATACTGCCACCAGACCACCACCCCTTAGTATTAAATAAATATTTGTTTTGATTTCTTTGTATGTGTGGATTACTTGTGGTGTTGGCATCCAGTGTAAATTTCATGTCAGTAGCTCCAGTAGAAATAAATCTACTGAGAAAAACATTGATGTGTTCAATACTTATTTTCCCTGCTGTACAGTACTGTTCATAATGCTTGGGACTAGTGACATTATGTGCTACATTATATAAGACCTTGTGCTGCTCGGTGTAAAACTTTAAATCAGACAATTTATATGTGATTTAACCTGCACATTCCACGCTTTAGTTATTTGTGTACATTTTCAATTTCACCATGTAGAAATTACAACCTTTTATACATAGTCCCCCTCATCACCATAATGTTTAGGACAAAATAATGGTAGGTTTATTAAAGCATGTTTAGCAATTTGTTTCATTTTCCTTGCATGCAATAACTGGTTGAAGTCTGTAATTCATAGACATCACCAAGTGCTGAATTTTTTTTTTTTTTTTTGATGCTTTGCCAAGCCTCTACTGCAGCCACCTTCAACTCCTGCTTGTTCCAGGGGCTCGTCCCTTTAGGTTTCTTCTTCAGCATATGGAAGGCATGCTCAATTGGAGTTAAATCAGGTGACCTGCTTGGCCATTCAAGAATCCTCTACCATGTTGTCTTAGCTGAATGTTTTGGATTGTTAACTTGTTGTAGAATGAAGTGCCTTTCAATTAGTTTAAAGGCATTTTCTAGAACTTTAGCAGGTTAGATGTTTCTATACACCTAAGAATTCATTGTGCATCTGCTGTCAGCAGTTACATTATCAATAAGTGGACAGGTACTTGTAGCAGCCATACAAGCCCAAGTCATAACACTGCCACCATGTTTAACAAATGAGCTGATATGCTCTGAATCTTGGACAGTTCCTTTTTGCCCCAACACTTTCTTCTTACTTTTCACTCTGATAAAGGTTAATATTGACCTACTCTGTCCATAACACCTTTTTCCAGAATTCTGCAGGCTCTTTTAAGTACATTTTTTGCAAACTGTATTCTGGCCATCCAGTTTTTGTGGCTTACTTTTGCATCTTGCAGTGTAGTCTCTGAATTTCTGTTAATGAAGTCTTCTGCAGAAGTAGAGCAGGAGTAGAAGAAGAGGAGGAGGAAGGCATGTCTGGAGATGGGCGAGAAGGAAGTGCAGGAGATTGGAAGTGAGGGCATGAACTTTGAATGTTGGCAGCATGACTGGTAAAGTTAGAGTTATCTGATAAGAGATTATGAGATTAAATGTTGATAAGTAAGGGTAGTAAATCCAGGTGTATTGGAGGCAGGTTTAAACTGCTTTACAATGGTGTGGATGGAAGGAGAAATGGAAAGGAGTATGGAGTGTGTCAAAAGTGTTTTGGAGGTAAGAAGTGTCTGATGTAGTGATGAGTTTGAAGCTGGAAGTTGAAGGTGTTAACAACATGATAATGAATGTTGTTAGTGCTTATGCCCTGCAAGTTAGCTGTAAGATAAAGGAGAACTAAGAATTCTGAAGTGAGTCAGATGAAGTGATAGAGAGTTTACCCAGGAGAGAGAGTGGTGATTGATGTGAACTTTAATGGACATAGTGAAGGTAACAGGTGATGAGGATGTGATGGGTAGATATGGTGTCAAGGACAGGAATGCAGAAGGTCAAATGGTTGTCGATATTGCTAAAAGGATGGAAGTGGCTGTAGTTAATACTTATTTTAAGAAGAGGGAGGAGCACAGGGTGACATACAAGAGTGGAGGAAGTTGCACACAGGTGGATTATATCCTTTACAGGAGGGTCAGTCTGAAGGAGATTGGAGACTGCAAAGTAGAGATGGGGAGAGCGTAGCTAAACAGCATAGGATGGTGGTCTGTAGGATGACCTTGGTGGTCAAGAGGAGTGAGGGCAGAGTTGAACCAAGAAGTGCATCAAATAAGCAAGAAGGAAGTAAGGGCAGCGATGAAGAGGATGAAGAATAGAAAGGCTGTTAGTCCAGATGATATACCTGTGGAAGCATGGAGGTGTTTAGGGGAGATGGAAGTAAAGTTTCTAACAAGATGAGTGTTGAAAAAGGTGGAAAATTTTTAATGCTTGGGATCAACAATTTAAAGCAATGGCAAGTGTGGATGAGCGGTGAAGCAAAGAGTTTAGGCAGATTGGAAATGGGTGGGGACGAATGGCAGGAGTGGTCTGTGACAGACGGGTACCAGCAAGAGTGCAAGGAAAGGTTTACAGGATATAAGTGAGACCAGCTATGCTGTATATGGGTTAGAGATGGTAGTACTGATGAAAAGACGGGGTGGAGCTGGAGGTGGCACAGTTAAAGATGCTGAGATTTTCATTGGGTGTGATGAGGATAGACAGGATTAGAAATGAAGATATTAGAGGGACAGCTCAGGTTGGACGTTTTGGGGTTAGAGAAGCAAGGCTGTGTTGGTGTGGGCATGTACAGAGGAAAGACTAGGATTATATTGTTAGAAGGATGCTGAGGAAAGAGCTACCAGGAAAGGGGAAAAAGGAAGTTCAAAGAGAAGGTTTATGGATGTGGTGAGAGAGGACATCCAGGCAGTTGGTTGGCAGTTGAGGAAGATTAAGAAAGAAATGGAGACAGTTGATCTGCTGTGGCAACCCCTAACAGAAGCAGCTGAAAGAAGACATCTTTTGCAGATAGCAGTCTCTGACACACATCATGAAGAGTGTTTCCGATTTTTTTTTTTTTCCATTGTGAGGATTCTTCTGTCATCAGTAGTAAAGGTCTTCTTTGACATACCAGTCTCTTTGCGATTACAAAGCTCACCAGTGAATTCTTTCTTCTTAAGATTCACAATAATTCACAACTGTGAAGCCTATTTGCCCAATCACACACATGTGCCCTGAAATGTAGAGCTATGTATAAAAGTGTGTTTCTACATTTAGTTTCACAAATAACTAAAAGAAGGAATGTGTGATCAAAGATTTTCATCAAACTATTCCATTAAAGAGTTTGTTTTCCATCATTGGATAAAAGTCATTTATAAATAATATATATAATATTTTGGTTTTATTACATTCTTTTTTCATGAATTATGTAATCACTAAATAAAATAAATACTATTAATTATTTGGAAAACTGTAATTTAAATTTAAATTATTGTATTTAAGTTCTTAACATCCTTAATCACAGAAACTATAATTTATTTGAAATATAAATTATGCATGTAAAGTCTGATAATGAACAAGACACTTGTTTCACACTTAAACAAAATTGACTATTTTCTGTTGTTCCTCACCTAACCTTTGTACGTTTATACATAATCATCCTGTACGTTGTAAATTCAGATGCAGATGCTATTTAGGTTTTCAATTTCTGAGTTTCTGTTTATTGTTTCTTTTCTTCCTTCTTCCATGTGTTTTTTCCCCTGCCTCTGTTTGATACACACTTTTCAGGAACGGTTGTTACTGTCTGTTTTGCCAAGACATGTTGCCATGGAAATGAAGGCCGACATCAACGCTAAGAAAGAAGACATGATGTTCCACAAGATCTACATCCAGAAGCATGACAACGTCAGGTTAGCTCTGGCCTGCTGCCATCTGACCACCCAGCTGAACCAATCCAATTATGTTTCTCTTATACGTGTTTTCTTTCTTGTCTGTCCCCTAAAGACACACAAGAACTAACTGTGCCACTTGATAGCATCTTCACTTGTGGGGACCATTTTAATTGAAAATTAATTTGTCACATTTAGTAAGCCATTAGAGGCAAGAGGCCTTATTGACTGACATGACCTCTTATAAGGTTAGTCAGTCCAACAGCCTTCAACAGAGCCACTTAAGGCCATTAGCTTTGTAACTAATATGGGTTCCTTTTCAGCTAACTTGCGTCCACTCAGTTTTTCCCTCACTTTTGAACTTCTATCCCTGCTCACCCCCACTCTCGCTTCTTTTGCTCAGTCATGAAGAGCTGGTGAGTAGTGCCACTGGGGTTTTTCCTTTAGGCTAATTACAATTGGAGAAAGAATCAGTAATTACCAGTAGCTAGTGGTAGTGATCAACACATTACGTGCTGTTACTGAAATATAATATGCTGCAACAAGCATTCAATTAAAGCTTCTGCTTTTGCTCAGCTAGATTTGGGGGGGGGGGGAGACCCTCTAAAGACCCTCTAAAGACCCTATCCAGAGAACAGACACCCATAAGTACATTCACAAGGATACAGTTGTTTTTTCTCATACTTGCAGCCAGTGTGTATGTTGTAAAGTTCCTTCAGGTCTAAGCGCCTCTCTCTCTCTCTCTGTCTCTCTCTCTCTGTCTCTCTCTCTCTGTCTCTCTCTCTCAGTATTCTGTTTGCAGACATTGAGGGCTTCACCAGCCTGGCATCCCAGTGCACAGCTCAAGAGCTGGTGATGACTCTAAATGAACTATTTGCCCGCTTTGACAAATTAGCCTCGGTAAGCAGTATGGAGAGAGAACCCAGATGCTCAGATACAAGAATACTCCTTACATGCACTATTATTTTAAACACATGCTGGAAGTTTACAATATATCTTGAAGGTTTACTGGTGTTTGGAATTTAAATTAGTCTAAAGGGTGATTTAAGTTATACTAGCATAAACATACTCAGAAAAAAAAAAACATTTCTCCTAAACTATTTTTATTCCAGCTATATGATATGAAGAATATTGACAAGCCTTAAGTGGTGATAAGCAGTAAGCTTGGTGATAAGCATGCACCCTCACACAGCGGTCAGAATGACTGGGCTCTCTGGGCCTCAGCGTGAAGCTGCTCCCTCCAGCCTGAGCTCAGTAATTAACTCCTTTTGCGTGTGTGTGTGTGTGTGTGTATAGGAGAACCACTGCTTGCGGATTAAGATCCTGGGGGACTGCTACTACTGTGTGTCTGGATTGCCAGAGCCCAGGGCAGATCATGCTCACTGCTGTGTGGAGATGGGAGTGGACATGATCGAGGCCATCTCGTAAGTGTCACTCACTCAGCAGGGGGCTGAGACACTGAGAGAAAGACAAGGAGGGACAAAAATGCTGAGAGAAAGACAAAGAGGGACAGAGTCACTGAGAGGCAGTTGAACATATGAAAATGAGCATGGCACAAAACATGTCTTTATGCCACCAATATATGCACACATAATGTTGCTGAAATCAGTTGACGCAGCCTGCAATTTATCACAGAAACAATTTAAGCCAAGCTACTGACTCTGCTCCTATGAGAAGCAGGGTTTAAAGGCACTGTGGACAATTGTGAGACAAAAAAACTGAAAGTTATATGCAATGAGATACTATAGTCTTAATAAATTACCACCAAAGCATCCTCCAGACATGTAATTCTGCTAAAAGCAGAGTACATTTCACCAAAGCCCATGAAGTTAAAAAGGTCAGTGCACAGTATGTGATCTTCATCTTCTGTAATTGTTGCCAAAGTATATATCTTTGCTGAAGGCCAGTCATTTTCCTTCTATCTTTTTTGGTTTGTTGGGAAATATTAGCCATTTTGGGTATTATCAGAATGCCATTATTGGTGTTATTTTTCTTGCTATACAGAGGACTAGCTAGATGCATCCTAATGTCCATAATCTTGATTGTTTTCTTTCAAGTTTATATTTTATTGACACCTTCTAGAAAGTGAAGTGTCACCAAATATTACAAAAAATATTACATGTTCCAACTTAAGATTGATGACCCCTTTTTCATTGTTTCATTTTAGTCTGAAGAATCTAGAACAACAGGAATTAATTCACCCAAGCCTACACACATGTGAAGGCATGAAGCTGAGAGTGAAGCTGTTTGTTAAATGTGCTCATGCAATGAATATTTATAATATAATATTGATATAAGAATAAATTGATAGTGCATATGGTTTATATGTGTGTGTCTGTGTGTATCTAGGCTTGTGCGAGAGGTTACAGGTGTGAATGTAAACATGCGGGTGGGCATCCACAGCGGCCGTGTACACTGCGGGGTTCTGGGATTGAGGAAGTGGCAGTTTGACGTGTGGTCTAATGATGTCACTTTGGCCAATCACATGGAGGCTGGAGGCAAAGCAGGGTGAAACTCATGCAAAAACACATGCATAATACATTATACAAGCAAACACAGTGACAAATACAGAGGAAGCAGGATGGTAGACATTAACAAAGGAGATTTAAAAAAAAAAAAAAAAACTTTTGGTTAAATATCAGTTTAATTATGTCGAGCAGAGCAGTGCATCTTTTAAAAGTACTTTTTGCAAATAAGACTGGAAAAGCCTGTCAAACTACTCATATCTACGGTTGTTTTGTGCCCCAGGAGGATCCATATTACCAAAGCCACTTTACAGTACCTAAATGGAGACTATGAAGTGGAGCCAGGATTTGGAGGGGAACGGAACGCTTACCTGAAAGAGAACAGTATTGAGACGTTTCTTGTGCTGGGCTGCAGTCAGAAGCGGGTTAGTTTCTAAAAGGCTAAACTACTGCAGCCACTCATAATTCATTTGGAGCACTAGCCTGATGTAAACAAAGCCCAGCTGTCAGTGAGGCACACTCTTTATTGAGTTCACTTGTAAAAATATGTGTTAGCAATTGTAAACTCATAGTCATAACTTCATTCATGCTCTGTTACATGTTTGCCTCATCAATCAAAGCAAAATTCAAGAGGCTAATGAGTAAACAGAAACATAATAACAGAGCACACTGCCATGCACTACAGTCACTGCAATGCTATGAAACCCCACATAAGATTTGGCCAAACCAATTAAGCTCAAAAGTGATTTTATTAGTTTCTAGAGTTTTCAAAGTGTAACATTTTGGGCATCAGAGAATGGCCATGTGAGGTGCAAACCGAACATTTCCAATCACCAATCAATTAAAGCACCACTCCCATAGTAAAACGGTGGTGGTGGCAGCATAATGTGTCTCAATTTTACCAGCTACGACTGAAACATTGATCTGTAATGATGAAAAGGTAGATGATGCTAAATACAAGGCGATTATGGAGATAAACCTATTTGACCACCAGAGAACTGGGAAGACTGGAAAGGAGTTTCACTTTACAGCAGGACAATGGCACTAAACATATTGCTAAAACTACACTGAAGTGCTTTAAGGGAAAAAATCAAAGCACAGACAACTTTAATTTATATTCTGGGGCATAGCTTGAAGATTACCGCACCCTAACACCACCCATCTCACTTGAAAGAACTGGAACAGTCTTGCCTTGAATAATGGACTCAAATCCAAGTGGCTAGTTTAATTAACATAGATGAACACTGATGCAAATTGATGGTTTTTTTTGTTCCTTATTTTTGTGTCATTACATTTTGTACCTTCAAAGTAGTAGGCATGGCATTTAAACCAAAGGATACAAATTCCCTCCAAACATCCATTTTAATTTCAGGTTGTACAGAAAAAATATCTTTTTAAGAATATGAGGAATATGAAATCAATTAGGTAGCTTCAACAGTTTGACTAGAATTGTTAGTATCAACAAAAAAATATCAAAACAAATAATGTAATAAGTTTAAATATTTTAAATTACGGTCATTCTCATTGATAAAAGACTAAATATTTGCTCAGTGTAAAAGTTTTGTTTCCATACTTAACTCTACAGAAGGAGGAGAAGGCCATGATGGCGAAGATGCAGCGCGCACGGGCAAACTCAAACGAGGCTCTGATGCCTCGCTGGGTGCCTGACCGATCCTTCTCCAGGACCAAGGATTCCAAAGTCTTCCGACAGATGGTTAGTCCCCATGACACCTGCTTTTCTCTGTCTACTGCACCTGTACCTGTCTCTCCCCTGCCTGTCCTTTATCCTTTCCTTGGCTGATATGTATACCTTCTCTTTTTTCAGGGTATTGATGAAACGTCCAGCAAAGACAAGTGAGTGCAGACAGTTGTTGGTTTTTTTTTTGGTTTTTTTTTTTGTCTTATGGAAGCAAAAATAAAGGAAAAGAAGGCACCTTATGTTAATCTGTCTTACATGTGTCGCTTTCATGGTTTGTTCATGTCTGTCTGTCCTTGTTTCAAACAGCCGTGGTGTACAGGAGGCCATGAACCCAGAAGATGAGGTAGATGAGTTTTTGGGGCGAGCCATTGATGCAAGGAGTATCGACCAGCTGCGCAAAGATCATGTGAAGAAATTCCTGCTCACTTTCCAGACCTCTAGCTTGGAGAAAAAGGTTCAGCTCTAACTCTGTTTAAACTTAAGAGTCTGTAATTTAACTTTTCTGATACTGTACTTGTCTTTAGCAAGGCTATATAAATGATAGCGGTCAATGACTATGTCCACACTGTAAGATTTAAGGTTTTTTTTTGTTGTTTTTTTTTTTTGTTTGATGCTGATCTGATTTTATTTATTTTTTTATTATTATTTTCTGATCTTTTCAAAGTAGCTGCTGTGAGAATTATCAGCCCAGAATATCGATGCAGTGCAATCTGAGAAATGATTGTTTGTTGTTGTTTTGTTTTTCTGTCCTGTGTTCAGTATGCAAAGAAGGTGGATGATCGCTTTGGAGGTTATGTGGCATGTACACTACTGGTCTTCTGCTTCATCTCCTTTATTCAGATTGTCATCTTCCCTCAGTGAGTAGTCAGCCTTTAATTAAGGCAAATAATTGTGCTGTAGCTGATTAATATTGAACCTATACTAATACTAAAACTAAATTAATCCTATACTAATACTAAACCTAATCTTAATCTCTGTGCCTCATCTCTTTTACTGTTTCAAAAAATGTTGGATATTTAGCAAAAACAGATATTTTTTATATTACTATTTTATTGTGAGCACACGAGACATGTCCTGTGACTAGAGAATTTTAGTGTTTGAATATGTTGACGTGAAAGAGCTAAATACAAGAAACCTCTAAAGACACAGGCTAAAATTATTTCTCTGTTATTTCTTTAGTACCCCAGTTATGATAGGGATTTACATCAGTATCTTCATTATCCTCGCCAACATCCTCTTTATCTGTGCCATTTACTCTTGTGTGAAGGTAAGATAAAAATGTACCTCATTCTCACTGACACATGCACACACATGCATTCACTCACATGTACACTTGTGTGTGAATATGTGTATTAATTGCAATTGCCTCATTCATCAAATAGAAAATTTGGAAATTCAGCTAAATAGATTACTCAGCATTGGGCTCAAGATGTTTCTTACCTTGACAGCTTGTTTTGAAGATGAAGGTCAGCTTTGCACATTTAGCTCCATCACACACAAACAAGCTTTTTCTGAGGACTGTTTTAGTTTGCCTTCTAGAGCTTTACATGCAATTACCTCTCTTCAGTCAGCTGAGATGTTGGGAAAGCAACATTTTACTACATAAGATTGCTCAGAATGTCTTCATTACCCAAAATACCGTTACCCAAACTAGTAAGAAACATCTACAAACATGTAGAGACTTGGACCTGGAAACAGTGTTATCGGACAAGTGGGAAGGCCAACTAAACAGATATATTTATGTGTGGACAGTACTCACCCACAGCAGTGTTGTTTCCTGACAACTTGACCATCTCTGCTGGTACATTTTGTAGGTGTCAATTAAAAGCATAAAGCCATGAATTTCTTTTTTAGAATAGGCTTTATTGTCATTGTACAAGTGTACAACGAAATTGTGGGGGGTGGTTCCCCTACCTCAATGCATTATAAAATATAAAAGCAAACACATATATAAATATAAATCTATAAATATAAAAGCAAACACAAATAAAAAATAAAAAAAACACAAATATTTCACACTAAACAAGGATTACCAGGTGAGCTAAATTTGCTGTGGTTTAAGGTGCTGTGTGCATGTGTGTTGGTGGTGTTTGGAGGGGGGGGGGGGGGGGGGTTATTGAGTTACTGAGTGTTTAGGGTTCGAATAGCCCATGGAAAAAAAACTGTTTTTAAATCTAGTCGTGTGTGACTTAATGGATCTATAACGCCTTCCTGATGGCATCAGTTCAAACAGATGATGGCCAGGATGTGAGAAATCTTCAATGATGGCCTTAATTTTCTTGCGGCAATGAGATGTGGATATTTCAGATGTGGAGGGTAAGGGGCAGCCGATAATTTTTTGAGCGGCATTTATGACCCCCTGCACAGCCTTCCTGTTTTCAACTGTGGAACCCATATACCACGCTCCCAAACAGTATGTGAGTACACTCTCCACAGAAGAGTAATAGATGGCCAGCAGCAACTTCCTGTCCAGCTTGTTTTTCCTAAGGACACGCAGGAAATATAATCGCTGTTGAGCCTTCTTCACTAGAGCTTTGGTGTAGTGAGTCCAGGATAGGTCAGCTGAGATGTAGATGCCCAGGAACTTGAGGGAAGTGACAATTTCCACACGTTCTCCGTCTATGAGCAGAGGGATGTGGTCATGCTTGTGCTTCCTGAAGTCCATGATCAGTTCTTTAGTTTTGAGGACATTCATTGACAGATTATTCTCTGAGCACTAGAGGGACAATTTCTCCACCTCAGCCCTGTATGCTGTCTCATCTCCATCTGAGATGAGCCCCACCACAGTGGTATCATCTGCATATTTGATGATGGTTTTTGTTGGGTGGGTTGAAGTGCAGACGAAGGTATACAGAGTGTACAGTAGCACACAGCCCTGGGGAGAGCCAATGAGATCCAATTTAAAGTTATACTAATTTTTCTATAAAGTTTAAAATATCCCCTGCCTTATGCATTGGTAATTTTTAGACCACAAGACCAATGTATGTTGTATTTTGTTTTGGTTACCTCAATACAGGGGTGACAATGAGGTGTTTTTGAATCCCAGCTAATCTGCTTCACTACTGCTACATCAAGTAACACATTTCATTCCACATCAATATTGGTGACAGTAATGTCCAGAGAATGATCCATTACCCAAATAATGCTCAGTAGTGGTCCTATATTGGTCCCTTGGCTACAAACATACAAATTGTACTTATATGCTGGTAATAGCTTATAATAGCTTATCTATGTAGTAAGTGGATGTACCTGATAAACTGTTTACTCAGCGTTAATACACTATAACTTTTTATCCCATTAATTTTTTGACATTCTGTAGTTTATTTGGGAACAAAGCAGACTTGAAACACATCTTGTTTTAAAAAGGATATTTGGCATCATCAGGTTTGTTACAATTAGGTGTTACAAGTCACATGTTAGTGTTGTTAAAACAGCTTCCTCTCTCATACTTTTTCTCCTCTAGCTGTTCCCTGCTGCCATGCAAACTGTGTCCAAGAAGATTGTTCAGTCTCGCACTAACAGCACCCTGGTGGGCGTCTTCACCATCATCCTTGTCTTTATCTCTGCCTTTGTCAATATGGTACGCAGCCGGACCATCCTAGTCAGATACACCACCCACGACATGCAATTTTACTTTCACTGACAATGTCGCCTCAATCTCAACAAGCAGACTTTGTAAAGGAAGTTATAAATATGTAAATATATAAAATGAGTATGAACTCTGTGTGTGTTTGTATGTATGCAGTTTGCCTGTGATACAGAAAGGCTTGTGGACTGTGTAGCTAGACAGCTGAACTCCTCAGCAGACATGGTGACCCCTTGTATTATCTATAATCTGTCTCGCACTGCTGAGGATGCCCTGGATATATGCCCCAGTGACTCACCCTCCTGCCCCTTTCCAGAGGTAAGTGTTAAGGACTTCAAATTTCATATATAACTTTTGTAAATGTGGATTGGCATTGGGATGGTGGTGGTCTAGTGGTGGGATACTTGCCTATGGACCATTGGCTCAAGAGGTCCCAGGTTCAAATCCCACCTCTAGCACTACCACCACTGGGTCCCTGAGCAAGACCCTTAACACTGAGTTGCTCCAGGGGGACTGTGCCTGCAATAAGGGTTTGGAAGTCGCTCTCCATAAGAGCTACTAAATAATGCTAAATAATGTAAATTTATTAAAAATAAAAGATTATATTACATTTATGATTGACATTTTTGGGCATTTTGTTATGATACTTCAAATTGAACTCTGGTGCATTTCAGTTAGTAATGATTAAGATACAACTTAAGCCTATACAACTTAATTGGAGTCCAACAGCACCCATCCTTAATCAGGGTTGCAGTCAGATGTAAGCCATCCCTCACTAAAAGCTTGCTGGGAGTTTACTAAAAATCACCTGAAAGACATTGAGATCATGAGTGACAAAATCATGGTCTGATGAATTATGACTGAACTATGATCATAATGCCTAACAGCACATGTAGAGACAAGGCACTGATCATCACCTTGTTGATTGCTATCCTTACAGTCAAACAGTGCAGGCAGCATTAGTTTTCTGTGAAAGGGACTTTGAGCATAGTCAAAATAAAGGGAAAGATGGATGCAAAAAAATATAGGGCACTCTTGAGTGAAAGCTTTTTGCAGAGCGCTCAGGATCGCCGGCTGTGTGGTCTCAGGCCCTGAAACACAGCAGTGGTTTTAGGAAAAGTCAGTGAAAGCTGTGGAATGGCTAGCCAGTGCCTGGATTTAAATGCTATTGAGTAACTCTGGAGAGCTCTGTCTTTTGACACTCGCATGTTGATCTTAAAAGTTTATGCCAAGAAGAATGGTAGCAACTGAATGGTAGTCATTGGTCCTAAAGGTGCTTCAACCAAGTACTATATGAATTAACAGCTGTTCCCGTTTAGGGGTCACCATAGTGTAGTATCCATTTCCATGTTGTCTGGTCCTCTGCAACTTCCTCTTTCACTCCAACCACCTAGATGTCATCCTTTTCGGTCTCGTGGGACCTTCATCTCTCCCCTACCTTTTTCTCTGGATGTCTAGTGGCTAGTATCCAGCGCTCTCACTGCTGTGGCCTGGGTTTGATTCCCAGTCTGGGAAGTTATTTGGGGCAGCGGTGGCCTAGTGGTTACCCCTTACCAGCAGGTTGCCCTGAGGTACCCTTGAGCAAGGTACCGTCCCGTCACTGCTCCCCGGGCGCTTTCATAGCTGCCCCCTGCTGCACGGTGTTTGCATGGGTTAAATGCAGAGGTCCAATTTTGTTATGGTTCACTGTGTGCTGTGCTGTAACCTCACAATGAAAAGAATAGTCACTTTCACTTTTGGCCTTACTCTTCTTTTCTTTCCTGGCAGCTCTATCCTCCTTCTTCCAATATACTCTCTTTTCTAAATGTCTAAACCAATACAACATTGCTTAGCTGACTGACTTCTCCAAATTGTACAAACTGAGCTGAACCTTTTACATGCTCATTTCTAATGCTGTCAATCCATGTCACTCCCAACGCAAATCTGTGGCATCTTTAATTCTGCCCCCTCCAACTCAACCACCTGTCTTTTCGTCAGTGGCTCTGTCTCCAGCCCATATAGCATAGTTGGTTTCACTACCATGCTGTAAACCTTTCTTTTCACTCTTGCTGGTATACGTCTGTCACAGATCATTCCTGCCACTCTTCTTCACCCATTCCAATCTACCTGCACTCTCTTCATCTCTCTTTCACTCTCTCCATTGCTTTGAACTGTTGATCCCAAGTATTTAAACTCCTCCACCTTTGTCATCTCTACTCCCTGCATCCTAACAATTCCACCGTTGTCCCTTTCATTTACACTCATGTATTATGTCTTTTTGTCTCTAGAGCATATCTCCACCTCTCCAGGGTTTCCTCAAGCTGCACTGGGACTCCTATCTAATCTCGTCTATTAACCTGTCCATTACTATTGCATACCTGTCCATTACCATTGGGCTCAGCATTGATCCTTGATGTAATCCCACTTGTACTTGAAATGCATCCATCACTGACTGCAGAACTCACCACAGTCAAATAGCCCCCGTATATATCCTGTACCACTCTTGACATTTCTCTGCCACTTCTGGTTTCCTTAAACAATACCCCTCCTTTAATACACAGATAAACTCCTTTCTTGGCACCAGTTTGCTTTCTCTAAGTCCTTCTGATCTTCTGAACTTGTCTAATAACACCAGCAGATCAAACATTACATCAATTATACTCTTTCTCAGCATGAAAACATACTGCTGTTCACTAATGATGACCTGTTTTCTTAAACTTGTTTCCACTACTCCCTCTCATAACTTATGGTGTGGCTGATCAACTTTATTCCTCTGTAGTTACTAAAACCTTGCGCTTCACCCTTATCCTTGAAAATTGGTACCAGTAAACATCTCATGCACTCCTTAGGCTTCTTTGCCCAGCTCTTAATCTCTTTGCTCTCCTGTCTACTTTTTCTTCTCTGCCAGCTTCTTCTTCAGTATACACTGTATGAACCAGGTTTGCTTATGCTTCTTCTTCTGTCTAGATACCACATCAAGTACCTTCTTAGCTGTCTCCCTTACCACCTTATTAGTAGTTGTAACTCAATCTGGTAAGTCTTTACTACCCCCCCAGTGCCTGTCTTAACTCCTGCCTTGCACTGTTTCTTCTTCAGCTTCCATCATTTGATCCTTGACTATGCCCTCACTTCCCTCTTCTTCTTGACTCCCATGGTCATCCTACAGACCACAATCCTGTGCTGTTTAGGTGCACTATCCAAAATCTACAACTATCTGACCTTCTGCATTCCTGTCATTGACCCCATACCTACCATCACCTCCTTTCACTAACATGTCCATTAAAAGTCTGCACTAATTACCACTCTCTCTCTCCTGGGTATGCTCTCTAACACTCACTCCAGAATTATTTTTCCTCCTTCTCATAAACTTGCAGGGCATAAGCACTAACAACTTTTATTATCATACCTTCAGCTTCTAGCTTCAAACTCATCAGCCTATCTGACACCCTGTTCACCTCCAAAACATGTCATGACACAATCTTCCTTCAGCATAACAGCTTCCCCATTTCTCCTTCCATCCAAAACATTTAAACCCTCCAATACGCCTGGCCTTAGTATCCTTCTGTCTAGTTTCTTGCACTCCTAAAATATCAACCTTCTTAACTCATATCTGGTAATTCTCTCCCATTACCAGTTATCTTGCCACATTCTAAGTTCCTTCCTCCTCTTCTTCTCCTTTAGCCAAAAGTAGCCCAATTTCTACCTGCACCCAGTTGGCTAAGAGTACTGGTGGTGATTGTAGTGCTATTGTAGTGCGATTGTACAGCCATACCATCCTGAGAGCGCCAGATCTCGCCTGAGTTTTTCGAGCTAAGCAGGGTTGGGCCTGGTTAGTACTTGGATGGGAGACCGCCTGGGAATACCAGGTGCTGTAAATTTAGAGCAGTGGTGGCCTTATTGTTAGGGATTAGGGCCCTGGATTGGAAGATTGTGGGTTTGAGTCCCTTACCAGTAGGTTGCCCTAAGGTATCCTTGAGCAGAGTACCGTCCCCGTCACTGCTCCCTGGGCACTTTCAGTAGCTACCCCCTGCTGCATGTGTTTGTGTGTGGGTAAAATGCAGAGGTGTAATTTCATTGTGGTTTACTGTGTGTTGTGCTTTGTCTCACAATGACAATGGTTGTGGATTTTGGTCACTTTTCACTTTCATTTATCTGGGCCTCGACTGATCTGGTATGGAAATCTGTTTCATTGTCCTGTTGATTTGGCAAAAAATGTACACTGGATGCTCTTCCTGACGTAACCCTCCCCATTTATCTGTGCTTGGGACCGGCACAAAGAAATACACTGGCTTATGCATCCCTGGTGGCTGGGTTTGGGCAATGAACAGTGCACTTTGTAAATTATTCTGAATATTTAAAATCTCTCTCTCTCTCTCTCTCTCTCTCTCTCTCTCTCTCTCTCTCTCTCTCTCAGTATTTCAGCTATAGCGTGCTGCTCACCCTACTGGCCTGCTCGGTATTCCTGCAGATCAGCAGTATAGGGAAGCTGGCTCTCATGCTGCTCATTCAGCTCACCTACCTGCTGCTAGTGGAGTGGCCGGAGGTGCCGCTGTTCGACAACGCTGACCTCTTTGTTACCTCCAATGCCCTGTGAGTAAATCTCACGGCCACTAGGCGGCACAGAACAGCAAGATAAAGGCCATTTGCCTTTAAACCCTTTGTATACATCCTTGCTGATTATTACTAATAGTTCAGTTCATCTTAAGAAGGTCTTTGAACTGTAGTTAGGATTAGGTTTATGGTTTGATTTAGGGTTAGATGTAATAGAATATATTACATTCAGTGTCATGTTTAGTTTATTGCATTTAGTGCATTTCATTTTTTTTTTTTTTTCAAGATTTTCCTTCTTTTTTTACTTTAATGAGTTTTTGCCAGCTTAAATAATTTTTACTTTTCAATTCCCTTTCAGAAATTTCAGTAATAATGAAGGGTAAGTTGTTGTTGTTGTCGTTTTTTCCCTTTTGGTTACACATAGTTCAGTAGATTCAGAATGCAAAGTCTTTTTTTTTTTTTTTTTTTTTTTTTTTTTCTTTCTTTCTTTCCAAGTTCAAAGAACAATGAAACTACCGACCAGTGGTAAGTTTCATGCCCTTCAGTTAAATATATTTTATTGCTAAGAGAATATTTTTTAATGCTATGGAGTAGTGTGTGTGTAACCTGATCCTTTTTTGTGCAGTCCTTACAGTGTGACCAAAGTGTCCCTAAAGGTCATGACCCCAGTGATCCTCACAGTGTTTGTACTTGCACTGTATCTCCATGCCCAGCAGGTGGAGTCCACAGCCCGTCTTGACTTCCTCTGGAAGCTTCAGGTAGATTGTTCTTTTCTGCTATAAAATCACAATCTGAACAATTTGTCAGTTGAAATTACTTCAGCAAGTAAGAGAATAAACAAGACAGTCTATAATCCTCTGAAGTAGCGCATGAATCATAACTGTAATAATTTAAGTTTGTGGTGGTGAAAAAATTATTGCCTCCATCTCTTGTTGCAGAATATACAGAGACCGATGTCCCAGTTTTCCTAACCATCATCCACCTCTAATAAAATGTTCATTTTCTTAGATTTGTTAGACATTCCTCTGCCTTTATATATACAGTCATAACCAACTCCATCTTTGTTTGAATTATGTGGTAATTGGATGTTGCAATAACAGAGGTAATGCATAATACTCCATCTATGTGTGACCATGCATACCCCAAAAATGATGAGTGCTGTCCAAATTTGGAGAAATTACTTTTGTTGTGTATTTCAGCTTGAGTGTTATCTCAAATCTTTCCAATTGGTGATGTGAAGTTGTCTCACCCTCAGGCCACTGAGGAGAAGGAGGAGATGGAAGAGCTGCAGGCATATAATCGCCGCCTTCTCCACAACATCCTCCCTAAAGATGTGGCAGCCCACTTCCTGGCCCGCGAGCGCAGGAATGATGAGCTCTACTATCAGTCGTGCGAGTGTGTGGCTGTCATGTTTGCCTCCATCAGCAACTTTTCTGAGTTTTATGTTGAGCTTGAGGCCAACAATGAAGGCGTGGAGTGCCTGCGACTGCTCAATGAAATCATCGCTGACTTTGATGAGGTAGACAATGGAGGTTGATGATGGGTGTAAAGTGATTGGGTGGGTGTGAAGGGAGGGGTGTCTTTACTTTCTTGAAACTGTTGAAGACATGACAAAAAATGCCATGTTGGAAGCAGTCTGTATTAGAGTGCCCCTATCATAGGAAACCTTTTTTTCTCATTTCTTTTTAATAGAGCATGATGTAGTATGTATGTTTTGGAAAAATTCTCAGACATTTAATTTAAAGTTTGTCCCCTTGCATTAACAAATCCACTCTGACTCATTAGAAACAAAAGACCTCAGAAGGTGGTTGTGGTAACTGGCACAAAAATGTTGGCAGTAGATCTTAAATCCTTACATCCCACTGATGATTGATTAGATTAAAATCTAGGTAATCTAGAGGCACTTGGTCATCACCTTGATTTCTTTCATGTTGTTCAAACCATCAGTCTAAAAAATTCTTTTGGTAGGTGTTACATGTAAAAATTCTACATGAATATCACATTTTTTTAATACTTTATACTGCAAAAAAATACCACAAATCTAATATGTGACCGCAAAGGAAATGTAACATTTTGGGGAAAAATAAAGGACATGGGCTCTTTTAATAACCCTTAATCCATATAATTTTCTGTAGATCATTAGTGAAGAGAAATACAGGCAACTGGAGAAGATTAAGACCATAGGCAGCACCTACATGGCAGCTTCGGGCCTCAATGATTCTACCTACGACAAAGAAGGTCGCACTCATATAACTGCACTGGCAGACTATGCCATGAGACTCCGTGAGCAGATGAAGTACATCAATGAGCACTCGTTCAACAACTTCCAGATGAAGATTGGTGAGGGAGAATCTTTTCTCATAGCCATGATACATTATACTTTGGACAAAGAACTCTAGTTGAAATTAAACTACTAAAATGTGCTGATTCCATTAATCTGTTGTTTTACTAGAATCACATATGTAATAAATTATTTTCAATCATTCTGTACAGGATTAAATATTGGGCCAGTTGTAGCTGGTGTCATTGGAGCCAGAAAACCCCAGTATGACATCTGGGGAAACACAGTCAATGTGGCCAGTCGCATGGATAGCACAGGGGTACCGGATCGCATTCAGGTGCAATTTTAAGACCATACATGAGTTCTGACTGCATGGTGTAATTACATTAATTATACAGCTCTGAGGCCAGCCTCATCCTTAACTACAAATATTTAGTTATCCACTGCTAGGCAGTGGTGGCCTAGTTGTAGAATAAGCCTCAGGTTCGGAGGGTATGTGAATGTATTGGTGAAAAGCCGAGGTTGCATCCCGTTGTGTTTCACTTTGTGCTGTGCTGTGTTTCACAATGACTAATAGTCATTTTCACTTCACTTTTATTTGCAGAGTTGTATTTAATACACAGATATATTTCAGAATATGTTATCACATGCCCATGAAAACACTTGTGCTGGTAAAGTGCACAAAGCATGCAACTCCAACTGAAATTATATGGATTACTTGTTATTTTGATTGAGAAGAATATTGGGGGTAAATGGAGTTTTGCTTGCTCTTGATTGTCTAACTAATCAATAAGCAGGTTCAATGTTCTGTGTCATTTCTTGCTTTTTGCCACTGTCCAGGGTGTTGCATTTATGATGATTAGCAAAATGTTTTGTTCACTTCTGCAGGTGACCACGGACCTGCACCAAGTATTGGCAAGCAAAGGGTACCAGTTGGAGTGCCGTGGTGTGATAAAGGTCAAAGGCAAGGGAGAGATGACCACATACTTCCTGAATGATGGACCGCCAGCCAGTTAGCAGTGCGTTATCCATTCTTCTTGTTCTCACACTTTTCCAGCTGGATTGTAGAGGAAGGTTGTGCGAGAAAGACTGAAGACAAAGAAGTAGCCATGTCATCACTTGAAGGGAAAAAAAGATATGCGTACAAAAATGAATTGAAAGCAAGAGTATACTCTGGGATAGGGAGTTGTCATTGCAACAGTCATGTGTTTGGCTGTACACTCTGAAGGACGATTGTTTCTGTCTTTAAGCCTTTCTCAGGCTACTTGAAAGATGCAAAGTCTGTTTATTTAACAAAGGCCTTTTGTCGCCTAAAAATAAGCTGTACATAAGGCATTTTCTCCTGTTTTGTTTTGGTGCAACTTTTTTCCCTCTGTTATTTTATTTCAGGAGAAATATAAATGCAGGTACTGTTTTGTTTCTAATTTCATTATTTATTTTAAACTTGTTTTGTGCAAAAAGTCCTTTATATGAAACAGTGTGAAACATGCATACACATTTATACCGTACATAAGCATGTACGTCTGTATATTTGTGTGTGTGCAACTTACAGTATGTGTATAAATATTGACGTGAAATATTGACCAAAGACCGAAGTATTTAGAGTTCTCAAGAAGACAACATTTTGGATATTGTCTCATGCTCTTAAGACAACTCTCCTTTTAATTTGCCAGTTTTGAGAGTAAAGCCCAGTATCTGATCCACATAAAACAGCACATAATCATTTTTTTCAGCTGTTGGATTGGGTTGATGCATCTAGAAGTTGTTCTTGGGATATTACCTGATGGCCCAGTTCAAAAACTACATTTGAAGCAGATCGTACATAGGGGAAATAACTCATTCACAATGAAACATGGTCACGTGTGGACCACTGAAATGTCCAAAAGAGACAGTTTGTTTCCTTCGTTTCATCAGCCATTTCTTCTTTTTCAGAGAAGTATTTTTTGGTACAAAACAAAATATAAAGGAAAAAAAAGTTGTTTTATTTGTTTTTGGGAGGCATTGGGGGAACGCCACGGCATTGGACACCATGGTACCAGACAATTTACTGAGTTCCAGTTCATAACCAATAGACCAATTTTTTTTTTTTTTTTTTTTTTTTTTTTTTTTTTTTTTTTTTTTGGAAGAGAGAGCAAAATAGATCTATAAATCATGACTGAATACTGTGCTTTGTAATATCGAAGGGGCATAAATCTTTTCACTGTGAGGTTTCTATTATATGACAAACTGCTTTTCTTGCCAAACTCTAAAGCATGTCTGATTGTGTTATCTTCTAGACAATTTCTTTTTATTGTTTGTTTGTTTTTCTGAAGTTTTATTGTTGGTTATTTTGTATCACCTCTATTCATCATTTTTATTATTCTGATTATGGTTGTTCTTAATATGCAATTGATTATGATTCCTTTTCAACTTAGGAGAAAAACAGTATTTGCTGCAATGCCTGTTCATTCCACTAATGCCCTTCGAAAAGAGTCATACTTTATAGCAGATAATTTCAATCATGCAAAAATGGCATGGGTTTGGTATTATGTAATCACACTGGATCTCTATGATAGCAGAATTTTTTTTGCAGTCATAACAAAACATTGAATCTCTAGAATGTGTGGGGAAAAAAATAACTTTTTAATGTATGTTAATGCAACGATTTCATTTTGCACCATTTCTGTTAGCTCATTCATTCTGAAGGGTTCACACAATGTAAAGGGCAGCTGGTGTTAAGTTGTTTAAAAAGGAAAAAATGTGAAGGGGTTTTGACATGACTGCAACAATGTTTAGATAAAATGCCCTTCTTCATGCGGCTTCATGCCTTTCCAGGCCCATTGGCAGCTTTGCCATTCAGCCAACCTAAGACAACCCTCTGCTGCTTGTGTGCAGTATGCAGTGGAGATAATTTGCCTTAAATGAACAAAACTTAAGTGTGTATTAACAGTGCCTCTCTCTCATGTGGTCCCCATTACAAAAACACCTGAGGCTGCTGAACAGTCCTCCTAACTTCATCAATGATTATTAAATTTTCATTGTTCTCACCACTTATTTCAAAGTATTAACCTGCATGCTAACAGCTCAAGCCGTGTCTTTCTCCTGCTGACTATTCCCTACCTGCTTAAAAAAACGCCATGGTAGTAGCACTGGTACATTGCACATGTCAGTTTCACGTCACTTGTAACCAAAAGCAGTTGCTTTTTTTGTTTGTTTGTTTTTTTATTTCATCCCTCCTGTTTAATGGAGGACTCAAAGAGGCAGGAGAAATACAAAGGTGCAAAGGGAAGAAGCGGACATGGTGTTGAATTAGTTGTGGACAGGTAAAGTGTATTTTAAAGAAGTATTTTAGTACTACTGACTCTCTGAGGCCTTTGTGCCTGGATCAGGCTGAGTGACTCCTGATCATACCTTTTAACTCTGTTCTCTACAGTTTTAGTTTTTTTTTGTTTTGTTTTTTTTCTTTAGTCAAAGGACTAGAGAAGGAGTTAGCTTTTCAACATGCAATGGAAAGATGAATACAGAAATAATCTTTTCCCTCCTATGAAATAAAGAATAATGTCTGTTTTGATTTTTTCATTGTTAATTGCTTATATGTAAGTCACCAATGTGCGAGTCAGGTGTCCCTTATAACACTGGAAAGAAAAAGAAAAAAAGTATTGTCATAGATCCACAAGATGGGCAAAAAAACAAGTGTTGATGTACTAACTGCTGAACAATATTTTGTTAAGGCAAAGATGGTGCTGCCATCTTTGAGGCTTCCTTTTAAGACAGAGTGTGAGACCACACATTTGGGCAAAATGAAAAGCTTCAACATCACCCCATCTGTTTACTAACAAGAACATTTCAAGATGTTTTTCCAAGTTGTACAGAACTAAAAACTAAAGCCAGAAGGGAGATAGTTATGATATTTTGTTTCCTAGCAGAAACATTATTGCAGCAGTCTAAATTTAGTATCTCTCAAATAATTAGTACAGCACAAAAGAGAAAACTTTACACAAAATATAAATGACATAAGACACAGGTAGCCACGTAGACACCATATTTCACTTTGGCTTCATTTTTTTCTGAATGAACATGTATTAAAAATAAGCTAATGCATATAATAGAATCGAGTAGAATTGCTACTTAATGTTTTTCTGGTTAGATCGAATGCTAGCATTTGAGTTGCGTCCAAACTTGATGGGTTTATATGAAGCTTTTGTGCAAACATTTCTGTTGTAAATAACTGAAGGTTTTTTTTGCAGGTAAATCTTCTCATTTACCCATTACAGGACATCCTAAAATATTTAAACCCTGCAGTGATATTTTAAAATGCTGCTCCACTTCAGTAACAGGTCAGGTGACCATTTAGATACTATTATGATGTCAGTGAGCACAACTAAAAAAGAGCTGCTCAGCTCACCAACAGATCAGCCCACAGTAGAATGATATGGTTTTACTGCTGTTTTTGGCAAGAGAAAAAGCCCTATAATATTCCCTAATGGATGCTCTCGCAATTGATCTATTTATTTATTTAATTAAATGGAAGAATAGGAAGGGGTTATGCTTTTCCAAAACTAGCTCTGCTGTAGCTCAGTTTCTAAACTAGCAGTCAGAATTGGTAAAGCATTTCAGGGATTTTCACTGGGGTACTGCTGGGTATTACAGTGAGAGAAAACCGATGTGGCTGATGGATATACTGCTGTGCCACAAAAATACAAAACAACCCATTAAAATATAGTTTTCAGACAGAAAAAATTTTATTACTGCTGATAAGTTGTGTCTATTGCTTCATAATTCTGTTCGGAAAGTTTACAAGCCAGGATTATTATGATCGGTCTGATTTTTGTTCATCTCTTGTCAAATGTCCATTACCAAATAGTCACATTCCTTGGTCAAGTTATAAAGTAAGTTTCAAATTCATGCTTTCTGCTTTCTATGCTTTTCAAAAGATTCCCATTTTAAGTCTTGGACTTCTATAGCATTCCTGGTCATAAATACACATTTACAGTGATGTGATATGTGCTTAAGCAACTGAAAATTTTAAGCAACAAAAATTAACTGTGAACCAAGGGTTTTGGCACATTATCACCTAAAATGATTAGAAAGCACATTTGATGGGGTATTTGTTTGACATGTAGAATTTTATAATTTACACCACCAGATTTGGTCAGAGCTTTGCATAACTAAAGACACTGCTGCTGTAAATATTTTAGAGCCTACATTTTTCTCTGTAACGAAAACACCACTGTCTCCTCCTGTCTGGCAAGGATATTCCATCTGTACATATAACAAAACTGGCTAATTCTCTGCTTGCATCTAACAGCAGAAATGCATTAAAATTCTTTACTTACAATGTGAAATTGGACACAATGTGAAACAGTTTACCATAGGTTGGAAAAGTTTTCATGTTTTCATCTCCCAGTCTTCTGAACTATTGCTTTTTAAATTTAGCACATGTGCTACACAGCTGGTTATTAAATCTCTCTCACAACATCCATAAACCTTCTCCACCTTTCCAGGGTCTCCTGAAGCTGTTCCCTACTTTCTCTATAGATTACAATATCATTAACAAACATGGTTCACAGTGACACCTGTCTAACCTCGTCTGTCAACCTGTCCATTATAATGCATACAAGAATGGGCTCAGCGCTGAACCTTGATGTAATCCAACCACCACTTTGAATGCATCCATCACACCCACTGCAGACCTCACCACTGTCACACTCTGACATACTTCTCTTCTACCCATGACTTCTTCATACAAAACCTCTACCTAGGGTTTAGGGCATCCTGTCATAAGCTTTCACCAAGTCCACAAAAGCACAATGCAACTCCTTCTGTCCTCTATACTTCATCAACACCCTCAGAGCAACACTGCATCTGTAGTGCTCTTTCTCTGCATAAAACCAAACTGCTACTCACTAATCATCTTTTCAGTCTTTTCTTAACCAAGCTTCCACTAATCTTCCCCATAACTTCATGCTGTGGCCAGTCAGTTTTATCCCTCTATAGTTACTACAGCTCTGTGCATCACCTGTATTCTTGTAAATCATTACCAGTACATTTCGCCTCCACTCGTCAGGCATTCTCTCACTTTCCAACACTGTTAAACAATCTTGTTAGAAACTCAATTGCCATCTCTCTTAATCACTTCCAAGGTATGCCATCTGGACTAACAGCCTTTCCATACTTCATCCTCTTAGGGATATAATTCACTGTGCACCTTCTGCATTTCTCTCCATTAAAGTCTGCACCAGTTATCACTCTATCTCCTCTGGGTGCACTCTCTATCACTTCCTTTAACTCACGTTCTATCACTCCCTTTAACTCACTCCATCACTTCCTTTAACTCACTCCATAATTCTTCTTTCTCCTCCATCTCACAACCAATCCGCTTGCCTTCAGACATAACTTCTTCCTCCTCTTCTTTGGCCAACATAGCCCAATCTCCCCCCAAACCATGCTGGCTAATAGTACTGGTCACAGTTGTTGTTAACCCGGGTGGCAACCAATCTGGAATGGAAATTTATTATTAATTATTGATTTAGCAGAAGTTTTACACTGTATGCCCTTCCTGATATTATCCTCCTTATTTATCCTGACTTGTGATCAGCATAAAGAAATACACGGGCTTGTGAGTTCTCACTGGTTATTAGATAGCACATACATGCTATAAATACAAATTTACATTTGCAAGCTTTATTGAAGAAAGAAAAAGCACATTTCAGTACCCAGTGCATTAAGTAGTCAAAGGATTCTAACCCTTCACCATTAAATTGTTGGCTCTTTCATGTAATAAAATCTAGACATCAGATAAATTATTTCCAAGTGATCATCTGGAGATATATGTAAAGTCTGTACACCAGATCTTAAATTTTTAAAATAAAAACACAAGAAATCTAAAGCTAAAGTTAATATTGTAGTAGGCCAAAACTGAACCATCTTTCTTATCACACCATGACACCAAAAGGAACAACTGTAACGCAACATCGCTAGGATTACAATACAGCAATTTAAGTGGGAACTGAATAAATGTTGGCATGAAATAGCATCAAGAACATGTTCACTTTATTAGCAACTAAAAACAGGAGTCAAATGCAAGATTGTGAGAGACAGAGTAAAACAGATCAGTTCTAATAATTTTGGCAACCTAGCTCAAAATAAGCTGAATTCCCGATCCGTCATGGACATCTCCTCCACAAATCTGAAATAAAAAAAGTCACAGTGATTAGAAAACAAATAAATTTTTCATTTTACTAATACATCAAGGTTGTAACTATTGATTTGATCAATTATATAATAAAAATGACCATGAAAGTAACTACTTTTCATTGAGAATACACAGCCCAACACACTGTGAACCACAACAAAATTATTTCTATTCAATTTACCCATTACAAAGGGAGCAGTGTTGGGAACGTTAAAGCAGGCTATATTCTAACAATACTAATCTAAAACTTCATGTTTTCATGGGTTCTAGTCTATGGCCATAAAGCCATCACTTTTAATTATTTGTATAAAATCTATATATGTTCAATTAGAGGCATAGCACATTTTGGATCTATCCATTTATGTATAAACCTTTGGATTTTGCCTGTGAAGACCACAGTTGCTCTTAAAAAGTGAAAGTGAAAGTAACAAACCCTTGTCATTGTGAAGTGAAACGCAGCACAGCACGACACAATGAAATTCAACCTCTGCGTTTCACCCAACATTTTTCAAGGGAAAACCAACATTAAAACAGAAAGCAGTCTATGGGGAAAAGCATGCCCTGTTCCTTTAACCCAACAGTCAATAAAAAATATTTTTAAAAATACATAAAAAGTACAGAAATGAGCCACAAAGTTTCTGTAATAATGTTTTATGAGTTTGAGACAAATATTAATCTCTGTGAAAGTGATGGAAAAACCAACATGTGGAGAGAGAAATAATATGCTTATGGCCCAAAAAATCTAAACAAGCTCCTCTGTGAAGCAGAGTAAATTTAATGTCATGCATGATTAAGCCTCAAACAGGCATGGCAATCTTTATTAATGATGTAACTCATGATGGTAGCAGCAGAATGAACTTTACAAAAACATTCTGTCTGGCACAACCAATGCATCCAAACTAATCAGGAGAAACTTCATCATGCAGCAAGACAATGATCCAAGTTAATCCATGCTGCCAAGTTAATAAATAACTTCATCAGGGAGAGGAAAGTGGGAGGTTTTAGACTAGCCAATTTAAAAACCAGATCTTAACCCAAATGAACATGCATTTAATCGGATAATGATTTACACCCCACCCAGTTTGGTGTAGTCAGTGTGTTACATGCTTGATGCAGTTGTCGGAAGCAAGGGAAGCAATGTATTTTAAAACTTAAACATTTTTAATTTATACAATTATATTACTTTTAGATGGCAATTTTGGTATCTGAGCACCCAATTAACAAAATACTGATTCATGGGTAATATACTTTTTTAAATTTTTTTTAAATCAATTAATCACATGATTGACAGCCACAATCTACACAAATTAAATGTACTTTTGACTGCATGCAAAATCTAAAATGTATAAAGGAGGTTGTAATAGCATGAAACTTTTCATACTTTGTCATTTCGCTGTTCTTGAGGGGGAAGCAGCGGACTTTAAGCCAAGAATCATTAGGCTTAGGTTGTCCAATAGGCAGCCACCACCCATACTGATGATTGTCTGTTAACGGCACACAGTACAGCTGGTTCAGGGCTGGAATGAAAGGGAACACTTTTAGTTTCCCTGAACATAGTCCATATTTATGTTTACATTCCATTTTCCTCAAGCTACATAACCACAGTGTGTGCATATCATGTTATCAAGTTTTTTTTAACATTTAATTATATGAACTTACACCTGGGTGTCTGTACCCATCTGATCATCTCCTTGTATCTCGCCTGACTGCCCTTATGTATGTCAGCACTTAAGGGAACTGGTTGACTGTAGATACTGCATGTGTCTGTGCACATCAGTCTTCTTGAAGAACTGACTGGAGGGAGTGCTGGCAGTTTATCCCATCTTGAGTCTTCTGTTGGAGAATCGGAGAAAACAAAAACATACATGATTAAAGTTATCAAGCTATCTTTGAGTATAAATGTTAATACTGAACTATTACTCCAAAAACCGATCAATTCCCAATGTTCAAAATGTTTCCAAAGCCAATTATCCAAACCATGGCTTTACAGTCAAAACAAAGGGCAATTTAGCATCCACTTTATGTGCATGTGGGAACACCGGGAGAACATGCAAACTTCACACAGAAAGGATTGCTGTGAGACGACAGCGCTACAGTTACACAACTCTGATTAATATTTTTTAATTTTTCAATTAAAAAGACACTGAATGATCTGAAAATATGAATTTTTCATCTGTTCTTTCCAGCGGACATCACAACTGTTTCACAGTGATCTTAACTTGTTAGCAGGCCTGTCCAAAGTTGCTAAACTCTGGTGGTACAGTCAAGTCAAGTCAAGTAGGATTTTATTGTCATTTCAGCCATATACACAGTACACAGTGAAACGAAATAACGTTCCTCCAGGACCCTGGTGCTACACACAGGACAAGACACAAGACACAATACACAAAACAGGGCAACAAGTCAGTGCAGGGACGTTACCTTGTGCTTCGGACTTTCTCAGCGACAAAGGCAGCATCCTGTCTCCGAAAGGGCTCTGATAGCCCAGATGTGTGATCCCAAAGAAAGCCATCATCAACCTCAATCTGGTAAACAGTAAACCAACGCCAAGCTGTTCTCAGTGCATACCCGCCAGAGCTACCACTACATTTACTACTACTGTTTACTGTTCACATGGTTACTCGCTCCGCCTCTTCAGCAAAGTACACACAATTTTAAAATGCGTATTTTTAGCTTTTTTTCTGACATAACAATAGCAATAAATGTTGTTTAACATAAATGTTTTTTTCTGTCCTCAAATGAGAAATTGCAAAAACATAATATATGCACAGACTTGTGCTCCTTATACACACACACGAACATTATATACATGAGAATATATATATATATATCTGAATATTTGATCTGATAGTTAAGCTCTACCAATACAAAAGTCAAGATCACGACCTAATCAAGGGAAGCACGTGGGAAAAAGTGGATCTGTTCATTAACTGGCTAGACATTATCAATCAAAGACTAACTGAGACTAACTACATACTAACACATTAGGTAGAATGTAAAAATCGAACCCTGTCATTTGTGCAATTAATTAAGTATGTGTGTTGTTTAGGACTGAACTCTACGGCGTCTTTTTCTGTTTTCTGACACACACACCGAGTGGAAGTGTGGATGTGCGCGGTTTGGGAGGCAGCTTGAAATTGCCTTGAACTGAAAAAGGAGTCTTACGTGTAAAAGCTGGATGAAAGTAGTTGCTGAAGGATTTTTAGAATTTTTTTAGAACGTTTTGGAGGCAGGTAAGTCCAGATCACGTTATCAGTAAATGAAACTGAGATCAGGAACGTTCCCGCACCGTGTTCATGTTGCTCTTCACTCTTTAAACTCAACATTTTAGGTCTTATGCGGAGCAGGTCGGGCAGATAACAGTCCAAACCGATTTACATCTAAAAGTCTATTTTCACAGATATGTAGATCTGGATACATTTGTAACCATATTTCTATCTACCACCAAAAACCTTCCTTTGAAAATTTCTATAATAAAGACTACACTTTAAAGACTACACATATTAGTACAATGGTTTTTGGAGATTGGCCAGGTGTTCGTGCAGAGTTGACACCAAAAAGCGTAGAGAGGCTTCAGGACTACTGTACACTATTTTATGCTCATTTACTAGTTTATATCTTTGCTTGAAGAATATCACAGTGAGCTTGAGTCTTAGCGTGATGGCTTCAAAACGAACTGTCTTCTTTTATTCTACAGGATGCTCTGGAAACTTCGTCGACTCCCACTTTTGATCAAACTTGTCTTGTTGGCTTTAACCATTGTCCTGACCATGTTAATAGGATTGCAAAATATCAAAGACAATTGGACATCCACCAAGCAAAGTCAACATGATCTGTCTCTCAAACAGAGACAGATTATTACAGTTCCTAGAAATTCAGCTGACCATTTGCCTTTTCAGATTAGAGCCCCATTTTCAGTACTACCAGAAATGTCGTCATCATCAGTTGCAGATCCAAGCTGCACATTAGGGTTCTACAGCCCTCATGAGCTTAAGCCTTATTTTATGAGACCCCTGGAGGACCCAGAGGCTCCTGGGGCCAACGGCAGAGCTTTTATCCCAGACAAGATGAGCCCAGCCGAGTTGAGAGAGAAGCAGAAGGGCTTTGCTAGGAACAGTTTCAACCAGTTTGCCAGCGACCACATTTCTGTACATCGAAGCCTGGGAAATGATACCCGTCCAATAGAGTGGGTACTGCATTATAACCTTATGATTATTATTATAACCTGGTTAACATAGCAGATATTGTCATTTATTCTATTCTAATAAAAAATATTAACAGATAAATATATAAAATGAGTTTCGGAAATCATGTGTCCAAGTCCATTTGACTTCAAGGTTGTGATGCTGTAAGCCTGCAAGCAGTTTGTATGATGCTAATTGATGTAGCGGAAAAAGACCCAAACTGGAATGTAATTTGGACAGTTAATTGAGTTATAGTTTAAAGTAGAACTTGCTTTTAGGCATGTTTACATTCTCTCAGCAATGCCAACTACTTTCAAATGTTTATTCCATCATGGTTACTGGATTGTGTGTATGAGCCACAGTAACCACATCATTTCAGTTTGGGAGTCAAATTTACTGTTGGAGAAGAGCCAGTAAAGTACAGGATTAATTTTAACACCACAAAAAGCCTATATCACTTTTTTTTTTTTTTTTTTTTTTAAATAGGTTTTGGGCATTGTTTTTTTTTTTTTGTTTAGCCCAAAACCCAAACTGGACTTGTGTGTGTGTGTGTGTGTGTGTGTGTGTGTATATGTGTATATATATATATATATATATATATATATATATATAATAAATTATTAGTCCAGTTTTTTTGTTTTTTCATTACCAAGCTTTAAAATATTTATGCTGCTGTAAAAATGATTTAGCAAAATTAATTGTAAGGTTGTGCATTGCACTTGCCTGAGCTTTCATTACTAGTCTTGCAGTTGTAGCATAATGTTAAGGAAGCAAACATTACACAGCTAGCATGTCTAATTGACCACAGGAACAGGAAAACGTCATAGTGTTAAAAAAAAAAAAACTTTTAAGAAATACATTTTGTGCTAATGTTTTTCAAGGTGTGTGGAGAGGCAGTTCCAACGCTGCCCGCCCTTGCCAGACACCAGTGTGATCATTGTGTTTCACAATGAAGCATGGTCCACTCTTCTACGTACTGTTTACAGCATTCTGTACACATCACCTTCCATCCTCCTCAGAGAGATCATCCTAGTGGATGATGCCAGTACCCAAGGTACGAATTAAGCTGCAACAAATATGAAAACATTAACCTAAACCTCTAATTTTTGGCTTTTAGCACTTCAGAGTTTGAGGTCTTATAATTTTATTTTTCTTTACAGATCAACTGAAAGCTGCCTTGGAGTTATATGTAGAGCCTCTGAAGATTGTACGAGTTCTACGGCAGAAGGAGAGGAAAGGTCTAGTTGCTGCTCGGCTGCTTGGAGTCCAAGAGGCTAAGGGAGAAGTGTTGACTTTCTTGGACTCTCACTGTGAGTTGGATATAGAAAACAGTAATGTATACAGTAAGAAAATTTGTGTCATGATCCAGCTGCCACAGCTGACTGCATTTTGGTGCTTTTTCTTACTCACACACACATTTAACTTGGTAACTAATGGTCAGATGTTCCATGGCAGAGTAGTCATTGGAGCAGGATGAATAAAACTGGAGCTGCATGTTCTTGTAACCTTTATAATGCAAACAACATAGATTAGGGAATGTATTGAAAGGCAAATATATCTGCATCTTCTTGTGCATATTCTTTGTTATTAGATCTTAAATTTCCTTTAAACCCTTTAACTTTTTTATCCTCTTTTTAAATGTCCTCAGGTGAGTGTTTCCATGGCTGGCTGGAGCCTCTTTTAGCTCACTTACTTGAGCAACCAAAAGCTGTTGTGAGTCCAGAAATTGCTGTTATTGATTCAAACACACTGAGGTTTACAAAGCCTCTTCCCTATGTTGGAGCCCGAAGTCGCGGCACCTTTGATTGGGGACTGAACTTTGGCTGGGAAAATATACCTGAACCTGAGAGACTGAAACGAAAAGATGAGACATATCCTGTGAAGTGAGGACACAACCACACTCTACATTCATGCCTTTTTCCCTCTCATACAAAGTAAACAGTTCACCATAATAGCCAGTTTACAAGGTACACCCACCTTGTACCTTAACTTCAGTGGCTCTTTATCAGAAACATATAGTGTGATGACTATAGCACTTTGTTGGTCTATTGTAGCCCATCTGTTTTTGACACAATTTGACTACCTACTCTCTCAGTAATTAGAAAGAGACCACAATAAGACCACCACTACTTCTTTTTCTTTCGGCTGCTCCCATTTACGGGTCACCAGTGTGGATCATTTGTTTCCTTTTCTCCCGGTTCTCTGCATCTTCCCCCTTCAAACCAACAACCTGCGTCCATAAACCTCCTCTTTTTACCTCTTATATTTGGTCCCAATAATAATCCTTGTCTCTCCTCTGGACATGTGCAAACCAACACAACCTTGCTTCTCTAACTTGGTCTCCAAAATGTCCAAGCTGAGCTGTCCCTCTAATATACTTATTTCTAATCCTGTCTGTCCATCCTTGTCACACCCACCGAAAATTTCAACATCTTTTACTCTGACACCTCCAGCTCCTCTTTCGGTTTTTTCTTCAGTGCCACACATTATTTGAGAGGGGGGTTCATTCACTGTAATGCAGTGACATTGTTAAGGTAGTGGCATGTTGATTGTTGGCTGGGTGTTTTCTGATCTTATTTCAACAGTGATCCTGTAGAGTTGATGGGCTGGGTGGATGGTGGCTTCTAAATTGCCCTTAGCAACATATGAACAACTTTTCAGTATATCTCCAAACTGTAGATTTTCTAAAAGGTTATTCAGTTACTTCTCTCAAACTGAGAGAATACATCTTGAAAATGTTAATCTAGCTTCTCATTACTTCTATGGTGTTATCTGGAACATCTGGCAGATCTTTATTTCAAAAGGAATAGCCAATCAGAGTAAATCCCTTTAAAAAGCAGCTCAGCAGCCCCATTTCTGCTTTGAACAAGATCAATTTGCTTGATGAAAAATGTCAGGGTGCTTACTTCTTTGGCAGGGGGGCCTTTTGTCCACAGTTGTTTCACTTTGTCTCACTCTGCTCAGATTTACAATCCGACTCACACAGTTGGCCGGTACAAGGACACACTCAAATTACAATTTAAAATATTTTTTGTAATGAAGTGGTTTGACATGTTCTTATCATGTTGGTTTTATTTGTATTGTGTGAAATTGATCTCTTGAGTAATCTGATTCTAATGAACTGAAGTAACTATTTTGTGTTAATGAGCTTTTTATTCACAATAAAAGATTATACTAATAAAATATTTTCTAAATATGATATAATCTAAATAATGATGCAATCCAAAATCATATTGTGTTGTGCCGAATGGCCTTAGCCCTGCTAAAGGGTGCTTTGGATAAAGTGGAGGATTTGATACAGCTTACATAAATGCATACTAATACTCCAGTGACCTTTTGTCTGGATGTCACTTAAATTCAGGAGTCCAACTTTTGCTGGTGGCCTGTTTTCAATCTACAAGGACTTCTTCAAGTACACTGGGGCCTATGATGACCAGATGGAATTTTGGGGAGGAGAGAACATCGAAATGTCTTTCAGGGTGAGTCTAATCAGCATTAAGGCTGTGCTGTTTCTTGGGCTCATTTATACTTGCTAAGTTTGTGTTCATCCTTTTGAACGGCTTAAACTGGAATTTTTCATGAGTTGAAAGCCACGATTAATTGTGTAAGATCTAGCTCTGGAAACTAACGTGCAGTCCATTGGTCCTACATTCGTGAGTGTTTTTGTTTGTTTTATCTCTCTCTCTTGCTCTTTCAGTTGTGGATGTGTGGGGGCCAGGTAGAGATTGTTCCATGCTCTGTGGTGGGCCATATTTTTCGCACCAAGAGTCCCTATTCCTTCCCCAAGGGCTTTGATGTGATTGTGGCCAACCAGGTGCGAGTGGCTGAGGTCTGGATGGATGAGTACAAGAACATTTTCTACCGCAGAAACAAGAAGGCTGCTTCTATAGCTCAGAATGTAAGAGATGATGCTGCATAATAGTGCATCCGTATTTCAAGTTCTACACAGTATAACTTCAGTATTTTAAATGTGCTTTGTAGTTTCTTCTAGTCAGCATGTGTTCTGTATTTTAGTGGAGTTACCAACCTAGAAACTGCTTTAAGTGTTTTGTAATTTTTTGCACTAAGGTTTGTTCTAATGTTCGGTGCTCTGCACTTGACTAATCTTGATCCCGACTCCTCTTTCCTTGGGAATTGCAGAAGACTTATGGTGACATTTCTGAGCGTCTAGAACTTAAGGAGAGGCTTCAATGTAAAAATTTTTCTTGGTACCTGGACAACGTTTACCCAGAGGCTTTTGTGCCAGAACTTTCCTCCATCCTATCTGGCTCGGTAATACTGTTTGATTCAGAATATGATGCAATGTTTATGAAAAAAAAAAAAAATAGAAAACCCATTTTGACTCGCTAAAGTTTTTTTTTCAACCAAATTCATTGTGAAAAGTTTCCTCATGCTGCAAGCACATTAGGGAAATACAGTACTATGCAAAAGTTTTAGGCAGGTGTGAAAAAATGCTATAAACAAAATGTTTATAAAAAATGGAAGTGTTAATCATTTATTTTCATCAATCAACATTTGGTGTGACCACCCTTTGCCTTCAAAACAGCATCAATTCTTCTAGGTACACTTACACACAGTTTTTGAAGGAACTCTGCTGGTAGGTTGTTCCAAACATGACTGTGTTTCAACCTGCATGTGATATTGATGATCATTAGCACCTGTTTGGTCAAATTGGTTGATCATACACCTGACTATAATCCTACAAAATCCCTGACTTTGTGCAAGTATACCTATAAGAATTGATGCTAGTTTGAAGGCAAAAGGTAGTAACACCAAATATTGATTTGATTTAGATTTTTCTTTTGTTTGCTCATTTTGTAAATTGATAAAAATAAACAATCATTATTTATATTTCTGAAAGCATTCTTTGTTTACAGCATTTTTTCACACCTACCTAAAACTTTTGCACAGTACTGTATGTAGCTGTTTTAAAAGGATTTCTGGGGTGACCAGTTGATTATTTTAAGTAATGAAGGGCAACATGATTTTGTAATCATTTTTATTAGATTTTACCTTTCTGGGTGTATCATGAATATTGTCTGTATTAAATCAGCAAATCACATTATAACCAGAGCAGAATGAGTCCAGATTGATTTGATCTAATGATGATAAAAACCTCAGATTGTAAAAAGTTGAATTTAAAATTAAATAATAAAAATTTTAAATAACAAAATTTGCAAGTGATATATGCAGGAAATGGGCTATGTTAAAAAAAACTCAGGTTGTAGTAATGGGCTAACTTTTATTTTTGATGTAAAGAACTTCCATATCAAGTCTAAAAAAAAAAAAAATAAAGGAAAAAAAAATGGGGATGCCACTGAACCTGTAGCCATTAAAACTCAATGAACTTCAGCATGAGTGGCATTAGCCTTTACATATTGTAAAATTTCTTTACCAGATCTCATCTACAAAAACTGAGAACCAAAAATCTTTCTATAGCATCAAACTCAACCTTTTCTGGCATGTGTGTTTTAAGGATATTACATGTCGTCGTCTTCTATTTCTTTCGGCTGCTCCCATTTAGGGGTCGCCACAGCAGATCAACTGTCTCCATTTCTTCTGGTGCTCTGCATCTTCCTGCTTCAAACCGAACATCTGCATGTCCTCTTTCACCACGTCCATAAACCTCCTCTTTCCTGGCAGCTCCATCTTCAACATCCTCCTTCCAATATAATCCTCATCTCTTCTCTGGACATGTCCAAACCAGCGCAACCTTGCTTCTCTAACCTTGTCTCCAAGACGTCTAACCTGAGCTGTCCCTCTAATATACTAATTTCTAATCCTGTCCATCCTCGTCACACCCAACGAAAAATCTCAGCATATTTAACTCTGACACCTCCAGTTCTGCCTCCTGCCTTTTCGTCAGTGCCACCGTCTCCAACCCATACAACATAGCTGGTCTCACTACTGTCCTGTAAACCTTCCCTTTTACTCTAACTCCTACACTCCCTGCATCCTAACCACTCCACTTTCCTCCCTGTCATTCACACTCATGTATTCTGTCTTTGCCCTACTCACTTTCATTCCTCTCCTCTCCAGAGCATATCTCTCCATCTCTCCAGGTTCTCCTCAAGCTGCTCCTCTCACTACAGATCACAATATCCTCAGCAAACATCATCGTTCACGGAGACTCCTGTCTAAGCTCGTCCGTCAACCTGTCCATTACTACTGCAAACAAGAATGGGCTCCGTGCTGATCCTTGATGTAATCCAACCTCTACCTTAAATGCATCCATCACTCCCACTGCAGATCTCTCCACTGTTACACTGCCAATATCCTGAACTACTCTCACATACTTCTCTGTAACACCAGACTTCCTCATACAAAACCACAACTCCTCTCTAGGCACCCTGTCATATACGTTCTCCAAGTCCACAAAGGCACAATGCAGCTCCTTCTGACCTTCTCTGTACTTCTCCATCAACACCCTCAGAGCAAACATTGCATCTGTAGTGCTCTTTCTAACTTCAAGAACAAGGGTGATGCACAGAGCTGTAGTAACTATAGAGGGATAAAGTTGATCAGCCACACCATGAAGATCGGTACCAGTACACTTCGTCTCCACTCCTCAGGCATCTTCTCACTTGCCAAGATTGTGTTAAACAATCTGGTCAGAAACTCAACTGCCATCTCACTGCCACGGAGATGTAAACATCTCCATGCTTCCACTGGTATGTCATCCAGTCCAACAGCCTTTCCGTTCTTCATCCTCTTCATCGCTGCCCTTACTTCCATCTTGTTTATTTGCTGCACTTCCTGGTTCACTCTTCTCACATCATCCAGTCTTTCTCTCTCTCTCTCTCTCTCTCTCATATTTTCTTCATTCATCAGCCCCTCAAAGTATTCCTTCCATCTGCTCAACACGCTCTGTTCACCTGTGAGTACGTTTCCATTTCTATCTTTAATCGCCCTGACCTGTTGCACATCTTTCCCAGATCTGTCTCTCTCTCTAGCCAATCAGTAAAGGTCCTTTTCTCCCTCTTTACTGTCCAACCTCTCATACAATTCACCAAACACCTTATCTTTGGCCTTCGCCACTGCTTTCTTTGCCCTGCGGTTCATCTCCTTGTACACCTGTCTACTTTCTTTATCTCTCTGTCTGTCCCATGTCTTCTTTGCCTCCCTCTTCTTTGAATACACTCCGGTACTTCTTGGTTCCACCACCAGGTTTCCTTATCCTCCTGCTTCCTTCCAGATGTCACACCAAGTACATTTCTAGCCGTCTGCCTTTTCACTTCTGCAATAGTTTCCCAGCAATCCGGTAGCTCTTCAACACCTCCCAGTGCCCGTGTTAACTCCTGCCTGAATTCCACCTTGCAGTCCTCCTCCTTCAGCTTCCACCACTTGATCCTCGACTCTGCCCTGACTTTCCTCCTCTTCTTGACCTCCAAGGTCATCCTGCAGACCATCCTGTGCTGTTTAGCTATACTCTCCCCTGCCCTTTCACTACTTTGCAGTCTCCTATCTCTTTCAGACTGACCCTCCTGCAAAGAATATAATCCACCTGTGAGCAGCTTCCTCCACTCTTATACATCACCCTGTGCGCCTCCCTCTTCTTAAAATAAGTATTAACTACAGCCATTTCCATCGTTTCTGCAAAATCTACAACCATCTGACCTTCAGCATTCCTCTCCTTGACACCATGACTACCCCTCACCTCCTCATCACCTCTGTTCCCTTCACCAACATGACCATTAAAATCTGCGCCAATCATCACTCTCTCTCCCCTGGGTACACTCGCTATCACTTCATCTAACTCACTCCAGAATTTTTCCTTCTCTTCCATCTCACAACCAACTTGTGGAGCACAAGCACTAACAACATTCATTATCACACCTTCAACTTCCAGCTTCAAACTCCTCACCCTCCCTGACACACTCTTCACATACTCTTCCTTCAGGATAACACCTACCCCATTCCTCCTTCTATCCACACCATGGTAGAACAGTTTAAACCCTCCTCCAATACACCTGGCCTTACTACCCTTCCATCTAGTCTCTTGCACACACACAATGTCAACCTTCCTTCTCTCCATCATATCAGCTAATTCTCTATCTTTACCAGTCATGCTGCCAACATTCAAAGTCCCTACCCTCACTTCCACTCTCCACTCCTTCTCCATTTGGACATGCCTTTCTTCTTCTTCTTCTTCTTCTCCTTTGGCCAACAGTAGTCCAATTTCCACCAGCACCCTGTAGGCTAACAGCATTGGTGGCGGTCTTTGTTAACCCAGGCCTCGACTGATCCGGTATGGCATTCTGTATCGTTGTCTGCATATTGATTTGGCAAAGTTTTACACCAGATGCCCTTCCTGACATAACCCTCCCCATTTACCCGGACTTGGGACCGGCACGAAGAAATACACTGGCTTGTGCATCCCTAGTGGCTGGGTTTTTAAGGATATTACATGTATGCTATGTTAATTCAAAGAATTGAAAAGTATCCTTTGCTGACTTTTATACTGAATGAAATTCAAACTGCCCAAAAACTCCTGAACCATAGCACTGATTTACATTCGTTAAAAGTAGTTATTTATTGATAGTCTCCATAACACATGTTTGTGTTTCTAGCTAAAGAACATGGGCTCACATACCTGCCTTGATATTGCTGAGAAGAGGCCTATAGGAAAGCTTGTGTTTCTATACGTGTGCCACTACATGGGAGGTAATCAGGTACAGTCATTTTTTGTTCTTTAGTTTGTCCCTCACTTTAGGAATCAAGATTTTTTTTTTTTTTAAGCCAACATGCTTGTAAAATAAATAAACATAATATGAATGTATAGGACAATATAGTAGGAGTTGTACATTTAATGTGTGTCTGTTACACATTTTGCATTCGAATGGACATAAATCACTCTAACTGGTTTAGTGGAAGAAGTATATGTCGGAAGTCAAAAATGCCATTGCAAAAAACCAAAGTAGCATTTTTGATCAGTGAGTCAAAACGCATAGCTTTTTTAACACATTTTGTTTCCCCCCTCCTATTCCATCAACTCCAGCATTTTGAATACACTGTGCATCAGGAGTTGCGGCATAATACTGCCTTGCAGCTTTGCCTGCATGCAACGATTGAGCCAAAACCAGTCCGCATCGAGCTGTGCAACTATAAAGGTAGCAGCAGTGTCCCAGCCCCTCAGCAGCAATGGAGCTTACGGCTCCTCTCAGAACAGGTGTGACTATTGCAAAACATATTTGTAGCTTGGAATATTGTACTTTCTACATGTTTCAGATAACTAGTGGGACCCAAAGTGACTCATTTTGTTTTTTTACAGTATTATCTTCTGGAGTGTGACTTGTTCAAGAAGTGCCTAACTGTAGAAGGGGGTACAACCGTCATGAAAACCTGCAACCCTGCTGATAAATTCCAGCACTGGACATTCAGTTGAACTGAAATCGGCTTCTGAGAATTTTTTAGATCTCCCAAAATGTCAAAAGAATAATAATTAAAAAAAAAAGTTAGCCATGCCCATCCCAGACTCACTTTTTTTCATTGGTGCATCTATAATAATTTAGTTGTCTTGCTCACTATTTTTCTTGATTGCTGTTTTTACAGGTTATTAGATGTGTTAATGGGTAGATTTGTGTATACGTTGAAAGTTTATGAGAATAAGAGGAAATATGTCATGAAATTGTAAGCATTTGATCCATTCGAAAACCAAAAGGTTCACTTGTAGCTATAAAGTGGTGGGTTTGTAAAGGGGAATATCTTGCTATGGATACTTATGTACACCAGTCGGCGCTATAGAGTCCTGCGTTCTATCTCGCACTACAGGACTGACGGTAAGGGGTTTACAGGCGTCTCGGCTCGACCTGTCAATCTTTAGTGCCTGGCCTCTGATTGGAACACGCGTCCCTGCGGTTCATCTCTAGCTCCGCCCACTGTGCTTTTCAGTTGGAGCCAGGCGGGCTGTGATGTCACGGTGCTGAACAGGGATGGGAAGTGGAGTGAGTTCTGGTGAGTTTTTGTCTAAACCAATAATATAGCTCAATCTAAACGAGTCATTTTAACAGGGAACGAGGAAGCGTTTTAAACGTGTGTTCTGCTAGTGAGTGCTCCCTCCCACAGCTCTCGGCTATCCTGGCTCCCGAAATTTCCTTTTTCTCTGCATTAAGCAGTAAACGGGTAGATGTGAGTAGCTCTGTTTTTGTGTCTGTGTTTTTAGGAGCTGTGTATAAAAACGTTATTGCGTCTCAGTTCCTGAATGCTCGGCTACCCTGATTTTAATCCATTGAAATACGCCGAATGCTTAAAATGGATCTGGAGATGAGTAGAATCATAGCATGAGCAGATTTGGTTAGGCAGTTTCTAGCTAATAACGTTGTAAGTGTTTTGTAAAGGAGTAGCAGCCTCACAGTCAACAGTAGCAGAGAAGCTGAACAGAGTACGAGGCTGTAGTTGATTTTTATTAGACGGCTTCATTTCCCCATTTTCCTGCTCCACCTTAATGATGCAGCATCACTTAAGGTGGAATAAGAGACTTAGTGAACTTGAGAACGTTCTGCTTATGACACCGTTTTCTGTCTCATTTTGCCCCACAGAAGAGCCGAACAGAGTAGTCCGAGGGCAGCCTGGTAGGCCTGGGTGTTCATAGTGTTTATAGATGTTCAACTAGAGCTAGACATTCGTGTTCTAACTTGTTTTTGTGTAAACATTTCCTGTTGGCTAGTGTTAATGTTAGTGTAAGAATTGTGAACTAGCACACAAGTAGCATGGGTAGAAATAAATAATAAAGTGAATAATAAACAAATTTTTTGAAATATAGATTGGAATTTCAGTTCTCATTTTGGATGACACAACATCCTTTTCAGACGTTACATTTTACTGATTCCTCACCTTTGCCACTCAGTATCTTTGGGTCAGTTTTGTCCTGTCACTTGGGATTTTTGCAGGAAAAAGTGCCCTGAAGCTGATTGGCCTCTTCTAATAGGAGGCCTGTTGTTACAGTGCTTTACCCAAAAACTAAGGTGTTAGATCCTATATTTCCCCATCACTCAGAACCAGAAGTAAAATGTGGAGTTGGGGAAAGCTGGAAGGATAATGTGATGTCATTTTGATGATATGATATTTATAGCAGATTCATGACAAGTAATAAGAGGAACCAGGATCTTCTGCTAACTGCCTGAACATGCTACTTTTTAATTATGACTTTGAAGCACTGTATTATTGCAGAAATAACTTTAATACACAACAGATCAACAAAGAAAAAGACTATATGAATATGCACAGACACATATATAAATAAAAGTACATTACAGAGTTATTTGGCATGCACCATACTGAAGAATATGGCATCAAATAGTCAATGAGCATGTTTACTAATAAATAATTGCATATTTTAAATGCATTTTAGGAACTTCCTGGTATTCTCATGGTGACCAAAGGCAGTGCATAAATAAATATTAATGTTAATGACACAGTAACACTTGAACATTTTTAATCTTCTTGGATGTCTAGTTTCTTAAACATAAGAAAATAGTTAGTAGCTACATTACAGGTAGGTAAAGAGAACCCAATTAAACATAACTAAATATTATACTAACTCATTTATTGAGGGAAATTATACAGTATTATAAATCTGTTATTGACAAGTATGTGGACCTTTGCTTTAAGTATTTGGTGTGATGATACACCCTCACTATGACTCACAGGTGCGAGGTAAGTTTTTATGCTGGACAGCAGTGTTTTCCTTGCTCTGACCATTACATTTCTCATTAAAAACAAAACCTTTTTGATCTCATCCAGAGAGCATGTTGAGCATTGGCTTTCTTGTGTTCATGCCATGATGCAATGTGTGGAGAATTAAACTTAAGATCCTATTTTTCAAATAAAATGGGGAAATCACTCACATCTGTTTGTCAGACTGTCAACTGAAAACACTTCTTTCTAATTTTATCTTTAAATGAACATTCTTTTGTTTCTTAATGATGGATTAATCATTTTTCTCAATAAACAAATGGCCATGTATATTTTTGTCACATTTGTTGGGTTTTCTTGATCTACTTTTAGGACTTACATAATAATCTGATGATGCTTTACATATTTATGCAAAAAAATCGATAATGAGAAGAGAGATGCTTGCAGGAAAATACTGGATAGGCTTAAAAAGGAATAAGAAACCAGAGCTAATTCTCTAATACTTTTTAAATGCTTCTTATAGAGAAGATGAATGCCCTCCCCCTATCTCGCTCTGAGGTGTTTGGGGAGCTGAGGAAAGAGCTGTATGAAGATGAGGAATTTCACCAGTCTGATGTGCATATCTTCATCATCATGGGAGCCTCGGTGAGTTATAAACTGGAAGAGGAAGGTAAAGGGAATGCCCAAGAGAGTTTTAACTTCTGTGTTACATCTAAATGTATAATTATTATATATGATCTCTTTCAATCAGGTGGTGCTGGATCTTATTTAACAGTAGAAAAATACAATGTCTCAGAAGACCCTTTATAACTGTCAGTAATTTTTCTCTATGGGGAAGTAAAAATGCGACTTAGGAAAGGTGACAGAAACATACTTCACACTTCAAACAGTACATGGGGTTGAGTAACACAGCAGATCAGTTTACACAGCAGTCAGTTACAACAACAGCAGGCCACTGATAGGCCAATTGTTATGAAAGTGTTTTTGTGCTAGGGTTGGTGGGAAGTGTGCTAAAAACTGCAGAAAGAGAGAACCTTTAACAATATGTAAGCTTATACGTTTGCATTTAAAATCCTTTGAGTAGGCAGATGTAATCCCAGTCAATCTTTCCTCAGGAGGCAGCAGGGGAGTGTCGTAATTGTACTTCTCGTTTGTACTGATCTCCCTTTTTTGTGTGGGTCACCCACCGGATTGTGCTGTATCATTCCTATTCAGCACTTTTCTTTCAGCAGGCTGGAGCGAGAGAGGGAGGGACAGGGGGTGAGAAGGTGGAAGAGATCATGTGGTGTGTAACTGCAAGAGTAGTGACCTTAGCATAGGCACGGTGTCCTATATTATTTAATTACAAATATTAAACTTTGTCTGGCCTGCAGTTTTGACAAAAATATCTGTGCTTCACATATTCTTCATTGAATACTTGAAGCTGTTTTTTGATGTTCTGTGTTTGTTGAATCAGCACACATTTTCTTGGTAAATAATTCGTCCATGCTGTTTTTTTGGGTTACTTCATGCCTATTGTTTCTTGAAAACAAGAAAGGTATTATAAGCATTTTTAACTGGGCTAACCTGTTCATAGCCTTTTAGTTAAAGGTCATTGTGTACAGGTGTTTGTTTTTAGTAAAGATGAGACAAGGAGAGACCATAGGGATATTATTGTGAGGTGCAGGAGTCAAATACTAGGCTTGAGTTCAAAAGAAAAATTCAGTGGATTAGATAGCAAAACAACGAGGGAGTAATGGAACACCTGTAATCTTGTGAAAGTGACCCATTTTGTCATTGTGAAACACAGGACAGCACACAGTGAGACGCAACGAAATTCAGCCTCTGCTTTTTATCCATACACACACAGTGCAGCAGGCGGCAGCTATTGAAAGCACCTAGGGAGTAGTGTTGGGGATGGTACTTCAGTATCTCAGGGCAACCTACTGGTCTTGCATACGCCTGTGGAATATGTTACTGTAGTCTTGGTTTTCTTTGGACAGTTTCATTATGTTGCTGTAATCATTTACAGTATATTTCATTGTGTCCAGCATTATTTAGAAACAACCTATTTTATATTCTGTGAAACTCCGTGTTACCTACATTAAGAGCATAACTAAAAAACTTGTCCCAGCATAACAGTTGTACAAAATTAATTATTTTAGTTAAGCATCATATTTCTTAAGTGGCAACAAAATAGAGAGCAGAACAGCTAAGTATTTCAATTGTTTTTGTGTATATTTTATGTTTTTAGAGTCAGGGTATTGTTCAAATCATGACTATGGAGTCAGTTGCAAAGGGAAAGATCATTGTTTTTGTTTTGGGATTCGAATTGAGGAAAAAGACTGGGGTGTAACCATTTGGACTAATGTGTCAAGTCATCCTTACCAAGGACTGAACTCTTTGATAAAACAAGCCATGACTAATGGGTCATTTGACTGGTGTAACTGTGAAACTGTAAGCTATGCCTCGCCCATAAGTGCTTAGCACAAACCAGCTTTCTCCTGAGCTGATAATGGAATCAAGTCAAGTCAAGTAGGATTTTATTGTCATTTCAGCCATATACACAGTACGTGGGGCAGCGGTGGCCTAGTGGATTGGGCGTTGGCCACATGATCGGGGGTTCGAACCCCTTCCCGATAGGTTTCCCTGAGGTACCCTTGAGCAAGGTGCCGTCCCCGTCACTGCTCCCCGGGCGCTTTCAATAGCTGCCCACTGCTGCACGGTGTTTGAGTGTGCATGGGTTAAATGCAGAGGTCCAATTTCGTTGTGGTTCGTTGTCTGCTGTGCTTTGACCTCACAATGACAAGGGTTATTTAATTTCACTATGAAAGTGAAAGTGACAACGTTCCTCCAGGACCCTGGTGCTACACACAAGACAGCATAAGACACAACAAAGGACACAACATAAAACACAAGACAAGGCAACAAGTGCAGATGAGAGACAGCACAGCAGACAGTAGTTTCATCTGTAAGAGGGCCACAGTGTTCTAGAACAAAGCAAAGGTTGTTGGGTAGTGTAACGGAGCAGCGTTATGAGTAAAACAGTGTAACGGAGCAGCTATATGAGTAAAGTGCAGAGCGCAAGAAGAAAAATAAATAGATAAGATAAATAATAAGTGTGAAGATTAGCAGTTCAAAAGTCTGATGGCCAGGGGGAAGAAACTGTTTCCCATCCTGGTAGTGGAGGCCCGTATGCTGCGGAACCTTTTGGACAGGGAATCATTCATAACCATTTTATTTGGCATTATATTATGGTCAATAACCCAGCCACTAGGGATGCACAAGCCAGTGTATTTCTTCGTGCCGGTCCCAAGCCCGGGTAAATGGGGAGGGTTACGTCAGGAAGGGCATCCGGTGTAAAACTTTTCCAAATCAATATGCGGACAATGATACAGAATTCCATACCGGATCGGTCGAGGCCCGGGTTAACAACGACCGCCATCAGTGCTGTTAGCCTACAGGGTGCTGGTGGAAATTGGACTACTGTTGGCCAAAGAAGAAGAAGAGGAGGAAGGCATGTCCAGAGGGAGAAGGAGAGAAAGAAGGAGAGGAGAGTGGAAGTGAGGGTAGGGACTTTGAATGTTGGCAGCATGACTGGTAAAGGTAGAGAATTAGCTGATATGATGGAGAGAAGGAAGGTTGACATTTTGTGTGTGCAAGAGACTAGATGGAAGGGTAGTAAGGCCAGGTGTATTGGAGGGGGGTTTAAACTGTTCTACCATGGTGTGGATAGAAGGAGGAATGGAGTAGGTGTTATCCTGAAGGAAGAGTATGTGGAGAGTGTTTTGGAAGTAAAGAGGGTGTCAGGGAGGGTGATGAGTTTGAAGCTGGAAGTTGAAGGTGTGATAATGAATGTTGTTAGTGCTTATGCTCCACAAGTTGGTTGTAAGAGGAAAGAGAAGGAAAAATTCTGGAGTGAGTTAGATGAAGTGATAGAGAGTGTACCCAGGGGAGAGAGAGTGGTGATTGGTGCAGATTTTAATGGTCATGTTGGTGAAGGGAACAGAGGTGATGAGGAGGTGATGGGTAGGCATGGTGTCAAGGAGAGGAATGCTGAAGGTCAGATGGTTGTTGATTTTGCAAAAAGGATGGAAAATGGCTGTAGTTAATACTTATTTTAAGAAGAGGGAGGAGCACAGGGTGACGTATAAAAGTGGAGGAAGATGCTCACAGGTGGATTATATTCTTTGCAGGAGGGTCAGTTTGAAAGAGATCAGAGACTGCAAAGTAGTGACAGGGGAGAGTGTAGCTAAACAGCATAGGATGGTGGTCTGTAGGATGACCTTGGAGGTCAAGAAGAGGAGGAAAGTGAGGGCAGAGTCGAGGATCAAGTGGTGGAAGCTGAAGGAGGAGGACTGTAAGGTGGAATTCAGGCAGGAGTTAACACGGGCACTGGGAGGTGTCGAAGAGCTTCCGGATTGCTGGGAAACTACTTCAGAAGTGATCAGGCAGACGGCTAGAAATGTACTTGGTGTGACATCCGGAAGGAAGAAAGAGGATAAGGAGACCTGGTGGTGGAACCAAGAAGTCCAGGAGTGTATTCAAAAGAAGAGGGAGGCAAAGAAGACATGGGACATACAGAGAGATGAAGGAAGTAGACAGGTGTACAAGGAGATGAACCGCAGGGCGAAGAAAGCAGTGGTGAAGGCCAAAGATAAGGTGTTTGCTGAATTGTATGAGAGGTTGGACAGTAAAGAGGGAGAAAAGGACCTTTACCGATTGGCTAGACAGAGAGACAGATCTGGGAAAGATGTGCAACAGGTCAGGGCGATTAAAGATAGAAATGGAAACGTACTCACAGGTGAACAGAGCGTGTTGAGCAGATGGAAGGAATACTTTGAGGGGCTGATGAATGAAGAAAATGTGAGAGAGAGAAGACTGGATGATGTGAGAAGAGTTAACCAGGAAGTGCAGCAAATAAACAAGATGGAAGTAAGGGCAGCGATGAAGAGGATGAAGAATGGAAAGGCTGTTGGACCGGATGACATACCAGTGGAAGCATGGAGATGTTTAGGGGAGATGGCAGTTGAGTTTCTGACCAGATTGTTTAACACAATCTTGGCAAGTGAGAAGATGCCTGAGGAGTGGAGACGAAGTGTACTGGTACCGATCTTCAAGAATAAGGGTGATGCACAGAGCTGTAGTAACTATAGAGGGATAAAGTTGATCAGCCACACCATGAAGTTATGGGAAAGAGTAGTAGAAGCTAGGTTAAGAAAAGAGGTGAGGATCAGTGAACAGCAGTATGGTTTTATGCCGAGAAAGAGTACCACAGATGCAATGTTTGCTCTGAGGGTGTTGATGGAGAAGTACAGAGAAGGTCAGAAGGAGCTGCATTGTGCCTTTGTGGATTTGGAGAAAGCATATGACAGGGTGCCTAGAGAGGAGTTGTGGTTTTGTATGAGGAAGTCTGGTGTTACAGAGAAGTATGTGAGAGTAGTTCAGGATATGTATGAGGGCAGTGTAACAGTCGTGAGATCTGCAGTGGGAGTGATGGATGCATTTAAAGTAGAGGTTGGATTACATCAAGGATCAGCACTGAGCCCATTCTTGTTTGCAGTAGTGATGGACAGGTTGACGGACGAGGTTAGACAGGAGTCTCCGTGGACGATGATGTTTGCTGATGATATTGTGATCTGTAGTGAGAGTAGGGAGCAGCTTGAGGAGAACCTGGAGAGATGGAGATATGCTCTTGAGAGGAGAGGAATGAAAGTGAGTAGGGCAAAGACAGAATACATGAGTGTGAATGAAAGGGAGGAAAGTGGAGTGGTTAGGATGCAGGGAGTGGAGGTAACAAAGGTGGAGGAGTTTAAATATTTAGGATCAACAGTTCAGTGTAACGGCGAGTGTGGAAGAGAGGTGAAGAAGAGAGTGCAGGCTGGTTGGAATGGGTGGAGAAGAGTGGCTGGAGTGATTTGTGACAGATGCGTACCAGCTAGAGTAAAAGGGAAGGTTTACAGGACAGTAGTGAGACCAGCTATGTTGTATGGGTTGGAGACGGTGGCACTGACGAAAAGGCAGGAGGCGGAGCTGGAGGTGTCAGAGTTAAATATGCTGAGATTTTCGTTGGGTGTGACGAGGTTGGACAAGATTAGAAATGAGTATATTAGAGGGACAGCTCAGGTTAGACGTCTTGGAGACAAAGTTAGAGAAGCAAGGTTGCGTTGGTTTGGCCATGTGCAGAGGAGAGACGATGATTATATTGGAAGGAGGATGTTGAGGATGGAGCTGCCAGGAAAGAGGAGAAGAGGAAGACCAAAGAGGAGGTTTATGGATGTGGTGAGAGAGGACATGCAGGTGGTCGGGTTGAAGCAGGAAGATGCAAAAGACAGGAAGAAATGGAGACAGTTGATCCGCTGTGGCGACCCCTAAACGGGAGCAGCCGAAAGAAAAAGAAGAAGAAGATATTATGGTCAATATATTAATTTATATTTAATGTGTAATGGACTGAACTAGCCTGCCTTTGTGAAGGAGAGTTTGAGTTTCTTTTGTATTGCTTAAATTTTATTTCAGACTTCTGCTATAATTTTGTTTTGCAAACTGCTGCTGTTCAATTGCAAGTGTGTTTTGTAGAATTAAGTGCTGATGACTTATCCTTTAAAATCCATGTTAACCATTAAAATAACCACATGACTGACCTCGTCCCCCCCAAAAAAAAATTAAATAAAATTGATTTCATGTATTGCTACATCTGTGACCAGTTGGCAATGAGAGTGCCAGCATTAAGTAACTGCAGTTTCAGGCCAGATTATGTACTAAGGGACTTTTGCAAATTTTCTGGGGAACCTGTGATGACATTGAAATCTAGCTTAAAGAGGCAATGGTGGAATACAGCTGTGGCCAAAAGTTTTAAGACATTTTTGACATTGAAGTATTGGTTTTCACAAAATTTGAATTTTTCACAAGAATTTCGTAAGTTTCAATGGCTCTTATTGACAATTACATTAAGTGCAAAAAGTCAAGATTTGCAGTGTTGGCCCTTCTTATTCAAGAACTCCATTCACCCTGGCATACTGTAAATCAATTTCTGGGCCAAATGCCGATGGATGGCAGCCAATTTTTGCATAATCAATGCTTGGAGTTTGTCAGAATTTGTGGGTTTTTGTTTGTCTACCTGCCTCTTGAGGATTGACCCCAAGTTCTCAATGGAATTAAGGTCTGGGGAGTTTCCTGGCCATGAACCCAACATTTTGATGTTTTATTCACCAAACCACTTAGTTATCACTTTTGCCTTATGGCACAGTACTCCATCATGCTAGAAAAGGCATCGTTCTTCACCCAAACTCAAAACGTTTGGCCTTGGCTATAATGATTAAGGACTAGATCCAAGGATCAGTGTGTCATGGGTTCAAATCCCAGACCATTAAGTTCCCTTGAAGTATCTTTGGGCAAGTTACCGTTCCCATCACTGCTCCCTGGGCATGGGATCTGGCAGCCAACTTCTGCATAGTAAGTATATGGGTTAAATGCAGGGGACCCTTTTTTTTTTTTTTTTTTTTTCTTTGTTCAGTGTGTGCTGTGCTGTTTGTGCTTACAATGACAGGCACTTTCTCTTTCCACTTACTCTGCTAATTGCTTTGAGCAGGACTGCATTCTTTATCATTTCCTTTTTTGTCCTTAGGGAGATCTGGCAAAAAAGAAGATTTACCCAACACTGTGGTAAGAATGCTGTTTATGCTGTATAATTATCAACACATTAGACACAATAATGTTTCAAGCTGTTTCTCTCTTTCCCTCAGGTGGTTGTTCAGGGATGGTCTTCTCCCTGAGCAGACCTACTTTGTTGGTTTTGCACGCTCTGAGCTGACTGTTGATGCCATTCGCAAAGCCTGCCTGCCCTTCTTGAAGGTACATAAATCTCTTGAGTGGATGTTTGTTTAGGTGTATAAACTTTGAAATCTCTGTAATTTCCATTCCTGAGGTGGCCGACAATGAAGCCGACCGTCTCTCAGCCTTTTTCATCCGTAATTCGTATGTAAGTGGAAAGTATGGAGATGAGGCTTCGTTCTCAAATCTGCACTCACACTTGCTGTCCCTGCCTGGAGGAGTCGATGCCAACCGGCTGTTCTACCTGGCCCTTCCACCCACTGTATACCATGACGTCACTAAGAACATTAGGCACCACTGTATGAGCACCAAGTAAGAAGCCGTGAGACTTCACTTGCTTAGTATTAGGTGAAAAATCTAATTTGCAAGTTTAGTCAATGAAAGAAAACATTTTGTCCCTTACTGATCATTGATTAATGTGGCTTACAGGTAATAGAAGCTTCTAAATGTCCAGTTAACATACCTGCATTACTTGCTTGCTTTATTTACTATATTTGTGAAGCTATTTCAAATGGCCTTGCTTATGTTGTTTCTGCAAATGTACGACATGCTGTTATGTATCAAAATAAGTAGAAGTTCTTTGCATAGCTTGAAACAGCAATAATGTCATGCTGAATCCTGCTAAGGATAAAACCAGTACCCTTTTTCACAATGTGGTTTGATCCTGAGTTTCTAGACAGTTCAGCTTGGAAAACATTTAACTAGCAATAAACTTTGATTTTTCTTTAAGAAATTATATTTGATTCACAGGGGATGGAATAGAGTGATCGTAGAGAAGCCATTTGGGCGTGACCTGCAGAGTTCAGAGGAGCTGTCTAATCACCTCTCCTCTCTCTTTACTGAAGATCAGATCTACCGCATTGACCATTATCTTGGCAAGGAGATGGTGCAGAACCTTATGGTCGTAAGGTAATCAGCCTCACCTCGCTCCCCGTTTTACTAATTTTGAGCAGCTTCCTTTTTTTCTTTTATTTTTTCTCCTATTTGTCTCTTTGCCTATATTAGTCAAACATCTATTAAAATCAGCATTCACTTCCTGTTGTAATGCATTCTCCAGCAGCTTTTGTGCTTCCTCCTCATCTCTTCTGCCTTTCAGTGGGTGTCAAACACAACTGTTTCTGCATAATTTCTGTGTAAACACCATTAAAAAAGCTCTTGTCCAGTAGTTGGACAAGATTAATGGGAGATGGTCTGTGCATCACTAGATTATGTTTCTCCCTTCCAGATTTGGAAACAGGATATTTGGGCCTTTATGGAACCGGGATAGCGTGGCCTGTGTTGTGTTGACCTTCAAAGAGCCCTTCGGAACCCAGGGCAGAGGTGGATACTTTGATGACTTTGGCATCATCCGGTAAGCACAACTGCATTCACATTTTTAGATATAAGTGCAATCCAACAGAGTAGCTCTCAAACCCACAATGTTTCACATTTTCTTATGTTCTTCATGCCTTAAACTAAAATTCAAAGTGTTCTTATGCTACAGTATGTAGAAAAAAGGATCCTCAACAAGGCTGGAATTATCTTGATCATAAATCAAGTTTTGTGGCTATTAATACGATTGCTTTCAGTTGCATTGTATGCTAATTGATTGCACTCTTCCCCTAATGTCTAGTGATGTCATGCAAAATCACCTACTACAGATGCTGTGTCTAGTTGCCATGGAAAAACCTGCCTCCACCAGCTCTGATGATGTGAGAGATGAGAAGGTAAGCAGTCTGCCAGGAAATTTAGTTAAGCCCAGCCATGCTAAACTAGTCCATGGGCACTTCTCAAATTTCTCTGAGGGATCTGTAGTGGCCATAGAAACACCTGACAGTTTGCTTTTGGATGACACTTTATTTGATTTCTATAATTGATTCAAGATGTCATTAATTCCACAAAGACACTTGACAGTACTACTTCTCTGATGCAGTTCTACTTCTTCCAATTAACCCCTTGATTTTGTTAATAATAACTTGAATCCTTTTTTTTTTTTTTTTTTTTTATAAACATGAACATTAATAGTGCTTATAAATTCACTTTTAAACAACTGCTATTAAATGGTAGTGCTATTAAAATGCTATTAAATGTAGTGTTAAGGATGATTAAATTTAGTTGGCACAAAATTAGTTGGCACAAAAACTGATGGTAGTTTATTGTGGTGGTGCTTGAAGAGCCCTCTTAAGGTTAACTGATAAACACCATATAGGTTAAGACTTGGTTGATGGTATTTCTATGATATCCTCTCTAAGTTGCTTTAAATTTAAAACAGATTTTTTTTTCCCCTCTTGTGAAAAACCTTAAGTAGAATATACAGCTTCCTTGACAGTACTATTGATGAAATGTGCTTATCTCTCCCATTTCATCATTCCTTTGTCACCCCCTGCAGGTGAAGGTGCTAAAATGCATTGCTCCAGTTTCTCTCTCAGATGTAGTTTTGGGACAGTATGTAGGGGACCCAGAAGGGGAAGGAGAAGCTAAATTGGGCTACCTAGATGACCCTACTGTTCCTAAAGGTTCTACACAAGCTACATTTGCCACAGCAGTTCTCTATGTGAGGAATGAACGCTGGGATGGTTAGTTTGTTCCTTTTGTTTCATTTGAATTCATTCCAGTTTTTCCAAGTTGGCAAAGAGCGTTTGCTCTGCAGGAAAATGTGTTAAAATGGAACTTTATCCTAACTGAAGCTGTCAAACAGCCAACTATAAGAAATTTCAATTCAACATGTATATAAATGTGTTGTCATTAAAGTGGTTTCTTTCCTTCCTCCAGGGGTTCCTTTCATCTTGAGGTGTGGAAAGGCACTAAATGAGCGGAAGGCAGAGGTGCGTTTGCAGTTCACAGATGTGCCAGGAGACATCTTTAATGGGCAGTGCCGGAGAAACGAACTGGTGGTGCGTGTGCAGCCTAACGAAGCCATTTATGCAAAGATGATGAGCAAAAAACCTGGAGTATATTTTAGCCCTGAGGAAACAGAGCTGGACCTAACCTACCACAGCAGATACAGGGTAAGTGTGTTGTTTTTCTCTTTAAATTTTAAAGATGGATAATACCAGTACCATTTAGGACTCAATTAAGCTTCAGTAAATTCTTTTGTTTAATTAGGTAATAAGATAATGGGGAGGGAAACTGTCTCGGCATGAGATTTTTCTGTTTACATTACCTACACTACCAATAATCTAATTGGTATAAATAAAAGCATTATCTGTCCACAGGATGTTAAGCTTCCCGATGCATATGAGCGTCTTATTCTGGATGTTTTTTGTGGCAGTCAGATGCATTTTGTGCGCAGGTAAAGCTAATGCTTCTTCTGCATTGTTTTAAATAGCTGTGAGATTAGTAATAGTAGGTGGCTTAATTTGCTACATAATATACAGTTAATACTAAAAGTTTGAAAATTGTTTGTTTTATTTGTTAAAGTGATGAACTGAGGGAGGCCTGGAGGATCTTCACACCAATTCTTCATCAGATAGAGAAGGAGAAGATACCACCTATTAAGTATAAATATGGAAGGTAAGTCAAACTTCTCAGCTTACTGCTTATAAGACTATTTTAAAGTAATAACTGTTCTGATTTATATTTAATTTCATTGCTAAGTAATTATAACTACATCTAAATAACATTTCAGTTATAGACTTACAAATATTTATTTGAGGCTAAAAGTGATATCGCCTTTAATTACCAAAAGACTTGTAGTAACTCGTCAATATATTTTTGAAAGCGCCACTGAGAGGAAACATATATATGTATGTACTTGCTCATCAGTCTCTTGAGAATTTTGGTTGATCCTAGACCATTCTTCCATGAACTGTGTGCACATCAAGTTCTCATGTGCTTATTTCAGTTTTATCTCTCTTTACAAATTTTTTCCCTGTACTATTAGCCGAGGCCCTCCAGAAGCAGATGAATTGGTGCAGAAAGTGGGTTTCCGATATGAGGGAACTTACAAATGGGTCAATCCCCACAGACTTTGAAAGAAGAGGGAAACGGAGGCTGCAGAGGACAGCGAATTCACACTTGCAAGTGTCTTTTAATGTGTATGAGAGTTTTAAGACAAACAAGGCATCTTGCACCAAAGAGCAAAAGAAAGCATGGTTGACAACCACATATGTTGTAGTTTAACTATTAGGCTAGGCATATATTTAGAAGATGTTGGATTTTTTTTTTTAAAACACAGATTCTAAAAGAGACAAGTTGGTAATGATTACATTATTTTTTTCACCCATTAATAAGTCACTGCATTTATAAGCAGGAATTTGTCTGCATTACTTGATGCCTGCGTTCTAATGTTCTCTATCATTCCTAACGAGCTGATGTACTCAGTTGTCATTCCTTCAGTGCTATTTATATTTTATCTGGGGATAAAAAATTTTGGTCCATAAAACTTTTAATGGTTGTATGCATTCTAATGAAGGCAAACTCACTTAAAATTTTTGAAAAAATCTCTTTGAATTTCCATAGATTATTTATTTTATTATTTTCAAAATCATTATTTTCAAAATTAAATTATATTAATGAACTAATGAATGTAGGTTTCTGGTGTCAAATTGCATCGCTCAGCCTCACAACTGTCATAGTGAACAGACTTTTTTCCACCCCATTTACAGTCTACAGTTGTGTGTGTGTGTGATTTCCCCCCCCCCCCAATACTACTGTTCTACACCAAATTCCATTAAAAATCATTCATATGTTTTTCTCCATTTCATAGATACGCAAACATAGCGTTTAGAATATTCATGCATATTTTAAAAAGCAGTATTGCTTTTTTCAAGGTATAGTAACTTGCTACTGAAGAATATCATGTGTCCCTTATGTTTAAATGTACTAACATTTACATCTGCTAATGAGCATTAATACTGAAGTTCATGCCCGCCCGACCACCCTCCCTCCCTCCCTCTCTTACGCAAGTGTGATTAACACAAGCATTAAAGCCCTCTGTTACAACTCAGAAATTGCACATATATCACAACTTATCCTTTAGCCTATATGCTATTTTGTTGAGTTTCTAGAAGAGATAGAAGTGGTGTTTATTGAGTAAAACAAAAACTTTAAATTACTCTACTTGAAAATAATTTTTTTCCCCATTTGGTTCTGAAATGTGTAGATTTTCCACTCCTACAGTACTGGCCAAATTGAACTTTTCTATTACTTGGATAAATATTTTCTCAATAAAGTTTAGCATTGATGAATTATATAAATGTTTGCTTATTTCCTTTAAGAAATTCACCTGTGGATGACACGATTGGATCTGGATCAACTTGGTAATGATAAAATATTATACAGCAATGGGGGGAGAGGTCCAGGGGCTAATTTCTGAAATGAGGGTTTCTGAGTTAGCCAGATAAGAGCCCACAGAGGAGCGTTTAGAGTGTCTGCTGCTCTGTGTAAAGGGTGGTGGTGGTCTAGTGGTAGGGTACTTGCCTATGGACCTATGGCTAAAGAGGTCCCAGGTTCAAATCCCACCTCCAGCACTAGCCCTCCCCCCGGTGTCCCTGAGCAAGACCCTTAACCCTGAGTTGCTCCTGGGGGGACTATCTGTAATTAGGAACTGGAAGTCGCTCTGGATAAGAGCGTCTGCTAAATGTCATAAATGTTCCTTGCAATATCTGTTTTCAGCTGTATGTGCATAATGGAGAGTGAATCACATTCCTTGGTGGTTTGCCTCAATGCTGTCTCAATCACTATATGCAACTAGCCTTTTATTTTTCTGAATTCAGATCCATCAGTCTGTACCATTCTCTGGAATAAGTCAGAATGAGTATGTGTATGAAAGTGACTATTCTTGTCATTGTGAGTGCACAGCACAGCACAGTGAACCACAAAATTACACCTCTGCATTTTACCCATACACACACACATTGGAGCTATTGAAAGCACCCAGGTATCTGAGACAGGGATGGTACCTTGCTCAAGGCCAACTCCCTAACCACTTAGCCACCACTGCCCCAATGAAAAAATGTACCATTCCTGGAAATACTGCAATACCAAGTCAATACAAAAATCTATTTAATTTGCTGTCCTCATATAGAAGACATATCAGATATTAAACTGGTAAGAACAGATACTACACTTGATCTTAGCCAAAAGGCCATGAAGTGATGTGTGTGTGTGTGTGTAGTGCCAAATGTAACTCACAATTTCACCTATATATTGTATTTATGTTAATGGATGCAGTTCGATCTTCTGCTGAAGGCTGAGCCCTTTGCTAAGTATTAAGTAAAAGCAGGCATAAAATGAGTAGGGCAGACAACTGACATTGCATATGTTACAGTAGCTTTAAGAAAGAGTTTAACTTCACTATTCTTACTAGTACACTGTGCTTACTAACCTGTACTTCAGTGCATTTTCTGAGGTTTGGTTAGAGAAGCTCTGACTTGGATCCGATCCAGTTAACTTCAGACGTACCAAATGTTGAAAATTTCACCAGGGGCTTTACAGGCAGCAGGTCTTTTGGCTTTGATACACGGATTTTCTTATGCTCTGCCAGAAGCAGTGGCATATGGCTCACTAGTTGAGCTACCTGGAGCATATGGCTAAGCTTATCTTCAGACAGGACTAATGTACCCCTTAAGCCAAAGAAGAGCAAGGCCTCTAATGATGAGTCACTTATATATATATATATATAAAATGTGTGTGTATGTATGTATGTATGTATGTATGTGTGTGACCTTTTCTCATTTGCCATAAAAATAAAGTTTTATTTGGTTGCTTTAGAGTTGGTTAATTTAACCTAGCCACTAGAGTTGCACAAGCAAGTGTGTTTTTCTTGCTGGTCCCAAGCCCGGATAAATGGGGAGAGTTATGTCAGGAAGGTCCCGGGGGACTTGCCAGGGGAGAGAGAGTGGTGATTGGTGCAGATTTTAATGTACATGTACAGTGCAAAAGTTTTAGGCAGGTGTGAAAAAATGCTGTAAACAAAGAATGCTTTCAATAATGGAAGTGTTAATCATTTATTTTCATCAGTCAACAAAATGCAGTGAATGAACAAAAGAGAAATCTAAATCAAATCAACATTTGGTGTGACCACCCTTTGCCTTCAAAATAGCATCAGTTCTTCTAGGTACACTTGCACACAGTTTTTGAAGGAACTCGGCTGGTAGGTTGTTCCAAACATGACTGTGTTTCAACCTACGTGTGACATTGATGATCATTAGCACCTGTTTGGTAAAATTGGTTGATCATACAACTGACTATAATTCTATGAAATCCCTGACTTTGTGCAAGTGTACCTATAAGAATTAATGGTGGTTTGAAGGCAAAAGGTAGTAACACCAAAAATTTATTTGATTTAGATTTCTCTTTTGTTCGCTTTGCATTTTGTAAATTGATCAAATTAAACAGTCATTATTTATATTTCTGAAAGCATTCTTTGTTTACAGCATTTTTTCCACACCTGCCTAAAACTTTTGCACTGTACTGTAGGTGAAGGGTAGGTATGGTGTTGAGAAGAGGAATGCTGAAGGCCAAAAAGGATGGAAATTACTACAGTTAATACTCATTTTAAGAAGAAGGAGGAGCACAGGGTGATGTATAAGAGTGGAGGAAGATGCATAAGGGTAGATTATATCCTTTGCAGAAGGGTCAGTCTGAAGGAGACTGGGGACTGCAAAGTAGTGACAGGGGAGAGTGTAGCTTAAAGATCCTCCTGACCACTCTCTCCAACCTGGAGATTGCTGGTACAGCCTGGCAGTGGTTCTCCTCATACCTACAGGTTCGACAGTACCAAGTGTCATGGCAGGGCCATCGGTCCACTCCACGAAATTTGACAACTGGCTTTCCCAAGGATCTGTCCTCGGTCCCCTTCTAATTTCTCTATATACTGGCTCGCTGGAGAAGGTCATACTCTCTCATGGCTTCTTCATTCTTAGCAGATGACACCCAACTCATCCTCTCTTTTCCCTCCTACAATCAACAGGTTTCTACCCAAATCTTTAACTGCCTGGCTGACATCTCTGCATGGATGACAGCTCCCCACCTCAGGCTCAACCCTAACAAGACTGAGCATCCATCCACTGGAAGGCCATCAAACACTGCGACAGGACCTTTACATCTTCCCATCTAGACGCTTCTTGTCCCATCTAGAACTGCTAGGATTCTTGGTGTCACTTTCGACAATGAGCTCTCCCTCTCCTCTCATGTTCTTAATCTTTCTAGGTCCTGCTGACACCTTCTCTTCAACATTAGAAGAATCCATCCTTTCCTCACCACCCAGGCCACCCATCTACTGCTGTCCCTGGTCATCTCGAAACTGGACTACTTCAACTCTCTTCTGGCAGGTCTTCCACTGAAGGCAACAAGACCACTACAACTGATTCAAAATGGCACTGAAAGACTCGTCTTCATCCATCCCAAGTTCTCTTCTTCTACTCATTTGCTGTGGGACTTACACTGGCTCCCAGTGGCTGCTCGGATCAGGTTTAAAACTTTAACTCTTGCTTACAAGGCTACTAACAGCCTTGCACCATCTTACTTTACTGCTCTTATCAAACACCGCGTCTCTTCTCGTCCTCTCAGACCATCAAGCACTGCTCGTCTTGAACACCCGCCGTGGAAAAAAATAAATAAATAAGGAAGACATGCATCAAGACTCTTCTCAGTTCTGACCCCTCAGTGGTGGAATGAACTCCCCCTGATGGTCAGAAGTGCTGAGTCCCTTGCTGTCTTCTAACGTCGATTAAAGACCCACCTGTTCATGGAATTTCTCAGGAAATCTTCCCAAACCATCTACTCTCCTACCTCTGCTCTTTCTTTTCCTTAAACCTCTACTCTCTTTCCTGTCTTTATTTATTTTTTTTTTTTTAAATGTAGGTGAATATATTTGTCACAAGGGCACTTAGTTTGTTGCTTAGGTTGTAATAACTAATCAGCTGTTGCTGATCTGAGCTGGTTACCAAGATGATGATGATGTAATGTGGAAACAAAGCACTGTTGTAAGTCGCTCTGGATAAGAGCGTCTGCTAAATGCTGCAAATGTAAGAAATGGAGACGATTAATCCGCTGTGGTGACCCCTAAACTAGAGCAGCCGAAAGAAAAACAAGACGATTTGGTTAATTTAATTTATTCCTTTTTGTTTGCTTATTTTAATTAATGTTGTTTCCCATACAACACTGGTTATTATATGAATAACAAAGAAAACAACGAACAGTTCAAGTTATGAAACAGTTCGAGTTATGGCCGTTTTTGCTATATATATATATATATATATATATAAAATGTTGATGTCTGTGAGCTAAATCATTATACTGAATCTTTAGAAATGTGTGTGTGTACAATTGAAAAGGTATATTTTTATAATTTATTTTGCTTTTTTTCTTTTTAAATAGAACCGCGGTTAAATCAAGAACCATTATACATTTTATTTTGAAACGGAAAGGAGTTTACGTGTCTTCCGGGCTTTGGGCAACATGGTTGAGGAGCTGTAGCTTGTGCTGCTTTCCGCTAACCTGTTTAGTCTTACCGCAGCTGTGATAAAGTGTAATTAGTAGCGGGACAGTCAACAACGGTCAGAATGAATATCCGCAATGCTCGGGTGAGTTAAGAGTGTTTGGTTTAAACCGCCGCCTCTGTCGGACTTATTAGCCATGTCGTTAGCGTGTCGCACAGCTCGAGGCTCTTCATCTACAATTCACCGGCGCCCTGACTGGATGCTTCCTCATCACCTGCTCTCGCCTCCAGCTTAAAACATGATTAAACATGATAATGTTTAATATTAGTCTATTTTAAATGAGACAATGTTGCTACAATTGACTATTCGCACGTACCCGTTTAAGATTTAAGATAGTGGTTAGCATGTAAGTGGAAAGTGCTAAGGCTGTGAAATATCAGCAGGTTAGACCTTTCAGTCTCCACTTTGCGTCCAGTAATTAATGAAATAGCCTTGTGCTTGTGTGTGACCAAAGTGTTAGCTTTCTTTGTTCTGCTTGCATAATACTTGTGTCCCTCTGTTGTAGCCTGAAGATTTGATGAACATGCAGCACTGCAACCTGCTGTGTCTTCCAGAAAACTATCAGATGAAATACTACTTTTACCATGGACTGTCTTGGCCTCAGGTCAGCTCTAAACCCCTGTAGGGATTTCATTTTTATTCTAGACTGTGGTGACATGATTGCTGTGACTGAAATTTTTGGTTGCTGTTGGTTTTCTCAGCTTTCATACATAGCCGAGGATGAGAATGGCAAGATTGTTGGATATGTACTGGCCAAAATGTAAGCTCAAAAAAGGTCTTAGATTGCTGTGCTCAGAGAAGCAAATTTATCTGACAATCTTTGAAGTTGTGCAACTTGAAAATGCGAATTATTTCACACTGCAGGGAGGAGGATCCTGATGATGTACCTCACGGACATATTACTTCACTAGTGAGTAGTTATAACCTACTTTTAGCTGTCTTTTATTTGTTTGTGGTCTTCATTGTGTACTAATCTTTGCTTATATACAGGCAGTTAAGCGGTCGCACAGACGACTTGGTCTGGCTCAGAAATTAATGGATCAAGCCAGCCGAGCAATGATTGAGAACTTCAATGCAAAATATGTCTCATTACATGTTAGAAAGAGGTACTGTCTCTACAGTACACACTTTTTTTTCTGTCTAGTTTACCAGATGCCATGTGTACAATATATTCTTATTGCTAATCTTCTGTTTTGCTCTGCAGCAATCGGGCAGCCCTGCACTTGTACTCCAACACACTTAAATTTCAGTGAGTATCAATTACCATGCCTGTGGCTTAAATGTTCTTTGATTTATTTGTATTTTTTTTCATGTTTGTCATAAATGCTGCTGTAATTGATATTTCCTAGAATAAGTGAAGTAGAACCCAAATACTATGCAGATGGGGAGGATGCTTATGCCATGAAGAGAAATCTTACACAAATGGCAGACGAGGTACCTATTTTTAAAGAGTTTTTGCTCAGTTATCCATTACATGTTTGATATGTTAATTACTTTTATACACAAACTGTTGATTTTCCCAAGTTCTTTGAGCTTAAGGGTGTTCTATGACTTTTTTTTGGGAGTAAAATGTGTAGTAAAGCCTAAAAATATATAGTTTCATAGCATTTGTCTAGAGTTTCTTGATATCATTAAATTTTTAGTTTCTACTCCCAGTTGTTTGTTCCTGCAAAAGACAAAAACTGTCAGCATGAAAGACATTAGTCACTCTGTTTGCTGTAAGATGTTGGAGTCTTTTTTTTTAAAATTTTTTTTTAATTTTATTTATTTATTTATTCTTGGTGCACATTAGAACTCACTCTCTAAAGAGCATCTGAACTGCAAGTGTACTTGAGCGTCATTACATCCAGCATATAGCTAATCATGTATAGTACTATTAAGAGTTAGTGGTGTGGCCAAAGTATAACATGTAATACTTTTTCAAGGCTATTTTAGATTCAATCAGTTGGGCCAGACAAAAAAGTTCTGTCATATGTATTGTTAAATTACATTAAATATCCTTTTATGGTATGTAAATATTTGATTCATAAAACATTGAATTAACAATTTAATTCACTTTAGAATTTTAGAATTATTTGATAATTTAGAAATGTATTATTTACTACAACCCATAATTTAAAAGCTACTGAAGGATTTATACATGCTAAACTATACTGTCTTTAAATATATCCTGCAGAATGGGCTTACTTAAACAGGGTTGGGGTCTCCCGTTCTGGTTTTGGATTTATCATCAAACCCACTACTTATTTTTGCTCAGTGCAGGAAATCTGTGCAAAAAAGTGTATTAGAGAAGGATCTATAGACCTTACTTATAACTTCTGCATATTACTAGATATTGTATTCCTGACCCAAATATTTCGAACTAATTTTGTCTATAACTATCAAGTCAATCATCACTGTCATTTTTGTAATCTATAGTGACACTAATGTAGGCCTCATTTTATTATATTATCATGTTAACACAAAGTGGCTTTGATATGTAGCTGCAGAAGCCAGGTGTGCGTTTATGGGGTTCAGAGGCTCCGCCGTCACAAGTCCCTGCAGTCACAGGACTGGTGGAGAAGATGACCTTGCAAGATGGAGAGAAGGAAGGTGATGGAGATAGTGGTGGGGAAAGCAAAGAGATGAGTGAAGTCAGCGAGGCAACTGAGAGCACAGATGTCAAAGACTCCTCCTCTGATTCTTAAATGTCACCTTTTAAGAATAAAAAAAAAAAACTTGAGTCCTTTTTCTCAAAATTAGGTTTTTTTTATTGGATAACAGTGTATTTTGATAATTTTATCAACATACAAGAAAGCTGCCTTGCCAGAAGGGCTCCTGACTTTGGGAATATTTGTAACACAGAATTACGTGAATAAAAATGTACACTATCATTTGTTGCTTGTTTTTGTCATAGACTGGTGTTTTTAGATCAACAGTTGAGTTAGGCTTATAATGTGAAACCAACCCTGAAAACAGGGTCCCAGTGATAGTGTTGACGTTCAGGACATTCATGACACTGTTGAAGTTGCAAGTATTTGTTGAAGCCTTTACTTTTCATTGTTTTACAGTGATCATTAAAGTCAATCATTTACATGAGTAAATGGATAGTGTCTGAACAATATTTTGTCTTTTTCAGCCCAGTTGGAGGCAGCAGAGTGTCAGTTCTATCCATTTAAAAAGAAAAAAGTAATTACATTTTTTTTAATATAAAGTTTTTTTGAGGCATAGAATTTGCTGTTGGAGTACACTAGCCTGGTTGTTAAAAAAATTTATATTAGCATACAGAGGACATGCAGCCAAATTGTTACCTTTTATTAACTCCCAAGTTGTCCGTGAAGAGCTTTTAAAAATTTTTTTTAAATAAAAATGTAAAGAATTAATACAGTAAATAAACAGTGGTATTGATTTATATTATTTTACATTTTGTTTATTTGGCTGTGTATATGACAAGAAGTACAGTAAGGGTTATAGACGAGTAATATAAAAAGGTAAGAAATATAAAGGCAATTTTTGTCCTAACGTGTTAAATCAATGCATTTTTATCATTTTGAAGACTGTTTTCAGCAGACAGAGATCTGTGATCAGTACACTGTATCTATAGCCATCTTTTTACCACTAACCTTAGTGAAAAAACCTATACATGGTTGCTACTGAATGTCTGTGGGGCATTCATTGATGGACCTGGCCTCCATCTGGAAATCAGAGCAGACCTAAACAGCTGTATGCCATTTCCTAAGACCACTGAAGAACCATTTATTGTCCATCAGAAAACACTCTCTCCTCAGAAAAGACTGGTTTCTCTTGATTCCAGAACTTTGGGAAGCGGTACCTGGTGATGAAATGGTGAATTCCAAATTAATACAGCAAATGACTAGTATAATGTATTTTCTTCAGTACAATCAGAATTTCAGCAAAATCTTTATATAAATGTTGTTCTGATATACACTGTTGAGTTTTAATTTAAAACAACACTTCAATGTTCTATAATATCAAATATGAATTCAAAATATTGTTTATAATCACATTTTCAACTCAAGCTATAATTAATTAGGCTCTCATTTCAAACATATTTACACATACTTAAAATTGTAAGAAGTGAATTATTAGACGTTTATAAATTAGATCATATTTTTATTGCATAAGGCGACCCATTCCCTTACATTTTACATGTCTTTTTGTAGGTTCTTATTTGGAGTGTTGCATATAGAGCATAATATTGAAAATTTTTTCTCAGTAAATATATTTCATATGGGGCATTTGCATTTCATTGACATGAAATTTATGAATGACATATAGGGATTAAGTATTGAACACACGAAGAAAACACTTGAAGAAAAGGCAGTGCCATGCCATGAAATGAGCTGAATTCTGTCAGTAATGAGAAAGCGATCCTGACCCCATCATTGCAAATTTATATCAGCTAGTTTAGTCGTGCCTGAAGGTCTATAAAAAGGGTTCTCATTACGAAGATAGCACACAAGGAGTATCGTATGATGGGTAAACACGTGGAGGTGGTTTAGTGGTAGGGTATTTGCCTATAGACCTTTGGCTCAAGAGGTCCTAGGTTTGAATCCCACCTCCCTTAGCAAGACACTTAACCCTGAGTTACTCCCTGTAATTAGGGCATGGAAGTCACTCTGGATAAGAGCATCTGCTAAATGCCACAAATGTAAAAGCAAAGAACTCTCTAAAGACCTTCACAACCTTATTGTTGCAAAACATACGGATGGCATTGGTTAGACATATTTATATGCTCCTTAATGTTTCACTAAGCACTGTCAGGGCCATAATCCAAAAGTGGAAAGAATCATTTCAGCATAAACTGGCCATGACCTGATGTTTCTTGCAAGTTTTCTAACAGAGGAGTCAAAAGAATCAGAAGAGTTGTCCAAGGGCCAAGGACCACTTACGGCATGGGTGTCGAACTCCAGTCCTGAAGGGCTCCAGCACATTTTGGTGATTAGTGGTGGGTGTAGTGAGTGTGTTTGGGTGGCGGTGGTCTAGTGGTAGGGTACTTGCCTCTGGATCAAGAGATCCCTGGTTTGAATCCCACCTCTAGCACTTTTATGTGATTATAACCATACTACATAACCTGGTTACACAAGTCAAGGAAATACTGGAAGAATATAGTGGTTAGGGACTAGTTGGTTCAAACCCCATACCAGTAGGTTGCCCTGAGATACCCTTGAGCATGGTACAATCCCCACTGCTCCCTGTGCACTTGAGCATGGTACAATCCCCTACTGCTCCCTGTGCACTTTAACTAGCTGCCTGCTGTGTGTGTGTGTATGTGTGTGTGGGTGAAATGCAAAGGAACCATTTTGTAGTGGTTCATTGTGTGTGTTTCACAATGACAAATAGTCACCTTCCCTTCACTTCATAGAAGAGACCTTTGAAGATTTGAAGTTTGTGTGGAAGATTAGGTCAAAATCAAACCTGAGCAATGCCTGTGACTAGTTTCTCCATACAGGAGGCATTTTGAAGCTGTCATTTCCAACAAAGGTTTCTCTGTATTAAATAAATAATAGTATTAGTATAGTATTAAATAAATTTCATCATACATGTTCAATACATGTTAATTCCCTGTGTTAATTAATTCCCACTTTCCTACACATTATTTATGGACTTATTTGTTTTGATTTCTTTGTATGTGTGTATTACTTGAGTTGTGACCAACATCTGGTATAAGTTTCATGTCAATAGCCCCATTAGAAATATATTTACAGAGGAAAAATGTTGGTGTGTTTAATACTTATTTTCCCCACTGTAGCTCCTTGAAAGAAATGCTGAGCTACACTGAAAAGCTTTAATTGCACTTACTGATTTTAGATAGGCCACATTACTCTGACGAATCTCACTGAGGAGCAGGTCCCTTGGTGTTAACTCCACTTTGGGGGGCTGCCTCCTTCGAGGAACTGGTTTCAGAGTTTTTATTAAGTCTTTCAGGTTGGCTTTGTCATCACCTGGTCCCTCATTCACTGTACTTTTCTGTTTAGGAGTGCTGCGTAGCTGAATGTTAACCCTTCCTTCCCTTGTTTCCTCTCTTGAATTCAACTCCAGCAGTGGATCACGGCGCTTTGGAATCTTCTTAAGCTGAACATCTTTCAGCAGATTTCTTGAAATTGTGTCTGAGGTGAGGGGAGGCTGCCATGGGGGCTGATGTAGCTTCTTTAGTAGGGGAGATGGACTTGACACGGGGGAGGGCTCTGAAGAACCCTGAGGTAAATTTGGAAGCTGATGATTACCCTGCAGAAGTGACATCTCTGGAATACAGCCTCCTAACATCTCAAGCAGACCTGGAGGCAAGTTTAAACTGTTCTCATACATCTCCATGATCTGCTGTTGCTCTTTCATTTGCTGAAGCCTCTGTTCTTCCTTCCTCTGTTGCCGCTGACGATCCAGGTTCCTTGTGAGTAAATTGGTCACAACCATCCTGGGCCCAGGTAGCTCAAAATGGTAACCCAATTTCAGGAGTGTGTTGTTTGCTTTGAGTAGACGTGACACTTCCATCTCTGCATGGTGACCCAACATATGCCTCTGATTGTGAAAGCGGAGTTCTGTCAGAGTCTCATTGAACTGTAAACAGCGCATTATTGCAATAATGCCTTTTCCAGTGACAAAATTTGACTCAATGTTCAGTGTGGTGATGCTTTTGTTCTCTCTGAGCATGTTTGCCAGGGAAAAGGCCACATTTTCATCTGCACCAGTGTTTGCAATGCTAAAGGTTTTCACATGTTTATTCTTCTTGAGGGCTTCAACATAGTCAAGGAGCATTTCTTTGGGAATGTTTTCAATGTTGTTGAGGTTGACCTCAATGACAGTGGGATTGTTTTTACGAACCTTTTCCAGAGTGCTCTCAAGATTTGTCTCATTGCCAGAGGGCCTTGCAGTCATTTTGATCAAGCCTTCACCAAGTGTAAGCTTTGGAATCTTCAGCTTGGATATGACCCTTTCTTCTTTCTCTGGAACCCAATTCTCATAGGCTGATTTTGTATATTCAGTCTGAAGTTGATCTGTTTGTTTCTCCTCCATTAACTTTGATTCTATACCATCTTGCTCTGAGCCTGATCCACAAGGTTCTACCTTCTTCCCTGAAGCAGAAAAATCTGGAGGAGGCTGTAAGATTTCTTGAGAAGAAATAGATGTACTGTTACGATTCTCACCTACTGTTTCCTCGTCATCTTCCACCTCCAAAACTTCTTCTATTACCTCTTCAATCACTTCTTCAATTACTTTGTCACTCTCCCCTCCCTCAATCTCCTCCACTATCTCCTCATACACATATTCTACTCCTCCAGTATTTTCATCCTCTTTTTTGGCTTCTTTTGTAATTTCTTCTTCCATTGTTTTCTATTCACAAAAACATGTAAAACCATAATTTCTCAAGGCATTAGTAGCAAGATGTTCAAATAATACTGAAGGTTCACTAGTAATAGGACGGCCACACTTACCATGTGGATATCATGAAAGTTATATTATTAATATATTCCCTGGGTCTTACCTGACTTGGTAGAAGAGTCGCAGGGACTCTTTCCTCTTCTAGCAAACGCTTAGACTCTCTCTCCCAATACAGATAATCCACTAGAGATCTATGGTCAAATGAACCAGTTGGAGGTTTATCTGTCTGGTCCTTCTGTCTCATTCCTACTGGCACTCTCTCATCAGGGGCAATTACTTCCATCTCATTTTGGAGTTGCTTGAGCTCCTCAGCAGAGAGACCTGCTAGGATTTCATCTTCATCAATCTCTTCTTCATCCTCAGATCCTTCCTTTGTGTTATCTAAAATTAACCAAAAATATAAATGTAAAGAGATAATTTATGATCCATAAAATCCCATGTGTTTTTTTATTTCTTAGTAATACTTAAAAACTTCATTGTACAGTGCTAATTATTAAATAGTTTAATAGCATTTTATAATAGCATTAACATAAATCGTTAAGTTTACTTTTATTAAGCAGGTTGTTATGAGCTATATTTTATTTTATTTGATTAATGTGTCGGGAGCAGGAAAAATAGATTGTGATGGTGTAACCATTGGGTAAGGTCCCCCTCTCGGGTTATTCCCAGTATACAGTATATCTACCAGACGTTATCCAAGAAAAGAGGAGATGGCAACAAGGTGCACTGTTGGAAAAGGCAAGCCAACAGAGGCAGTGTGACGCTATGGGTAATGCTCTGTTGGGAAACCTTGGGTCCTGGCATTCATGTGAATGCTATTTTGACACATACCAACTGCATAAACATTGCTGGACACCAAGTACACCACTTCATGGCAACAATATTGCTTAATGCCAGTGGGCTCTTTTAGCAGGATAACACACCCAGCCACATTGCAAAAAGGAATTATTCAGGAATGGTGTGAGGAACATGACAAAGAGTTGTCCAGGATCTCAATCTAATTGAGCATCTGTGCTGAATGACCAGTTGAGGCCCAAACATACAGGACTTGAGAGAACTTCCGTTTCCTTGTGCAATACCTCAGTACACTTTAAGAGGCTAGAGCTGTTTTGGCAACACAAAGGGGAACAAACACAATATATGGCAGGAGGTTTTAATAATATGGCTAACTTATGTAAGGTGGAAAAAGAGGAAAGGACAGAGATTTGCAAGGTAAATGACAACAAAAGCCCATAACACAGTACCTTGAGTCACTGGTTCATGAGAAGCGTTTTTCTGTCTCATCCCCACTGGCATTCTCTCATCTGGGGCAATGTCTTCCATCTCATTCTGTAGTTGTTTGAGCTCTTCAGTTGAAAGATTTGCCAGAATTTCATCTTCGTCAATCTCCTCTACGGAGTTGTGGTCACTGTGGTTAGACATCTCACTTTTTTTAAAGCAATTTCAAATAGAAAACAGATAACAAGTCAACACAGTAACAGACCTACTGCATGTCTAATATGTGAGTCTGAACTCCAGCTGGGTAAGAGAACCCCTCAGTGTCTTATGTGAGTCTATAATTATCCTCATTTGACAGAGGGGAAGGTATTTATGGTACAGGAGTGGAGATACTAATATATTCTTTTTTCAGGAGGTTGAGTCAGCTGAGTAGTCCATGGTGGTTCAATGAGCTTCAGTTGACTGAGGGGGAGAGAGACAGAAACAGGTGGACATGCCAGTTAAATAGCCTCTGCAACTCAGCCAACAACCGATTCCTAAACACTTTCTCTACCACTCTACCACTATCATCTTACAGATCAGTTTGCACTCCTTTTGAGTTGTGTAAAAATAATTTCTAAATAAATTACACTAAACATAAAGCCAGTAAATCAACCAGTAAATCAAAATCATTGATTAAATAAGTAATGCAGATGAGAGTGGAACCTCACTTGCTAAGAGAATGTGGAAAAAGAACACAGTGGAAAGTTCTGTTTCATGCAAACTGTTTATGGCCAAGCAGGGGTCAATATAAAGGTCACAGAGTGTGCCTTTGTGCACACCCCTTTTTCATTTTATGGAGTTCCGCCTCCAATCCCAAAAAGTTGTATGGAAAGTATATTAATATCTCTGATGTACACAAGGAGACTCTTGGGTAACAGAAAACGGAAAACATTACAGCATGGAAAAACTGCAGAGGTGGTGACAGATTTGTTTAATGTAACAAAAGATTGTTGTCCCAACTGGTTTAATTCAATTAATTACTATGCTTTACATGTTAAGGGTGTCTAGATTTGTTAATTACAGTTTGTGTGCACAGTTTGTTTCACAGTAAAGTTTCTCACAGCACAGTGTCTGTCCCTATGTGTGTAACAATGTAATGTCGTGGGCTGGACATCAATGCAGAGCCGAGAGCTTCGTACTGAAATTTAATAACGAAAATAATGTGCACAGAACTAATAAACTAAACATACTGAAAATATGTGTAAAACATAACATGTGTAAAACATAACATAAGTAAACACAATGATAAGCACACAGAATGACCAGCGCCCTGCTCTGATTCATTTGGGCTTATAACGCCAAACCCGATGAGGCACACCTGGCACCCAGTGCCCAGGTGTGCACAATCAGAGCAGGGCGCCCTCTACCGTCACTGAACCGTCACAGTGTGTAATACCTACATCCGCTCTTGTTCGCTCACAGGGCTTGCAACGTCCAGAAAAAAAACAAAGCTAAACAAAAGGGACCACTGACCAGCCATGTCCAGGGCTGCTCGCAGTGGTGAGGGGTATCCCAACGTCCCAGTCCACTTCTGGTTCCCATGGTCATAAAGACAGCCCTTTGGACCAGGTATAGAGTCCTGACAGACAGTGTTTACATGACTCACATATTTCAAATTCATCCATGATGTGACAGATTCATCTATGACGTGATGCTCGACACATTGTCCAATTCCGGGGTGTTTCCAAACATTCAGATCTGTGAAGGCACCACATGATTTATGAAGGCACCCTACATAAATCCAGTCTATATTGCAGAAGATCCCCACTGGTTTGAGTGCTTTTGGTGGAGGTGTTGGCATAGGGGACAGTAGTGAGGACAGGAAAACAGAGTTCAGCTCATCAGATCCATCACTGCGGTCTGCGTGTCCAACCTGGAACCAATCCTTCAATAGGTGTTCATAACCCAAAGTACTGATTTTCCCCTCGGGGAAGGTGTGGAGGTTTACTACAGTCTTTCTCCTCTGAGTGTTCATGGCAGTCCGTCGTGCCATCAGAGCAGAACTTCAAGGACATGCACTGTTCACTGGTGCATTGAGAATTCTCTTTCGGAGCACAGCCAATCTCATCTGAACTATCAAAGCAGTCTCTTTCAACATCACAGACAACGCTCATAGGAGAGCACCGGCCTATGCTGTCGCCGCAGTGCTGGTGGCAATCCTCTGACCAACAAAAGCAGTTCATTACATCAGAGCAATTTTGAACATGAGGGATTACATCACACACCTGGACACTCTAGGGCAGCGGTAGCCTAGTGGTTAGGGAGTTGGCCCTGGCTCAGAAGATTGTGATTTCGATTCCCTCACTAGTAGGTTGCCCTGAGGTACCCTTGAGCAAGGTACCATCCCCGGCTGCTTTCAATAGCTGCCCCCTGTTGCACGTGTGTATATAGGTGAAACGGAGAGGTTTAATTTTGTTGTGTTGCGCTGTGCTGCGTTTCACAATGACAAGGGTTGTCTCTTTCACACCACTTTCTTGTTGATACACTTCTCACCTTGGGCACACTGACGACATTCCTCATTGCACTGGCTTTCACAAACATCTTCCTCTGTACCCTGCTTGCAGTCTTTATCACACTTGACCTTTGGGGGATGTACAGACCTTCCTCACTACAAGGATTAAAACTTACTGAGCATTTCAAGGTTGAAGTTCCTTCAACGATGCACTCATGGTTGTCTAAGCAGTTTTGTTGGAGTTGTTTGCAAGGCCCTTGTTGCCATCTTCACAGTGACTGCAGTTTTTTTTGTGTGTCATGCATTCTCCTTCCTCAGAATTCTCTTGACCCTGAGCAGTCTCTGAAGCTCTGATCTCCGTGACTGGTGCATAATCAAGAACATTGACACTGCTTACCATCTCGGATACATAATCCAGGCCAAGAACCAGCAAGGCCTCCAAGGCGTGCACATAATTAAGAACAGGAGCCCCACTTTTGGTTTCACTGAGAGAAGCTCCGCATTGACCCCTCAGGGCCTGCAGTGCAACTTTCCTCAACCAGTTACCCTGTTCTTAGTCTGCTGAAGTGTGAGGGAAAACAGAAGTTAGGGTGTTTATGACCTCCTTGTGGCAAGAGTTTGGCTGGTGTTCTGTTGGGCTCTGAGCACCCTTCTCAGAGTTCTAACATAGCTGCTCAGCCTCTGGAATCTTTACCTGCCTCTCCTTTTCTGTCAGACTGTTCCTCAGTTGAGTTGAGATTTCAAGATCTTCACTTCTGAGCACCAGGTCTTCAATTCTGCTTCCATACCTCTGACATGCTCTGTGAGCTTACTGGCCTCTCTCTGGGCTTTTCCCAGTTCAGTCTGAGCAACACTGTTGTCCTCCACCTGCTTCAGTTGTGCCCTGGTCTGATTCAGCTGTTCTTCTATAGTGGCCACTTTAGTCTCCAGCTTCTACTCTTTTAGTTGCATTGCATGTAGTTTATTTCTTCTGTTCATGTGTTTTCTTCAGCCTTTCTCTTCAGACAACAATCACAGCTTGCAGCATTTTCCTCTTTCTCTTTTATGAGTTTACTGATCTCTCCTTGAAGCTCACCTTTGTCTTGAGCCAGAGCTTTTCTTTCTGTTTCCATGGTTTTGATCTCCTTCTGACAAAGAGACAAGAGTCATTTAGTCTCTTCAATTTGAGAAAGCAGATTGGTGATCTTTTCCTTGTGTTTCAGCCTTTCGTTTGTGGCTGAGGTGCTTGCCTGTATCGCTGAGGTGTCTCTATATTTCAGATGCTGGTTGAGCCATGTCAGCAAATCCTTCTGTTGAGTGATCTGAATGTTCATGCAGCTGATCTGTTCATCTCTTTAGTGAAAGTCCATGAGAAGTCCACTGTGCTTCACATTGGCTTGTCTGAGCTTTTCTGATTCAGCCTTTAGGTTCTCCTTGGTACTATTCAAGCTTTCAGTTAACCAAATGATCTTTTCACCCTGGTCTTTACAGTCCTTTTCATATTCTAGATACCCAGCCTGTTTTTCCTCAAGTTCCCTCTTGACTTCAGCCAATTCTTCCTGAAGGGAACGTACTTCAGACTGGTTGCTTTCCTGCAGCTGGTGATTCATGGCTTGGAGGGAGACATTTTCATTTTCCAATCTCTGGCACTTTGCCTCCATTACATGCAATGCATGCGCGTTTCCTGAAGCTTTGTTCCAGTCTTTGAACTTGAAACCGCAGGCCACTGATTATTCCATCTGTAACACTAACCTGGAGCTACTCCATCTCTGCCGGGTTATTGGTACTGGGTTTGGGGGTCGACTCCTTGGTGGCGCTTTCCATGCTGCCAAGGGCCTTCTTGGTCAACCTCCCACGTTGAACGGCGCAGGGGGCATTTTCTGCCGACTTCTTGCTTTCCGTGTCACAAGTGGCCTTCTTTGCCGATGTTCCATTTTCCAGGGCAGAACTGAAGTCTTCCAGCATTGAGTGGCGCAGGGGGCATTTTCTGCCGTCTTCCCGCATTGAATGGCGCAGGGGGCATACACTACCAATGTCCCGCTTTGAATGACGCAGGGGGCATTCTCCGCCATCCTCCCGCTTTCCGGAGAAAAGACACGTGGCTTAGCACATCCAGGTACCACTGTGTCTTCATGGCTATGGAAGCCAGCCTCTGAAGAAGAAACTCGTACCAGTGCCTTGTTCGGGCCCCAAGCTGTTTACGAGCAGCATATCTGACATCAGCTGCGTCAAATGTTGCTCAAGCTCCCCTGCTGTGGCTGCCGGTGTCCGTTGCACCCACTCCTCACCCTCCAGTCGCTCACGGAGGTCTGTAGAAACAACGCATGCTGTCACCCTCGTCTCCCAGGTTTTTATAAGCTGCAGCATCTCCTCGACAGTGCCTGCCATCATCCACAACACCCACTCTTGTTCATTCACAGGGCTTTGCGAAGGGAACTCAAAGGACTGGGACTAAACAGCATCAGGGTATGATGAAAGGCACATGAAGGGATGCACCCATCATACCTAGCACCTACCATACAAGCCTGTGGGGGCAGTCCTATGATCTGGGGTTGCTGCAGTTGGTCAGGTCCAGCATGTGCCCAAATGAATTAGGTCAGCTGACTACCTGAAAATATACTGAATGACCAGGTTATTCCATCAGTGAATTGCTTCTTCCCTGATAGCATGGGCAAATTCCAAGATGACAATGCCAGGATTAATCGGTTCAGGGAGCATGAGACATCATTTTCACACATGGATTGGCCACTACAGAGTCCAGACCTAACCCCACTGAGAATCGTTGGGATGTCCTGGAGAAGAATTTGCGCAGCGGTCCGACTCTCAAGTCAAGTCAAGTCAAGTCAATTTTATTTATTTAGTGCTTTTTATAACTGTTGTTTGCACAAAGCAGCTTTACAGAAACCGTGTCCAAGCCACAGTTTGGTAAACTGAGGGCAACAGAGGCAAGGAAAAACCCCCAAAACGGGAGGAAGAAAACTTGGGAAGAACCAAGGCCGAAAAAGGGGAACCCATCATCCTCTGGAAATAGAGAAAGAAAGAAAGTGCATTTCATAATTAATCAATTAAGAGATGACTTCCAGCAAGCATGAGTCACAATAAAAGAGTCCATAGGTGTCTGTAGTTGGAAGTTCAGGAAACTAAAAGTGATGGCTCTGCCTGAGTGGGTGAAGATTTTGCTAATCTTAGTGGCTGCAGCTCATGCAGATGATCCAGTCTGATGTAGCTAATCTGGAGTTCAGGTCAGGAGAGAAATCTGATGATAGTAGTTTCATCAACTCGGTGGAGTAGCTTTTATGGAGTTCAGGAAACCCTCACGGTGATTGATGGACTTGCTTTCCGGAAATACCTAAGCTGTCCACCATGCAAACCATTAATTTATAGAGTGCAGTACTGTGACCTGCCCTGGATGTTCCAGCAAAAGCCTACATAAACTCCAGTTAGTCCAGAACGCAGCAGCCAGAGTCCTCACTATATCTAGAAAATTTGATCATATTAGCCTGATATTATCTAGACTTTACTGGCTTCCTGTAAAATACTTACAAAGCCCTAAATGGCCTTGCTCCCGAATATCTCTCCAAGCTTATCTCTAGTTATGAACCTTTCATGCTCACTTAGATCACAAGGTGCTGGTTTTCTTAGACTCAATATATTAGTGACTCCAGCAAACTCGTTATTAAAGCCTGACTAGAAGGGACAGATCTGAGGGTTTTACAAACATAAGAGCACTCTGAGACACTGGCATCCCCCCACACCACCCTCAACAAAGCTGAGCGATCGTGTGAGAGTGGTTGGCTGGCAGCACCAACATCCCAATTTACTGTAAATCTCTGTATCTGTGAACGCTAACTGCACCTTTTAACTAATAGGAAAAATAAATTACAAAAAGTCTGACCAAACAAGTAAGTCTTTAGCCTGGGCTTAAATAGCGAGATTGTGACTGAGTCCTGGACAGTAGCTGGAATACTGCTCCAGAGATGGGGGACTTTGAATGAAAATGCTCTTCTCCCTGTTGTTGTTTTCAAAATCCTTTCAAAATCCTTTAAAAACAAAAAAACTGTTAGAAAACCAGCACCTTGTGATCTAAGTGAACGTGAAGGTTCATAACTAGAGATAAGCTTGGATAGCTAATCGGGAGCGAGGCAGTTTAGGGCTTTGTAAGTTAGTAGTGAAATTTTATAGTGAATTTATATGTGGAATTTCACAGGAAGCCAGTGAAGTCTAGATAATATCAGACTAATGTGATCAAATTTTCTAGATCTAGTTAGGACTCTGCTGGGTTTATGGACTAACTGGAGTTACAGTGTACATTAACATTTATTAAAACATTTTCCAACAAGCATCAGTGATCTGACATCTAAATTGACCTAAGAAGCCTTAATGACATTTGTTTAAATAAGCGTTTATAAATGATTGTGTAGGTTGGTGTCCTAAATGGTTAAGTCAACATGGGTTCCATTAAGCTTAATGAATACTGGAATTTGGAGAATTATTTAAACATTGAAATAAAGATAATCTTCTATAAGCTGTGAAGGATTCTTTAAATAACTAGTAATTTTTGTTGAAACTGTGTCACTTGGCAGGTTTTAGGTTTGTAAAAGCAAAAACTGATCACCACTTATCTTGGTACAATGAAAGATTCAAAGGGCCCAGCACTAAAAAGTCCTCAGAGAATATTATTATTATTATTAGTAGTAGTAGTAGTAGTAGTAGTAGAAGTAGTACTTGTAGGAGTACTTTAATAAAGTTAAAATCTTAATTATATGTATTAAAATGTTACAAATAAATTAACAAACATATGCTTTGCTTTTCCATTTTTGGTAAAATGATTCGGGTAGCCCTTATATATTACCTGTTCAAGTCTGTTCATTTCATGGTTCTGTATTGCATACATGTTTTTACAACAGAGAATGCTAAAACCAGAATATTTGACATTACAGTGCATTTTCAGTGTTATTTCACTTAAAAAGTTAATTTTATAGTCATTGAAAATGGAATGAGCAAAACTTTGTATTTATTGTATTTGCCAAATTTTATTATTTGATCAAATTAACTGAATCAGTTGAACTTGGTTTCCCCTCAACCCATCTTCCAGGTGAAGGAGGATGAGGTGAACAGTATTCTTTTATTTATTGTTTTATTATTAACGCTTTTTTTTTTTTTTTTTACAAAGGTGCTTAGGGGGAAATTACTGGCATTTCACAAACTTTAGAGAGATATTGATCGAAATGTAAATTAATGCTGAATGCAGAACAATTACATAGGTTTCCTAGGTTGATGGGAGGTTATTTTATTTTACTTCTTTAAGCATCTCCTAATTTCTAAACTAATTGTTAGCTTCACTTACTTTATTTGTACACTTTGTAGTTTACATTTACAAATTAGTTACCCTATCAGTTAGGATCACAATTAAACAGGTGTTATTTGGATCTCACTCTGCATAATGGTGACATTGTCATGGAGTTGGCATATAAGTGTATGTGTGAGTGTTTTGCACAGAGTGGAAGTCACACAGCAGTTTTACTGGAGTTTCCTAAGCATCTCAGTATTGCTGCTGGACTGAGAATAGTCCAACAAAACAAAAAGTTTAACAAAACAAAAAATATCCAGCCAACAGTGCCCTATGATCAGACAATAACTTTGGTATAAACAAGGACTATAGGATGACTAACACAACAATGGTATTAGACAGAAGTGATAAAAGGACAGGCCCCCATGCTTTACACACTTGTGTAAAGAAGACTCTCATACAAGTACTGATTCAACTTCTTAAGTAAAGAAAAATAGAAAGTACAGCCTCTGTAATGTTCTCAAAGGATATACAAAATTATAAAATAACTATTTGAAAAACATTTCTACCAGCTGTTTGTGAGCAAAGTTAAATCAGCTTCCTGAAATTAATAAATATAAACTTCACTGGTTCTCTCGTCAGTGACATCACATCCAATACATGTCATGGTAAAGTCACCCTTTCTTCTGTCTTTTACATTTTCTATATCTTTTTTGCTGTGACCATGTCATCACCACTTTTCATTGAGCATCAACACCTCCTCCAAGGAGATGGTCCAGAGCACCAAGTTCCTTTGGTGTTCACATAATGGAGAACCTCAGGTGGACACCAGTTCCATCAACAAGATAGCTCAGCAGCGTCTCTACTTCTTGCAGAGGCTAAAAAGAGCCCGCCTTCCTCCACCCATCCTAACCACATTTTACAAAGAAGCCATAGAGAGCATACCTAGCAACTGCATCAGCATCAGCCTGGTATGGCAACTACAGTGTGTCCGGCCACAAATCCCTTCGACACATAGTGACGACATATCATTAGCTTGCCTTCTGTTTAGGACATTTTCACCACTCAATGCATCCGCAAAGCAACCAGCATTGTGGATGACCCCAAACACTCGTCCCACAGACTCTTCTCACTCCTGCTGTCCAGGAAAAGGTTCTGTAGTATACAGGTCTCCATTACCAGGATTGGAAACAGCGTTTTACCTTTGGCAAATAGACTCCTACACCAGAAGTCACATGTCTATGCCCTGCACATATGCCCATATTTAATAGTATGTTTGCACACTCATTTATTATCAATAATAACATTAAGTCCTTGCACTCTGCACTTTATTGATTTGCTGCTAAATACAGTGTTTGCCATACTTTATACAGGACTCACTGTCACTGTGCATCACCTGGCATTCTCCATTCTTCACCATACTCATATGCATTACGCTCTCTGCTCTGTATCAGATTAAGGTACTTTGTTGTGTCATTGTTTTTCAATGTATGTTGTACTGTCTGCACTTGTTTAGTTTTATGGGTTATTGTATGTCATGTTCTATGTCATCTCATGTTCCTGGAGGAATGTTGTTTCAGTTCACTGTGTACTGTATATGTGGTTGAAATGACAATAAAGCCTACTTGACTTGACTTCATTGTCCATTAAGGTAGAATTTGGTCTTGATGTTTTTAAGTGCAGAAATAAAAACGAAATATATTTCCCCTTAAACGCTTTAAACTAAATACTTTAGCCTATTTTGAAAAAAAGAGAAGAAAGTAAAGATATCTGTAAAAAGATATTAACTCCAGCAGCTCTGATGTGGGTGATCCGTTCCTTGCAGCAAACAAATATACCTGCAGTGCTGAGAATGAAAATTTCATCAAAAATCCTCACTAGTGATGCTGTAGGTCTCTGATCACTAATGAACAGTCTACACATGCTAGTTATTTTCTCAAATGATGAACTGTAAGATTGTAAGAAAAACTTAAAGAAAAATTCCAAAAGGGCTTGCCTGTTTTTTTTGTAATTAGTAGTAAGCATTCCATATACACTGACACAAGTTTTGACTACATTGGAAATACATCCCATTAATGTGCCTATAAGCATTCTAAGTTAATAGTGTGATTGTGATGAAACTCACAGCACTACACAGATCTCATGTTGTGATTATCAAAAGAAGAATGGATGCCTGTTTTGCAATGCTTATTGTAGTTACTGCAGAATATTCTAACTTCATCTTAAAACTATTGAATCCTAGACATCGCCCACCTGCCTCACGCCTTATTGAAATCTTTATATACTTTATTTACACACAAATGCCTTCATGGCAATCATGGGTTTAATTCTTTTTCTGACTGGCTTCTTACAGTAATATTTATTTTTTCAGTGAAACTATAAAAATTTTTTCTACACAAACTGTACTAAGTCAGTTTAACTGCACTGTTATTTTTCCTCTTTCATCCAGAATTTGGGTTACTGATCACTTTGTTTGTCTTACGCCTTTGCCAGTAGTTACATTTAGTTGCACATAAAGTAACAACAGATTAACCATTGAAATGTTAAGGTCATATATGTAAAATGTTAATTTTGAAATAATGCTTAAGAAGATAAAGGTGAAAAACTACAAATGTTAGGTTATGTCTAATTCCCAATCCTTTACAAAGTAATAATTCATTCATTTTTATTTGACCTATATATTATATACCTATAATTACCTGTATTATTGCAAACAGGGTAGCTGCAAAAGGAAACCACTGAGGGTTTCTAAGCCTTCAGGTAAGGCCTAATGAATCCTAGGTACCAAATAAAAATGAATCAGTTATTACATTTAAAGAACAGTTTCATCTTTGTTGTTCTGTTTCATTGTTAAGTTTATGTTGGGAGAAAATAATTAAAATGGCAAATATTTTTATCTAGGCAGATGCAGCTGAGTTGTAAGCATTCAAGGAGTTGTAATGAAGGCCTTACCTTCTGAGTAACTAACATAAAAATCAAACCAACCAGTCAGGTTTAGACTTTTAAACGTCAGCAGCATTTTAACAGAAACAATGTAACAGGAAACGTTTGACTTCTGCCTGGTGTTACAAAGGGAAAATAATAGTTACGAAATGCCAGGGCTCATAAAATCACTCACTTGATAGTTTAAATTTGGCACAAACAGCACAAACATGGTATGTCTGCATGTGTTAGGGTTTCTTATTGTTGTAGGTAAAAACAAGATATCCTTTAGCATCCTTACCTCAATATAAACTCATAGAATCTTTCAGCAATCGTTCAGGTTATTTTAGAATCTTAAGAAATGTACATATTTTTAGTTAATGGAGCAGTAGTTAAGACTTCTTGGTATTTGTGATTTTGGCCAAATGAAAGAAGTTTTAAATTAATTAATTTTTCTTCATGCCAAGTCAGACAAAAAACAAGGCAAACCATTTGAGCTGAGTTGAGTCAGTTTAATATATATATGCATTTGAGGTGGGTTGTTTTACGAGTCAAGTAAGTGCCAGTTTTGGCTCAAGCTAATAATTTCTTTAAAATATTACTTAATTAACAAAGTTAAGGTTTTTCACAAGAACAGTGGCCAGTTTAGCTTTATATGAAATGTATTAATAATAAAGTCATTATTATTTTCACAACTCTAACATGTTTCACTTTTAAACAGTATTATCACATTTGTTAAATGCACAAGGCTTAAGACTTGCAGTTTAAGTCAGAATTAATTATTAAATGTGTATTATAATTCATATTTAAATCTAGCTTCTTCTTTGTTGTCCCCATATTGATTTGGCAAGTGTTTTACACTGGATGTGTTTTACTTACTGACTTAACCCTCCTCATTTATTTTGGCTTGGAAATACACTGGCTTGTGCATCCCTAATGACTGGGTTTCATATTTAAATCTAGCCATGTATTTAATTATTTTAGTTATAAGTAAATTGCATTATTTGTGCTTATCGTGATCTGGATAACCTTATTTTTAAAAGAAAACTTGAAAAAAAATGTAAAAAAAAAATTGTGACGTTTATTTAATTGGACTGGCTTTATTTTATATTACCAGCAAGAGGACTTAATGGAAATGGAGAGTAGCTTAAGTGTTCTTTGTGCAAAGGTTTATTGACTGTCTTTACAAAGGTCATTGATTAAAAAAAAACGGCGTACAGCCCATCTCTGGTCAGATTTAATACAAACTGGAAATTGCTTTCAGCTCCTCACATTTCTGTACTGTTATTTATGACTCAATTCATTGACAAATCTAAAAGCACTGTACTGATAAAGCTCAAATCCAATTAAAGGTACATGATGAAGGTGAAACAATAAATATTATATAGATTCAATTTTGTTCTGTGTGAAGGTCACACAGTCTCATTAGATAAAAACAAACACATAAAAATCGCCCTGTGTGCGCTGGGTTGGACGCCAGCACTCCCCCGCGACCCCGTTTGGGACAAGCGGCAGATAATGGATGGATGAATTCATAATTGGTCAAATTGTCTAGCAATTTTGACACAGTGTGAAGCTAGATTGTGTTAAAGATTATAATAAGACTTCTGAAGACTACAGATGTCAATAAAAAAAAAATAAATAAATATATATATATATATATATATATATATATATATATATATATATATATATGGAGGTGTTTGAACATATCATTTGGTTCAACAGACAAAGACAGGTAAACAGTTGTGACCAGAGAAGCCAGTACAACACAAATTAAGAACTTACATGAGACAAAATCATATACATTAGACAGAAACGACATGTTAAAAAACAGAAAAAACATTCTACTTATCTGCCACATAAAAGTGATTTGAGTTCATAGCATACATGCTCACTTCACATTGCATATGCACACACACACACACACACACACACACACAAACACACAAACACACACAAACACACAAACACACACACACACACACACACACACACACACACACAAAAACAGACAGTCACACATATTTTACAGTTAGGCACATTTCAGAAGGGTCCTGATTTAAAGCCAGTGAGAAAAGTCAGGAAACCACCCTTTAGGCTCTAGCAGCTCAGAGCAATGACTTGATATTAGCTTTGATTAAAAGATACAAAAGCAAGCTCATGGCTACAGTTGACATCTTTATATTTGTGATTTCATTGATAGCATACTGAAATGATGTCATCCATGTTTCTTTCTTTCAATTTCAACAGGTTTTTATTTCATTTTAAGGTTAAGAACACAATAAATTAAACAAACAAAAACAAGCAAAATGTCCCATGTTTTGGAGGCATTTGGATGGAACAAATGGCCAACACATTTTGGCTGAAGGGATTTAAGATCCACAGACATGTACAAATTCTCACTGCAGAGCAACTCAAATGTACATTTTTCAACAATTTCCCCCGAGCCAACGCCAGGCCTCACACCTCTGTATCCAAGGTGATGGCATACAGTAGCACACGTGAAAGAAACGAAACTTTGAGCGTGTATCCAAGTGCGATAGAATTAAAGCTGCTTTTTTCATATGAAAATTTAAAAAAGAAGAAAACATAATAAGCACTTTCAAAAGTGCCCTTCATTGTAATAATTACATCAAATATTATATGTGCATTCTTAAGTTAGTGAAACAAAAGATAGATGGATAAAAGAAATCACTATTCAAAGCTTCGCACCTGCACACAAACTGTCAGAAACAAAAGCACTTCATGTAATGTATACAAAGTATACTAGATTATTTTTTGGTATAATGTTCATTACTTAGTGTATGTAATGTCAGTAATATAGAAGCATGTGTGGTAATATCCCTTTCTGACAATAACTAAACCCATGAGCCTCTCCCGAGTTCTCCTTTCACTTCAAATCAAAATACAATTGGAAAATATTGAACAAAAATGCACAGAACTGGCACAATAGAACTGGTCTGAAAAAGCCACATGGCTTACTGTCCACAAAGAAGGCATATCTGAGTTTTGTTACGCTTTCATACAAGAAATAAAAGAGGAAAATGAAAATCACAATAAAGCTTAGCATCCAGCACTTATTAAGAACCATGATAATCATAATAATGATAATAATAATAATAATAACAATATCAATGGCAATAATAAGTATTATCATTTGTTAATCATAGTAAGTGATAAAGCATTTTCCCATTTTCAAATGTTCTGGCACAAACATTGAAAATCTCTCACACATCTCACTCTCTCCTTCTCTGTTGCACACATACACGCAAGCACGCATGCACGCACACACACACACACACACACACACACACACACACACACACACACACACACACACACACACACACACACACACTGTTTTCACTGTTTGTGCCCTTGTAGGAAATATCTAAAGAGGGTAGTAATCTTGCACAGAAGGCTTAATAAATAACCTATCAAACAAAAGAAACTAACAAAGTTCACTTTACAGCATGCTCAGACTTGGATTTCCAACACAAAATCCTTTTACACCTTTCATTGTTTTTCAACCAATATCAATGACAGAAGGAGAAAATAGGCTGAAAGAATGAAAGGAAAAGTAAAAAGTAAACAGAGAAATTGTCGATATCAAACATCTGTGCTGTTCATCAAATAAAAAAACAGATGCATATGTTTCTGATCCCAAGATGTGACATAAGAACAACACATTGTCCGAGGGATAGCGTGGTTTCTCCCTGTCAAATTACGGAGGTTTCAATAGTCCAGAGGCAGAGAGTGACTTCAGTACAGATAAGACTGAGAGGAAGTGTAAAGTACATTTGAGAGAAACAGCCAGAGATTTGAAAAAATAACAATAATCTACAGCAGGAGAATTGTTCTGCTTCATGTTTGCCAAAATGTTTCATCTTCAACAGTACCACCTTTGCCTTCACATGCATTCTACTCATATGCGAATACATACACACTCACACACACTCACACATACATACACACACATAAACACACACCTCTCTTGCTGGATCTTCTCTTTATAAATTAAGCCATTCCCTATAGTGAGTGATCTATGGAATGCAAGTCATACTGGAATATTACATAGGAAAAAAAAGTTATATTCCTATGAAACGGAATATATACCCTAGCAATTTCTCTCTGTAAGAACACTTTGCAACCCCTTTTAGTATGGAAGCAGACCTTTGAGAACAAGAGTGATGAACTGCATAGTGTTCTCTCTATCACTTCCATCCATTGCCTTTCTTTTACCAGCAAATAGACTTGTTCTTACATACACACGATTTAGGAAAACTTAAGTGGCAGAGGAAGAAAAATATTAAAGGCATACATTATAATCAGCAAATTCTGCACAAATATTCATATATAACAGTCATGAGGACACAAATATTTAAAGGTAGGTGCGGTCACCATATTTGTCTATGTAAATTGGAATAAAAATGTAAACCACAGAAACAAGGAATTGATAGGAATCTAGTAAATGTTTGTTAAAGTGCAAGTCTGTGGCAGTTTCTCTTTGCAGAAAACAATGTGCTAAAAAAAACTGCTGAATGTCCTTTGACATATACAACTTTGCAATAGATAAGACAGCACCCACTGGTGACTGCATGGCAAGACCCACTGGTCATATACTTCCTTTCTCTGACCCGTCAGCGTAAACTACTGATTGACAGCAACATCTAAGACACTTTGAATCTCTCTGGTCAGGAAAAATATATATAAAACACCAATGCTCAAATCCATCTTGCCCTGGCAAGGGAAGAAAATGACATGAAGCAAAGGCTGGGCCAGACAGACATAGGGTCATGAAGAGAAGACTACCTGCTCTTCTCTGACATCCCTGCCTCCATCTCTAGTATCTGTGTGGTTGTGACTGTGTGTGTGTGTGTGTGTGTGTGTGTGTGTGTGTGTGTGTGTGTGTGTGTGTGTGTGTGTGTGTGTGTGTGTGTGTGTGTGGCTGGCTCCCTTCACACACATCGATCTGACTGTGGCGCTTCAGAGTGAGCACACACCCCAGCAGAGGGGGAAACAGGCGTTTCAAGATTGGACCGGGCATCCTGGCTTAGAACTATGAGATCCACGTAAAGTCTTTCTCACTGCCTGCCCGGGCCTCGCCTTCCTGGGCTGAATCGCTCTCCTCTTTGCCATCGTCCATGGCTCCGTCGTCACGCTGCGACATCCCTGAGTCTGCTGGCCACTTACTGTTCTCCTCCTCCCCTTCGCCTATTAGCTCTGCCTCTGCCATCATCTCTTCCTCACCGTCAGCCCCGTCATCAGGAAAGCGGTGGTCTCCAGGGAAACGATGGTCACCAGGGTAAAGGAGTTCCTCCTCTGGAGACCCATCCTCACCGTTCTGATCCAGAAGGGACGCCATGCCCCGGCCTGAGCAGTCCGCACACACACCATGACGTCGGGAACCATGCTTGATGCCCACACTGGCAGCCGACATGAAGACACGACTACACACCTTGCACACATACTTCTTGTCTTTACTGTGCACCTTGGTTGTTCCGGGGTCATGGTGGCACAGAGAGAGAAAAGATAAGAGATAAATATAAAAAGATAAGGTAGCTTTCCTGATCTTCTGTTAAAGCTAATTAGGAAACACAAAGGACTTAATTTCATTAGTAAGAACATATTTACATTTACGTTTGCAGCATTTAGCAGACACTCTTATACAGAGCGATTTCAATGTACTAACTTAAGGGACAGTCCCCCTGGAGCAATTCAGGGTAAAGGGTAAAGACAGTCCCCCTGGAGCAATTCAGGGTTAAGGGTCTTGCTAAGGAACCCAACGGTGATAGTGCTAGAGGTGGGATTCGAACCTGTGGCAAATAGGGCATATCCATAGGGCAAATACACTACCACCACCACATATCCGTCAAGCTATAGACTAGGGCAGAATTATAAAGCCAGTTCAATACATTTTTTCAGTGGCTTCAGAACACTAGTAAGAACAGGAATCAATCTACATTTTTGAAAGGTCTACATTTGACAAAGCAAATCATAACATACTGTTAAACAGATTAAAAGGTGGACTAGACAGTTTAAAAAAAGGTTCTAAAGGATCAGATACTTAAATAACCTGTGCTAAAGGTGTTTGACAAGGATCTATTTTGGAGCAACTTTGATTTTGCTTATAAATGAAAAGCCATTTATAGCACTAACATAAACATAAAAAGAAAAATATACTGTTTAAGTTATTCAGAGCGAAACCCAATGCAAAATCTATGATCTTTGAAAATAAAAAGCAAAAATTTGCAGTTTCCTTTACAATTTTTTAGATCACTGATTTTTTAGATCCCTGATCTAGCCAATGACATGCATTTATACAATGTTGCACAAGAATGTGTTACAAATGTTGAGAGACATTGTATGCCTGGGATAGCAAGTACCCCAAAAAAGGACTAAATATATGTTGCTCCAAAAATATTATTTTGTTATATTTTTAATGCAAAGATGACTCACTATCTTAAGCGTAAGATGAGTCAAAGTCCCAATGAGCAAAAGCAGAGCATCAGTCATTCACACAGGTAATCTTCTCAAAATCTTCTTTTTATTCCTATGGGATAATTACCATACCTAAAATATCTAATCTAATCTAATCCATATCTAAAATAGCTATATTATGCATAATATGTCTAACATTTGAAAATAAAACTGTAAAAGAACCTTTGATCTAAAGGATGAAAAATATTATGGAGTCATTGTAAATATGGTTGCATTTATATTATTATTTGTAAATGCAATGGCAAGGGGATTGTCTGTGATATACCTAATGTATAAAAATAAATGTGAAGAAAACAGTAACTCAGGCAACCCAACCCAGTGCATCATTGCTTTCAGAAAGTTAACATTTATTGACTCTGTCAACCAGATACACTCTGTAGAAACTCTGTAGAACAGAGATTTGCTATATGTCATATGCTAGCTGGTATGTATAAAATAAATCCAAGCAGACAATAAGCAACTGAGACACCCTAATTTTCTAGCTGTATTATTAATATATTATTATGATGAGCTCCATCACAATGTTTCTAAACACTTTTCTGAGCAAATAATGGAAATTGTCTGGAGTTTAGATCCCTGATCAACTGCTTGTTTCCCTCCAAAGAGAGCATTGTGTTGTCTATATTCAGCTGGATTTAAATGTGTAATCCCCAACATTTAAATAATGTTACTTGAATGGTTCTTTTTTTCCAATTCAGCTTATGAGATGCCACAGAAGATAAATATTGTGACAGTGATATTTCTGCCCCTCTAATACATTTTTCATTTTATAGAATATTATTTTACTCAGCAAGCAGTCAACAAAAATCATATTTGACTAACAGTCTACCAGATAAAACTACTCAAAAACTGTGCAATAGTCCTGTATGCACATGTATTTGGACCATCTGTTTTATTTTCCTTTCAAAAATACAGTAACTAAAAACCGATTTTCATTCAAGTAAATCTGTCCACGTGAATCTCACTGCTGCCATCTGCTGACCCTCGTATGCCAATTGTTGTTCTTAACTCACCAGTGTGTGCCTCTTCATATGTTCACGGCGGGTGAACTTCTTCCCACAGATTTCGCAGGGGTATGGCCTTTCGCCTGTGTGTGAACGCATGTGCCTCTTTAGGATACACTGGTGCATGGCGGAGAAGCTGCAGTATGGGCACTTGAATTTCTTCCTGATCACTGTGAAGTCATTTACTAAAGAGAAAGAGGAAAGATGGTCAGCGAAGAAGTACACTCCATGAGCAAAAGTGCACCACCATATTACGCAAGGAAGGTCTGGAAATGTGAGTATGATATACACACAGTAAAAAACCTTACCTTCTTGGTTGCACATAAAGATACATATTCTACACTACAAATGTGGGTTACAGTTATTTCTAATAATTAGATCAGGGTAGTTCATCTATTTACCCCAGATGTTGTCAGCACAGTTTTCATGTCCAAGTTTTGCCACCTGATTTAGCTAAATGCTGACATTACACAAAACACAACGTCACCACAATAATTTTAATGTAAAGCACAAACAAAATATTCCATCTACATGCAGTCATAACAGCAGGGATAATAATTACAGTAATAAATAGTAATAAATAGTAGTAGCAAAGTGCTACCTAGTCCCTAAATACATTTACATTTCTGGCATTTTAGCAGATGCTCTTTTCCAGAATTAATTACAGTTCCCGATTACAGAGACAGTCCCCCTGGAACAACTTAGGGTTAAAGGTTTTACTAGACCACCACCACAAGAAGAAGACAGTCATTAGAAGACTTTGTCCTAAACCAAATTCACCAGTATGTTTGTCTTTCTGGATGCAGTTTGAGCAGGTTGTAAAAAAAATGTAAAAATTTTATATTTTTAAAGAAACAACTGAGCTTATTACAGGCCTTTTTGTTATCCTTGCAAAATTTCAATGATCCCCACAAAAAGGGTTTGTAGTACATAGTGATAGATTTTTCACTTAACAGTGCCAAGTAGCTCTTTTCAAATAAGGCATTCGCCTTAAAAAGCAGTTTCAAGTCAAGACAGAGATAAGGCATTATTCTTACACACCACATAATCATGCATCTGTCATATCGAAGCTTGCAACAGCAGAGCTATATGCAAAAGTATCAGCTTTCTGCTTTTTTTAATAACAGTAAACAAATTTGACACCTATTGTCTCTCCAGGTCTTATAGCCCAAATGCTTAAACCATTGTGAGAAATATTAAGGAAGGTCTCTCAGCTAAGCTCACCTTCCCCTAGCTACCAATGCCAGTCCTAAAGGACAGTTTCCCTAGCAACCGCTACAGTACTGAGGCATATTTGGCCACATTGTTGAAAAACTCAAATCCAACAAAGATATAAGTATGGAAGAAAAGCAGCACATTTCTCTGCCACCTCCTGAAAGATGTACGTGACATTGATTCTGTAACCAGCACAATCTGGATTAAGGCAAAGTTGATTTTTGAGGCTTCTTTGCTACAGAGCAAACAGTATACGCATGCTTTGTACTTTTCCCATTCTAATGTCAGTAATCGCATTAGGCCAATGGTCTAGACCGGCAGGGCTAATAAGCAGCTGAGGACAGCAGGCTCAAGCAGCCAGCACAGAGCCAGGTCCTGTTCACTATTAAAAGGGCTCTGGCCTCTTTGACAGAAAATGTGTGGAACATGAGGCAACATGATGACCACTTCCACAATAACAGACTGGAAATGCAGTTTTTCAGATCAGATTTTTAAAATAAATGAGTGCATGTATTTAAAACCTGAAAAATATGTGAAAAAGGATTTTCTTGTTTGAAATAAGGAAAAAGTGTTGAAGCTTCACAAGAAAATTTATTGACTACAAAGATACAAACAACCATTTAGACAATTAAAAAAGCCCTGCATTCAGTAAGAAAACTTACATTTTTGTTGCGTTAATAAAAGTGCAAATAATACAGCTGTGATTGCTGCATCACATACTATAAGATCCCTAAGGGGTTTTTCACATCAGCACAGTTTTTATTCACTAAAAGACAAATGTGACAAAGAGTCAATCTGTCATTTCTTTCCCTGAGAATAATGTCTTGCGAGTTTTCATAGAAGTTCAAGTTCCTTGTCTTTTTTCCTTTTTTGCATAGTAGTTAAAACATTGAGTTCCATTAATTGCATCCTACATTCAGCCTAGCACCAGTTCAATGAGCTCAAATATGAATGGCAATACCAACATTGTGAATTTTAAAAATTTAGAATTAATTTCTTAACAGAATAGTTCTAAATGCTCTATAATTCTTTTCAGTCCATTACATACAACACACAACTCATAGGAGCAAGTTTCCATACAGTTTCCATACATAAACATGCAGCAAAACCAAACAGCATTGCCAAACCACTGAGAAAAATGAAAAAGGCCCATCATCACAGAATCTGAATCAGAATCAGAATCCTTGATTGAAGTGTTATTGAAATGCTGTTTTATAGTCTCCTTTTTATGCTTTTGAATTTAAAGCAGGCTTGTGACTGGTTAGGATCTTATCAAAGAATACCCACATAAACCTGCATGTAACATGACTATGCCAAGATAGATTCTTATAGTTATATCTTAAGTTAACAACTAAACATCCAGCTCTTATGGTCTTAGAATGTTACAGTTGCTCTAGAAAAAGAGATAGCTCCAAGTGTGGGAGTCAGATTTTCAAACCAGAACTGTTTTATGATGAAGTTCAATGTGCAGCTAGTTGTGGATAGTTGTGACTTCCTGTTTGAAAAGAGGTAACATTTGTCAATGAAAATCACATCTAATTTTTAATGCTAAGGGTTCAACTTGCACAATAATTATTTTTAGATGTGAAAGTCAAAATAATGATTAGATAATGCTCTCACTTTTGTGGACTAAATGCTCGAGCTACATATCTGGCAAAAACCATGCACTTGCTTGCATTATATACACTTACAACTCCTAAACAAAAATAATCTTAAATAAAGAAAGGATAAAATTGTCAGCCTAAAGCAGGCCCTTACTGTGCCAACGTTTTTCCTAAAAGCCCTGTGCTGTTCCTTCTTTCTCCTGTTGTGGCTGTGACATGAACTCTACTGTAGGGCCAGCAAGGTCACCAGGGCACCCAAGACCTTAATGACTCTATTTCTCTCTTCTTACATCCTCTTTATACATCTCCTTTAGAGGTCGAGGGTGAGCCAGGGTAAGGACCATGCTGAGCCAATTACTGACACTATTCAGCTATGCTTAAGCTGACCCATAAATGCACACACACACAACCACCCACCCACCCACACACACACACACACACACACACACACACACACACACACACACACTCACACAGAGGCTTAGAGTACATTGCTAGCTGTGGGATTTAAGGTCTACCCTAACACTCTTCATCCCTGATCATCCAACTATACTCAATTATAGAATCGTAGAAGGAGGAAAGAGATTATACCTCCGGTAGGGGGCAGTGTTGTGTGTATATCACCAGAAAGGGTGCACTTAACATCAGAAAGAAACATCTGAAACATGTATCCCTCAAATAAAATATATGAGCTGGTTTGCTGGACAGGGATTTAAAAGTTATGTATATATGTATACTTTCTATTTCATTAAATAAAGTTTTGTATACTTTCATTTTAATGAAATAGTATTCAAAGCTTTATGTATTCAAGGCCTAGGTTTAATCCCTGTCCAAAAAATTAAACCAAACACCAGGAAACTGTGACAGAAACTGTTTTGCATTCATAAAACAAGAAAGACTGAGAAAGAGATTACGCTGATTATGCTGAGATCACTGTGTTCTTTTTTCTGATTCGTGTGTAGTATAAAAAGAAGTCCATGCACAAACACAGGTGCATGGGCATGAGATAAGATGAATTTTTTGTCTTTGTCTTTGCATAGCAGTTGAGCTTATCAGCTATTGTGGTTGATGCATGACCAGTTATCATATAAAAATATTCACATGGACTATCGAATATAGAGTTTAATTTACATATTTTCACAATGTACATATTGTTGTTACAAAGCTTTAAGATTGTCTTACACAACTATTTTACAAAGCTTGTACAAATATCACTTGCAAATAGGCCTCAGTTATGTAAAGGACCCCTGAGTAGATATGGTGATGGTGGTGAAGATTCTCCAGCATCTTCTTTAGAATATACAGGTCAAACTAAGACTGGGGAGCAGTTACGTCCAAAGAGTGCCCAATTCCTTTCACCCTGTGAGAGCTAGAATTGGCTGCAGCATCACCCTTGACCCTAATTTGGACAAGCAGTGAGAGATTGAGTATATATTGGACAATACCTATATCACTTGAGATTGACTAATACTGGTGACACAAGTCACACAGAACTCTAGACCAAATTTATGATTTTGCCAGACATTTAATTGATTACTTCTTTGCAATAAACATGAAATTCATGGATCTTCAGATTTATGAGAACCAGTTGAACAAAACAACAGGCCTTCGGACTGCACCTATTTTCCTTTGGTAGACTAAAAAGCCAACAATTAGTCTTGATTATGCTCATGCCTGAGGTCAATATGTGTATCTTCCTTCAGAGTGCTGGCTTTCCAGAATGGCTCAATGGGGGTGGCCTCTGCTTGACAACAGACCTTGGCATGGGTGGCCAGATTCTTCTGTGTGCTGAAGGCACGGGCACAGATCGGACAGGAGTAGACACGCTCAGTGGAATGCACAGATGATAGGTGGCGATTGAGGTCAGTGCGGTCGCGAAAGTGCTTGAGGCAATATGGGCAGCGCATCAGCTTACGCTTGAAGTGAATGGTTTTCTCATGACGGTCAGCGTTGGACTTTAACGTGAAGCTGGCTGGACAGCGTGGGCAATGGTAGCGTGGTGGTGGCGGGGGTGGCTCCAAACATGATGAAGGGGCCCTTAGAGGGCGCTGCGACTCCAGGCAGTCCAGAGATATGGCCATGAGTGAGAGCGTGTGGCCATACTCGTGCTGCCTCAGCTGGAGCAAGCTGCTAAACAGTTGCTTGCACAGAGAGCAGGCCAGCCCTCCGGCCCGCACCTCCGCCACACACACCCTACGCCTCTCCTCTACCATCTGATCCTCCTCTATAGGGGTCTGGCCACACTCCAGGCCTGTGAGAAGGCGAGTGAGAGAGGCAGATACATGAAGAGGGAGAAAGAGAAAGAGAGAGAGAGACAGAAAGAGATAGAAAGGAGGGAGAGAGAAAGAGAGAGAGAGAGAGAGAGAGAGAGAGAGAGACGTGAGCACTAACACCAGGAGATGAGCTTATGTATGTGAAAAATAACAGCCAGTCATGCAGAGAAGGCCAGATAAGGTATGAGGCGTACAGTGCATGCACGTAAATACCTGCACTGTTGCTCTGACTGTCTTCGTCCTCTTGCATCTCCTCCTGAAAAAATACATGTGTTAAAGTTACCTGCTGTTTACAAATGTTGTATAATGGAGTGTAATGTTGAGGCATGCAGGTTAATGTTCTATGCAGATGCACATACACACAGACACACAAATAAACAAGAAAATTAAACAGAAGTGACAAAGATGATAAAAAACAAACAAACAAAAAAAACATTAAGCAAGAAAAATAAGATAGAAAGAAAGAAGTAATCTCTTGGTCAGTGTGGTACTTTTTCCTTCCTGGCGTGTCTTTCAAAATACACAGCAGGTGGAGAGAGCAGTAGAATGCTCTTTGTCTCATGACACAAGAGAATATCCAATATTTGTTTTTTGAAGAGGTGTGTGTGAGTGTGTGTGTAAGTGTGAGACCAGGGGGGTGGTAGTGCAGATGCACTTTTGTTTGCTCATCGTCGCTCAGAGAGTGTACGTGGGTGCGACCTATCCACCTCTATACCTTAGTGCTCCATTCTTTTCTGACTCTCCCTCACTTTCCTCATCCCCCATCCGACTGCCTCCCCTGTGTAAAAGCAAATGCTAGAGTCTACCCAAACAGATGGCTTGTCCACAGAGATAGTGAAGCTTCTTGGGAGGGAGGTCCTGTGAAACCAAATGCCACCTTAGCACACACGGGGAGAATGTAATTTCCTGTACCCATGCAAGAAAACACCAAACCCGCCATGCTTCTCTTTCTCCACCCCTATTGATTCTCACCACTATCTCTCTTCTCTTCTTATCTGTGGCCCCTTGGCTAGTCTGTTAGACCTGCTTGAATTTTTCTTAAATCATATGCTCTCTGCAGGTGGGATGGCAAGAAATCATATGTAGGAATATATTTTTATATAAGAAATAAATCAAATAGAGAAACAAAAAGACTCAAAACAAGACAGAAAAAGAGGCAGATTGAACATGAATTTAACATAAATGCTGTGTGTCAAATTTAGTGCACTAGCTGTTTTGGCAAGAAGTGTGTTCATACGGGGACATGCAATTTAACGTAGTTAATATCCAGATAACGCATAAGGAACACTGTAAAATCCAGCACACTTTTCAAGAGAGCCATCAAGGCCACTGTGCAGAGATGATGTTTGTCTTTTGTATTTTGAACCAAGAAATAATATTAAATGTCAAACAGAAAAATGTTTTAGATAGCTTTGAGTGCATTTTCCAACTTTCCCACATTAAATAATCACAATTATTTATTATTTTATTTACATTCCTGTTTATACTTGTATATTTTGTAATGGCTTGTCACATCTACTGCACTTTGTCTAATATAGTTGCACTATGTTTTATATTGTATTATGTCTTATGTTGCCATGTATGAGACGTACTGTGGTCCATGAAAAACATCTCATGTCACCTTGTGCATTGTTGCTGATTTACAATAAAGAAACTCTGGAGATTTCTAAATGTACACTATACTAGCTAAACTAGTAATGACAATATACTCACTACTTTAGGCTACACTGGACCACTGCTGAGCTGAGACAGTAAAATAAAGTGAGAGTGAGAGATTTTAAAGAATTTTAATTGGACTTACCTCAGAGGGCGAGCAATCTGGATCCTGCTCCACTTCCCGACTGTATGAGGAGCCCCTGGCCAGCAGCAGGCCTATGGGGCCCCCCTGGGGCTGTGGCTCAGAAGCCAGTGGAGGAAGAAGAGGAGGAATAGTGGATGGAGAAGTGGACGAGGATGCCCCACATTTGCTATCAAACGGGGCTTCATGGTGGTGGGCACCACTGCCGCCTCCGCCACCGTTGGAGCAGTGAGACCCTGGGGAGCACAGGAGAGGAGTCTCACCCACCTGCACTCAGAGCAGCCGCCATCTTCCACACAGCAGGGGTTGGGGTGGATTGGGGATGAGCAGGGGCCAAATACAGCCACTTCATTTTACAACCAGAGAGGTAGAGAAGGATAGGAATAAGGGAATAAAATAATGAATAAAAAGATTTTTTTCATAAGGAGTGGGGTTAGGGGTTGAATTCTCTCTCTTGCTCTTTTGCGCTTCTCCATCCTCCCACGTGTGTTCACAAGGGAGGACCGCATATGTGTAATCGTGTATGCAGTCGGTTGCTTGCATTTGTGTGTGAGAGTGAAAGAAAGCGGGTTGAAGTTCTTGTGAAAAATACGGTAAGTTATTTGACAGGGTCCATCTGAAAAAGAAAAGAGCCGGCGGATGCACTGAGCCACATGAAATGGTAAGCTCTGTTTTTTTGACCGTCCAGAATATCAATACATTTGGAATTTTTCCCCCACAGCATAACACTAGCTGACAAACGGCTGAAGTTTTTTTAGTTTTTTTTTCCCAGTTATTTGCTTGTTCCGCTCCTTTTAAAGGTTTGCTATTGAATGAAAAAAATTAATTGTAGCCTATTGGGAAGTGCCAAAAGGGACTGGTTTACAGTTTGCATGTTGTAAAGCCAGTATTTGTTTTCATAGCTTCAGAGTGCTTGCAGAATCAGTGCCTTAGGACAGACTTAAGACTCCTCACTGTGTCCTGTTGTGTGATTTGGTATGGGTTTTTGCTCAAAAATGAGTGTTTGAGTTTGAATACTTGGCCCTTCTGTGGATGTCTACATATGCATGTTTTGTTGAAGACCCGTGCTGAGAAAAGAGCCTTGAAATGACAGCGGCACACACTCTGGTAAAGCAAGACCACGGATGGATTCCTGGAATACTCTTCTCCCACACCCTGCACTCCCATTCCCTCATGAAATCACACACGTACACACTCAAAAGCAGTGTGGACACACACAGTGTGGAACACAAACATGATACAAGTATTTTCTAATAAAAACAGCCTCACCCAAGTCTTTCCTCCCCACTCATCCCCAGTTCTTATTTAAGATCTAAAGGCCAAAGGTGGGATGTGTTCTAATCTTTAGCTTGCTGTGCCTGTTCCCTATTTCCAGTGTTCTTATGACACCTTATCCCTATCCACAAATAGTAATTGCCTCAGTTCATCCATATAGCACCTCCAATTTTCTCCTTTATCTCAGGTTATGAATAAATAGTCACTTTTATTTGAGTTTTATTTATTTATTATTATCTTGAAACTTCTATTGTTTCAACAAAATAAAGCCAATCAAGAAAATAATTTGGTCAGAAAAATGGAAATAAGAGATTACTTACCTTTACGGCATTTACATTTGCAGCATTTAGCAGACACTCTTATCTAAAGTGACTTTAATGTCCTAATTACAAGGATATTCTCCCTGGAGCAATTCAGGGTTAAGGGTTTTGCTCAGGAACCCAGTGGTGGTTGTACTAGAGGCGGGACTGTGAACCTGCAACCTCTTGATCCATAGGCAAGTACCCTACCACTAGACCACTGTTACCAGTGGAGCAGCGGTGGCCTAGTGGTTAGGGAATTGGTCCCCGATCAGAAGATTGTGCGTTTGGTTCCCTTACCATTAGGTTGTCCTGAGGTACCCTTGAGCAAGGTACCGTCCCCGTCACTGAGGGGGACGGTACCCTGTCACAAGGTACCGTCCCTGTCCTGTGTTGTGTTGTGCTGTGCTGCATTTCACAATGACAAGGGTAGTCACCTTTACCTTTCATTGTAAACAATATTAGCACATGTATTGAAACCACTCATTTAACATCAGTATTTAATTTCTAGAATCCTAGCTCAGGTAAAAGACATCCTTGAGAAGATACACAACCTTTTCAGAAAATAATTAAGGAGGATGACTTGGTAGCTAAAGGGAGTGACATGATCAGGATGGACTTAAAAGCTTGTTTGGTCAAAGGGCACTTGTTATGCTGGTCTGGGATCAGTTTACTCCACCTCAAACTGGACCCCTGGAGCTGATCTTAAATTAGCCTGGAGGAAGGTGTGTACTAGTCCCCCTGTACAGGTAGTCAACATCAGAAGGATTGTGAAGGTGTGAAGTTTTAAGAGTTTTTTTCCTATGGGCTAAAGGCAGAACCCAGTCCTGATGAAACTCTTAGATCTGCTCTTTCATTTACCCCATTGTGCTCCTTTGACCTTTATTGGGTAAACAATGTAACTTTCCTAGCTCCATTGTGAAGTATGTAAATGTAAATGTAAATGTAAATGTGAAGCATACTTCTTCACATGCTTCTCCATATGTTTTGTTTGAACTGCAGGTTCAATTTTAAAAAGTATTTATAAGAAAAAGGATTTTAAATTGTGTTTTGGTCTTAATAAATTATGTGATTACACATGCAACCATGTGCAACTGTAATGCAAAATTATACTTCTAGATTTCTGTGGGTTTAACCCAGTTGCACTGTGGCTACTAGCTTAATCTGCCAGGATAAAAAGCTTGAGTGAACATATCTTGCATTCATCCAAAAAAGCATTGCAGAAATAAGCCTGCTAGCAATGAAAAATGACTCTCAACCTGTGGGAAAAGCTTTGAACAAGAAAGTGACATCTAAGGTGGAAGAGAGAATTTTGGTCACGTGACAATATTCATATCAACATTCAAAATTGCATGCAACAAACCTGAAAAAAATTCATTTTTTGTTCCTACTACATTTTTGTTTTGTATTATTTGTATTATAAGATATATCAAAGCTAACTATTCTAAATCTCAGAAACTTTAAAATAAGTAAACACTATATGAATTAATCAATAGAAATGGCCTAAAATTGTGTAAAATATCTTTAGCCACATTGTATTGATCAGCTAGCCACAGTCTACTCACTGCCTGAGCCTAAACTACATCACTACATGGTTGAGAAAGAGGAAATACAGAAACAGTGAGAATGAGAGAGGCCTTGACATGAACTCTTGGTATTTTAACATGCATTAAAATTAAGAACGATTTTTCCTGCTCCTGTTAAGTTATCAACTATATAATGGCTTTGATTGCACACACCCCATTTGAGGCACCTCCTGTCTCTCTTTCTCTCTCTCTCTCCTCTCTCTCTCTCTCTCTCTCTCAGGATGTGAGCCAGAGCAGGGCAGTCAGGCTGCTAAGTGCTGTGTTCACCTCACTAACCCCCTCCTGCCTCTGCACACCCATGGGAGAGGAGCACTGAGGAAAGAGGCCTCTCAGCATTACACAGTCCAAAAGTGCTCAGATACACAGCCACCTGCAACTTTCCACTCAAGCAAAACATAAAAACCAAACAAAATCACACTTCATACTACAACAATTGGATTATAATGTTTTAGCCACAGCTACAACAAAGTGGCTAAAGCAGATTTTGAGATAATTATTTAGGACATGTTTGCTAAAATCTTAATTCTAAGTCTTAATCAGAAATCATTACTTTAAAGAAATAAAAAAAAGCTCAATGTTGAATGCAAATTATGCAGATAATGTTGATTTGATGTCTTGCTTTTTTGGTTCTGTTTTTCCCTTGCTTGCTAATAATTGTACTATCAATTGTACTGTCAGTTGTACTATCATAGATACAAACAAAATAGTTCTTCACATTGAACTGAGAGGATGCACTGCAGAAACATGTTATGCACATACACACCCACTCACGCATGCACGTGTTTGAGCACACACACAAACTTATTTATCCTAAGCTGAGAGCAAGGTGAGCATGGTCTCTGGTAATTATGTTAATTGTGGATTTTGTGAATGGCAGGAATTTCCAGATGGTGGGACAGCTCCAGTAGGAAAACAGCCACTCTGGTGTCACAGCATACGATCAGTAACTATAATTAGAGATATTTTGACTGCTATTTAGACAAATACACGTGCACTCAGGCCACACACACACACACACACACACACACACACACACACACACACACACACACAGGTTCCGATTGAAATCCTATATAGAATCCAAAGAAAAAAGATGGGGCAACCCTGATGAAATTAAACAGTGAAAATAAGAACATACCAACTACAATGTGACAATTTATTCATAATTTAGTTATTATTTGCTGATTTAAACATAAAATGTTGCCTTTGCAAAAAATTCTGTATATTTTATATTATTTTCATAAACCAATCGTGTTTGATGTACATTTTAGAACATTTGCACATAACTGTATATATCCCATGTTTATTATATTTTGGAACACATGTACTGCCAAAATGGTGAATTTACCTGAGAAAAAAAAAATCTAATGAATTTTAACAAAAAGATTACATGTTGGGGGAAAACAAAGTAGAATACACATATAAAAGGAAGGGGGTTTACTAGGTGGAAAGAAAATTGCAAAATATACTCAGGTAAGAAATATTTTTGCCAATTAAAATTTTTAAGTAGAAACATGTGGTTTTGTCTTTAAAATGTATGTAACTCTGAGATTACATTTATTGTTTCGTGCTTCTTAGAGGTTTACTGGGTTAACCATTTTAATTTACTTGCTCCCTTATGATGCATACACATTAATAAATCTCTGTGCGACACTGAAAGCTCAATAAATTGTTCATATGTGTGTGTATTAAATAACAGTTAATAAAAGATTATAATGAAAAAAGTTTATAAAAAGTTTGATAAAGTTTATAAAAAATTGTTTTGAATTCATTAATAAACCAGTACCCTTCTGGTTACACCAATCAGCACACAACATCCATAGAGTACTGATCAGCAGTCCATTTCTTCTACAGACATGCCTCAAATTATTTATAATAGCGTTTGTGAGCTTTGTGAGGTATTGTTGTTTGTTTTTCCCCCTTTTGCAGTTTTGGGCTATTGTTGTCCTTTTTCCTGGTTATCAGTTTTTTTGATCTCTGAATTGTTCTTTGGTCTTGCTGATTTTGTAACTTGATATCTGATCATTTGTAAATTATTGCTATGTGTGCTGTTATAAACTGGTTATATACATTTTGGACTGTTCATAAAAGTGCAGCTTTTACATCAAACCACTCTTGGTATTAGTGTTAACTACAAGGTTAAACAGTTTTGCCAACAACCATATTGGTGAAAGGGTTTTAAACTATGGAACATGTACCTTTGGAATGTCAAAAGCATTTTTTGGGCTGGCATCTTGATTATTTTTCTTTGCATAATGTACATAAATAAACACAAATACAGAAACACACAAAAACACAGGCCAAAGTATACTCAAATTGATTCATCAGATCCCTGTCATCTTTATTTTCTCACAAAATGAAGCACAATAAAAAAGCCCTCAGTCCATCAACTTGCTCATCAATCTCACTTCTGCGCCTGTCTCCTGTAATATGGTTCCAATACGCACTGTGGGATCTAACCAGCATCTGAGTGTGTATCAGCAAGCGTCAAATTCGCAAACACTAGGCGCAAGTCTCCCCTGAGAGGCAGTCGGTGACAGCTGGGTGGACAGGTTGGCAGCTCGCTGTCACAGTCTATAGATCAGCTGTGAGCGAGGGATGCACACATACCTAAAGCCAACAACACACACATCACCTGACCTGTGATCAGTTTCCATTGGAGGCTAGGTGGAGAATGCCACAGCAGATGAACCGCTGAGGCCAACCTGGCATGACCCCAGAGCTCGATTAAATCGATGCTTCTACTCAGGATTAAAAGGGAAAAAAAAACACTCCCTTAAAAGCAGTAGAGAGGAGTGTGCTGGCTGATGATGCAGTAGAGAGTGCAGGTCTTTTCCTTAGCAGCTTTTGCAGTACTGTTTGTTTAAGAGGGACTGGTTTATCCTTTCTGTTAGCCTTTAACAAGGAGCTATGTGTGGGTTGTGAAGGGTATGTACTTTTACTTTATTACCCATAAAAATAAAGTATTGTGCAAAAGTTTTTTTAAACCAGAAGGTGATAATGAAAGTTGTTAGTGCTTATGCCCCACAAGTTGGTTGTGAGATGGAAGAGAAAGAAGAATTGTGGAATTGTGGAGCTAGATGAAATGATAGAGAGTGTACCCAGGGGAGAGAGAGTGGTGATTGTTGCAGACTTTAATGGACATGTTGGTGAAGGGAATAGGTGATGAGGAAGTGATGGGTAGGTATGGTGTCAAGCAGATGAATCCAGAAAGTCAGACTGTTGTGGATTTTGCTAAAAGGATGGAAATGGCTGTAGTAAACCTTTTTTAAGAAGAGGTAGGAGCACAGGGTGACATACAAGAGTGGAGGAAGATGTACACAGGTGGATTATATCATTTGTAGGAGGGTGAGTCTGAAGGAGACTGGAGACTGCAAAGTAGTGACAGGGGAGAGTGTAGCTTAAACAGCATGGTGGAAGCTGAAGAAGGAGGACTTTAATTCAGGCAGGAGTTAACACAGGCACTGGGAGGTGTTGAAGAGCTACTGGATTGCTGGGAAACTGCTGTGACATCTGGAAAGAAGAAGGAAGATAAGGAAACATGGTGGTGGAACCCAGAAGTTCAGGAATGTATACAGAGTCAGAGAATCAGAGAGATGAAGAAGGTAAACAGGAGCACAAGGGGATTAAGCGCAGGGTGAAGAAAGCGGTGGCGAAGGCTAAAGATAAGGTATATAGTGTATTGTATGAGAGTTGGACAGTAAAGAGCAAGAACATCCCCTAAACCAATCGGGTAAACAAAGAGACAAAGCGGGAAAAGATGTGCAGGCTAGGGCAATAAAGGATAGAAATGCACATGAACTCACAAGTAAGCAGAGTGTTGATGAGATTGAAAGAATACTTTGAAGGGCTGATGAATTAAGAAAATGGGAGAGAGAGAAGATTGGTGTGATGTGAGGATAGTGAACCATATAAGTGTATATAATTCCAAATATAATAAATGGAAAGGCAAGTGGTCCAGATGATATACCTGTGGAAGCATGGAGGTGTTTAGAAAAGTAGGCAGTAGAGTTTATAACATGACTGTTTGACGCATTCTTGGAAAGTGAGAGGATGACTGAAAAATGGAGAAGAAGTGTACTGGTACCAATTTTCAAGAATGAGGTTGATGCACTAAGCTGTGGTAACTATAGAGGAATAAAGCTGATGAGCCACAGCATAAAGTTATGGGAAAGAGCAGTAGAAGCTAGGTCAAGAAAAGAGGTGATCAGTATGGTTTAATGACAAGAAAGAGCACTATAGATGCAATGTTTGCTCTGAGGGAGTAAATAGAGAAGGGCAGAAGGAGCTGAACTGTCATTTTAAGGACTTGGAGAAAATATATGACAGGGTGCCTAGAGAGGTGTTATGGTTTTGTATGAGGAAGTCAGGAATGGCAGAGAAGTATGTGAGAGTAGTTTAGGATATGTATGAGGGCAGCATGACATTGGTGAGGACTGCAGTAGGAGTGACAGATACATTTAAATTAGAGGTTGGATTACATCAAGGATCAGAGCTGAGCCCATTTTTGTTTGCAATGGCTAATGAACCATTTGACAGATGAGGTTAGACAGGATTCACAGTGGACTATGACGTTTACTGATGATATTGTGATCTGAAGTGAGAGTAGAGAGCAGCTTGAAGAGATGGAGAGATGGAGGTATGCTGTAGGGAGGAGTGGAATGAAAGTGAGTAGGACAAGGACAGAATACATGGGTGCAAAACAAAAGGGAGAATGGTTGAATGGTTTGGATGCAGGGAGTAGAGGTGACAAAGGTAGAGGAATTCAAATACTTGGAATTAACAGTGCAGAGTAACAGCGAGTGTGGAAGAGAGGTGAAGAAGAGAGTGCAGGCAGGTTGGAATGGGTGGATGTCACAATCTGTCAAGGTTTGGGTTTTGTTTGGTCACGGTAGAGGGTGCTCTGTTCTGACTTCTGACAGGTGTGCTTCATTGGGGCTGGCTATTTAAGCCCCACTGAGTTATAACAGAGGTAGTGAGACCAGCTATGCTGTACAGGCTGGAGGCAGTAGCACTGACTTAAGGACAGGCAGCAGAGCTAGACATATCAGAGTTAAAGATGCTAAGATTGTCAATGGGTGTGACGAAGATGGACATAATTAGAAATGAATATATTAGAGAGACAGCTCAGGTTGGACATTTGAATTGTCAAATTTATGTCCTGTCTGACTGATGACTTGGTGTGTAAATTGTTAGATATATACCAGACCAAATTTATGGCCATTCATTTGATAGGAATAAGCTAAACTGATATGTAAGCTTGAAGTTTTATTTCTCTGCCTCATAGTGGCTAAATAAGTGACACACTCAATGTCTTTACCTTTGCCAGTTAAAACTAGAACCAAACAGATTTACCTTTTTCTATTTTACTTTTTTATGTCCTTTAAAAAGTCATCTTACAGCTTAACATCATTATTTTTAAGTAATTGCCAGTTTCCTGGTATTCTAATAAATAACATTTATTTTTTAAAGTGTGAGGGGTATTCGCCGCCAACTCTGAAGACTGGCAGGAATCCCCAAGTGTGGTGATTTTACTAGTTTTAAAACCAAGGTTTGCTTTCTATTTAATGGTATTTGAATACTCTTTAACAATTTCTAAACTAGAACAATCTGCAGTTTATGCCACAGCACTGGCTATAAGATTCATCGCTAATAAAAAATATTCCGGACATAGTTTCTGTATAGTATTTCCTAATACTAGGGCAGCGGTGGCCTAGTGGTTAGGGAGTTGCCCCTGCATCAGAAGATTGTGGGTTTGATTCCCTCACCAGTAGGTTGCCCTGAGGTACCCTTGAGCAAGGTACTGTCCCTGTCACTGCTCCCCGGGCGCTTTCAATAGCTGCCCACTGCTGTTTGCATGGGTTAAATGCAGAGGAACCACCATTTCGTTGTGGCTCACTGAGTGCTGTGCTGTGACCTCACAATGACAAGGGTTTTCATTTTCACTTTCACTTAATATCTCCATGCACAAACAAGACACTTTAGGCTTCAAAGCCTATTTTCTGCATCAATTGCATAAAAGCTTCACATGCTTTCTTATTGTCCTTTGGCTGAAGTTAGCCTAACAGAACTTGGCTAACCTGAGTGACAGTGGCTGTGTTTTGTCCTTAAGAGAGCCTATTAAGCCTTAATCCAGTCCAGAGAATGAACACACACACACACACACACACACACACACACACACACACACACACACACACACACAAGCACACACGCATGCACACACACACACACACAAACAAACACATTAAAGCCTGCCCTGAGGGATGTAGCCCTGGATTTTCCTCTGGTCATCCTCTCTCACACAGAAACTGGGAGTTAAGCACACAAAAGACACAATTATTTTGAGGGGTGGGGGTGAAAGAGAATGAATTGGTTTATGATGAAAAAACACGCATAAATATTTTAAAAGCATTTAACCTATGATCACTGTATAGAGATGTAAAATATTTTAGGAAGGGTTCTGGCCGCCATACACACACACACACACACACACACACACACACACACACACACACACACACACACACACACACATACACACACACACACACATACACACACACAGAAATACAATTGTACAGAGCCAACGTTGACAACTTGTATCAGATTGCCTGGAGCAAAAGCATTTAAAATCTAGTTTCACACTTCTTTTTGGCACAAAGACACATGCTATGGCAAACTTTGCTCAGACAAATCAAATTAAAATTCACTTTAATTTACAACGTGTCACAGCTGTGCAAAGCTCAATGGCAAGTCATTAAACTACTCAACTGTCTGATCATGAAAGTATTTACCACACACTGATCAACAATGCTTGTCTCAGAAGCTACCTGAACATACAGACTATAAAACAGCCGCAGAAAACTTAAGGGACCAGAGAAACATTATCCACTCCTAGAGCTGAAATGAAATGGAATTAAAATAATTAGATTATTAAAGTTTTGAAAGTACTTGCAAAACTGTGGAATCCCTACTTTGTACCTGAATCTATACAATTTTAAGTCTGTCAAAGTGGGCAATAAAACTTTGCTTATCATGTTATGCTTTTCATAATAAGCCTAAATAAATGTTATACAAAAGGAAAGATTTTTTTTTTTTTTACTATATGGCCCACCTTTACTACAATAACACTTCTAAGTGGAAGTATTAAGGACCCTACAATAACAGAGGAACACTATGGGTTCTACAATGAAGCAATAAGCTCTGACTTACGGGACAGTGAATGTCCTCCTTTGGGCAGGTAATCAAACAGCAGTGGGTTTTCTTCACTCAGCATTTCAGCCCCGAGGGACAGCAGGCTGTTTTTGCTCATTAGTGCAGCTCGCAGGTTGGCCACAGGGCCTCCTCGCTCCTGACCCCTGCCCCCAGCCTCGTCCCTCTCACCGACCAGCGACGAGCCTGTGAAACCTGCTTCCCCTGCCTCTTCCTGCTTCACAAAAAAGTCCACTCGCTCGCCGCGGCTGTCTGAACTGGGCTCGGCCTCTTCTGCACCTACAGGAGGACAGGTACATGCTGTAAGTGGAACAGAATACATATCAAACCAAACACACAGTTAAAGCAGGTTGATTACACACAATTATGCAGATAAATATATCTTGAAGTAATTATTAGAATCAATCAGTTGGAAATAATTGATCAATGTTTTTTTTAAAAACATTTAACCAAAAATCTGATTTAATAAGTTCTGTTAGTTATTTAGCCTTAGTCTACTTGACAAGCCAAGATATTTGGTCTGCTTCTTTCTTCTTGCACTGGAGCTTGGAGTAAATGTTTAGGGAATAGCATTAGCAGCCATGAAGCCACAAAAATATACAGCATGGTTAAAAAATATAACAAATATAAAAACTTGTGGCCATTTTAAAGCCTAAATTCTGTCTACATTTTTGTATACATCAGTAAGCCATACAGTGCCAGGATCTACATATGTATGTTTATGAAAGACTAACAACTTGACACACTTGCACACTACACAATGCTAAGTGATGTGTATGAGAATTCTTTACGTGTTACCTAAAATTAGCCTTGGAGATTAATCTCTGTACACCAAATATCTTGGCTGATCTATTACATGTTTTCTAGGAAGAAGAAAATTGTTGGTGATTTGATTTTTTGCTTTAAGGTTTTGGATGTATTTTTGTCTTGATGTGGGAACATTTATAGCTGAAATAAACAGACATCTACTTTTGCTCATCTGGGCATCTTTTACTAAGCATCTGCATAGATATCAGTTATAGCTAAAAATAAGAAAAATGGAGCTGAAAATAAACCATCAAATGGATCAAAAGCATTACTTGATCATTACTACCATCTAATCTTTCAAGAAAAAATGCTGCTTCTCCAAGGAAATAAAGGCCTTAGCCACAAAATGCAGGCTGCTGACACAGAAGACATGCACACACCAACTCAAGAGCACCCATCACAACATTTCCTTTCTCTCCTAGGAGACAAGGACTTGCGCTTGGATGGATGGAGCCTTACACAGTAGTGAAAATGACAAGAAAAAAGAAAAGGAAGGGAAAAAACAGTGAGAAAGAGAGAGAAAACAACAGCATTTAGTGAGTGCGAGAAAGGAGGCCTGTTTAGACTGCGCTGACAGTCCAAAGCAGAGGGGCTGTTCAAAACAGCTGTCATGCCGTTCCACTGTGACTTTAGATCAGCGATGTGCTCAAAGTAGCCGGGCTGACAGGCTGGCCAAAAAAAACCAAATCAGACTTGACTAAACCTACACTCTACATTCTCTACCAGCCAATTATAACTTAAAGAAAGACAATAATAACACAAAAGCTTTCTCACAGTCATTTAAAAATCTCCATGCATACACACGCGAGCAATTGCATTCTCCCCAAGATCGAAAGCTTAATGTACATTTACATTGTTTTTGCTGGAGCTTCGTTGACAAAAGACAAGTTTGTGGCTCCAGAATGAGCAATGGAGTATGATAAGTACAAGCAGACTTCTTGTGCACACTTCACACTAGACATACATTCACACTCACCAACTTAAGCACAAACATTTTTTTATTACATGCAATGACAATGTGTTTGTGAACTTAGAGTCTAGAACTAGAGTCTAACTGAACTGATGAATATAAGGCCACTGCATTGACAAATCTAAACAACTTCTCATTGCACACAAACTCCAAATCAAGTCTTTCAACCAAGACTGTTTAATCTGTAGTGTGTGGTTTATTATTTCACATGAAACAGAATCAAAACAATATAATAGAAATCACTGGGCAGCTCTGTACATTTGCTGTACATTTTAACACATTTTATTTAATTCTTCAGGCATCCTATCAGGCATTTAAAACATTTATTCACACAATCCAGCATAATGGTTATCTTATCATAAATGATTTTCCTGTGTTCACTTTTTAGAAGCAAAGAGAAACAAGTGAAAATATTGTTGTTGCTGGCAAACAGTATGATACAGAAATGTCAGACAGAGATTAGGTTGAAAAAATTGTTCAGAGTGTCAGTTGTGGATGCTGATAAAAATGAACAGCTAAAAAACTTGCATCTACAACTAAAGAAGACTATAGACATCCAATTCCTGATTACAGGAACAGTCCACCTGAAGCAACTCCGGGTTAAGGGTTTTGCTCAGGAACCCAATGGTGGTAGTGCGAATCAAACCTGCAACCTCGCGGTTTTAGACTAATATCCTACCACTAGACCACCGCCACCCTAGCAAAGGTCAGGATACCCACAGGACAACCTTAGAGCAGGTATAATTTAAGTGGTGAATCTTTTTCTGCACAGCAGATGTGTTCAGGATCTGACCATCAATGTCCTAATGAAGGTCTACTGAGTGACATAGGGTTAATCAACTGGTTAGTGCCTAATAGAGAGGAGAGTGGATACAGAATTTACTGTATAGCAGTGCAGTAACACTGCTGTGCCTGATTCTAATTCACTTAAAAGAAGAAAGCTTTGAAAGCTTTGGGCTACAAATAGTAATAAAAGTTCAAAGTTTCTAAAAAATCAAGCATCTAAATCTGTGTAAATCACAATAATGGCCAGGTGAAGCAAATATACACAATTTTGTCTTTCAATTAATCGAGCTGAGAAAACAAAGAAAGAGGAAAGAAAGAGTAGTAAAACAAGCTAAGAGGTCACACACACACGCACACACACACACACACACACACACACACACACACACACACACACACTCACACACACACACATAGAGCAATGCAGAGTTAATTAAGGTGGTGGAGTGGGGGAGTTGGGCTGGGAGGGTGCAGGGGTTGGAAGAATTCATTAGAGAAAGTCCAGCCTTCATCTGTGGGCAGGGGGCACAAGAGTCAATCAATAAAATGGATCTTCCACTCCCAACACATTCACATTCACACACACACACGCGCGCGCGTACACACAGAGCAAACAGAGACTGAGCGGCTCACCCTCCGACCCTGATCCCCTCCTTTACTCATCTGCTCCTTGTGCACTGTACTGACTTTTCTAACACACTTACAAATTCAGAAACCATCACCAACAGGCAAAGATTTGCTAATGTAGAGCAATGCACAGTCACACTTTGTACTGTATAATTAAGTGACAATAGAATATGCATGAAATGCAATATTCAGTATGGCCAAATGCTCAAAAGCATGAATGAAGGTATAATCCTTGCTGTTGTCAATGCAACCAATTAGCAGCGGGGAACGTTACAAATATAAACACATTAATAAATAATAACTAATAATCCACTTAGGATAATTATGCAGTATAAACCAAGCGTGCCTGATAAATAAAAATGGAAGAAGTGTGCCAACTTTATTGTTTGATGGCAGATTTGAAAATCCAAGTCAATTAGAATTCTGTACAATTATGTGTTTCCTATGACCGTCCTTTGTTCATGGCTATTATGTGTGAGTTTTTAAACGAGCAGTGGTTTAATTACCATGTCACATTGCGTCATGTTACAATGGAGGCTTAAAGAACACCAGAGAGCATTGTTATATCTCTCCCTCATAAAAGAGGGGCTGAATAATTTTGATGCCTCCTTGCAAAGAAATTCTCAGTTTAATTTGGTTGCCATGGCAGCCAGGCACACTTGGCTTCAACATTTATGCTAAATAAAACACCCTTTTAAGAGTAGACACAAATAGGAGGACTCATGGTGAAGGCTTTGTGTGCCTGTGTGTACATGTGTATGTTTGTGTGTGTGTGAGTGCACCCATGCGTGGGTGTATACCAGTTTGGACATGAATCTGTATGTTGTGTGTTTGGTGTGAGTGTGTGAGTGTCGGCGAGTGTGTATGCGTGAATAATGCATGCAGAGGAGGCAATGTATGTGTCTATATGAGTTTGCACTGAATTTATGCAGTAAGTGTATGTATGCTTTGTGTCTGTATGTGACTGATAGCATTAATATTTATCAAAGGACTCTACTTAAAGGATGCTAGTTTCTTCTAGTGTATATAAAAGGCCAATAAAAGTGATAAAAGGTGTTGTTCGCTGATGATGTATGACCCCATGACCTCAAGGTCTATCTGCAGTTCTGTACACCCCCTTGCCCTTTCAAAACACTGGCTTTTATTTTGCTTCTATTTTCTGTTTCTCTGAGGAGCAGCTGCATACTTATTACTTAGTTGCTAAAGGAACATGTGTATCTGTAGCATCTGTGCCATACGGTCCATTATCATGGAAAATAATTTTGCTGTTTCCCCCTAGCTAGTAAAAGAACAGCAAACTCATTGATGCATACTTATTATAGAAACCACTGGGCAGCTACTTATGTATGTTTTGTTCTCTAAGGAAAGGAAAAATATTGTCTCTAATGACTGGCCATACATACATCTCTGGCCATACATACATCTCAAATGCAAGCTAAAACTGTCTTTAATCTTTTTTTTTTATTCAGGAATCCTTCAGTCACACATCACCACCAATCCTGAGAGAGTGACAGCTAGCATGTGCTTCTTTCAAATCACTTGAAGCGCACTCACATCATTGTTAATAGTCATAAACATTATTACTAGGCACTTCAGTTCACTTGGAGAACGCTAGATCTATCCATCTGTTATGTTCATCTTGCATAATATAACTAAATAAATAAATTATATATATATATATATATATATATA
>CM029385.1:9283695-9670827 GCA_017165825.1 Hepsetus odoe | reverse complement strand
GAGAGAGAGAGAGAGAGAGAGAGAGAGAGAGAGAGAGAGAGAGAGAGGCATGTGATAAAGAAAGGGATAATTTGGGAGTAGAGAAGCTGAAGCTTCCTAGGGCCAAGTCAGGAATGCAAGCGGGCGGATCTGAATGTGTGGGGCGGTGTTCATGTGTATTATTTGTGTGTGCATGTGTGTGTGTGTGTTTGTGTCAGTTGTTGGTTTTTGTACATTTTCCAGACACAAAACCACATGAAAACAAGCTTCATCTATAAGACTGGGACCAACAAAATGGTGCTGAATTTGTGAAGTGCTTTTAAATAGCGGCTGTATGTTTCACTTTTTACCTAAAAGGGCTTTTGTAAGATTAAATTTGGCTTGTGTTTAAACCTAAAAAATTATTTTTACATGCAAGTACACATACACATCTATAATACATATGCAAAAGGTGCCTCAAAGGGTTCATGTAATGCCACATAAAAAATAAATAAAAAAGGCCCCAAACATGTAATGTAATTCCTATAAAGCCACAAAAAAAAAAAAAACACTTCTGGCTCCCAAAAGCAGTGTATTTGAAGAGCTTGGTGAACATGCAGGTTGGATAAATTTCAACATAACATTAACACTAATTAGGACTTTTGTTTCACCTATTTTAAAACATTTACAAAACAATAGTTACCTAAAAAAGGGCTCTTAAAATTAAATAAGGAATGATATAAATAAATAATAAAAGTATAGAACACATATATCGCTCCACTGCCTTACTCTATATAAAAACAAATCACACAGCTTACAGAAATCCTTAACCCCCACTGACTCTGTCACCACTTATCAGAGAGAGAGGGGCTGGGGTATCTCTCTTTCTCCCACTCTCACTCTCCCTGTCTGCAATCCCCCCGTTCTCTCACCCTCTTTCTCTCTTCGTCCTACTCTCAGTCCTTCCCATTCTGTAGTGGCAGCATCAAGTTTTTCCACAAGAATACGTGAAGGGAGAGAGGGAGCAGAAAGAAAGGTGAAGGAGGAAAACCCATTCATGTTTCAGCTTTCAGTGTACCACCCAACCCAGCTCAGTAATCAGAGAGAGATGGTCATGAACCTTGTCATCAAGACACAACATTACATCTCCCTATTTACCCTTCCACTATGCTTTACTCTTTCTTTATTCCTTTTCTCTGTTGCTTTCTGTCTTTAGTCTGACCATTCAGGTGTGCATTAAGAAATTCATTCACTGTTTAACTTATAATCTTAGAAATATTTTGAAATATCACTCTTTTTTTCTTTGAGTCTTGGTTCCTCTTAAGGTTTTTTCCTCCAGTTTTAGGAGGTTTTCCCACCTCTCTCACCTTTGGCTTGCTCACTAATGGCTCAGACCCAGATTCTGAAAAGCTGTTTTGTGTTTATTTGAGTCATGTTTTAAAAAAAAAAGAACTGAACTAATCCATGACCCTGAAAGATATTTTCACTTCAGCTAAGTTGCTCAGTGGCTGCCTGTGCATTTTAGTGTAAGATTTCCTTGTTAAGGGGTTAAATAGGAGAAAATAGGGTTTGGTAAAATGAATATATTTATTGTTTTCATGATGAATGAAATCACAAATTGTACCAATAAGCTTTTCTAGGCAAAATATGAATGCTATCAGACATTACAAATTGCTGACCAGCTGCACAATTCGGTATAGTTTTTCTTTTGGTAAACTGACTTGTGACCTCACAGGCTCAATGCATTAATTAAAAAATGAATGTGTTATAGGAAAATTTCTTCCCAACTGTGACACTGAGTTGAATAAAACCATAATAAACCTTTGCCTGATACACTTGTACCAACGCAAAACACAATACCATCCCACAGCCATATCAATGACACTGCTGTGTGGAGGACGGCCAGTACTACGTGGTCAAAGGTGGCCCTGCAACTGTCATTGTCACAAAGCAGCTTTCTAGAATCTTGGACTGAGCCACTAGTGAGCCCAAGCCCAAGTTGACAGAGGCAACTCCCTAAATCTGGAGTAAGAAAGCACAGGTGGGCAACCCATCCTCCTCGGATAACAAAAGAGAAAGCAGGAAATTGCTACATTTACATTTGCAGCATTTCACAGACACTCTTATCCAGAGCAACTTCCATGTCCTAATTACAGGGACAGTCCCCCTAGAGCAATTCTGGGTTAAGGGTCTTGGGGTCTCAGGAACACAGTGGGGGTAGTGACAAAGGTGGAATTCAAACCTGGGACCTCTTGAGCCATAGGTCCATAGGTAAGTATTCTACCACTAGACCACCACCACCCTAAGAAGCAGAGTAAACAAACTTGAGCACTGAGAGCCAGTATAATCTGTAGTTATCAGTAACAAAGATTGGCACAGAGTGGATGATAATAAAGGTTACAGGAAGAGATGACCTACAGTATTTGTAAAACTATGTTAAAAGTGCGTGTATGTGCGTGTGTGCATGTGTGCGTGTTTGCATATTGGTGTTTCTTTTGTTCTTTTGTTCTTTTTAAATAAATCTTTAAGGTGAATGCACTGAACTTAACTTTCTCATAAGATTGTGTTCAGCTGTTGTGTTCCTGAGTAATTTTTTAGCAAGTGCATGTTTTAAATTAATTATATTGTCCACCACTATTGCATACAAGTATGTGTGTGTATGTGTGTGTTTCTGTATCTCTGTATGAGTGTGCTTGGCAGGGAGCTTGTGAGCGATGTGTCCTCCCATGAAGGTCTGACTGTTTGAAGCAAATTTGGTGAAGAGCCCACCTCAGGGGTGTCACCCTCTCTCTCTCTCTCTCTCTCTCTCTCTCTCTCTCTCTCTATTTCTATTTCTATTTCTCTCTCTCGCTCTCTATCTCTCTTTCTATTTCTCTTTCTCTCTCTTTCTCTTTCTCCCTCTCTCTCTCTTTCTATTTCTCTCTCTCTCTCTCGCTCTCTTTTCTGCCACCGTACAATGCCTCTGAGAGGGGGAACAGTCTGCCAGCTTCCTGCCATTTTCTCTGAAAAAGAAGGTTTGTATTCACCCCCACTGACAGGCCTATCTTTTTTTATATAGTCTGTTAAAAAATATACTTCAGTGGAAGAGTATTCACAAAGAAAGCCACAATGCTTTTCTCCCATGTTTTTGTATGTGTCTGAGTTTTTAGTGTGTGTCCATGTGTATAAAGCACACATTTAGGAACGCATACTCTGGTTTGAAGCACACATCCAGGTTACAAGGCCACCATCTTTCTTGTATACACCAATTCACCCATTCATTGCCACACACGCACACACACAAAAACACACACAGGCAAAACAGCAAAAAATGCTGCAGCACTGTATTTGAGGAAAAGCAGAAGTGACACTGTGAATTGGTGGGGAAGATGAGAGATGTGTTAGAGTAAAGGACAAAGCCATCTGGCCTAAAAGCTTCACCCTTCACACACACAGGCATGTACACACATCATATCATCCAGTCACATTATCACAGCTTCCACATCTTTCCACCACACCAAACGCTTCCTACCAAACAAGATCAAGTGGTCAATTTTGACCATGAACCCTGCTACCACCCATCCCTTGCCCTGACCACACCAGCTACATACTGACTCACAAAGTCCATGCACATTCTGTTGTGCAAATGAACACACTCTCACTCTACATGTGAGTAAAGAGGAAACATTTGTACATTTTATTTGTACATTACATTTTCAAGTTGACGCATCATGTTCACTTTCAGTTTTGAAGACTTTTGTGTGAACTCTATTGCACTGTATATTAAGTATATTGTAACTAATGTACTCTAATTCAGAGTAACTCAAAGTGCTGCACTTTCTCATAACTTCCTCATCAACACGTCATCACCCGCTCAATGCTCTTTCCCCTGCACCTCCCTGAGGGGGTAGATGAGGAAACAGCCTCATGGGAAGGGGAGTGGAGGAAAAGGGGAGCAAGGGAAATGGGGAGAGGGATACAGAGATGGGTGTGGGGGAATAAAGGAGGGTGTGTGCTTGACCGATTGTGTGTGAGGAAGGGAGATTTTAACCTCCCACAAGGATTACAAGAAAGAGAGAGAGAGATAGAGAGAGAGAAAAAGAGAGAGAAAGAGAGAGAGAAAGAGAGAGAGAGAGAGAGAGAGAGAGAGAGAGAGAGAGAGAGAGAGAGTGTGTGTGTGTGTGTGTGTGTGTGTGTGTGTGTGACAGGGCCAAGCCGACACACCCAGAGGGCAGTAGACCTCCATATCCTGCCTGTGGCGTCTGTTTGTCCTAACACCCTGCTGCCTCTTCCTCTTCTCCCTCCTCCTCTCCTCTTCTCTACTCCAAGCACTCTGCTGGAGGGGAGATGGTTCTCAGTTTTTTTTAAGGGTGTGGGGGGTGGGGGTTTTAAAGAACAGAAATCCCCCATAAAACCAGAAGAGGAAGAACAAGCCACAGAATAAAATAGAGCAGTAGCTCTCTGGGCAAGAAAACAAACAGCAGGGCGTTGTCTGACCCTAAATGGGGAACTGTGATCATTTTGGTGGTATTTCTTACCCCCATCCCACACACACACACACACACACACACACACACACACACACACACACACACACACACACACACACACATATACACACACACACACACACACACACCATACCTCACCCCAGTGCAAGAAGAGGAAATAGCAAGTGAGGGCTGTGGAGGTTTAAACCTACTTGAAAACCTACAAAACATGTGCATTCTCTATGGCTGATATAAAAACCCTGCAAATAATATTGCTTTTAGAAACTAACAAGCATTTTATATCTGTGCTTCACATTGCTAGATCTCAGTGCTGACTATTAAAAGATTTTAAACTGTATAAATATTATAGAACAAATTAGAACATCCATTTCATCCTGACATAAAGACAAACTTCTGTAATAAAATGTTTATGCTAAAGGGAATACTATTTCAGCAAGTATTTGTTCTTATAGAGGTGAGCAACCAGGGGGGAGTATAAGTTTTCTATACATTTTGTGAATTTTATTAACTATCCAAAAGCATCAGTGAACCTAATGGTGTATTTCCAGCTTTTATAAACATTGTTGATTAAGCTGAAATAGTGGTAAATCAAAATAAATAAACAAATAAATTAAGTTAAGCTTTTTGAATGGACTAATTTGCCTTACACTCAGCATGTTTAATAATACATTTATAATTAGTGCAATAACTTTCTGTGAAGTAGCTTTCAGAGGCATTAGCCTTTTAAGATGTCTGATTCCTCTCACTAACTCTGTGTACCCTTGAAATGGTAAGTTTACATTAAAGACTGATTTATGCAAAAAGTTTGAAAAATCATTGAATGTACACTGTCCACTTATATCAGCTAAATTATACTATACTGTAATTTTACTGTAATGATATTGCTAACAGGAGATGATTGTGTGGGTACAATTGACAATTGACAATTATCTCTGTGTTATCTTAGAAATAACTCTCCCAACCTCTGTCTTTCTCACTGTTAGTTCCATGCCGATTATTAAATGTGTAATTCAAGTGTTATGAATGCAGAAAAATTCACTTAGTTAACAAACCAAGGAGAAATGGTAAAAAAGTTTTTGCCCCCTGGTCATCAACTCTTATAGCGTGTGGTAGTGAATGATTAGAACAAAGTGGCCCCTTTACTTCCATCCTGATTAAAGAGATTATCTTCTATTAGACAAGCCACCACTTTAATAGGCCTGTCTGATTCTGTTTTTGCCAAAACCTTTACCATTATCTTTGAGCCGATTTAGTATAATCGTCTTCTTTCAAAATGCATTGAATTTGTATGTATGTACATAAATTTGTGTGTATATAGAAAGCTTTTTCACAGTCAAATGAAGAAGTCAAATAATTCCTCAGAATCACATATACAAACATTAATTTAATTAATGTTTGTATATGTGATTCATTTAAACATTTAATTTCTAAAATATTAAGCATATTAGAACTGCCTCATCCAGTTCTGTCCTATAAGAGGCAAAGCACTAGCATATCAATTTATACAGTTTCTTAACTTCACCATGTAGAGTGATTGTTTCGCAGTCAGTTACAAGTTAATGGTATTGCTTGGTAGCTGAATCTTGAATAACTAAGTGTAAGTTCCTCCCAACCTATGAGGTGGACTGTTATCCCTGTCTTGATTTGGGCAGGGTCCCGGCTGGCAGAGCCAGGCACGGACGGAGTGCACATCTCCTGACATGGTGTAGGTGCAGGGTGGAACCGCAGAATGGGGCTGCCAACTCCAATCTACCTCCTTTTTCCCCCCTTTCATTCCTTCATCTCTCACACTGGCCATATGGAGAAGGGGCAGGGGGTGGTGACGTGACGGAAGATGAAGACATGGTCATGTCGTCTGAGGCAAGCAAATCCTGGACTAACACCAGTGTTAGATCACAGATCCACAATGTGTATACATATATTTATAGTGCATATGTGATATGCATATGTGAGTTTTTGAGTGTTTTTTTTGTGAGGAAGAGGTAAACAGGCAGGTGGGAAGTTTCATCAACACTTGTGGTGAATGGAGATAAAGGGTGTTAGTGCTGGAGATAGCAAAGGGGAACTCCGTGAAGATGGCTGGATTTTTCTGACCACAACTCTGCTTGTCAAGCTTGCAATGTGAAACACAAATTTGAAAAAAGAATTGGTGGACTTGCTTCATAGAGTGGTGAAATAAAGAGAGAAAGAGAGGGGAGAGAGACAAAGAGAGAGAGAGAGAGAGAGAGAGAGAGAGAGAGAGAGAGGGAGAAAGAGAGAGAGAGAGAAGCAGAAAAAAAAAAAAAAAAAGGAAGGTGGAACACAGAAAAGTCTTTCTGGCAGATCAGCATGACAACTTTGCCCAGAACAAACAAGCTTTCAGACCCATTCAGGGGATAATGATGGAACAGGAAAAGTTTGGAGAGAGAGAGAGAGAGAGCGAGAGAGAACGAGAGAGAGAGAGAGAGAGAGAGAGAGAGAGAAAGAGAGAGAGAGCATAATGCTGAAGCAGAGTAAGACAGAATATGTCAGAGACAAAAAGTGACAGAGGGAAAAATACAAAAAGAGATGGGGGCACAGACAGAGAGAAGGAGATAAATAATAGAAAAATAGAGAAAGAGAGACTCATTGCCTTAAGGAGGTGGGGAGATGAGGGAGATGAGCGAGAGAGAGAGAGAGTGTGAGTGAGAGAAAGGAAAGGAAAGGATTTTCAGAAACAAACAGTCCATTAATGTAATGGTTAAAATTTTAGTCCAGCTCCTGAAATTTTAAATCTATTTTGGTTTTAATGGAGAGGGAGTATATTAGGAGGAAATATGAAAGTAGATTATTAAACTGGGAGAAAGCAAAGAGGGTAAAAAAAAAATCCAAAGGTGAAAAGGGTGAGGGGGGCTGAGCTATGTTAGCGGTGTTTTAAATATTAAACCTATTTCAAGTTTAATGAGGTGTAAATACTATGGGGAGAATGGAGAAGAGAGGGGGTGAAAGGGGGCTCACTCTCATTACTGCACACACTCACCTTTACACCACAGAGACTTAGGAGGAAAGAAAAGAAAAGAGTGGAAAAAAAACATGAAAGACACTGACAGTAAATTGGTGAAGGCACAAATAAAATAGATTTTGGGTGCTTTTCAGACAGAATACACACATATGCCTGAACAAGCTCACATGCAAACACACATCCTTCACAGAGTTTTCAAACAGGAGGCATCTTGCTGTGACAGCGTGTGCTGGGAAATGATGCTGCAAGTATCATGTTAAACAATCTGAGAATTCTTACTGGCAGCTGCTTGTTTGTTTATTCTGACAGTCAGTTCATCAAATAATAATAATAAAAAAAACTACTGAACTTTTGGCTGGTGATGATATGCATCATGATCAGTATGAACAAAGATTGAATTATTTTAATATAATTACTGTTCTGGGCAGAGAGTTTAAAAAGTGTAAAACATGTCCTTTCAATAACCTTCTAAGGTCCAATAAATGACCAATCCTAATCTTGGATTACAAATAGATTTACCTTTCACAAAGTAAATCTCCCATCTACACAGCTCCACTCAGCTTTTTTTTAACTGTCTCTCAAACCTCATACTACTATGCCAGTAAATGCACTGCTAACATTGGGATACCATTTTACATATTGTTTGGTAAAATAAGAAATCTAAGGACAAAATCTAAGGACTAAAAACAAGCCTTTATAAACAAAACTAGTGAACATAATTAGGGAACTTTACAATCCTGCTGATTGATCTTCGTATAAAAAGAATATTGATATCATGTTCAAAAAGAATAATCACTTTCACGCGTAAAAATGAAGTTATTTTCACTTTCTCTTCCCACTAACTCCACCTATAATTGAGAAAAATGCTAAGTAATTTGGAGATTATGTAAAGCTCAAAAATATAATATATAAAATATATAATATATATAAAGCTCAAATAACCTCAAATGGAGTAGTTTATTTCAGACTATGTGAGTCAAAGTTTACCTGAGTCCACCCCACCTGTATTGGGCCATGCCCCAGAACATTGTATTCTCTATCAAAGGAGGAACCAAAAATTAATTCAAAACTCATTTTTATTTCCACCACTCTTCCAATAAACATCTACTTGATTGGCTTTTCAAGAAATACTACATCAGGAATTGCATGCAGTTCAAAGCAGGATTTTCACAACACTTCTGTTGTTATATATAGCAATTCTGTATTGTATTGGCCAATGGGAGAATCACTGTAAAAAACTGTAAATAGAAATAACAGTTTTACCATGGTGGCAGGTCACATTATCCTTCATAAAGAGGCCACAGTAAATAGGCAAAACTGTTACCATAATGGTCATATATGATGCATAAACATTTAGTAAATAATAACAAATATTTGGTCCAATATTTTATCATAATCAGCATTTCCTACTGATACCTTTCACCCCCCCATACACATACACAGCTGCAGAACTTGATTAAAAACCCACAAAAAACCCCCACCAATTATTTAAATCAAAGATTTATAACAATTATATACTTTATATTATATACAACAAGGTTTCAAAAGACCAATGTAACACTCACAAAGCCCACTCTGTCTCTGATGTGTGAGATATGTTTAATCACTGTTATTTTATTTCTATGCAGTGGAAAGGAAAAAAGGGGAAGCACATGATAAGTTCAGTTTCTACTTTGATGGTAAAGATACACAGTAATGCATCTTTAAAAAACAATGTGTGTGACTGGGACATATCCTGAGCAAAAGCAAAAAATCCCCATGATCAGAAAAAGGTCAAAGAGTAGTTCTAAATAAATCACAGAATCCCCCACCACTGCACACCATCATCAGACCCAAATATTAATACTAGTATTTGCTTTTCTTATTATGGTCATAATATGTACATGTTAAAATGCACTGACAAAATGCATGGTTTCTTAGAAAGAGAGTATAATATTTCTGCAACAGCACACAACTATATTTTGACCCCTTGTCCAGACAAAATGGTAACTTTAAAAAAAAAAAAACACAAATTACTTTTGGAAATTAATTTTTAAAAGATAAAAGAGCCAACAGCAACATTTTCCTTGTAGTACCACAAAGCATCTCTATATACTAAGGAGATAAAGTTTCCTGATATGTACTGTATATGAACAATACATTTTACAATACATATTATGGGTGTAATGATGTACATATATTTAGGTTCAATAAAGTTTTAGATTTTTTGAGGAAAGCATCTTCATTTTACAGACCTCTACTTATATATCACATGGACTGGTTTGGCTCTAATAAATAAAAGTCCTCTTAAGTCCTTTTAAGAGTGGCACTGAGAGATTGTAAATGAGTGATATGGTTTTACATTTCAATAATATGCTCCAAACATTTTTAGCATTTAAGAAACTAACAGACTATTAATTGCATAAATAATTTATTTAAAATAAATAAATAAATAATACCGCAATTACTACAACAACAGCTACATTTGGTTTACATTTGGTTTATATTACTTTATCCAAAATAGTTTTTAAATTATTTATGTTTTCGTTCAGATTCTCAGTTATGGCTAGAGAATGTAAATAAAATACATGTTAAATGTCAAGAACACGTGACTTAACTGTATAAAAAAATATATAAAAATCTTTTGTGAGGAAAGCGCCCTCTCACCCTGCAATGTAGTTAATAATGAATGAGTTAACAAGTAAACCTTTCAGAATACACTGAAAGTCTTTTACAGTCATTTGACAGTAATTAGAGAAACATGCTCAAAATATGTAAAAAATTGTTGGGAAGTTCTTGATAGGAACCCCACATCTGAAGTGGTTAATGCCACTATAAGCCAACTCACAGAATGGTGTGGTATGCTGTATGGTTATGAATGCACTGATGTCTGATGCTGATACTCATTCACACAATATTCATTGTGACATCAATGAATGCAAACATTTTGAAAGAATTACTTACTGGAATTTCCCTCAAAGGGTTAAAATATAGGGCTGTCTGGCTCTGGTGACATGTCTGAGTGTGTGGGTTTAGGTCTGAGGCAAGAGAGTAGAGGGTTGCCCAAAGGGAGGGCCTGTTTTTCTATGGAAGTCTAAGTTAAGTTGCCATTATTCAACGGTTTGCACACAGACACACACACACACACACACACACAAAAACCCAATATACTAAATGGCAAAGAGCCCTGACATAGTCGCTCATGATTGCATAAGTTTTTAAAAAGCTATCTGGGAAAGCAATTTAAAAATCTATAATATAATGAAACTGTGTGTGTGTCTGCATGTGTGTGTGTGTGTGTGTGTGTGTGTGTGTGTGTGAGAGAGAGAGAGAGAGAGAGAGAGAGAGAGAGAGAGAGAGACCTGGCACCTTTTTTCCACACACACAGACACACACAGACACACACACACACACGCACATGCAAACACACACACACACGCATATGTTTATACAGTACATTATGGGTCAAAACAAACAAAAAAAAAATCAAATAAAGTTGAAACACAAGCTAGCACCTCCAAACTGTCTAAAACAGTTTCTTCCCACACCAGTGAGTCTAGCACCCAGCATCCTGAAAGCACTTTCAGTAGAGGAACTAAATGCCAGGTTGGTCCATGCCATCATTCCATCTGCAACTAGACACTTCCTGTGGCCTTTCACCAAATCCGGCTCACTCTTACAAAAAGCTCTATACCTCTCTGGAACCATACTACCTGAACTCCCACATGGACTATGGCTGCTTAAAGGTTCAACAAGTTTATGGTGGCATTTATAATGTATTTGTATAAGGACTGTCAGAATTTTGCAACTGCCCTTGACATCTGATTTTTAAAAATGGGTATATTTGGGAATATTTATATTCTCAGTGATTTAGCTATTTGCATGGTAATCAATACTTAAATTCATTCTAAAATCAAGAAAGCCTGGAAATTCCGTGAATTTTTATATTGCCTTTTTTTGTATTGTCATTTTTTTAAAGCAGCAACATCTTAATTTTTTTTACCCACAATTTCTACAATTTACCAACAATCTACACACTTAGTTTATACATTAATTCACTCTATGATCACATTTGCCTTTAATTTGTCTAGCTATTTCGCTCAAGGTGCCTAAGTGAGGCTTAGGTGACTATGACCTAAAAGGCAGTTCACCAGTCTTACTTCTACGTTGGTATTAACCACTGCAACAAGAACAGCCAACAGGACCTTTCATATTGGCGGTGCTTTGAAGTATTCATCACAGTCTTGCCCTTGTCAAAATCCTTAAGATGCCTGCCCATTTTTCTGCCTGCACAAATATATAAATTTCAACTTCAACTAACTGTAATATGATGCCTAATATGTCCCATCTTTTGACAGATGTCACTGTTACAACATAATAAATAATACTGCTGCTACTAAAGTTTGAGATTTTTCATTAAATAACTTCTGACTTCCCATTTGAATAATATAACCTGAGGGGTTTTATTTTCTGGTTCTGTCATGGTAAAAAGTGCCCTGACCAGATACATGCAGATTAACTTTATGCAGATAAAGTTTAAACACACATAAAATTTCATCAGGAATGCCCAGCTGCTCAGTCATTAGGCCCCTTCCCCTCACCATATATATACTTTTAAATATATCATGATACATCTTTTTATAAAGGGCCAATTTCATTCTTGTATTATATTATTTTTCTAAGATCCACTTATGGCATTTGTGATAGTCTGTAATAGTGGTTTTTGTTATTTTGTGTTAATGTCATAGTAAAACGAACAGTGAAGTGAAAATTTTAAATGTGAAATTATTATTTTGCATTGCATTTAAATTCGCACATACAGAATACAGAAAAACTATTAGTGTTTCCAAATGTTATCTTTTTTTTTTTTTTTTTTTTAATATTAAAGGGCATTTTATTGTTCCATGCCAGAGGTCCTTTAAAGACATTGAACAGACATGCACTAAACATTCTCTACAATAATTGTGGTCAATAGCTGTGGGATGTCCTGCTGATATTCAGGAGAGAAGCAGTTTAACAGTAAGGAGTCATTTAGTGAAGCGATTTTTGGATTATCACATTCACTTTACCCACTATTAAAGTGTGTTAGTGTGTGTTCGATTGGAGTCTGTATATGCTTCTGAATGAGTTCTTGCTCTGTGTCCCTGTGAAGTGCTGTGTGCTGCTTAGATGTATCAAGCCTTGTTCTTCATGTTTGCACTTTTGGGCTGGGTCAGCATGTGTGGTTATTTCTGTTAGAGCCTCAGGTATCAGGGCTGGCTGGAGAAAAGAAGTTGCGACTGAAACTAAGCTTCCAGAGTTAAGTAGGTAAACTGGCTTTAAGCTGATGTGGATCTTTTCCCCTCCCACCCTCTTTCCTCACTCTTGACAAAACCTTCTCTAATGCCCCCAGGAGGCGGAGCCTCTAAACAAACACACACACACACACACACACACACACACACACACACACACACACACACGCACACAAACACACACTCACACACACACACACACACACACACACACACACCTTAATCCTTAGTCTGCCACCAAGGTCAATTCAATTATCCTGTTTTCTTAAAGAGAATGTGTGCCCATTTCACAGCCTGTTCAAATACACTAGAGATTAGAGTTGACTCACTTTTAATGATCTACATAACCATCAGCAGCAGTAGCTAAATGTTGCTCACACAGGTACAGCCCCCAAGAAGAACAGTCTCATTCCTAAAGATGACGACACCACATTTTTGTTTTTAGGTTGATGAGACTGTCTTGTGTCCCATGTGTATGTCTGATATTAATGAGGTGATGAGTTTTCTACCCCAAACTCCCCTCCTCAATATATAAGAAGCTGTTCAAAATTTGACAAAAAGATTTGCATTCTATCTGCAGTTCAGCTGAGCTAATTTTTCAAAAAAAGGTTTCTGTGAAAGTAAATAAAATAAGGCAATGAAACAAGGGCTCCATACAACCATAAAATGTACAAGGAAAATTCAGAGGTATAAAGCTTAGGCAAATAAGTGACTGCAATGATCATTTATACCTTATTAAACCACATATCTCAGTATATTTATAATTAATCAAAAATCAACCTCAGTGTCAATCAAGGTCTGGTATTTGCTGACATGATATTTCTCATCTTGCTTGCCACATGCATAAAAGATTATGGCAAAACCAGAAAGCACAATATGTTGCCTCTGAAGGCATATCCATTAAGCCAAGCTGCTTGTCAGGTGAGGTTGAAATCTTTAGATTCCAGAACATTTAAATTAAATGTTGAAGCAATTTTTATCCTAGGAATGAAATAGACAATAAGTTGAAAGTAATCTTTCACATAGCCTCAGAAAGCAAAGTCCTACCTGAAATATCCTGGTTGTAGTTGTTCCAGTTGGTCGTAGACAGCATGGAAGGCAGTGGCGACCCTCCCCGGCTGTCTCCCTCATTTTGCTGTGTGATGTGCCTGACTGTATCTTTATTTTTACGATTCTTTCTCCGGCCTGATCCTGGTGCCTGCCAACTCCCTTCCCCACCTCCATTACCCTGCTCTCCCGGCGTTCCTTGGGCCCCTCTGCCTCCTCCTGTCCCATCCCGTATATTGGATGGTGACACCTGCTCCTCTTTAACCTGAACAGAGCGGTAGTCAGCAGGCCACAGTGGCTGTGAGCATGCGTCTTCCTGGCTCTCATGGCTTTTAGGTTCCTGGTCCTCTTTCCCATAAGTGCTGCCACCTTCACCGTGGCAACTGGCAATGGCTGAGTCCCCTGATGAATTGGCTGGACTGGTGCGGCGATTCAGCCATGGTGAGGAGCTGCGGGCCGAAATCATGGAGGCCAGTGCCTCTGAGGCTACACTCCCAGCTCCCCCTGGCCCCATTCCAGCACCCACTGAGCCCACCACACTCATCTCCATATCAGCCAGCTCATCAGCCAGCTCGGAGCGGATGCTGATGTCCAGTGCGGCCTTAATGAAGCCATGGCATGCCTGCACAATGTCAGTCATCTGTAGATAGCTGGCTGCAGACATCACCTCAATGACATTCTTGCTGGTGAGTGCGAGGTGGGCTGAGTACATGAAATCGAGGATGGTCTTAAAGCCCTGCGCTGTCACAATGTCCAGGTGCGTAATAGTAGCTTGCTGCTCTGTGCCCTTCTTCACCTGCCAGTGATCATGGGTGAAAATGTAAATTAACTGCACGATATAAACATTGATACAATATATGAAATAGAAATGACCGTATTTATACTATGATTATAAAATATTATGAAATAATACAAGTGTATGATGTTTGTATCATTCAAATAAAGAGGATTAGAAGATTATGAGGATTAAATAAATTCTTAAGCTATATGAAGATAAAAAATTTGCCTAGTAATGATAATTATTTTTAGATAAAAGTTGTACTTGTCAGAGTAGACACACCCTTTGACCTCAGTTAGGACAAGACAAACCTGTCTCGTTTTGTAATATCAAAAATTTTCAGAAAAAAACCCCCAAAAAAATCCAAACAAATCTGATGTGTTTTGTTAAACATCCACGATGAACGCATTAATATTAATTGTATCCATTTAAAGCTAAATCTTTATTTTTGATAATAAATGCAGTTGTTCGGTGTTTGAGAGGTATTGCGGATACCAACAACACATTCAAGTACATTTTTAAATATATTATCATTGTAATGATAATAAATTATCTTGTTGCCCACCCCTACCTGGCAGTAGAGTGTCTTAAAGTAACGGCTGCTTCCAAGCAGCACATTCTTGTGTGCCTTGAAGATTTTTCCCTCGACAATGACACACACGTCGCACAGGATACCATGTTGCCGCTGCTCGTTCAGCTCACGCAGGAGCTGCCGATAGTGCGACGTGATCTCCATGTCTTCCTTCCGGTTATTCATTGGATTTACTGGGTGGCTGTGTCTTCTGGACAGATTCTAGGATGGAGAGACGCAAACACAGGAATACAGCTGATTATTCACACACAAACAAATTGAACAAACAGCCATCGCTCTATTGAAGGATAGACTACAATTTGGACAAAATGTGAATAAAGAAAAACAATTACTAATCAAGTTGTGGCATTAACTACTCTAGAATTGTGAGGTAGGAGGATTACTGCAGTGGGTTTTTGAGCGCTGCTGCTCAGCTACAAATTTTGCAATTCAAACAATGCTGTTGATTTAGAAGACATAGTTAAAAGAATAATCTTATGACTGTCACAGGCACTGCAATATCATAATGTCCTAATGCATTATTACACACCTCATAATAATAATTGAATTAATCCTTGTATTTATGTTTATAATATGTACATAAATCTGCATCACACAACTTTTTTGTACATCAGTGAACAAAAGGATTACGTCAACTCAAAATAAATTGAGAAGAATAAACTGTACTAGACACATTGCCAGATATATGTAGCACTGATGATAGCACTGAAAAATAACAAGTGGTTCTTACACGTTATCGTCCCACAATATGTGAATTATTTTAAATGAGGTCTATTGTGTGTGTCAGGACCAGCTTAAACATGAAATGTCAGGGGGAATGTTGTGCTGTGGCGAGCGACATGCCTTGGCCAATGTTGGACGCTCGAGGCGGGCAGTCTGCTGGGCCAACCGCCATGGCCTTCTCTGTTCAAAATGAATAAGCTGCTAGGCAGCTCCATTTTCCACATGATCACTCTACTAACTGTCAAAATGCTAATTAAATCCAACCATTTAACAACAGAAAAGGGGAAATGTTTGAAGAGCAGGGGCTGTGATGGCAGTAAAGTGCTTTGTACAGGCATGGGGTGATTTTTGTTGCATTTAATAAATCAAAACAAAAACATTATTAGTTGGACAATAAACACCTGATTGAACAACATCTATTCTAGTCATAATCAAGTAGAGAGAGAGAGAGAGAGAGAAAGAAAGAGAGAGAGAGAGAGAGAAAGAGGGAGAGTGGGAGAGAGAGAGAGAGATAGAGAGAGAGAGCATGTGGGTCAGCTCCTTATAAGCTGCTCAAAGACTAGACTAGAAGTGAAGAGTGCATGCACGCAACACACAAAGTACAGAAGTTTAAAACCAAGATGGGATAAATAAAAAAAACACACACACTCAGAAATACTGCCATAAGTTGAATCCTAGGGGTCCAAATAAAAAAAAGAATGTCCCCATACAAAAATCATTTTAATAATAAAAAAAAGAATTTAATTTGCATGTTTCTTTCTTTTTCATTATCTCATAAACATATTCAAGCTCTCTAGATAAGCCACTCCATCCACTTACATCTATCCTTAAAGTTTAAGAATATTTATCACTGTTGTGAGAGGTATCAAAATTTCAAAATGTTTACAACACTTTCTTTCAATAATTTCTATTTAAAGGGCCATATAATGAAAAATCTTATTTAACTTTTCATTGAAAAGTTTGATGTCATTTGTAAACATGCAAAAAAAAGTGCAGCAATAATTTTGCAGTCAATATATGGAAACAGCTGCAGAAACAGCCTGTATATGTGAAATTACAAAAGAACAAGCATATTTGTAATTAATCAAGTTAATAAGAAATGGTAAATGTATAGTGGTCATGTAGACATAAATTATGCCGAACATTAAAAGTATATACAGTACTGTGCAAAAGTTTTAGGCAGGTGTGGAAAAAATGCTGTAAACAAAGAATGCTTTCAGAAATCGAAGTGTTTATTTTCATCAATCAACAAAATGCAGTGAATGAACAAAAGAGAAATCTAAATCAAATCAATATTTGGTGTGACCACCCTTTGCCTTCAAAACAGCATAAATTCTTCTAGGTACGCTTGCACACAGTTTTTGAAGGAACTCAGCTGGTAGGTTGTTCCAAACATCTTGGAGAACTAACCACAGATCTTCTATGGATGTAGGCTTCCTCACATCCTTCTGTCTCTTCATGTAATCCCAGACACACTCGATGATGTTGAGATCAGGGCTCGGTGGGGGCCATAAGAATTGATGCTGGTTTGAAGGCAAAAGGTAGTAACAGCAAATATTGATTTGATTTAGATTTTTCTTTTGTTCGCTCACTTTGCATTTTGTAAATTGATAAAAATAAATAATCATTATTTACATTTCAATATTTATATTTCTGAAAGCATTCTTTGTTTACATCATTTTTTCCGCACCTGCCTAATACTTTTGCACAGTACTGTATAAAAGGCAAAACACAAGAAAAATGATTAAATACTGACCCTGTATTATGCACATAATTGGATAGCTTTATCAGTTAAACCCAATATGCTTTGGGTGTTCATCTCGCCTTAATTTTGCCACAGTATTATTTACATATCCAGCATTATGATGCTACCAGTTATCCTATTCATACATGTAGTTATGTGGCAACTCTATTGCCTGTGTAAGATCTTAATAAATAACTCAGATAAATAAAGATTGCATGTTGTGAAAACTCACTTTACAAGTGATAAGATTCATTAAGAAGAAGAGAAAAACAAACAGATAACAGTGATGTAGTGATGATGGAAGCTCCCTTTGGAGCTGTTCAGAAATTGGATAATTCTGTAAATCAATGGTGCACAATTGTAATGGCATCTATATAAGACGCACAGTAAAGACTTTAAAGGACACAGCTGCTGATGTGGCTCCTTATACTACTAAAGGCGCCTCCTGCCTCCAGGCCCCACTTCCACCTCCAGCAGTGTCACCATTACACGCAAAAATATACACATATCTAGAGACAGGTATTAAAGAACACTTGCTGTAAACTCTCGCTGGTGCAGTTTGTTTAGAGTAAATCAGTGGGTCTGTTCTGTTAGTTAGTGGTTTGCTGTGTATGGTGCATGTTTAGGGTGCTCAGGCTGTCAGCATGTGTTGGTCTGAGGTTCGTGCGACATCTCCTCTTCTCTACACTGACAGCAGCGTTTGCTGCAGGCTGGCACACTTCAGGTCATGTTTAGGCAAGTTCCTCTGAAACCTGACGGTTTGTACGATCAAATCAATCCTCCACGTCTTGAATGTCCACTCACACAATACACCTTACTTTGAAAGACTGTGAGAAGAAGAAAGTGAGAGTGACAGGTGATTTGTTTTTTCTTCTGTCTAATGTTTTTTTTGGCCTTTTTTTTTTTTTTTAAAGGCCTTTAATTTTTTATTATACACTAGTGGAATTTTTTTTTCAAACAAAATTTCACCTTCAGATGATTTCGTTTAAAAAAAATGTAAATAAACAAAAAAAAATGTAATAAAATCAAAAATTGTAAAAATAAGGAAAGTAAACCAGGAACAGAGAGCCAGATAAAATAACGTCCTTTTCATCTGGCCATTCTCACTTGTTTGAACTGAGGGCTTTTATGAACCACCTCAAACAGTCAAGGCCACCAACATAAACTCACACCTCTGAAGTTACTTTCACTTCTTTTTCATGTACTGTACAGAACCGACCATAATAGAGAGTGGTCGCAATCTGATCTCAATATAAATGCCTGTGAATAGTATGTCCTATATCTGAACATACACATTTTAATTAGACACAAAAAAACATATTTCTTTTCTTTTGGTTTTTTGGTTAGCTAAACTCGCAGGCCAAAATGGGTCTGACAACTGCAAACATATAATGGTAAATACTACTCATATAAATAAAGACATCTAATACAAACAGAGCAAACTGTTGAACATGTGTAGTGAAACAGCATGCTAAACACAGAGTGAGACACAATGCAGTCAGCCTAATCAGATTTTCTGCTTCAGCAGTACTAGAGGGATCTAAAGGTTAGTGGAGCAAAACATGGTAAAAAAAAAGAAGACAGAGAAAAAGAAAGGAAGGACTCTATGATGGACTGATGAGCCACACAACCTCTGTGAACCCTTTTGGAGTGCTCCACTGAAAGCCTGCTCAAAAAGTGTGCTATCCTGTCCAAGTCACTCTCCCCTTGGCTTTATTCATTTCTGCAGGCATGCTGGTTGTCAAACATGTAAAGCTAGTAGGCATTGAACACAAAAAGTGTTTGGATTTGATGCACAACGGTATTGGAATCTACTCATGAATAGTAAGATACCTGCTTCTAAAATAACTGACCAACACTGAAAAGATGTTGGAAATCTTTCAAATACTGGAAGGATTATTTGATAAATAATTTCAATTAACTGTGACAAACTGTTTAGGTAACATTGGTTACTGAGCTACCAATTGTCCTAGACAGAGGTCGAGTAATGTGACAACCCTGCTGCCTGTGTAAGATCTTCAATTATTAAATAACTGATAAATAAAAAAATTTATAAAAATTGCATGTTTAATAAATTATTTACTTGACAGAAACTAATGTTATATTTTTCTTTCATGCTAGATAGAAATTGCCCCAATTCATAAAATTTATAAAGTTGTCAGCCACTGCATCAGCAGATATTTACTGAAAAATAAAAATATGGAAAATACATATGGTGGAAACTATGGAAACCGTAACTTTAAATTTTCTCTGAACAATGGCTTTACTTTCATCCTGTATCTCTAGAACAGGAAAAACACTGAGGCCTGATCAGTGATTAGTGTCAGACTCAATGTTATTGCTGTAAATGAGTTTGGGGCCTAAGAGAAGAGAGGAAGTGAGGTCAGTGTGGAGGACAATCAATGGCTGCCTGGTCTGCCTAACACCACTCTGGGGCTGGAGTGTTAAAGAGTGCCATCACTGCTTTAAGTTTCTGTCATCCTCATCCACTCAAATCTAAAGTGACTGACCTCCTCCAGCAACGGGTCTCCTGAATGCACACACACATGCACTGGGGAAAGAGGTGACTTTTTTCTTTTTCTTTTCATGTTTGTCCCTAATGGGAACTAGACAAGACTTTAAGGCATAGTTTAGAGGAAAAAATAATGTTTGATATCTGAAGTTCACTTTTACAGTTTTGCACCATGGCTAAACCCAACATAGTTTATATAACAGAAACCTAATTGCTATGAATGGGTAAATAAAACCACACATCTTATATATTAAGTGGTTATTTTGTCTGTCTTCACCTGTCTGTATTTGCCATGTAGGTCAAGTAAAAGAATTTGAATAAACCTTTGGATACCAAATATACCTTGGCTAAACGATTACTTGGGGTAAGAAAAATAAATTAAAGTGAAACTTCTTGCCATTGTGAGTTCACAGCACAGCGAAATTGGACCTCTGCATTTAACCCATGCAAACACCGTGCAGCAGGGGGCAGCTATGAAAGCACCCGGGGTGCAGTGACGGGGACAGTACCTTGCTCAAGGGTACCTCTGGGCAACCTACTGGTAAGGAGTTTGAACTCACAATCTTCCGATCCTGTGGCCAACTCCCTAACCACTAGGCCACTGCTGCCCCTAAGAGATTAACCTAAGAGACTGAGTGTTAGGGAACAGTACATTGATAGAGTGAAGATAAAATGAAAGCAGCAATGAATATACTGTGTGCCAGAACAAGTCTTATACATCTGGTCATTTTAAAGCATCAGAGTCATTGACCTGAGGGTTTATTCTCCATCTGAAGAAGCAACACACATTTGGGGAAAAGTAAGAATTTGATCACATCAAAACTTTCCCCAACACACAAGGCACACAATGAATGTTTTGACATGATAATAACTAGGACTTAAATAGTCCTTCAGTATGAAAATAGGTTTGTTATCTCCCTCCATCTCTATCTCAATCCTATTGTGCTTCTCCTGGCCAGATTCCAGGTGATGCAGGTGAACTGGAGCCTGTCACACCATGGAAAGTGTGACCAGTGGGATCTAAAAGGCTTTGAAAGCCTTAAGCTCTGCACACATCCTCCGCCACCTCTTGCTCCTCCCCTTGGGCAGGGACAGTCAGTCTGGGAAGAAAATCTACCTTCTGGGTTAGAAAAGTGAGTAAAGTAAGGGTTGGACATGAGTGTGAATATTAACTACAGGATGTAGGAGCCCAACAGTGTTTTTAATAAAGGAAATTTTTTATATATATTAAACAGTGTGAAATGCACACTGTTAGATAATTCTTTTTATTATTAAAACCCATTAGAGGTTCTATTTTCATGCAAAAGAGTGAGTTGCATAAAAATTCACAGGATGTTAATATGGATGGAGAGTGAATTTATATAGTGATAGTCTAATGAAAGTTCTTATGCCCAAGTTAAAAAATAGGTCAGGCCATGACTTAAGTGCCCCACTGTACTGCATTTAATGTGTGAGCATACAGGGAGTATTCTGCAAGGTCCCAGCCTCAGCATGCTTAAACGGGCTGCTGCACATACTTGCGGAGTTGCAGCCCAGTTAAGGCCCTGACCTTGGCTTGTTCTCAAAAACTCTGCGACGAGGCCGAGTCATCAATGATCTTTAAGAGCCTCAGGCCACGTCCTCATCTTCCAATCCTCCCTCGCTCACGCACTCCACACAAAGGCTCTCGTCCCCACCCTCCTCCACGCTCGCCGACTCAGCTCAAAGGGCTTTGTGCAGACTTCACCCCGTCTCCCCCTCTGGAAAGCTGTCTGACCAAACTCTATCGCTGCTCAGACGCGCCAGGGCTGAAAAAAATAAATAAATATAGAAACTTTTAGCAATACTGGCGCCTGCCAAGGACACTCCATTTCGTCGGCAAACTCCAAACCCTTCCCTTTCTTCTGCGTGATCACGGAATCAAAGGCAATAAGACATCACCTTGACTTTCTATTTTCCCTCTCCTTCCTTTTAAATACTCTTTTTTCCCTTTCATTTTCTCGCAGTCTCTCTGGTCTTCTCTCAACGAGAGTGGGAAAATGCTAAAGCCAGACAGAAAGCAATTAACTTGTTAACCCCCTAAAACCATACCTCATGGAGGCCCTTTTTTCCAGTGGGGACCCTATTTGACACTGCGGTATCTGGCCCCTGTCTTGTGAGCTCCCTCCCTTTTCTTTTTTCTTCCCTCTGTCCTAGTGTGTTTCTGGGCTATTCGCTGCCTCAGAGCCCCTGAAGCCAGCCATGTCTCCAGTGGAGGCTCCCTCTCTGACAACCCGGGGCTTAGCCTAAATTCTCTCGCTATTAAAAGCTGTGAAATGCAAATAATGAAACATCTCATTACCACTGTAGGAAAATGAAGGGAATGAATATGTTGGGGAGGGTGCAGAGGGGAAGCAGGAGAGGGGTGCTTTATAGATATAACCTGACACAAAGTCTTTTGTTATAGAACATTCCACTGTAACTGCCTCAATTTTTCTGGTTTCCAGTAGTACTGTAAAGTGTTGTCTGTGTTGTTTGTTCAATAAGACTGCATTTATTTATTTCCATGTTAATGTAAAGGTATAAGGGTACATCATCATTTCCTTTCAATCCCTGTAAATACAATGTTTTGTTTCAATAGATTAAGTATCTGACTCTAATAATAGATAGATACAACAGTTAACAGACTGACGGACTGGTGCAGAACCAACAACCTGTCTCTGAACATCGTCAAGACTATAGAGATGGTTGTTGACTTCAGGAGACCATGTCAGGACCAATCTGCACTGAATATCAACACCTCACCTGTGGAGATGGTCCAGAGCACCAAATTTCTTGGTGTTCACATAACTGACAACCTCACATGGACCCTCAACACCAACTCCATCACAAAGAAAGCCCAGCAGCGTCTCTACTTCCAATGCAGACTGAGGAAACCCCATCTCCCACCTTCCATTCTCACCATCTTCTACAGAGGAACCATCAAGAGAATCCTGAGCAGCTGCATCAAGTCAAGTAGTCAAGTCAAGTAGGATTTTATTGTCATTTCAGCCATATACACAGTACACAGTGAAACGAAATAACGTTCCTCCAGGACCCTGGTGCTACACACAAGACACAAGACAACATAAGGCACAAGACACAACATAATACACAATACACAATACACATAATACACAATCACTTCCTGGTACGGGAACTGCAACGTCTCAGACCACAAGTCCCTACAACGGGTAGTGAGAACAGCTGAGAAGATCATCGGTGTCTCTCTGCCTTCTGTAGATCATCACCACTCACTGCATCCGCAAAGCAACCAGCATTGTGGATCATCCCTCCCACCCGTCCCACACTCTCTTCTCCCTCCTGCCATCCGGGAAAAGGTTCCGCAGCATACGGGCCTCCACTACCAGGATGGGAAATAGCTTTGTCCCCCTGGCCATCAGACTTTTAAACTGCTAATGTCTTCACACTTTTATTCATCTATATCTATCTATTATCTATATTTTTTTCTTGCACTCTGCACTTTACTCATAATGCTGCTCTGTTACACTTTGTTGCTCCACTACACTTGTTATACTGCCCAACAACCTGGGCTGCTTTGTTCCATAACACTGCGGCCCTCTCATGGATGAATGTAACGTCTGTTGTGCTGTCTGTTGTCTGCACTTGTTGCCTTGTCTTGTGTCTTACGTTGTCTTGTGTCTTATGTTGTGTCTGATGCTGTCTTGTGTGTAGCACCAGGGTCCTGTAGGAACATTATTTTGTTTCACTATGTACTGTGTATATGGCTAAAATGACAATAAAAACCTACTTGACCTGACTTAACTTGTATTTTTGATGAAAGGTCAAATTCGCAGAGACTTCCCTTTTACCACTTGTCATTCAGACAAGACACAAATTGACAAGTTATACTTCTTTGGGATATGTAATCTACTTAAGTCCATTTTTATGAATAATTTTTTTTTAATTCTTTGCCAGGAACTACACATGTCTAATAAATCTTAATTGAAAGGCTATACGTTTGTTATTGTCAGTCTGTTGTTATACAGTGTAGGCTATTGTAGAAAACATAATGATAATAATTTTTTTGCACACAGTTTGCACCTCAATAGCTGAAGTTGTGCTGAATCTGTGAATGTTCAATTCTTGATGTAACTGTCAATTATCACAAAACAAAGTTGAGAGAAAAACTCAAAAGACCTTAATGCAGCTCTGACATGGTTAATTTGGTGACTTGTGGTCTGATGGCTTTCTGAATGTAAGCCCTCAGTACTATGCAGTGTGCCGAGTGTGGTGTGATAGTGGATAAAGAGGAGTTGGAGAGTGTGAGTTAAGTAGCTCAATCTGGGAAGCGTGAGGAAATTCTCCTGAGAGACGGGGGAGAGGTTGATGATTTTGGATCGTCAGGCCGCGCTACTGAGTAGGAGTCAAATTCCAACACGATCTCCACCTCTTCCTCCTCTTCTTCTCTTTCTTTCTCCCTCCCACTCCTTTTTTCCTGTGAGTTTACCCACACACACACACAATTGCACACACACATATACAGTCATCGTTTTGAGAGCACCAAATGGTGCGGCAATGACTCCCTACAGCTCGGCTGCCGCTACTCACGAATCAACGAATCATCTTTAACACCTTCCTGGAGCTTGCGCCCCGAGAGGTGTCACAACAAACCGACGTTTTGGCGGTGAACAGAGGCACAGCGTTCCTGCAAGCACAGACACACATACACACACACACATCCGCACAAACACACAGCCTACTCTGAGAAGATATTACCACGACAGGAAGGTTTGCCAGCTAGAGCCCAGTAACACAAACTAAACTGGTTATGCTCTGCCTTTTCCCTATCACACCATAAGTGATTTTTCACTGACTCAGCATTTAATATGGATCATTATAATGTCATTAAGTTCAGGGTTCAATTGCTAAGTTGTGCACCCAAGACAGGTAAGCTTGTTACGATCATAAAACTTTAGTTTGCTCTATGCAACTCTTCATGTACATGCCTAAAGTAGCCAAACTGGCTAATTTAGTTACTTTAGTTCTTATCTGTTGATACAAAGCACTCTAATGACAACATAAACTCCACTAAAGCTATTCTCCAGCCTTTTTCTGCCACATCTCTTCCATATGGCTGATATTTACAGACAGTATGTTTCAGCAACTGCCCACTGGCATATTTTATTATGTCTTGAGATTTATTTTTTGTACTTTTACTAAGTACAGGAGTATGCATCAAAATAACTAACAATAATAGGCTGCATGCAGCCTAGACAACTGAGACAACTGGACAACTGAGCAAATTATTAAATTATGCGTGATCATGTCAAAGTAACATTAAAGACTGGTCACTTAGCTTATAATGGGCTATTGTATGATGTACCAGCTCCTTACTTTTCTAAAACTTATTTTTAGTTCCTACTGCAAAGCTGCTCTCTAACCAATCCATCACCTCCCTACATCCTCCACCGAGCCTTCTTCAAAGTGAGGCTTATCAGACTTTCACAGCTTCTGATCAAATGCGCACACACATATACTCACACTCACATATACACACACACACACCAACATGTCCTGGCATGAAGCGTCTGTCAGTAAACTAATTGTAATAATCAGGAACACAGGCTCCTGTCAGTGAGTCAGAGAAAGAGGGAGAGAATTTAAAAGAGAGAGAGAGAGAGAGAGAGAGAGAGAGAGAGAGAGAGAGAGAGAGAGAGAGAGAGAAGAGATATGCATGGGTGGACAGAATGGAGGGGGTGTCTGTAGCGTGACTGCTATCACCTCAACACTGACATCTCTCTCATCCACTGTAACCTTCAACTACAGAGAATCTTGTGTGTGTGTGTGTGTGTGTGTGTGTGTGTGTCTGTTTGAATGTCATAAGCCTCACAATCAGGAAAGAAAATCTGAAGAGGAGGAATAAAATGCTTCACAAATAAAGAGAAAGGCCACACAATTATGATGACTCTCCTTTCACTAATTCACATGCACATTAAATGCACATATAATGGGCTACAGCTTACTGCTCTACAGATTTCAATCCAAACTTTTTTGTATTGAAAAAACAACTTTTTTTACAACAGAGTTTATGGTTGCAGATAGATTGCTCATTCATTTCAATGTTAATGCTCATAAATATGTGCTGAATCAGAGTGTTTGCCTTAGTGTATAATAAATAAATATGCCCTTCAGAAACAGTTACATATATCAGTTTTTTTTTCCTTCCATGACAGCAGCACAACAATATCTTATACCAACACTAATATTATCAATAAAATTAATAGCCCAGTTGACCTATAAATTATTGCATATTTCCAGTTCCTTGCATGTACATTTAGCCATACATTTGATCATTTTTAAAACAGGTACAGATGTTTCTATTTCTACCACATATCTTTGGTAACAAATGAGCTAATAGCTACATTTTCACATTAAGGAAAATGCAAACACATTAATAGAACCATTGTTTTGTTCTCCAGAAAAGTTCGAGAATCAGCCTTTATCTAGAATGCACATTATTTTCAGCCCCTTCATTAAGTAGCACAATAGACTTGAGAATCACAACTTTTGCTGTTACAAAATCCCAGTGTATACATCTTAAGGCTGCATTAACACATTTTAGTATTATGGCTCGGCATTCATCTAAATTGGAATACTGAATAAAACATTAAAATCAGATTGATCGTGAAGGTACCAGCCTGTTAGATTTGACACTGAACACAGGCTTCAGTGTTCAGTGTTCACATGACAAGAAATGCTGCCTCACCATGTATCTATGAAATTTTTAACTTCCAATTTTTACATTACATTATGTTGCATCATTATTCTATTCTGCTCCTTCTGCACAACCAACATTAAGCGGGATCGGACACAGTGGACAAGTTTGACTTGAGATGAGGAGAGAGGAGAGGAAGGGATGGAGAAAGGAAGAAGAGATAGAGAGAGAGGGAGAAAGAGAGAGAGCGAGAGAGAGGGAGAAAGAGAGAGAGTGAGAGAGAGGGAGAAAGAGAGAGAGAGAGAGAGAGAGAGAGAGAGAGAGAGATAGCAAATGCCCTGAGAGGTTTTTTTTTTTTTACCACCACCAATCAATCAGAAATAAAAGACCCTTTTTTAAACCTTAAGGGCTTATGCTTGGTTTAATGGAGTAAAGGCCTTTAATTTAAACTCATAAAACATCACACATTAGCTTCTGCTCTACTGATATGAACATGTAATGTATAACTGACCACAGCTGTTTCTTTCAATCATATTTAATTAAATATACCATGATGCTGGCCAGTGTTTTAATGTCGTGTGTTGCCATAGCTACCATGATTGATAGTGAGTGTGTGCATGTGAGACAACACAATTACCACACACATCTCTATTGAGCAATACTGTCTTTCTTTCTTTCTTGCTTTCTTTTCACTTTGCTCTATGTGCGAAAAGTACAAGGGCAGTAAAATAATAAAAATGATAAAATAAAAACAAAAAGTATAATAAAAAACAAAACAAACTAAATGAAAAAGAGGCCAGTGTCGCCAACACGCCCACCTCAAAAGCCTAATTTTAAAGAAAGTCACACATTCCCACACTGTGAAGTGGCAGTATTGAGTGTCCAGCCAACACATTCACTGATGAGCTTCTTAAGTGGAAATGAGACACGAGAGAGAGAGAGAGAGAGAGAGAGAGAGAGAGAGAGAGAGAGAGAGAGAAAGAGGGAGAAATAGAAAGAGAGAGAGAAGCAGAGAGAGAGAGAGAATAGGTGTGAAAGGAAAAATAAAGTGAAAGTGAGTTAGAAAGAGTGAAATAGTTAGATGAAAGACAGATAGAAAGAAAGTGACGGACAGAAACAGAAAGAGACTCATGTCTAAGAAATACTCGTTTTCATTCTGAGAACGCCAATATGTGGAGCAACCTGAACCACAGAAAGAGGATGTGACTGTCACTGGGTTTCACAAACCCCCTCCTGCACTATTCCGGCCTTCAGTTAGTATCTTAACCCACACATCCAACATGGGCAGTTTACTGCATTTAATTTACAACATAAAAAGAGGACTCTTCTGGGACTATTGCTGAGCTGAACAGCATAAAATTCAAGATGTTATCTGAATATCGTGTTTGATGATATTTGAGCTAGTATTATCTGTACATGCCAATGGACCCATTCTTCCCATTAACTGATACTCTACACTAAACAAAATACACTAAACTAAATCTTAAACAGTTTGACCACAGGAAAAAACGCATTACTAATATACACACAACTGCTCTATCAAAATAATCTGAAACATTCAAATGGAATATGTTAAAGTTTTTGTTCTCTTTGTTTTGATACCTTACTAACAAATATAAAGTGCTGCAGTAAAAGGACTAAATCTGTGTATGTGTGTGGTCCTAAAATGGTCAAAAAGGTAGAAAATGCTTGCTGAAAAAAAAACTGTTAAATGATTAAGACAGCATACAAAACTACTTTATAAATAGTTCTTTGGTGGCCTATTATTTTTTTAGGTTTCAATGTTTTCATTTTTTAAATGCTTCACCAAAAAACGTAATACTGGTAAACTGGTATAGACCTAGTACTAACCATGAGGAAATTTAGGCACTTTGGCCTCCTCAGATAGCATCAGGAGTGTTCCATCAACTGAAGCAATGTGTGAACTCTAGAGCCGGAGATTGCTGCTCTTTTTTTGTCTGAGTAAAAATGAGAAAAGGAACTAGGAGGCCACAGGGGGAGACTGTCCCACTTTCAGCACCCCCTTGGTGGGATGGCAGAGCAAGGGCTCAGGGGTGGAGGAGATGAAAAGGTGGATCTGGAAGCAAGCCTGAGACAATGGACCTCTGCTGATTAGTAGCATCACCTTATTGACCATGACCAGTGTTCTACAAATAATTCTGTTTCACCTCCTCAAATGAATGCTCAGATTAGTCTGTCGTAATTGAAGAGTTTATAGTAAAATGTTGTTAAACACAGAACAATTGTACATATTTGTAAGCACAATCAATTTGATCAGGTGGTAAGATACTCCTCCACCAACCACACATACTCTGCAAATGCAACTCTTCACTCTGATGAATATTTCATGTCCTGATGGCACTTTTAAGACAGAACTAATTAATGAAAACAAGTTGATCTGGCATACGTTAAATCGGCTCAATTAGAAGCACACGGACAAACTCCACATGGTAATTGCTGCAGCGGCAGAGTAATTGTACAATGTTGAGGGGGAAGAGCTGAATGTTAAACAGGCCTTGTTAACAGCACTTTAGCACTTGCTGATGAACTCCCCTCTGGATTTCAAACCCTTGATAATGGGCTAATGCAGATCAGAACATCATACAAAGCATTTAGAAAAACAAAAGGCTAGCACTGTCCATTATGCTAACCACAGCTAACATTGGCTTACAACCCGTGGGGTTGATGGAGGAGGAAAATACCCATGTATAGTGGCTTCAGGGCAGTTTTACCAGCGGTTAAGGATGTATATGCTTAGTAATATTTAAGCAATCTTTGAACTTAAATTTTCTTCTCAATGTTAGGGCACAGTGGAATTGTTTAGTCTCACAAGAGCACCACCTGCAAGATTTAAGCAATCCATTTTGGAGGTGGGAGCATGTGTATTATTTATTATTCCAAAATAAATGAGTGTACAACGTTTTTTTTTTTCATACTTTGAGACTACCAATCAGATTTGGCCCACCGCAAATGACAAATGAATATTAACACTGGACCGTAGAAGAAGGGGGGGGTGATGCTTTTGGCAGTATTCTGCTGGGAAACATTGCATCCTGGTATTCATGTGGGTGTTACTTTGGCTTATCCCACCAAATTGAACTTTGTTGCTGATCAAGTACACTCCTTTATGATAATATTCCCCAAGTGCATTTTTTTTTCAGAAAAGGTTGGTAGAACAAGGGGAAGTGAAAAGGGGTTCAAAGTGATGATTTCCTAGACCTGTTTTGGGGACAAGGCAGTACCTACACATCATTAGGCAGGTGTTTTTTTAATGTTTTAATTGCTGATCTGTGTATATTATTTCAGTGACAAATGAACCAACATGGCCCACTATGACCTAAAATCTTTTAATGTTTAAAGTCACCTTTTCTGAGACATGAGGTTTATGTTTAGGGAAGAAGTGAATTGCACAAAAATACTTGTCAACCTTGAAATCTCAGATATAGCACTTATTTCAAACACAGGCAGGTTCTGGCGGAGGTTCTGGGAATATGTTCAATAGGTGTGGTCACATCTTGGCAACCAAAAAACACTTCTTACATGAATAAACAAAATTTATAACAACTCTTAAACTTGGTCTTAAACAAGTCTTAAAGATGGTGATTTTAATACTTAATACAAATAGCTTCTTTTGGTTAAATTGTGTGAGCTTGCTCTCTTTATTTCAGTGCATCAAGAAAAGTGAAGGAATAAAAGATGCAAGAACTGTTGCAAAACACAGAAGAATGTAAAACAGATGACACAGAAAAATTCTGTCTCTTGGAAAAAGCTACAGAAAATGGTGTCCTCCCAAGAGAACCAAGAGGATTCAAATATGACTACACAACCATTAAATAAAAAGAAAATTCTGACCATTGTGACGACAAAGATTTTTTTCAACTTCTTAAATGCATAGGGAGAGAGGATTATGTTGTATTGTGGGGAAAATGTGTTAGCATCACCAGTATCTCCACCCACCCTTTATGGTCAGTTCTTGGCAAGAACTTCAGGATGAAAAGTATAGAGACAGACTAAACCATCCACTGAAAAATAAATAATGTGCCACTGAGTGAGAGGAAGACAGTGTATGTGTTTCAGAGGGAGAGAGAGTGAAAGAGAAATGGAAAACTGCCCTATAATGCTTTACCTGTGAGCTTTGATATGGAAATATCTTTCGTTTCCAAATGTGAATGCAAGCACTGTGTCCACTCTCTCTTGGACCTGCTAACCTCTTTTAAAAAGAAAAGGAGAGAGAGATCCAGAGAAAATTGGACTGACTTTTTCATGTTTGAAGCAGATGCTTTAGTTATTGCCAAGTCCAAACAAGGAAAACAGTCACCTAGATATTCAATTTTAATCAAAGATCCTATCACCCAACATTGATTTCTGTAAAAATATCTGAAGTTAGCCAACATGTTAATTGTTATTTGATAATCTGTTAAGCATGATTACAGTGCCTTGCAAAAGTATACACTCCCCTTGGCATTTTTCATTTTTTGTTACCTCACAACCTAGAATTAAAATGGATTGTTTGAGAGATTGCACCATTTCACTTACAGAACATGCCTACAACTTTGAAGATGTTTTTTAAAAATTTTTTTTTATTGTGAAGCATCCATCCATTTTCTGCCGCTTGTCCCAAACGCAGTCGCAGGGGAGTGCTGGAGTTTGAAGCAGATGCTTTAGTTATTGCCAAGTCCAAACAAGGAAAACAGTCAACTAGATATTCAATTCAATTCCAACCCAGCGCACACAGGGCGAAGGACAGGGGACGCACCCTGGACAGGTCGCCAGCCCATAGCAGGGAGGAGCAAGACGGGGACGGCACCTTGCTCAAGGGTACCTCAGGGCAACATATTGGGAAGGGGTTCAAACCCCCGATCCTCCGATCATAGGGCCAACACCCTAACCACTAGGCCACCGCTGCCCCGTGAAGCATATATCAATAAAATTCATTGCCCCGTGATTTTCTGCCCATTCCTCAAGACAAAACTGCTCCAGCTCCTTCATATTGGATGTTTTTTGCTTGTGAACAGCAATCTTCAAGTCTGACCACAGATCCGCAAATGGATTGAGGTCTGGCCTTTGACTAGGCTATTCCAACACATTTAAATGTTTCCCCTTAAACCACTTGAGTGTTGCTTTAGCAGAATGCTTCAGGTCATTGTCCTGTTGGAAGATGAACCTCCATCCCAGTCTCAAATCACAGGCAGACTGACACAGGTTTTGCTCAAGCATATCCCTGTATTTAGCACCAGCCATCTTTCCCTCGACTCGGACCAGTTTCCCAGTCCCTAAAAAACATCCCCACAGCATGATGCTGCCACCACCATGTTTCCCTGTGGCTATGGTGTTCTTGGGGTGATGGGATGTGTTGGGTTTGCTCCAGACATAGCATTTTCCTTGGTGGCTGAAAAGTTAAATTTTCATTTTCATCTGACCAGAGCACCTTCCTCCATACATTTGGGGAGTTGCCCACATGCCTTTAGGCAATCTCAAATGTGCGTTCTTATTTTTAATATTAAGTAATGGTAACTCTTTATAAAGCCCAGCTCTATGGAGTGTACGGCTTATTGTGGTCCTATGGACAGTTAGTCCAGTCTCTGCTGTGGAACTCTGTAACTCCTTCAGGGTTACCTTTGGTCTCTGTGCTGCCTCTCTGATTAATGCCCTCCTATCCCAGTCTGTGAGTTTTGGTGGGTGTCCCTCTCTTGGCAGGTTTGTTGTGGTACCATGTTCTTTCCATTTGAAGATGATGGATTTGAGATTTTGATATTTTTTTATAACCCAACCCTGACCTGTACTTCTCAACAACTTTGTTCCTGACTTGTTTGGAGAGCTCCTTGGTCTTCATGATGTGATGCCTCTTGCTTAGTGGTGTTGCAGCCTCTGGGGCCTTTCAGAAAAGGTGTGTTTATACTGACAGATCATGTGTCAGTAAAAACACACTTAAACTATTTTGTGCAGATCCATCACATAAAATAAGATTAAGAAAAACATTTAATTACATGTTGGAATGTAACTAAATAGGTAAAAAGCCTATTTAAAAAAGGTGGGTGAAAACCTTTGCAAGGCACTGTATATCAAATGTAAATATATTGCTATACATTATACATATGTAAAATGTCAGTCAAATAAGTTTAATTTTTAAAATATATTATTTAACTTTAAATCCTTAATTGGGATGGAGTTTGCTAACTCAAAACCCCAAATAAACCTGTGACATGTTGTCAAAAACTGATCCTGCATGAGAAAAGGGGTCAGGCTTAAAGTATATGTCTGTAGGTATCACTCTATGTGCATGTTTTTTGGGTTTCACTCTTAATGAACAGTTATAAGAAATGTATTTCACTGACATCCAAGACAATCCTCAACTCAAATCGAAATCCAACTCAGCACAGTCAGAGGAAGAAAGAATGGGCGAGACAGAGATGAATAAAAAGTAGACATGCATAGTGCACAGAACACGGAAGAACATGAGAGAGAGAGAGAGAGAGAGAGAGAGAGAGAGAGAGAGAGAGAGAGAGAGACAGAGAAAAAACCCTTTCTGAGACCACATCCTCTTTTTCAGGCTGTTAGCATGAGCTAAGGGCACAGGCCCCCACCCTGGGTCCACTATCTCATTTCCAGCTGCTTTTTTTTTTCACTTTTGTTGTCCCCAGGGCCTTCCAAAGAGCCCCCACTGAAATATTCAGGAGGCACCTGAGGACACAGGTCTATCTGAGACAGGGCGGGGGAAGCTGCCTCCGCATTAACCCACACACCGGACAACTAATCCGGGGGGTGGGGTGAGCGATTGGATGAGTGAACAAGTGGCTGAGGAACACAGCTGTCACTCTATAGCACACACATTCATACACACACTCTGACCCCTCCAACACCTCGAGGGAATTACAAGCACCTGTATGGATCCCTGTTAACAAGGTCCATTTAAATGATTGGTTTCTTGGGGGAGGGGCCCTTTGGTTACACAATAACAATTACAAATAGCCAGTTAAAATGTATTTCTGTTAAAACCAATTTCAGAAATTATTCCTCTCTCTCTCTCTTTCTGTATATGTGTGTGTGTATTCATTTTCTCTATAAATATGTCCTAAAACATCAATATATTCTCTGAATACTAGATAAAGAAATCTCTCTTAAAACACAAAATGATTAAAACAAACAAAAATGATTATACTTGATCAATTCTCATTAATTTATAGAAAATTATTTTTATTTTGAGAAGTTTACATATCTGCTTATGGTAAAAGTATCTGAATCATTGATTTCTGTCACTGTTGTGATCCAGTTGACCCAATAGCAAAAACTGCAAATAAACATTTTAAGCAAATTTTTTCCTGCACACCTACTTGGAGGACATTTAGTCCATTTCTCCATTAAGAACAGCTTCAATTCTATGATGTGAATTGATCTTTCAACAACATTCTTATTGGGTTAAACTTAAGAAACTGGAATTGGTCTTTCCAAATCATTAACATTGTTTTTCTTTAATCATCCTTTGGCAGAATGACTTGTGTGCTCAGGATCGTTTTCTAGCTGAATGACCCACTTTCTTTTGATATTCAGTTCATGAACAGATTTTCCTTCAAAATATGCTGGTATATATGATAATTAATTGTTTAATCAATGATGACAAGCTGTCCTAGCCCATTTGCAGCCAAACACATCTAATTCATACTACCACCACCACATTTCACTGATGGGATAAAGGCCCTATGCTGGAATGCAGCATTTTTATTTCTACATACCACGTTCTATATTGATCTGTCCGCAAACATTTTCCCTTCTGCATTGACTAAATCTTTAGCAAACCTTTAGCAAACCGTAGACTGGCAGCACAGTTCTATTTGGAGAACAATGACTTTATCCTTGCAACCCTGACATGCCCACTATTTTTGTTCAGTGCTCTCATGATGGTGGACCACTGTGGATCTCTCTGACTGGATAGGTGGTGTTTAAACCATTAACAAATAATTTTTAACTCTTTTCAGCCAGATGAAAAATGAAAAACAACTCCAAACACCCGCCCTCCAAATACTTTGTTAATGTTGAGATATTCAAACAATGAATAAGACTTTATATCCGTGTTCTTTAAATGAAACAGGGCACTCACTGACACCTACAGTTATCCTCCTCCTAAAGCACAACAATGAACCAGTTCATTGTCTCTTTGTACCACTTTTTTGTAGTATATAACCACTGCTTACAAGGAACTCCCCACAAAACCTACCCCTGATACAGTTATCAAGCCATCACAATTTGGCCATTGTAGATGTTGCTCAGATCCTTATTCTTCAAGTCAAGTAGGTTGTATTGTCATTTCAACCAACATTTCAACATTTCAATACACAGTGAAACAAAACAATGTTCCTCCACGACCCTGGTGCTACACATGAGATGATGTCTAACATGACATAGAATACACCATAAGACAAACGACTAACATGTGCAGACAAGACAACAACCAGTGCAAAAAATAATTGCAAAGCAGAGGACAGATCCATTTTCCCTGATACCAACATATCAGCTTCAAGCAGTGAGCATTGAGGCACTGCCTAATTTATATCTTAATCTTTTTGTATTTATAATACAATTTGTATTGTATTATAAAGAGGTAATAAATGCTATTAACCTCACTCATGAGTAGAGCAAATGCTGTGGCTGATTTGAGTAACTTTTCCATTGGTGAAAATTTAATTGTTTCAAATTAATCTTAAAATGGATTCATGACAAAACAAAAGTAAATTCAGGTTTTCTGAGATTTCTGTCCATTTTTCAAATCTATTATCTATTTAATCTATTAAAATTTCTGAGGTGCTTTTTCTTTGTTAAATTTCATCAACCATACATGATTTAATATAAGGCAAACCTAACCAAACCTGCAATTATCATTACCTCAGCTTCTCAGGGAAAGGTCTGAAATAATTAAACAAAAATACTGGCATAAAATTTTAACATGACACGTATAATATTATTACACGTATAATACAGAAGTATTATAACTGTGCAGAAGTTTTAGGCAGGTGTGAAAAAATGCTGTAAACAAAGAATGCTTTCAAAAATTGAAGCGTTTATCATTTATTTTCATCAATCAACAAAATGCAGTGAATGAGCAAAAGAGAAATCTAAATCAAATCAATATTTGGTGTTACTACCTTTTGCCTTCGAAACAGCATAAATTTTTCTAGGTACACTTGCACACAGTTTTTGAAGGAACTCGGCTGGTAGGTTGTTCCAAACATGACTGTGTTTCAACCTACGTGTGACATTGATGATCATTAGTACCTGTTTGGTAAAACTGGTTGATCATGCACCTGACTATAATCCTACAAAATCCCTGACTTTGTGCAAGTGTACCTATAAGAATTGATGCTAATTTGAAGGCAAAAGGTAGTAACACCAAATATTCATTTGATTAAAATTTTTCTTTTGTTCGCTCACTTTGCATTTTGTAAATGGATAAAAATAAACAATCATTATATATATATTTCTGAAAGCATTCTTTGTTTACAGCATTTTTTCACACCTGCCTAAAACTTTTGCACAGTACTGTATATATGTATGTTTATATAATAAATTAACTGCTAACTGCCTTCATTGTTAATGTACATACATTAAAAATGATGTGAGAATACTTTTAGATAATTCCAAATGGTATTTATCATACATTTTTACACAATGTTAACAACAGCTGTTATTATTAAATGACATTTAAAAACTGTATTAACAAACACAACACATTCAATGTTTTGAGATACACAGAGACACAGAGATACGTGAGACACAAAGATACATGAGCTAAGTTAGGTTTTTATTTTACTTCCAAAATGACTGTAAAAATAAGTAGTAGAATACTAGATTACAGAATGATCAATAACGGTAGACCTATTTAAGATTATTCTCACCCATTATGTTCTTATTCTGAGAAATTACCAATTTCGCACCAATATGGGAAATCTATAATGTACACACAATCAGACAGAGCCCATAGTTTTTTCACAGATAGGTTTAAAATACACAGTGATAAGCAGCAGTTAAATGTATTAATGGACACACTGCTATCTAGACATAAGCGAGAAAAAGAGAATGTGCAAACAGCTGAGTCGTGTGTGGTTTGTATGTTGGCAGTGTAGCAGGCGTACGTATCCTAACCTGTTACCCACACAACGCAGCCCACAGCCTGGGGAGAGCAGCCTTCAGTCACACACACTCACACACTCCGCCTACTCATACACACAGAGTTCAGCTGCATGTCGTGTCTGCCTGCACCCCCATCCTACCAGGCCCCCAACCACGCACACAAGACCAGTTCACCAGCTCAGCCACCCCCAAACCCCCCCCCCCAACCTCCAGTTCTCTCTCTCTCTTTCTCTCTCTCCCAGGCCCTCGCCATCTACCCTCACAGCTCTGCTTTCCTTGGAAATGATCAGTTTAACAAGCGCAACCACTCTCAAAACACATCTCATTTCAATTCAATGATTTCTTCCTGAGCTGCTTTCTAGGTATGGCACACATTGCCATCATAACTAAGCCTTCTAACAATATTTCTGTCATTTTTCTTTACATTTCTTTACAGAGAATACATTGCTGATTATTATGTGTGGTTGCCTTCTAAATAGCTTAAGTTCTTCCCAATTTGCCTGGTAAATCATGAGTTATATTTTACTTTTATTTTGAGAGATTGATTATTTTTGTGTTCAATTGTGTTAGAAAAGCTTAGTTAAATTAGTAAATTAGTTCAGAAATAGACAAAGACTTTTGTGCAATTAAAGATATCAATGTTCTTCAAATAACATCAGAAAATCTATGGCGCTATCTAAGTTAGCCAAATACATGTTGACAATATATGTTTGTGCAGTAACATAAGGTTCTATAGTTCTAGCATCATCATTGCTGATTAAACCTGTTCCATATCAATTTAGTCTTTGCACTGTTTATCTATTATCAGGATAAAACAACATTGTGATATGGCTACCACTTGTGTGATCTATATAATACTGCATTGCTAGAATGTTGCAGTACACACCTGTGAGGAAGTTATTCAGCACTGGGTATCCCAGCCCTGTTTTGCGCACAAAGAATGCTCCTACACCCACATAGCCATTATCCTCATTTACCAGTTATGGACCAACCCAGATGCACAAGGCAAATATACACTGACCTTCCAGAATTAGACCTGTCATCTACAAACACTACCTGAGTGTCTGAATTAACATACAGGTTTGTGTATGTGTCTATGTGTATGTGCTCTGGTCAAAAGCTTTCATGGTGACTTATATATGTTGTTGTATAAAGAATGATGACAAAAATATTGGAATGTTCATCAGGGAAATCTTTCATTCTAATTAATGTAGTTGTTTAAAAAAAATTTAAATTTCATCCCTTGCCAATGCTGTCTATATATATATATTTAGGTGGACCATGAGGGCTAGGTGTAAAAATAAGAGAGAGAGAGAGAGAGAGAGAGAGAGAGAGAGAGAGAGAGAGAGAGGAGAGGAGAGAGAGAGAGAGAGAGAGACTTTTACAGGATATATAGAAAGTCAGTGTGTGAAGTGCTTTAATTATTTAATCTAAAGGCAACCCTGATAAGCATCTGTACTGAAACCTGGCCATTTGTGTGAATGTGTGCTTAAAATGTGTTTCACAAAGAGAAAATGCTAAACTTAAGACCCCGTTAGAAGTAGACATAAATGTACATGATTTTCAGCAAACTGTAGGCCATGTTATCAAAAGAAAGGCATCAAGACAGTCCTCTTGTATAACCAAAAATTATTCTGCTATTAACCAGTTGACTAATTCTTGGGCTGAGCAGTGCAGTCACTCAGACATATTTTATTGTATTGCCAGATGCTGAGTTTAAAAAATTAGGCTTTTTTAAATTAAAGTATAGGCATGTCCCTAGGTATGAATTTACACCTATTCTTCTTTTTCTACTTTCAGGTACTCCCATTTAGGGGTCTCTACAGTGGATTACTTTGTCCTTCCTCTTCCCCTCTTGCATGGCAGCTCCATCCTCAACATTCTTCTCCAAATAAACATTTCATCTCTCTTCTCTACATGTTCTAGCAAATGCAAATTGAAATGAAATATAGCAAATGGATTTAAAGTTATCCAACTTGAGCTGAAGCTCTAATATTATTAATTTCTTATTCTGACCATCCTTACTCCCAATGAAAATCTTAGCATCTTTAACTCTGACACCTACTGTCTTTAGTCACCGCCACTGTCTCCAACCCATATAGCATATCTGGTCTCACTACCATCCTGTAAACCATTCCTTTTGCTCTTTTTGGTACCCACCTGTCACAGATCCCTCCTGCCATTCTTTTCCACCCATTGTGGAGAAGAAATATTGTGTTCATATATGTACAGGTGGACGGCCAAAGTGATCACAGTATGGGTATATTCAGCACTGGGGCCTTTACTGTGCACAAGCAGCCTCATTAAAAAGTTTCTGCAGAAAAGTGACATTAAAAAAAACAGGCCTACACAAACACTAAAACCATCTCTTAAAACAATTGATTCTATGCTTCAGAATGAAACATAGTTCCAGACAGCTTGACTACCATAAGAGACTTAAGAGAGCCATTTAAAACTTTACACAAAAACTTACTGGGCACTGGATAAATATGTCTTTTAAGTGCCCTTATCTGTGGATTCAAACTGAGATGGGTCACACTAACACCAGAGAAGTGCCCTTAAAAATAAACCTTACGCCAGAGCACAAATGTTGAAACAGTGAGCATATCTAATGGGGGAATTCCACCCATTTATAAATAAAAAGTTGAGATGCAAACCAATTCTTTTGGAGTGGCTTGATATGAAATGTTTCATTGTATATAAGTCCTAATGGACCAATCAATACACCAGTTTAACCAATATCAACATAACACATTTTAAACTCAGAAGACACACAAACCGATTCACAGGTGGTTCAATTATATCAGTAAATAATTGCATTTTGTGACCCATGGTCACAAATCATGATCATCGTCACTATCATCACAATGCTCACACAGCCCTGAATGACTCTGGTGGTTTATATCTCCACAATTCAGTTATTCAAAAATGGGTAAAACTGGGTGGATTTCTCCTTTGCATGGATTTATTTTGTTGCCCAAGGCCTTGAGGGAGCGGTAGAAGGCCTTTTGAATCCATTGAAGACATCCTATGATAACGTAATGACCTTAAAATATAAGTGACACAACTTTTGACCTTAATGTCATTAGTCCTCGGGCCAACTGCTTCAAGAACTAAATCACCTGGCAGGTGTCCACCTGTGCCTGAGGACCTGACAGAGTACTGGAAAAGCTTCACCCTGAAAAAACAGGTATTCCGTCTGGAGAACCTTTTCTTAGACATACCCTCTTTATCTGGAGTCAAGACCGACACACAACACACAACCAACCCTGGAGCCCAACGGCAACACGCGCGGACCCGGCTGACGTCGTAGCCCGTGACGCTGCTCGACCCCCCCACCCCCTCCTGACGGCCAACCAGAACAGCAGAAAATGGAGGAAGACGGAACTGACCAGCAGTGTGATGGGGGGAAAAGGGGACACGAACACGACCCTTTCCGACAGCGACGCTACTCCAGCACTCGGGCGCTCTCCGTGCACTTTCCTAAGTTGGGAGAAGTGGCACACGTAGGATTAAAGGGCGGCTGGATTCACTGGCATTGGGAACGAAATGTGAAGAAGTCCAAAAAGAAAGAAAGACAAAAACCTGTCTTTTCGTCGCAGGGTAGGGTGTTGACGCAGCAGAAATTCCCCTTTTGGGGAGTTAAACGCCCCGGTTCGCCGAGCAGTCATCTTTGGGTTTAACCCCCCTCATTCGCGGAGTCGGAATCGCGGAAGCGGGAATAACTGACAGGTCGAGCGGAGCCGTGACGCCAAAGAGTCACGATACGGTCCTAACTTGGGGGGTGAGGTAAAGCTCCGTCGTTTAACACAGTATCACCAATGTGATTGACTAAACCGAGCGCCACCCCGGTAAAAGAGACAGAAACACCATGACACCAGGGCTTATCTCCGCCGAAGCGCTGAAGGCTGGCGCTCATCCCTCCGCTCCACCACGGCGCTCACCTGTTTGGCGACGCCAAAACAGCTTTCCCTCCCACGAGCGGCTAAAAACTTAGCTGGATTCCTCGGCTAAGTACAGCATCGACAAACCATAACTCACTTGTTGTTAGTGACATTCTGCGTCCTCGAGACAACTCGCCTTAACTGGAGCTCACCTCGCTCCTCGAGCACCTGACATGTTCATTAGGGAATAAACGCCGCTCGGACACCGAGGCTGTCAATGCTGTGATGGAGCAACAGCGAGCCGAACACGGGCTGCTGGAGAAGCTAGGTGCTGTGGGTTGGGTGAGACGTACCTGTTAACCCATGAGTTCTGGGTTCAAGCGGTGTCGATGCCTCGAGCTGCAGTTTTTGGCGTGACCATGCGAGAGACGGAAGATTGGAGAAATTCTGTCTTCAGTTTTCTCCCCACGACGCTTTTGTGTCCGTCAGTGTAATTCCCCTGTTCTCTCCCCCTCTCTCCGCCTGTCTCTTTTTTCCCCCTCAAACTCTCCCTCCCCTGCTTTTCCGTGTCTCGTTATCAGGAACCAGCCTATCTCTCTCTCCCTCCCTCTCGCTCACACGCACACGAACTCTCATCAGCTCCTCAGCGCTCCCTCTCTCTCTCTCTCTCTCTCTCTCTCTCTCACACTCACACACACACACACACACACACTCATCAGCTCTCTCTCTCGCTCATACACGCACTCTCATCTCTCTCTCTCTCTCTCTCTCTCTCTCTCTCTCTCTCTCTCTCTCTCTCTCGCTCACTCTCTAGGCTGAGACTCAACTACAGGAAATGAGGCAACGTGAAAGCTTGCGCTCATCCTAACGGCCGGCTGAATAAAGCGCGAACCGTCGACAGCTCCAGTCTGATTGACAGCCTTATGAGATCATGGGATCCCACTCATGCAAGCGCGTGAATAATAATAATAATAATAATAATGAATTGTAAACTAGGCATAGATAGATAAAGAGACAGACAGACAGACAAACAGATAGATAGATTATAGTTTCAAGTGGAAATATATGAAAATACTATTACAACAAAAAATACAATACTACTACTTTTGAACTTGTTTTAATTTAAAAGAACGTCAAACTCGTTGCAGAGCCTTAAGTTAATCTGAAACTGTATTTGGCCTGTTTGCATTAGAGTATCACACTAGTCTCCGTAAGCAGGCCTTCTGCATGAGCCCTTAAGCAGGGCAGGATCTTGTAGGCGTAAGTGAGAGCCGGGAGCGTGCTTTGTCCACTGCTCTCGCTTGTCAGTAGAGGGGAAAAATAATATGCCCCCTAGTGGTGAGAACAATCTTTCACTCGATTAATGAGAGGGTTGTTGGAAACAGAGCCCAAGTTTGGAGACCCTTAAACATAGAAGAGCATTGCAAATTATTAAAAATGCCCAGGTTTCTGAGGAAGTGATACTGTTCCAGTGACTGCTGCTTCAAAACATGTATCCATAACCTTTGCCTTTTAATCTATTAAAGATGCTGAATGTTGTTTCCTGGACTGACAGTGGCTGTGTACATGTTGTGTGGCTACGTATCTGTTCATGGTGTTTATAGATGCATGTGGATTATTGCTGCTGGCCTCCAGAAAGGCCTGCTGGCTTTGGCTTCTGTACAGTTGTGTAATGCTGATGTTCTCTTACCACTCTTTGTGCTTGCAATCCATGTTAAAAACAAGCTGCTTTACTCTCCCTGTCTCTCTTTCTATTGCTCTCTCTCTCTCTCTCTATCTGTCTCGCTCTCTCTCTGAGCATGTCACTGCCTGTCTGCCAATCCGCCTGACATGACACAGGCCGACTGACCCCACCCTCCTTCATCCCTTCATCTACCTCTCCAGTGCCCTGCCCCCCAACACACACACACACACACACACACACACACACACACCACACACTTCACATGGGGCTTACACCTCATTAGTACTCTTACTTATTTATTCATTCATATCATGAGCACTTATCAAAGCTGGCTGCTACAGGGACCAAGGGGTAGGGCAGACTACACACACACACTCGCACACTCACACACAGATACACAAAGTGACCAAACAGGAGAGCTGTCTCATTATGCTTCCAGCCTACATCCTAAAACTAAACAACAATTAAAAATGAACCTGTCTAAGAAATCCCAGCCAATTTAAATATGGCTCACCAGTTCAGCTTGTTTTCTATAGATCAATTAAATGGAGATACTTTTGACATCACCTTATCTAAAATGGTCAACATACCTTTGTTTTTTACTTTCTTTGAATTTGTGTTTGTTTTAAGCCCATTGTAATAACAAAATATTTTAGGGAAATACAGACATTTTATTCAATGGCCTTTAAAAGCTTTCTTTGCCAAAAGACATGTCTTTTCAGCCTGAGATTAGGGTTTATGAAATAAATTATGAAATGTAAAATTCCTGGAGGCACACACACTGTGAGCAGTGAACTTGCACATAACCCAAACACATGGAAGTTCACACACACACATACTCCCAGGAGCAGTGGGTTGCAGTGACTGTGCTTGGGGAGCAGTGATGGTGGTACCTTGTTCAAGGATACCTCAGCAACTTGCTGAGCCAGGACTTAAACCCACGACCTTCTGATCATGGGACCTAATCCCTAACCACTAGGCCACCTACCACTATTTAGGTGGTGATGCACACTATTTATCAGATATAGTGTTACACAGATGTCCTGACAAACATGATGACATCAATGTATGTGTTCCATCTGATATAATTAAGGTGTGTTTAAGGAAGCAGATTCTGCTGTTCTGAATCCAGCAAGAGGGCCTATTCCTGTGGACCCAGCATGCTGAGCAAGGTGGATAGGGTTAGCTTTATAAATTGGCCTCATACACTGCTGTTGCTTTAATACTACAAACAAACAAATACACTTCCTTATATGTATACACCCCCCCCCCCCCCCTTTCCTTATATGTATTCACAGTGAATGTAAAGAAAATGTTAAAGCCCAGGAAATGAGCACACCAAGTAGGAGACACATAAACCTGGTTCTTGAAGGGCTTTCTTGAAGTGTCGAACTAATTGTACTTTTACTGCGGGCCAGCCACTCTAATTAGTAATGTCTAACTAAGCTCATCTACAAAAATATATAGAAATGTGAACAGACATAAAAAAGAGCTGGCACCTCTCTACGTATCACAGTATGTTAGTGGAGAAGGACACACACCTGGTGTGTGTGTTTGTGTCCGTATTGTTCAGAAACCATTATCCATGGAGAAGTATCTACTCTGTAGACAATGTGATGATAATGGCAGGTGACAAAAAATTCCCAGAAAAAAAAAGAACCCCCACAGCTAACAAACAAAAAAATGCTGGCAGCTTCACAGGGCTGGAAGAGTTCTGGGCAGCTGATGGGATGACAAGAAAGAAAAAAAGGGGAATATGGAAGTAGAAAGGGAAAAACAAAGAGGAAGTGACAGTCAGCCAGTATCAGACATATAGGACAGGTGTTGGGAGAGAAGGCCTGTCACTGCAACAAGTCTGGGCTAGTCTAATCCTGTCAAGCTTAAGTCTCACATAAAATGATAGTTCAGCAAAAACTCTAGCTTTGACAATTTTCCTGTCACCCCAAATGCGGTCAGTACATGTTTGGTGTCCAGTGTTTCCTTTTAAACTTTATACCGGGCTATAAAAGTGTAGTTAAAAACCAATAGAAACTTATTCTTCTCTAATTAGCATAATTTCAACTGCATAAATCATCCCATATATAATTGATGATATATGTTAGGCAGGAGGTGAACAGTTACTTCTCTTTTGATGATGTGTTGGAAGCAAGAAAAATATCATATTGTCAATATGACATTAAAAGACACTGCTGACTAGTCTAGGTCAGATAATCTCTAAAACAGCAAGTGGTATGGATTTGTTGCTGGTATGCAAAATAATTATAAATAATCTCCCTAAAGTGATCCAAGGAAGGTTAACAGATTAACTGCACATGAGGAGTGAAGTCTAGCCCATCTGGTCCAATCTCTTAAAGAAGCTAAGGTAGCAAAAACTGCTAACAAACACACAGTGAATTGCAGATTGTTATGTATGTAGCTGCAGAGTGTCAGCGTGCTGCAGAGTGTCAATGCTGAGCCCTGTCTACTGTCAAAAGCACCTGTGAGCATCGAAACTGGACTATGGAGAAATGGGAGAAGGATCCCTTCCACACAGCAAAAAAAAAAAAAATCTATGAAGACCCCACCTTGCAGAACTTGAAGGGTCAACATATCAAAGTTGTTTTGGTGGCACAAGCAGACATAATGTTAAAGTTGATTAGATTTATCAGGAAGTAACAATGGACAGTTTTATGATATAACCATCTTAAGTGTTGGCACTGTTCTGCACTTTGGGTGTGAGAAAGGTACTATATAAATTAAACATATTATTATTATTATTATTATTATTATTATTATGATTTTTAGAGGTAACACATTTTATGCTAAGCAATCCCACAGTGGCCAAAAGAGCACAACTACCACCCCCACTCCTACACCACCCCCAACTCTTTTGCTTGGTGTGATGCTGCCATATCTGAACTGGCAATTAGTTTTTCAGTTTTCAGAATGCTTCAGCAATTTAGAGCCTTCACTTTCCCAGGATCAGAGATATAATTTGATTAAGGGAGTCCTAGCAAGTTCCTAAAAGTTAGATATGCCACTCACTATGTAGATGCAGTCTAATTGGTTTATACAAGATTGAACAGCAGCACATCGAAACTTCTAAATTTGTAGATTTTTTTTTACTGTAAAAATACAACATAAAAGGTCAAATATATCTTAATATGTCTACAACAAGCCTTAAGTAAAATATGGCATGTATTTAAAAAGTTTCAGAAGTAAATCTAGAATGGCCTAACTCAGTGTTTTTATATTTCTAGAATCCCACAGGACTGCTAGCTGTGTTAGCATTATAGCAGAGAGATATTTTGATATTTTTGACACTGACAGCTCTTACAGTCATAGTTCAACACCAGCCTATATGGATAATGTTCAGAATGTATTTGTGGCAGGAAAAAAATCCCTAAGAGCATTAGGAAAAAACACTGAGAGGAACCAAGAACCAAAAGGGGAAACCATCTTTCTCTGGGTTGCACCGGAGAGTGTAGTAACATTAAACTGAAATACTCAAATAGCATTCAGATCATAAAGATATCTGTAAAACAAGGGAGAAGAACAGTGTTATAAAAGGTGAAAAATGGAATGAAATCACAACAATGTGTGTAAGTAGATGGAGCTGGGTCTAGAACATCAGTATCTTCATGTTTTCAACCAGTAATGTTAGTTTTTATCATCTGTATTGCCTTTGTCCCATTTGTCTCATTGAATTGCACAGGCTATTTTTGTTAGAAAACAGAAAATATAAGTGTGTTCTAACTGTCCAACCTAAATTGAGCCCTTTAAAAAAAAACTGTTTGGGCTACAACACTCTATATCACATAAGCATAAATGATTGAAACTGAAGGCAATTAAACAAGTGGCATTTTGCTAAACAATGGGGATGGCATCATCCCTCAAATTACCTAAGGTTGAACAGGTTGCTTTTGTATGTAACTTTCTGTATATGTGTCATAGATTAGAAAGAGAATTGTATGTATTGAACTGTAAGCAGTGAAACTATTATAAAAGAAAAAAAACATCAGAAGCTTGGTAAGAAGCTTAATCATGTTACAAGCCTTGAAGATAAAAAGGAAAAAACAGATGATAGAGAAGTTTGATACCTTTGACCCTTGGTTCTCACTGTTTTTCTCTCCCTTTGTCCCTCTCTCTCTCTCTCTCTCTCTCTCTCTCAATTCTACCTCTTGTTTCCCTGCTTCCTGCTTTCTTTGTGTAGCCCATTGGTCTTGGCTGACCACTGCTACCCCTCCAACTTCACAACCCCCCACCACTGCCCCCAGCAACTATCCTTCAATAACCACAGAGGGCCTTCTCTCTCTTTTTCTCACTCTCTTCCCTCTCTTTTTATACGTTCTTGCTCTCTCTCACCTCTCTTTCTGTCTTTCTCTTTTTCTTTCTCCTTGGTCCTCTGCAGCCAGAGGTGACCTACTACCACACACACACACACACACACACACACACACACACAAATACACACTTGCTTCCTGTTCAAGCCAGATCCTTCTCTTTCCTTCTTATTTCTCTGCATTCTCTTCATGCATTCATGCATTCTCTTCTTCAGTGACTGTTTTTTCTACTTTAATTTTTTTATATTTTAAAATGAAACTTTTGTGAACATTAGCTTCACTAACTCATGTCTCATGTCATTTAACTCCTGCATGTTTATATGTGTTTATTATGCACATAAGCATGCAAAATACATATCTCTCTCTCTCTGTCTCTGTCTTTGTGTCTCTCTCTACCTTTACTCCCTTGGAACTTGTAACAAGCGGGGGAGAAGGAAAAAATCTGAGTTGAGTACAAAACGACCTTTTCTTCCCTGAAGCAACAACATCATCCTATTGTGGAGGTCACTCCTCAGACAAGACTGCTCAGCACACAACACTGCTCTGCCTGTTTTAATGACGTTGGAAAGCTCCAAGGAACTTTTTATATAGCCCCTTCCACCTTTTACCATGTTTTAGTAAAACCCACATCCTAACCCCTCACTCTCCTCCACAAAGAGAAAAAAAGCCTCTTGGCTTCACATACTTCCAAAAACAAGTGATCATAGTAAATCTTTATAGCCCAATAATATAACTGTGTGCACAATTATTAGGCAATTTTGCCCATATAATTTTTCTGCATATATTTCAACTCCAAGCTGTATTAACTTGAATGCTAACTGGATTTAAGCAAATCAGGTGATGTGCATTTGTGTAATGAGGGAGGGTGTCAACACTGTATATCAAAACCAGTGTGCATAATTATTAGGCAGTTTATTAGCCAAAAAAGAAATATGACTGACTCTGAAAAGTCAAAAATTGTAAAAAGTCTTTCAGAGGGATGCAGTACTCTTTAAAATGCTAAGATATTTGAGCGTGATCAGAACCATCCAACAGTTTGTTGCAAATAGTCAACAGTCACAAGAAATGTGTGGACAAAAGAAAAACTGAAAAAAATGAAAAAACTGCCAAAGATTTGAGAAGAATCAAACGTGAAGCTACCAGCTACCTCCAGTGATGTCATTTTCCAGAAGTGCAACCTACCTGGAGTGGCCAGAACAAGGTGAACCACAACAAAATTGGACCTCTGCATTTAACCCGTTCAAACACCATGCATCTATTGAAAGCACCCAGGGAGCAGTGACAGTACCTTACTCAGGGGTACCTCAGGGCAACCTACAGATAAGGGAATCGAACCCACAATCTTCCTATGCAGGGGCCTATGCAACTCCCTAACCACTAGGCCACCACTGCCCCTGAGAGGTGTTGTTGCTCAAAGACATGACCAAGGAAGCCTGAAACCCGACCTCCACTGCACAAGACACATAAGTTGAAACGTCAAGACTGAGCTAAAAAACATCTCAAGACATCTTTATGGACTGTTGAGATTAAAGTGACTCCAGACGGACCGGATGGATTAGCCCTGTGGCTGGATCAGTAACGGGTTCCATTCCACTTCAACTCAATGCCAGTAAGATGGAGGTGGGGTACTGGTATGGACTGGTATTATTAAAGATTAACTAGTTTTGGGTTGAAGATGGACTCAAAATCAACTCCCAAACCTACTGCCAGTTTTTAGGCAACACTTTCTTGAAGCAGTTGTGCAGAAAAAAGTCTCTATCTTTCAAGAAGACCATAATTTTTATGTAGGACTGTGCTCCATCACAAGCATGGACATACTCAACTGTGTAGCTAGCCAGTAAAGCCCTTAAACATGAAAGAATAATGGCATGGCCCCCTTCCTCACCTGACCTAAACCCCTATTGAGAACATGTGGGCCATTCCTACAGTCAACATTTACTGGCCCTGTCAGCAGGAAGTCTATGTTTTGTTTCAGAGTGGTGCTATTGCCATGACTAGAATTCCATGATATTGCCACCTCTTCCCTCATTATCCTGTGACTTTAACTCAGTCATCTGTTAGTAGCAAGTGGCAGATACGGTTCTCTTCCAAGTATCTGGAGCTGTCCAAAAACATACCTAGTGCTTGGCCATGGGTCCCCAGGATTGAAGTTTAAAACCACTGACATACAGAAAACACTTTTTGTTTGAGAATAAATTTATGAGTAGGAGGATACTTGAAAATATCCCTCACAAAGTTTGTGTTTCAAGCTATAGGGTTTATATATATATATATATATATATATATATATATATATATATATATATATATATATATATATATATATATATATATATTAGTGAGAACCTGCTGGTGTGGGTTCCTCTCTTTTTTTAAAAAACAAATATTGACACCTCCCTTTTAGGAGAATTTTCAGACATCCAGGTTAGGTTCGGGGATAAACTTTAAATAGCCTCTTCATTGTTAAAGCTGTAATTCCTAAGCAGATTCTTTGCAAATATAATTATAAGAATTTTCTTTAAATTAAGTAATTGTTTAATTGAGTAATAGTGACATCCCTAGATTAAAAAAAAATTACATACAGCATGCCTTAAAAGTTATTTTAGGAGTATCAGTAGAAACTGCATTACATTGTAAATAAGTAGAATTTGTCCTTTTTAATTCACTCAGTCCAGNATATATATATATATATATATTAGTGAGATAAGAACATAAATATTTAATCTTTACCTGCAAGAGATTAGTGGATGCAGTTGTTTTCACTTTGGGAAAAGTTGGGAAGGTTGTTGGGAAAAGAAAGGGTTAAAACTCAATGCTGCCTCTCACTTTAATGACCCCTTCATGTCTTAGGCCATTTCATTTGACCTCCTGACTTTTAGGGGCCTAGACACACTCCCACACCAGAACAAATGAACTCTGACCCCTCAGGAAGGGGGTAATGCTTGACCAGAAGTGTGCCCGGGTCAGCAGCATTGGTTTCTCTTCATGGAAACTGCTCCACCAGACTGTTTGTGTGAGTGGGTGTGTGTGTGCATGAGCTTCAATCTAACTTTGCACAAACTCACCACAAATTTCTAATAAACATCTAAAAATAGTTTGAATACCATTATAATATTCACTATTAGAACAATTTCTGACAAATATTAAATAACCTGCCTAAAGTTAAGGTACTTTCACTGGCCAAAATGTCATTCAGTGGACAGTGAAGCTTTCAGGCATTTTCCAAGCTCATTTTGTATGGAGTTTTTATTGGTTCTTCATATTGGTGACATTTAAAAATAAGTGAATGTGTGAAAGAAGAAAGGGCAATATAGAGGAAAAACCCTTGACAATTCCGAAGAAATCAACTGATTTACATGTGAGGACATGTGAAGATTAGGGAAACACCCACATAGCACTTTGTAGAATTCCCCTGTCTAGAACAAGAACACACAACATCATCTGGGCCATTTCAGCCCAATTTTCCACATATTAGCCCTAGACTCCTAGAGTCCTAGAATCTTGGCTGACTCTTTCTTCAGTGCTGTCTCTTTCTCTTTCTTTTCCATTTACATATTTTCTTTTCCTTACCTCCCTCCTATTTCCTCCTTCTTTTGTAAATCCTCCTCTTTTTTCTTTTCACAGCACCCTTTCATATCTTTCCCTGGCTGATGGTCTCTTGGGGAGCACTAATTTCTGTCATAATCACCTCAGAGATTGGGGGACCTGCTTTTCCACATAGTGCAAAAGACCCATTTGCATTACACAACACATACACAAAACACACACTGTATCTGAACAGCAGCTAATAGGAACAGACAGGCCTTCAGCCTTTGCCTTCACCACGAAAAGATGAAAAAGCAAGCAGAAAATGAACAGATAACCATCCTTCCTTTTCATCTGCCTCTCGTTTTCTCTCTCCCCTCTGCCTCAGTCACGCATGTCTAAGGGTAAAAGAGCTGGAATCAGAGCGTGTGATGTCTCTACTAGTAGGTGTATAAGCAGCTTACAAACATGGGATAGAGAAAAATGGAGAGAGAGAGGGAGAGAGAGAGAGAGAGAGAGAGAGAGAGAGAGAGAGAGAGTGAGCGGAGGCTGAAAAGAGATGGGTGTATGTTTTGTACAATGTGGGCTTTTCCTGGAATGAAGGAGAATTGGGGTTAAAAAACATATACCTACATTTTGATTGGGTTCTAAACAAGTAAAAGGTCTCAGAGAACCACAACATTTAAGCACTTTTTAAGCATTGTACAGAATTGGGTGAAATAAATCATGAGTGTGTGAGAGTGATTAGCAGAAAATGAGTGAAGAGTGAAGTGACATGCATAGTACTATACTGTGTGTGTTTTTGTGTTTATGAACATGATGAGAGATTTAGGCCTCAGGTCTTGTGTAAGAGGGTCCACCCTGCTGACTCTACACAGACCCACACACACAACCACACACAGGATGGAGAGGTTAAAGGACTCACAAAGGAGGGAGTGGCATCATGGGAAGGCGTGGGATCCTCCGTCCATCCGGCCTTGTTTTTTTTTTTTTTGTTTTTGTGAGAAGAAGGGAGGGAGCAAGGTCATTAAAGGAGGAATGAAAGGGGAGGAGAAATGAAAAGAAGGAGAGTGGGAGAGAGGGGGAGGAGTATAATTAAAGGGCAGGGCAGCTGATAAGGATACACAAGGAGACTCTTGTAAGTGACTCAGTAAAACCAGAGATAGTACACACTAATAGACACACACAAACACACAAAATACACACACACACACAAAATACACACACACACACACACACACACACACACACACACACACACACACACACACACACACACACACACACACAGACACACACAGTTAAAAATATATTCATTCATTATCAGCAATAATGTTCAATATAGATATATTTATCTGTACACTTAAATACATACAGGGCTGAAATCTCTATATATTTTTTGCATTTGTTCATTAATATTATATCATAGCTCATAAATAATATAAAATAGATAATGAAAACCAAATTAAACAATTGATTTAATTAAATTAACTTATTATTAACACATTATACAATGTCATTTTTACTGAGGACATTTATTCAATATAGCATATCTGTGAATGGCAAAAAAAGTATCTGAACCTTAGCTGTCATCACCTGTTGTGAACCCCTTGAAGGGCAATAATCGATTCTAAATGTTTCTAGTAACTGTTGATCAGTCTTTAATTCTGTTCTTATGAACATAACATCTTTAACCTAATTTGTTATTTTCGTGTTTTTCTGCACATTTAATGCAATTTGTTATGCTAGTGTATTTCTGCACCTTTAACAGCTTGTTTCAGGTTCCTCTGCAACATTTATAATGTATTTATAATTAAAGGGTTAAGGCTACTTTTATTGAGCCACTCTAAATAACTATTAAAGTTTAGTTCCTGCCTCCACCGTACTTTACAGACAAGAAAATGTTCTTTTGCTGAAATGCATAGTTTTTTTGTCTCAACATAATGCTTCCAATTTTAACCAAAACATTTTATTTTATTCTCATGTAGACATGATCTTAAGCATATTGTAGATGGGCAGCAGTGCTTTTTTGGAGAGCATTGAATTTTCATTGCAACCATGCCATGTACACCATTTGTGAAAAGTGTTTTCCCTGATGGTGGACTCATAGCCAATGCAAGAGAGGCTTTTACTTGTTTAACAGTTACCTGGGGTTCCTTTGAAACCTCAAAGACTATTACATGCTTTTCACTTGGTGTGATCTTTGTTGGTCTTCCACTCCTGGGGAGGGTAACATTGGTGTTGAATTTCTGTGATTGCAAATTGGTGGAGTCCACACCCTTAAAAAAATGTATAACCTTTTCCAGCCTGATGAGTATCAACAAATCTTTTTCTGAGGTCCTCAAAAATGCAAATTTTTTTAGTCATAATACATTTCCACAAACATGTGTTGTGAAGACACAGATGCCTTCTTTAAATAAGATGGAGCACACACTCACATTTGATTGTCATCCAGTGGAAAAACCTGACCTTAAATTAACCATCCAATTAAGAGCTGATAACAGGGATTCATATATCTTCTCTTCCATAAATTAGTTGCTAAGAATAGTATTTTAGAATTTTTAGACCTGTTTTAGGTTAAATGTATGCAGAAAAAAAGATTTTAATAGGTTATGTTATGTTTCACTGCTTTGAACATTTCTTTTTAGAGAAATTGCTTACAATACACTTAGAATACACACAGGAAAGAGCTCAATTTTAATTTATTTTTCTCTAAACTTCCTATAGTTTGACCTTTTTTGTTCTGAATATTTATAAAAACATATGTCTTCTATTCCAAAAAGTCAGCCAAAAAGTAATGTAGATGTAGATGTGCAGAACACTCAAAAACTCCCTTCTCATCCCTCCCAATCCCTCTGTCCCTCCTTTCCTTCATTTCTCTAGCCAACTCTCCCTTCGTTCCCTCCTTGCCTAACTTACTTCTCTAATTTGTTCATTTTTTGTCTCCCCCACACTGTCCTCTTACAAAGCAACACTAACCTGTTCGCTCCAACACTCACCATAATCTGTCTGTATGCACATTTTCAGTTAAAGAGCCTTCAGTACAGCAACATATGAGGCAATTAAAAAAGAATGTGACAACAACAATGATTGCAGTGGACAACAATTTATGCAAAATAACTAATTCTCTTAGACTTTATCTCCTTGTCATATATCATGAACCTTATACTTCAACACACACATACACACATAGAAAGAAAATCAGTCACACACCCAGACAGAGAGAAAGAAGCTAACAGAAACCATAATCAATACAGTGTCTATGAACAGCTGGCTAGGACTGTGAAAGTGGGCCAAACAATGGGTGAGAGAGAGAGAGAGAGAGAGAGAGAGAGAGAGAGAGAGAGGGAGGAATAGCATGAGGCATACAGGAAATCAGGGAAATGAGGGAGGAGGTTATAACCCCTACTGACCTATCTGCGCATAACCCACAAGAGCACCATGGAAGATGTTAGACAATTTAAGACAAAGGCAGGATGGCTAATTTCTTTCTCAGTCATTTATATTGTTCGCTGTTTCATTTCAATTGTATTGGCATGTTTTTTTAACTCATTTTACAGTTAAATTGTTTTTCAGTATGTTGGAAAAACCTGGATGTAAGGCTTAAACATGTCTATTGCTTCACGGACATTGAGATAATTAAGGACCTGAATCAAGCATTTAAAAATGCTACTTGCAATATTATGCATTATCCTTCATTGTAGCATTGTATCCTACACCCTCATTGGTTTAACAGAGCTCATAATTTTGTATGCTTTTTCAGTTTTTTGACCAGCAATGCTCCCTCACTACAACCCAACCTGCAAGACATCATAGGATAGTTATCTTATTTTCTTAAGAATTAATGTTAGTAATGTTAGAGCTAGTAAGAGCACATCGCTCCCTCTGACCCAAACCCAGCCTGGGGTAACCATCATGGCTACCTTGATTTTATTGTGTTCTTTCAGAGATTTCACAAAAAATAACGAGTACTGCAATGGGCCAATAAGCACAAAATGAAATATCATGGAACCACAATTTCACGGTACAGGGTACACATATGAGCACAGTATGAGCTGGTTAAAAAGACATGCAACATTCAAGAGTATTAAGTATGTGTTCTATGGAAAAGGAATACGATTTTAGCTACTCTACCCTGCTCAGCTCTGGGTGAAATTTGGTGAAGAAACCCCAGCGTTTAACACAGCAAAGGAAGTGTGTTCACAGCTCAGTGTTCTTAACAAGCCTTATATTAATGTTGGCTCAGCACATAAACATAACATGGAAAGTACAATGGTTGTAATATTGATAAAAAATCGAGAATTGCTAAAATTTTAGTTTGCTAATCTGATGTCTAGATGATTATAATGTATGTTTAAATGGTTCAAGTGGTAATGTGTCTAGATATACACTACCTGTCCAATAAAAGGTCACCATCTGGATTTAACAAAGCAAATAAGTAAGAGCTTCCCATTGGATAATTACTGCATGAATGATTATTTCAGCTGGCAACAAGTTATTTAACCCTAACTGATGCAGTGATCAGCTTCTCATTACTTAAACAACCATATCGGAAGACACATCCTGTGGTTGTGGAAAAGATGTTAATCTGTTTCAAAATGGTCAAAATATTGGCTTGCTTCATGGAAAAAAACCATCTAAGGAGAAGCTGAAACTACTAAAATTGGGTTAAGAACTATCCAATGCATTATTAAAAACTGGAAGGATAGTGGGGAAATGTGGTCGCAAAAAATCTTGAATGACAGTTACTGGCGATCACTTAAATGTTTAGTGAAATCAAATCTTAAAACAACAACAGCAGAACTCATGGCTATGTTCAGTCGTGAAAGTAAGCATTTCCACATGCACAATGCGAAGGGAACTCAAGAGATTGGGACTAAACAGCTTTGTAAGCCTTAAGAAAACCACTGATCAGTGAGGCTAATAGCAAAAAAAGGCTTCAGCTTGCTAGGGAGCATAAATATTGGACTCAATGGAAGAATGAAGATGAAGAGATGTACCCATCATGACTAGTGCCTACCGTACAAGCCTGTGGGGATAGTGCTGTGATCTGGGGTTGCTGCAGTTGGTCACATCTAGGCTCAGCAACATTTTTCATTTGCCCAGAGAATGAGGTCTGCTGACTACCTGAATATACTGAATGACCAAATTATTCCATCAGTGAATTTCTTCTTCCCTGATGGCACAGGCATATTCCAAGATGACAATGCCAAGATTAATCGGGCTCAAATTGTGAAAGGGTGGTTCAGGGAGCATGAGACATCATTTTCACACATGGATTGGCCATCACAGAGTCCAGACCTTAACCCCATTGAGAGACTCCCATCATGTCTACAAGATCTTGGCAAAAAATTTATGCTGCTCTGGATGGAAATAAATGTTGTGTCATTGCAGATGCTTATTGAAGTGATGCCACAACAAATATATGCCGTAATCAAAGTTAATGGGTATCCAACCAAATATTAGAGTGTGTGACTTTTTTTTTGGATGGGCAGTGTATAAGCAACAGTTATTCGGAAGAGTAGAGACACAAACGGGGGCCTACAGTATAGTTTGGAAAGTTTGAGTGTTGTTCATTTTTGCTGTGTTTTCTTTCATATTAAGATTTATTGTCTGCCTATGATGACAGCAATATAGTAGGATGTCTTAACTTGTGGCATGATGAGTTCATATTGAATGAGTTAATACTGAAAATTGCTCCTTTGGATATATATTAAAATACTGGCACGATTACAAAACAGAGGGCACAGTAACTCGATTCATTAGTCGGAATGTAAAAGGCTTCAATAGGAGGTGAAAAGGAACAGTATAATTAGTCAAAAAATAAATAAATAAATAAATAAAAGCTGAAATAATTTATTTACAAGAGACACTCTTGAAAATAGTGGACCAATTGCACTTCCACTAATTGGTGGAAGATGGATGGACTGGTCAAATCTTTAATTCAAAATTTATTGTAACAGCCATACTAATTCATGAAAGGGTTCAGTCTACTGCCCTATTTCATACCCTTGTACTATTAGCATTACGTTCCTCAATATGATAATATCGTTCATTAATAGAATAATTTCCTTGTTATGTGATTTTAACACATACTGCCTTAAATTTGGTGGTGACCATAATTGTCTAATAGATCCAGGCCTAGGTCGATTTAATCCAAATTTAACACCTCCCTCCAAGATGGCTCAAGCTATATCTACATTAATGAATCAGATTGCATGTGTAAGCCCATGAAGATTTTTACATCCCTAAGGAAAACATACTGCTATTTTTCTCATGTGCACTCTTCAGCTTCAAGAATAGATTATTATATGTATATTGACAAAACCTTAGTTCCCTATGTAAGAAATACAGATTATTCAGCTATTGTAGAATCAGATCATGCACCCTTCATCCTTGACCTCATATATCCATCATCCTCAATGGAACACCCAACCTGGAAATACTACACAGCCTTACTATCAGAGATTGGATTTTGCACAACCACATCTATTACAATAGATTACTTTTTACTAACAAACAGGAAAGCTATGACCTCTCCTCCCCTCCAATGGGAGACACAAAAAACTTTCATTTGAGGAGGCATAATATCATATTCAGCACATGTAATTAAACTACAACACCAGAAACAAAACCAATTCATCCAATCTATATAAGAACTAGATAAGAAATTCTGAACAGAAAAAAGATTGAAACTACAGTGACAGTATAACCTAACATTAACAAACGAAGGTGGTCACATGTACAAACATTGGGATCAGGTTGGATAACTTTTATCTCACCAATTAAAATCCATAACTGCCTCTCAATTTCTACAGATTCAGGAGACATCTGGTCAACTTACCACTGATTCCCTTAGAATCAACTATACTGTTAAAGAATTATACACATCTGCATCTGTAAATATTTTTAATTTGTTTGAATTCTTTGGAAAAGTGGAAACTGCTACTCTTGCAAATGAATTAGATAAACCTTTAGAACTATTGGGGTTAGATGTTAAATTGCATCAATGCAAAATGGTTAAGCATCAGGACCTGATGGTTACCCAGTAGATTACTTTTTATAAATTCTCAAATAAACTAACCCGACTTCTCTTAGAAATGTCAGTAGATTACTTTGAGTGATATATTCATCCACTACATCAGAAACCCAATTTAACTATATTTGCAAAAGTATATGTTTTCCTATTAAAGAATGAATTTTTTTTTATTTTTTTTTTTTACTGTTTTTACTGGACATAAAATAAATTAAAGGGTGGTTTCTGGTTTTTGCACAGCACTGTACAATGACAGAGGGAGGCTTTCTTGACTCTCCCCTTGGGGTTGTGAAGCATTTCTTCTTTATCAGAGATTCGTTTTGCATGCCACTGTAAAGTAGGGGGAAATCAGACAAGGCCTGTGTGTTACAGAGGGGATATGGGGAGATGAAAAAGGCTTTTTGGGAAAAAAAGATTCTTGAGCTATGCAGAACAAAGAAGTTGTTTGATAGCCCTTCCCAGCTTTTGTGAACGGTGCGTTATCGTAAGGGTGTGAGACGCATTGTCTCTGCGGTGGAGCAGGAGAAGTGAAGAAGGAGAAGCAGAAATGGCAGTTAAAATACTTCCCCAGCTTCAACTGACCACACACACAAACATACAGTAGTGCATACAATTATGCAGAGTGTCCAAAAGTTTTCTGTCCAGATGGTTTTTAACCTCTCGCCCACACACACACACACACACACACATAAGATTTAAGAAACACTCTCTCTAGTCCCCAATTTAAGACCGTCCATCTTAAACAATCTTTTCTTAAGACCTAATATGCTTTTACTGGCCTGACCATCCGCCCACTCATGCACATACACACATTCACTCTCTCACACACACACACACACACACACACACACACACACACACACACACACACACACACACACACACACACACACACACATACACACACACACACACGGTTCATCCCACAGAGAATAAAGCCTACTGTTGTACACTCAGGCTAAGAAGTGGGCAGCATGTCAGAGATGTGTGAGCTGTGCCAATCGAGCTGGTGATCCTGCTGGACTGCTCAGAGGGAACTGCAGAGTGTTTGGCTCCACACGGCCTCAAAGAAATTATTCTGCTCTCTAACCAAACACTTACACACAACATAAATGAACTACTCCAAGTACTTTGAGTTTGTCAAATAAGCAATTAATGGGGGAAGAATGTGTTTTAGTACTGTGTGTCTTTTTACTGTCAAAGATCATATCATTTAAAGTGTATGCAAGTTTACTTTTTGTTATAACAAACTGATATATAATTCAATGAAAATCTAGTCTTGAGTCATTTGTTCACGTGTACACTAATAAAAGTGTGGGTCTGGATTCTTAATATTTTTTTAAGTCCAATATGTATGTTAGAGTTTATAGTGTCATTTGGGGAAAAAATCTGCATAATATTAAGACCTTTTATTATCACAAAGGGTTTATACTTGGTTTGGATTGAGATCATTGAGATCTTTTCATCATTTGCAATTTTAGAGCGAGGGAGAGAGAGAGAGAAAGAGAAAGAGAAAGAAAAAAACCCTTTCTGAGACAATGTAATCTCTTTTACAAGAGAGATATTTTACTTATGGAGTTCTTCTTTCAGTCATCATTTACACAATGGCTGCAAACTGCTGGAGAAAAAAGTAGAGAGAAGAATGAAAAGTTGCTGTGGCTAAGAGCTGTCCCTATCGTGCGAGTATGATTCCAGTTGATGCCACAGTCACCAGTGGAGATCAAGTGAACACAAAAGCCTTGTTCTCTCTTCTGTCTTTTAACACTGAAATTAGTTTAGATAGCTAAAATTCGGAAAACCAAGTCATCCCTAACTTCATTAGGTAAATTATTGTTCTCTTCTCACCTGTGCGTGTTTAGGATTAGTTACTGAGTACTAGACCATCATATTGAAGCAGAAGCCATCAACAAATTCTACCATATTTACGTGATAAACTACAGTTTGCACATTCAAGTGAAGAAAGTGACCATTGTTTCTGATAGAATATCAATCCATTAGATTAAGTAGAGGAGTGGAGTAGCACAGTGGCACTGGAGTAGCACAGTGGCATTGTAGGTAGTGCTGTTGCCTCACAGCTAGAATGTCCTTGGTTTGATTTCTAGATGTGTACTTTCTCTGTGGTGTTTGCATGTGCACTGGGCCTGTGTGGGTTTCCACCAGGTGCTCCAGGTTTCCTCCCACAATCAAAAAACATGCACATGTACTGGAGATGCTAAATTGCCCCATAAGTGTGAGCAGATATGTGATTTGTTTGTTTGTGTGTCTGGCCAGCAATGGACTGGCTACCTATCCAGGGTGTTCCTCTGCCATTTGCACTGTATATGCTGGGACAGACGCCCAGACCCCTAAGTGGTCAAAGAAGTGTTTGATGCAAAAACCAGGGGCAAAAGTGAACAAGTACAGGGGAGCTAACACACACACGCACAGACACACACACACACAAATAGTCTTAAGATCCATCGGATAGAACTTGTAAGAACTGTATTTAGGTGAGAGACAGCCATACTTATATATACATACTTTTTTATACACATACACATAAACATACACAAGCTGTGTAGCGGAGATGAGTAGTGAAAGAACTAGTGAAAGAGGAAAAGAGAAAGGTCATTAAGGTTATCTCCATCAAGCACTGACTCCTGTTTACAGTGGTGTTTTGTGTGTGTGTGTGTGTGTGTGTGTGTATGTGTGTGCATGCGTGTGTGTGTGTGTCTGTGTATTTGTGTGTGTGTGTGTGTGTGTGTGACTGTGTATACGTGTGTGTGTGTGTGTGTGTGTGTGTGTGTGTGTGTTTGTGTGTTTGTGGGTGTGTAGCAACATGAACATGAAGTCACAGCACAAAATTTCACTACTACTTCAATTCTTAATCTGGAAGCAAGTGCACAATGATCTTCTGATATATGATTAATGTAATGTTTTTTGGGATTTTATTTTTAAAGTATTTTTCATTCTTTCTTGACTTTGGGAAAATCAGACTATTCACTTTTTCATGGTATGTATCAGTGTTTTTGGACTCATGTCTGTAAGGTTGGGTTATATATTTAACTTTTACCATATAATAACTGAGAACTGGATGGCCAGTCAAAAATTCTCATGAATATGTAATACATTGGAGTTCACGCCTACATAGGAGACTAAAGACACAGAATAAATAAAAAACTCCCTCTGTCTTTATTTCTCTCCCTTTGTCTTTCTGTCTGGTCGGAAGTTTTTAAGGTTTCCAAACTGTTCCATGGTTTCAAAGCGATCATGTTTGATTTTAATAGGATGCTTTCAAGGACCAAATTTTAATTATTTACAAACTTTTACTGAGAATGTAATTAAGGTTGTAATAATCTCTGATAATCACCTGTAGCAAAAGAATTGAACACCAAATTAATCAGTTATTTCTATAAAATCACTGCAAACATGTTTTCCCTCATATCTATGATAAAAAAAAACACATTACTGTCTTATGCTTGGTGTTTGGCCTGTAAGAAACTAAAAGAGATGCAGATCTTAATCAGGTCAGTGTTTCATCAAATGAGGCATATTCAGCTTTGAGCTTTTGCTATTTTATAGAAGTAAACTGTTTCACACTGTTTTGTTAAAAGCCAAGACCCGTTTCAGGCTTTTTTTAAAAAGGTGCTCTTGGCCTATTCACATGGACACTGGTCCCTCTAGTGGTGATCTTTAGCAATGACATTTTAAAACTCAGAGCAGCTGTCTTCTGCCTTCAAAAAACATTCAACCCCTGTTACAAAGGTTGCACATGTCCAACCAAATAAGGCTTTCTAACAAACATTGTCACTATATATACAACAATTCAGAGCTACCTGTAACAAGCTATAGTATGATACCGCTAATTAGTCATTTGAGATGTGTCTTTCACATAAACCTATGAAATGTGGTCATTTGAAGTACATCTTTATGAGATGCACTGTTTACTGAATTATCTCATCAAAGATCTGACTTTCTTATCGACAGCTCAAAATGCATTGAGTAAAGACATCAGGAACAACTAACAAAAAAGTGTACAAATGTATAAATGTAAAAAGTAAATAAACGTTTCCTCTGAGCTTGAGAACACTTTCTCACTTTACAAAGTTACAAAACTGCCAGAATGGTCTAAAATATGTTTTTCAAAGAGAGAAATCAGATATGATTTACAGATATACCACTGCCAGAATGTCAGGAATCAAGGTGACTTGCGGGTATATTTTTTATAATATAAATTCATTCAAACAAAACATATATGTTATAAACAAATGAAATACACAACCCTGCCTATCTTGCTTTAACCATTCCTATTTTTATTTGTGGCTTAATACATTTTATGTACTACATATCAGAAAATGCCAAGGAACATGACCTAGGACGTCAGAGAAAATGAACAAAAACTGTTAAATGTAACAAGTCACATGTTGCTGGACCAGAATATTAGTGTGAAAAGAACAATAAATAAATAAATAAACTTTGTTTGGTGTTATGCAAGCTTTTCTTAAAATAGCTGTAGTTTCAGCAACTGGTGAAAAATTTACAATAAGATGTTTTGCTCATAGATGCGTATCATTTACAGATTGAACTTTATATTTTTTGTTATTGTTAATTTCCAATAACATTTTCAGTTTTTACATATTGTTCTTGGGAACATCCTTATAGAGGTGCTTCACAAACATCACAGAATATTGCTACATGGCAGATTCCGTTTTCAAAGGTACTTTGTAAAGATGGATGCTAGAACATGTCTGACACTTCATCTGTGGGTATGGTTCATAGAGAACTGGTTTGACCAGGAGTTAAATAACCCATTCATCATTTATTAAGCAAAAAAAAAAATATTGTATTGGTTTTATTGATATCATACCATGTGACATGTGAAAACACAATGATGATATGAAATGTAGACATAATTGCAACAGGCAAGTTATTGATTAGTATCATGAATGAATTTATATATATATATATATATATATATATATATATATATATATATAGAGAGAGAGAGAGAGAGAGAGAGAGAGAGAAGGAGAGAAAGAGAGAGAGAGAACGAGTACTGTGCAAAAGTTTTAGGCAGGTGTGAAAAAAAGCTGTAAACAAAGAATGCTTTCAGAAATATAAAAAAACGTTTTTAATCAATTTACAAAATGCAAAGTGAGCTATCAAAAGAAAAATCTAAATCAAATCAATATTTGGTGTTACTAACATTTGCCTTCAAACCAGCATCAATTCTTATAGGTACACTTGCACAAAGTCAGGGATTTTGTAGAATTATAGCCAGGTGTATGATCAACCAATTTTACCAAACAGGTACTAATGATCATCAGTGTCACACGTAGGTTGAAACACAGTCATGTTTGGAACAACCTACCAGCCGAGTTCCTTCAAAAACTGTGTGCAAGTGTACCTACAAGAATTGATGCTGTTTTGAAGGCAAATGTTAGTAACACCAAATATTGATTTGATTTAGATTTTTCTTTTGATAGCTCACTTTGCATTTTGTAAATTGATTAAAAATATATATATGTATATATAGGTACAGCATAAGATATGTTGGTCAGACAACAATCACAAATATTAGTTATTGTTAGAGTGATTTCTTTAAAGTGATTTATTTATCAAAAAAAAAAAACCCTCAATCAATAGAGATAAATTATTTGAGTACATAAAGTGTAAATTTTACCCAATTACATTTAAAAGCTGTATTTACATCAATCTTATATAAAAAAATTAATCTAAAAAAAAATAAGACAAGCTTTGCATTTGCTAAATCATTTAAGGGTTTACCAACATTGAAACCATGTTACTGAAATCTATGTGCATGGTTCAACTTTTCTAAGTGCTGTAAATTTGTAGTATTGAGCTGGACGGTTGGGAAAGTCCTCACACTGTGATTTGGACACAGCTTTTCATGGGCTGACGAACCTGAGATTGGCCCAAAATTCTGCATTCTCAGGTTGGACAGTCCTCGAAACTACTGCTCTTAGATGACCATAGGGTGTGCCCCGGCAATTCATTAGCTGGGACCAAGCATGAGTTCTGATCCACACTGTTGCCTGTAAAAAAGAATCATAGTCATGCTCTCATGATGCAGTTAATTTTGGCAGAAGCAATTATTAGTCGTGCTTCTTTTATTTTATAGTAGTTTCAGCAGTGCTGGTCAAGCCAAGTAACAGAAATTGGCGGGCAATGTAATTCAAACCCTTCAGAATTATTCTTGACAAAATAAAAGCCCCTATGACCGCTGAACAAAACGCTGTTTCTATATATTTACATTTTTGGTAAATTATTTTTATGTCAATAAAAATCAGTAACAAAGGAAATAAATATTCCAGATTTTTGAATAAAGCCTGAGATATTTTCATGTTGCTTAAACACATACTAGTCACACTATGCAGATAATTCTACCAAGGATATGAAAGTAAATCCAATTGTTAATGCATGTAACAAATTGAAACATAATCATTTTGAAAACATAAAAACAAAACAAAATAAACAACAACAACAACAACAAAAATTATGCAAATCCCTAAATGTAGCAACTATGAATTTAAATCTAAGGGAAGTACACTTCTGTCATTTTAGTCAATTATTTTTTCCAGGAAGGCTGCTTCTCAACTGGGAGTCAGCTTACGTGTTATAATCATAAACTTTAAAGTATGTCATCTTTTGGCTTGGTTTGTATCATAAAATAGACCATTTAACTCAAACTTTGTTCATTGCCCTACCATGCCTTCCCATTCATCATGAGCATAGCTGAACCATCATAGATAAAAGAACAGTGAATGTATTCTATATAGGCTTTCAGTTACTGATCATTCTGGATAAAAAGCCACATTTGCAAAAAGGGGGTGGACTATTATTATATTAGAACCACTCAAAGACAATTAGCCCAAGTCAGGCCAAGCTTAATGGCCTCATGGCAGCATAGAACCATAAAGCCCCTAAGCTTTCATCTTCCCCCTCCATCTATCTCTGAGTTTTGCATCGGAACATTTGTGTCTCCATTATCAGATAGACCATAAATCACCAGCATTGCAATTCTCTTTTTATTCTAGATAATGTCAGTGGATTTCTCAGTGTATGAATTATTCAGCAATTTAATGCAGCAGAAGCACACCTCACAATCAGCCATTAAACCCAATACTAGCACTCCTGGACGGCCATAAAAAAATTCAAGACAACCAGCATTAGCCAGAACATAAATTATTTAAATATTTTACTCATCTCATTTTTATTAAGAGCCACAAAATTTGTACTTTATCCTAACACAAATACATATTGTATCTACTGTTCAAGTCCTGGAAGAAATAGTCTTAAGGTACTCACCATTAATTTTAAAGAACCTTGAGACATGCATTCTTCACCAGTCTGCACAGAGAGAGAGAGAGAGAGAGAGAGAGAGAGAGAGAGAGAGAGAGAGATATTTCTGAAGCTGCTTGGCCATCGTTTTCTTTTTGGACTGCAGGCTATACACATGCATATGCACTCTCGCTCACACACCGCCACTCTGTGACCTGTTGGGCCCTGCACTGCCACATACGAACATACACCTCCTTCCTGTTTGTCACTATGAGGTAGCTTGTGGTAAACTTTCCATGACACCTTAATATTGAAGGCCACAAGAATGCACCTAATTCATGGTGGCCCATTGCATATTTGAAACCTTGCTTATTTCTGACCTGAAAAAATTGGGGTGGAGAAAAAAACATAGAAGTACTGTAAGTACTGTGATCTCTCTGGCTGCATGCCGGTGAAATCTTTGTCACATTCTACAGGAGGAGCGAGTCAAGAATTTCACCTAAAATGACATTTTATTTCCCAAAATTCATTGTTTTCTATCAGGTTTCCCGCCCTCAGTTTACATTTGTCTTGCTACAGTGGCCGCGAACACACTGTGTAGTATTTATTCCAAACTTAACCCCACTCAAATGTGCAGCCTTGACAGCGTTTGTCTTTCCTCATTTGTACGATTACTACACACCCTAACCTTTTATATGAAAAATTTCATTTCACTGTCAGGTTCTGGTTTGTCTAGAGTGAGGTTAATTATGGAAACTGATGAAAGATAGCGAGGTTAGTTTCCATGTGAAGAGGGCAGCCACAGTATACTTCCTGTGTATTTGAACCATGAATGATGATGTATTATCCACTGCATTAGGTACTTTTATAACACAGCCAAGTGTGAAATATGACACAAACATGCCCATTGTTGTAATACTTCAAAATTTAAATGAAAAGATCACATTATTTTTTTCCCTAATCATGAATGTTAATTTCCCAAGGCCAGTTTTTAACTTAAACCTGTGAAATAATCAACAAAACAAACAAAAAAAACCCACCTAAAATAAATGCAAATAATTCAAAATTCTGGTTTTAAACTCATTATTCAAACAAGCAAATTTGGGACCAATATAGCCTTACTAAGTTTCTGAAATCATCTTGAGGTAAATCTGATCTAATCATCAGTGGCAGGTAAACTAATTAAATAGCAAACAGCTGAAATGCAAGGGAAAAAAAAAACACACCAAATAATAATTTTTAAATAAATTATCTGTAATAATGAGGGAAAAAAAAACAATTAAATTGTAGGTATTTAATCACAAACAACTAACATTTCAAAGACTGAGTTAATGGACAACATATAAAGGCAGCATTTTTTCCTTTATTTTAATATTGTACTTTCAACTTAAAAAGTGTAGGCGTGCATTTCAACAATAAAAGAAATTACAGCATATCATAAGGGCCGTATCTCAGTGGAAAGAGCAGTTTAAATACATTTAGGAAAGAGTGTTTAAACACATTATTAAACATGAGCAGTCATGTGAACTCAGAAATGTCATTTTTTCAGTGATAAACTAATTTTTCAGAGTTTTTTATTTCCTTTTGAAAAATAGCTGAAAAATAGATTTTCCTCTGGATTAAAGGAATCTCCACTATACATGCTATCTATACATTTTCTTAATGTTCTTTAAGTCTACAGCAGGTCATGCGGCTTTTATTTGATTCTATATTCAGCAGATGCAAAATACTTTATCTGACGCAGATAAATGGCTGTTTTACCCAAAAAGCCCAAGGGATAAACATTTACATTTGCGGCATGTAGCAGGCGCTCTTATCCAGAGCGACTTCCATGTCTTAATTACAGGGACAGTCCCCCTGGAGCACTTCAGGGTTAAGGCACCCAGTGGTGGTAGTGCAAGAGGTGGGATTCAAACCTGGGACCTCTTGATCCAGAGGTCCACAGGCAAGGACCCTACCACTAGATCACCGCCACCCCTATACATAGGCAACAACCAACAGTATATAATAATCAACTTAATCAATGCATTCTTTTCAGATGTGAATGTGGCAATACTCATTTCACATACTCATGAAAGTGCTCAATTAGGTACAATGATGCACAAACTAAAGTTTGCAGAATTTCTGAACCAAAGAGAGCAATACAACTTCAAGGATTGTCTTCTTAGCTTTCTTCAACCTACAAAGTAGCTTCTTGACACACTTTTGCTAATCGTTTGCTTCATGTATGGCGCAAAGGAAGCTGTACATCGACCATGCAAAGCTTTGGTTTGAGGAAAAATTGTGAGGTGTTCCTGTAGTACCTTTCTGATTTGTTTCAGTTTGATGTATGAAAGTAAACACAGTAAAAAAAACAACAAAAAAAACAAAAAACAAAAGCTTGCTTTTTCATATTCTACTATTGTCATTTTAGGTTGTCATAGGTTGGCGACCTGTCCAGGGTGTGTCCCTATCCGTGTGAGCTGGGATGGACTCCAGCACCCCCCGTGACCCTAATTAGGACAAGCGGCCCAGAAATTTTAGTCATTTTAGGTAACTTAAGGGCACAAACACAAAAAAACCCTGATTATTTATTTTAGCTTTGCCTTTTTACATTCCTCAGACATAACATAAAATACAGATTCAGACTGAATTAAGCTTTGATCTCTTTGCCATGAAAACTATTAAGTGTTAACTCCATTTTTTTTTCTATATGGAGTCCATGAAAGACTAAATACCTTTTATGTCACTCTATGAAGGAAAGTTTATAATGATAATTATTACTAATAATCTATAACATAAATTTCACTTCCAAATCATTGTTCTTCCATGAAAAATCTCCTGCAGTTTCCTGCCCTGCATAAGAGCCTTGTGAGGAAGTACACAGAAATACTAAAAAAAATTATCCATGCTCTGCAATTGAAGGCGAAGTTGAGTGATTTTCTAAAAAAGATTAAAAAACTTCTAAAAAAGCATTATGAGTTTGCCGTAGTTTGGTCAGCAGCTCTTTGCAGGTAAGGCAGAGGGGAAACCAAGGAGTTAAAGAAACAACGCCCACACATATTTTCCGACAAAGTGGTCCTTCAAAGAATGCACTTTCTATGTGCAAAAAGGCAAAGCTATACAGCTGACTTGTTTTACTTGCACATACAGAAAAGACAATTTTCATAAAATATCATAATATTAAACACAACAAATAAATGCAGCAATAAAAAATAACTTGCACAATCTATCAAATGTAAAAATTCACATTCAGCTGTGTCATTTACAACATTCAATACGCACTAACAGAGCTAGTTCTTTTGTGTAGGCAAATATTTAAGGCACGTTATTTAGATAAATAGAATAGCAACAACCTAAAACAAAATAAAATATAAAACAACACTCTAAACAAGAGATAACTCACTATATAAAATAACAATGATTCTTACTGTTTTAAAAAACTTCTAAAAAAATTCTGACCCTTTAGGTGTGTAGGGCATTTAGGAGAGCGCTATTATTAGGAGTTGAGCTGCAGGCTCAGGGTCGCTGGTGACTGGTTAGAGGGCTAAACAGAAGCCACATCCAGAAATGTCCAGACAGGCAGGCACTCAGTAACTGGGCTCATCCATATCGTCATCACTCCAGTCAGGGGGTGCGTCAGTGCCGAAGTATCGATCCCCAAAGTTTCCTTCAGAGAGAGGTGAGAAATTTTTAAGGTTCATTCATTAATTTGTTCAACTTTCATTTGAGTTTGTGAGAAGTCCTAGTTATTAACAATTTGTGTTCTTTAATTTAAAAGATACACAGTGAATTCTATAAGAATAAGCATGAACACTAGATAAACATGGCAAATTGCATCTTGTGGCGTCAAAAAATTCTAGAACTTCAAAGTCATGCAACGTAGGTTCAGTCTTGAAGTTTGGGTCAAAAATGTCAAATAAAAACAATAGCTAATTTAAAAATCTGCTGTGTTTTGTTTTTTTTATTCAAAATTACATACAAGCTTATTACAAGAAAAAAAGACTTGATTAATAAAGAATAATATAAAAATGAATAATAAAAACTCAGATTAATTAAACAATGTAATCTTTATAATACATAAATTTAAACATACAGTTCTAAAACTCTTTTGTGTTATTTTGTGAACAAACAAAATATGTAATGGTTGTTTGGTCAGAAACAAAGTAAACTACTGCTCTATATAAGCTCTTTCTTCTTCTTCTTCTTTCAGCTGCTCTATTTCTTACCAAACTAAAATTTAACATTTAAACTATCTGTACCAACTGGATCTGGAATCTGGTTTGTCTGTATAAATGCATTCATCATAATGTTAAATCTAAAAGCTGATCTTCATCTGGAAATTTGTATTTACCATACTGCAGGTTTTGAACAGATTTACTGTTTGTGGCTTTTGTGTAAACCGTATTTTGCTCTCAAGTCATGTGTCCTATATATCTAAGAGCAGCAGGACTCACAGAGATAACAGATAGACATCCCAATATCATATAACCCCAGGTGCTTACCTATTCCTGGAATGATATGGAAAAGGTTGTTGACCTTTTTGTCAACAGCAGTAGTGATGATTTTAACCATAGGGAAGGCATAGGCTACCGAGTGCACACCCATTTCAGCCATTAACAGAGACACCAGTAAGATCTTATCCTCTTGTACATCATGGTCCTGTACACATTCACACATACACAAGTTACTATATTTATATCTATATTTCATATTTACATTCTTATAAATATATTGGAGAACAAATTTCTACTTTTCATCATATCATAGTGATAGGACGTGAATAAGGGATGCATTTTGAACTAACTGCAAAATTTCTTGGTGGAATTCTTTTTTTGCAGCCTTCATTAAAAATACATTTAAATGATTTATGAACACTGGTGTACATATTGTAATCTGTCAATATTTTCTGAAAGCAAAAATCAACCCAAGGAATTTAGCCATGTTTTAAATTGCCTTTTACCTTGGTAAAGTTAGTATATACATTAGATAGGAATATAATTATTAAAATGTCTATGTGTCTATGACCATATCTGTTTTATATGTCATGGTGTGTTGAATGTGCACACAACCTCACCAGCAACACTCGGACTGCCATCATGGCAGCGGCTCCAGTGGATACTGTGCAGTCCATCAGGATCACATGATCCTCACTAATGTCTCTGGGCAGACGCAAGTAGTGTAGCTAGAAACACAGGAACAATTAGGCCATAATTAAATGAGCTAAAATCTTCAGATTTGTATGCTACAATGTAAATGTTAAATGACTAATTCTGCAAAGCAATAAAAGCTGTTTATGTATACCTATTTTCATTAGTAAACTGTAATGTAACTGTAAATAAAAGCTTATACTTATCATTGCCTTTGTCAAAAAATTTACTGATTTATTTGAAATAAATAGTGCTGATAAGCACAAAAAAACTTAGTCATAAATCCTAAATGCTAACTTTTGAGGATTTGATATGACAGTTATGCTATGCTGAAAGTGATTTACCATGCAAAAATCACAGACGCACAATATTTCCTAATATTATTTACAGCGAAAAACATGTCCTTTATACCTCATACATGCAAATTATTATTCAAATAAAATTAGAGGAAAAAATTTAATGTCAAGCACTTACTCTGTTTCCTAATAAGGTGAAGGTAAAGATAAGGGGAGGTACCTCAGGTTCTCCTGTGTCCTGATTGGTCTGAATGAGGATCTTGCCAATGCGGACATCCTTGCAAACAGCACGTAGCGCAGGCTCCATAGTTTCGCCAGCCCGGAGAATAGACACACCTGTGATCTGCTCAACCATGAGCACAAAAGTTGTCACTATTAAAAACAGTACATATATTTGTAAATGCTAAAATCTCAGGAACACAGACTTATTCCAGCAGAAATAAGAGAAACTGACCCTTTTGCCATGAAATGTCCTTCCTTCATAGTCTTGACCTTGAGGGGTCTGGATTATGCGGACCTAGTGAGGAGAAAATCACACATTCCATCATTTGCTGTATTGCATCTAGCAGTAAAGCTAAGAAAGAAGCTGCTTCACTGATAACAATAAGTTAAGAAAAGCAAGAGTCAACAGCAAAATAAAGGGTTCAAAAAGCTGCTGAACATCTTTTAGTGTAAAGGTCATCCTCTGGAGCCAGGTAGAGTATTCAGCAAAGATCTGTGTCTTGTGACATCTGGTTCTCTGTGTTCCAAAATATGACTTTGTGCATCTTGTGCTGCTTCTGGTTGTCAGTTTTTCCATTGTGGTGGACAAGCAACCATAGTTTCCATACACAATCAAGACCTCAAAACCATCTCCAGATTTACTGATTAAATTTTGATATCACTAGGTTTCTTTCAGTGTTTTTCCATGTCTTATACATACACACACACACACACACACACACACACACACACACACACACACACACACACACACACACACACATACTCTCTCTCTCTCTCACCTGAGAAGGGAGGAAGGAGAGAGCTCTCTCAATGAGGAGTCTCATCAGCCGTTTGGAGTAAAAGATGAATTCGTCTCTATTCGTATCTTTATTCCTGAAACACATTCACTGGAGAATGTCAACTATATGCACACACTGCTGCTGCTGAAATAACACACCATGGGGCATTGCATTAGCTGTATTGGGTACATTAGCCAATGAGTGTAACTAATGGTATACTGGAAAGCTAAATACATTTATGTGTTTAAAACAGCAAAATACTTTCAACCTAAAGATAATTTATTGTAAGTCTTTTGAACCATTTCTATAAATCTGTTTGTAATGAAAGTGTAAATGGCGGTTGATAATGACATTAATAAAAAATAATCAAAAGCAACTAAAATGGAGATGCAAAGTTTTGTTTTTACAGCTACAATATGTTTATTCAAATGTTACATGTTATCCACTGCAGTTTTCCTGAGACATAATCTTACACGACTGCTACCACACATATGTAAGAACATGGCCTTACTAACCCTTAATGAACAAAATATGCATTATGTCAAAATATGCGATATGCCTTTTTGGCTTTAGCTGGAGTTTTATGAACAAAATGACCTGTAAGCAAGCAGCAACTTCAGTTTATATATTTAATCACAACCACATATAAAAATAAGTACCTGCTTTCAGTTCCCAGGCATAGAATCACTGGTTTAATAACACTGAGAGACTGTGATATTTACTTTGGTTTTAAGTTCAATTATTTATTTTACTTAATATCATATTTAATGAATTTAAATGGAAAGAAAATAAATATTTTTAAAAATGTATATGGATTTTTTGGCAAACTACATTAATAATAGAAATGTAACTTTAGTTTGCTTTAGACAGAATGATAATCATCTGTTGTTTTTTTATATCAAAACATAATTTAGAGTAAATGTTTCTCTCTTCACTGAAATAAGGGACATTTCTCTAGACATTTCTCTGGAATTTGGCTTGCTCAATTAATACAAAATTTGTGTTTGTAAGCAAAACAGATGAAGACAGGTAAAAGGTCTTACATATTTCTGCCATGTTTTTGTCTCTGTGTGAAGTCGATATGGCTAACAAACAAAACTACACTAAATATGTGATTATATTAACTGTAAATTAATCACTACAATATATGTAAAAGAATCGGTACAATACCTAATGTAAAAACTATTTGCATCTTTTCTATAATTAAAGAATATAGTCACGTATACTATAGAAATGTGTAGAGGTCAAATGCAACTGAGTTCTGTTTGATAACACAGTGGATATTGACTGTATGTGTGTCTGTGTGTATTTTTGTGTCTGACCTGATAATGGTGTGCATGCCGCGGACCTGTGGCGTGTTCTCCAGAACGCTAAGTGTTGTAGGGAGGGGTTGGGCTTGATGGGCTGAGGCCAGTGCTGCCCTGTTACCATGACCACCAGAGAGAGACAGGAAGTGGTCAGTGGACTGTCACACTTAAATATGTCCCACTTGTGCATGCACACACTGACTACACAGTCTACTTACACATACATGTAAACGTTTTACACCCACATACACACACACACACACACACACACACACACACACACACACACACACACACACACACACACTACCTAATCATGTTAGCAAAGAAACAAGAGGAAAGTTCTTAGTCTTGGCTAGTTTTGTGTATAAATTAAGCATCAAAGAAGCAAACAACAACCACTTAAAAAACTGATCTTCCTAAAAATGCGAACCAACAAACTAATTGTGAGATACTTTAACCAAATAGAAACTATTTTTGATAACTTTTACAGCAGGTGAGTTTTTTAAGTGACTGCATTTAAATTAATATTGATTATTTTATGTTTTTTCAAGCAGGCCAGTCAAAAGTTGCATTTTTTCAGAGCATTAATGACAGCTAATTAATAAAAAAAAAGTTAATAAAAAGTTTATACAATTTGCATATTAGTCACATTGCACCAAAAGTTGCAATATAACAATGCAATCTTTGACTTAACCACACTGAAATCCTCCCCATTAGTTGGAAGCAGAAATTGCAACTATTGCCCCGCAACAATAATAAAAACAAACAAGGACAAAAATAATCATATATAAATCTCACATATCCCAGCGAAGTTTCCTCTACAGGGGAAGGGAACAAACAAAAGAAAAAACACATGACAACAAAGAGAGAGGGAAAAAGAAAAGACAGACATCACACAATATTCATCAGGAAGAAAAGAGTATGAGGGTATGAGAGTATGAGGATAGAGGAGTGAGGAGAGTGAAAGCTGCCTGATTGACCTCCACACACTAAACACACACTATGGACTAGTTTCTCAAACTTCAGTTAGGTCTTTATCTACTGCATCTGTAGCATATGGGTGAGTAACAACAACAATATTTTGATGTACTTCCATGTACAATTAAAAAAGTTAAAAACAAACAGACCTCTTGCCTATAAACAGTTAGATCAGTTGTTTGAGTGCATGCTCATTTTTCTATTATAAGCAAATTTTAAAATAATAGGTTTACTCTTATTTTAATAAGCATCTGTAAGATTATTTGAAATCATGGAGCACAGAGGTAATCTTGAAATATGGAGTATTCCTTTAACTGTATAATCAGTTTTAACCTTTTCAAGTTATGCTGACAGACTGATAAGACCAATCCACATTCGAGGGCTCCTTGTGCAAAACCTATTCATCTTAGATTTCTAAACAGCTTTAACATGTATTCTGGTAGAAGTTTGAGAAGGGGAAGGGTGGAGGGGCTTTCTGAAAATGTGTGCGGGGCCTGCTGGAGCTACCATTCTCTTATTCACTCTGACTTTCACTGGCAACACAAAACACTGACACAAAGGCCTGCTACATCCTGTGTCTTAAGAAAGAAAGAGCTGTACTTCCTCTCTCTCTGTCTCTCTTTCATGCGCAAACACACACACACACACAAACACACACAAACACACACACACGCACACACACACACACACACACACACACACACATCTTACAAGCATGTCTTGCCCAACGGAAAAACTAAAGTCTTTGTAGTAGACACTGGAAACATTTCTGTGGGCAAGACATTGAGTTAGACAACAGATATAGAGACAAGCTACAGAAAAAAGGAAGCTATAGAAAAAAAGAGAAGGAGAGAAAGAGCAAGAAAACAGCAAGAGAAGGAGAACAAGAGAGCGAGATAGAGAGAGAGAAAAAGAGAGAGAAAGAGAGAGGTCAAGAGTAGGAAGGCAGCTGCTTATTTTTAGACACAGAATGCAGGATGAGTGTCTGTTTCAAAACAGTGAAGCATGCAAAAAGAGACCAGCGTCTCTGCCTCACTCGCTTTTGACTGCTGCACACACACCAGCCAGAAATCCAGTTCACAATTTGACTAGTTTTACTAGAAAAAGTATGTTGCCAAGAACTTAGGGTCAGCGACCCACCACTGAGTGAAAACACATTATTATGACAACCGACTACGTCTTAGAACAAATTAAAACACAAGAAATCTCTGTTGCCTGATTAAAAACTGGCTGCACTAATCTGTCCACTAATTTGACATATGACAATGCTGGATTCATGAAAACTCCTATAGAATGGTCACAGCATGTAAAGCATAAGCAACTGTGATTTGTTAGAGAGATTATTTGCATAGTGTGGCCATCTACAATGCCAGTATTACAAAGGCCATAACCATGATAAGGATTAATAAACAATATATTGAGCAGGCCTAATAAGACATGCTACTGCCTGAATTTTGTCACTAGTTTGATTGATTTTGTTTAAAATATAACCAATATCATAGTCAGGACACACTGTTTAGGAGCCTGTGCATGTGATATATACTACTAAAAACTCCATGTATTAATGTGAGCAGGTATCCGAGTTGTCGGTATGAACAGACGGCACCCTCTTTGGGTTCAATATAGCAAGTGCAGCAGTCTCAGGAGCGAAGCTTTTGTGAAGTGAAGATTTTGTGGCTGCAGAGAAAAAAGATTTAACTGGAATGCTGACAGAAGTTGGCCCTTGGTGCTGGTCTGAAGCCAGATTTGCTAAATATATATAATGTTAATGTCACAGTTCTATCAGATTGCATGCATATAAGCACCTAGCCATCCAATACATCCAATAATTTAGAATGACTTGTTAAATATACCATAACAGAGATTACAGACTTTGTTTCCTTAACCCTGAATCACCTACAGTTGATTCCAATGTGCTGATCTCCAATAATGGTCATGCAGATATACCACTCTGCAGATTAGATACACACTAATCTAATACACCTCAACCAGGTACTGAAGGCTTTCAAAAGCTAATTATATAATCATGTATTCTAAACCATCCAGGGTGGTAGATCTTTAGCACCATTATTAAGCATGCCATGTATTACATACATTCAAAATAAATAAAATATGTTTAATCCAATTATTGCCAATACGTTTATATATAAGATAAATTATAGAAAGTTATAAGATAATATAGATTTTGTTTAAATCTGAATAAGGTTCAAAATCACATTTAAGTATCTAAATGGTATTAAGTGGTTTAGACATGAATGAGTGGGTTCCAGAGCAGCACTAAGAGGGTACCTCTGTTTGCAGGCCTTCTGGGGGCTTTAGCAAGCAGTGAGAGTGTAACGGGGGGTGCTACTCTACCTGACACTGAGCTCGCGCTGCATCCACAAATAAGGGGGGGGGGGTGTTACAGAGAGGAAGGGAGAGAGGGAAGAGTCCAAGTGCATTGAGCAGGCAAGGCCAACAAACAGTGTCACATAGGAAAATTCCACAACACATCCTCATAATTATAAATATATGCACTAGCCTTAAGTATTACTCTAAGGTTCAATGTTTCCGCCATGTTTTAAGAGTTTTAAAACTGCCCTCTGAGTCAGATTTAGAGGTAGTGAACTATGGCACTGTTTCTCCAGTTTCTCTTATATTGGGTTGGTGTTTTTTATCCAATAGAAGGTGCAGTAGAACATTTCTTAGCTTCCACACATCAATAAATATAAGTTGTATAGGCACTACTTCTCCAGTTTATCCCTTACATTGGGTTGGTGTTTTAATATCCAGTAGAGGGTGCAGTAGAACATTTCTTAACTTCCACACAGCAATAAATATAAGTAGTAATATTTAGATCCAAAATTTTCATTTTAATATTTAATCCAAAAATAATAAAAATGTCTCAGTGAGGACAGGGTTAGTACAGCCAAACAACTATTGTGTGATCCAAAAATGAATCCAGAACTAAATGAAAAAGACATGCAAAATCTGGTTTTCATGGTGGGGAAACAGCTGATTGCTTAAACCTAAAGTGACAGTACTTTTATGTTAGATGGGCTTACCTCTTCCAGCTGGCTGTGGACATGCTGAACAATCAAATCAATAGCCACCATATTTCCACCACCTACACCAACAGACAAAACATAATAGGCAGGTGTGGAAAACACGCTGTAAACAAAGAATGCTTTCAGAAATATAAATAATGACTGTTTATTTTTTATCAATTTACAAAATGCAAAGTGAGCGAACAAAAGAAAAATCTAAATCAAATCAATATTTGGTGTTACTACCTTTTGCTTTCAAACCAGCATCAATTCTTATGGCCCCCACAGAGCCCTGATCTCAACATCGAGTATGTAGGGGATTACATGAAGAGACAGAAGGATGTGAGGAAGCCTATATCCACAGAAGATCTGTGGTTAGTTCTCCAAGATGTTTGGAACAACCTACCGAGTTCCTTCAAAAACTGTGTGCAAGTGTACCTAGAAGAATTGATGTTGTTTTGAAGGCAAAGGGTGGTCACACCAAATATTGATTTGATTTAGATTTCTCTTTTGTTCATTCACTGCATTTTGTTGATTGAAGAAAATAAATGATTAACACTTCCATTCTTGAAAGCATTCTTTGTTTACAGCATTTTTTCCACACCTGCCTAAAACCTTTGCAGAGTACTGTATATATATATATATATATATATATATATATATATATATATATATATGAAGTCATTATTAGATCAGTTTGTGCGAGGGCATCCACTTACCACGTGGAACAACTATGTCTGCTAGTCTCATGGTGGGCTCTATGTACTGTTCAAAGGCAGGCTTTACAAACTTGTTGTACTGTTTAATAACTCCCTCAATATCTCTCCCTCGCTCTGTAATGTCTCTTCTCAGCCTTCGTACCAGACGGATATCAGAGTCTGTGTCCACAAAGATCTTCATGTCCAACAGCTGAAATTTTCAAAATCCACAATGAACACAATGTAGCAGGTAAAGATGACAAAAGATGGGCATATAACCATTCATGCATTCAGTCAACCAAAGTAACACCCCACACATTCATATAAAACAAAGACATATAAATTCAAACAATCCTTACACAAGCCATCCTTAATAGCCCACTGCTTAAAAATGATCATATACACTCAAATCATCATCAACACACTAAGTCTGGACTTATAAGGGTGGATCTTATACCTTTAACAGCTCCTTGTCAGCAAAGGCCATGATTCCTTCAAATATAATGACACTGGCACCATAAACAGTTTTCTGGAAAAAGTCACAGTTTGGTGTGTCATATGCATAGAAAAAACACACAATATCACAAATAATGAGTCCGTGCTTGAAGAATAACATAATATAAATGTGTCTTCTGAATTACGTAACCAATAATCTGTGCAATAAGGACACATTGCATTAGGACAAGGCAAACGTCAAAAAAGGTGGAATGTTTTTCCATGTTAAGAAGCCAGATCATGTTCAAACAAATTATACATTTGTTAACATACAGGAGAGCTGGATTATATCACAGTAAGTCTCAATATGCTTTTCTAAACATATTGTATAATTGTTATAACTGGCTTATTTGTTCAACATGAACAAATGATGTCAGAATAAAATATTGTGACTTGCATATTGTGAAAAACTCTTGAAATATCATAGTATTATATTTGGTATATTCCCTACCACCACAATATCATCCATCACTTATAACAGATGACCTGTATCAAAACAATGACAAAAAATGGATAAAAAAAATGGATGCTTCAATTAAGGAAACATACAATGAGCTGTAACTGCTTTTGGGCTTCAAAACCCAGTGAGAAGTAGGTCCTCCATCCATGTTTATAGCCATGAGAATTATTCAAAACATGATTATAACAAAAGAAATCTCAAGATCATGCTGCTGTCAATGCTAATATAAATTAAGATCATGACAATTTGTGGTTACAAAGATGTATGCACATGAACTAACCCATTCTTTTTGCCGGCCATGTGTAGTGAAGTCATACACTGGGATTTTCACACTTTTGCCCTGTTTGAGCTTACGAAGTGTGTGGACAAGTAGGCCAAAGTCAAATGCATCAGGATGGTCAAAGTTATAGTCATTACTTGAAGCTAGCAACTGCTCCTCGTCTGAAAGTACCTGATTAGGAAAGAACAAAAGTCAGTTCAAAATAGAACAAAAATTATGAATACCCATAATACTTTAACTACTGTTAATTCTTATTTATTAATAACAATTAATATGAATAAAACAAAAATATATATAATATATAAATATAATATAATATATAACATAATACATAAATAAACATTTTTCCCTTAATAATGAATAAGTATTTACACATTTTAACCATTTAACCATCACAGTGTATTGTTGGCTGAAGGTTGTGTTTTGGTGCACTGCTATATGTTTGTTGTCAAGGCACTGCATTCTCCACATGCACATTACACAACTGACATGTTGCTGCCGTCACAAGGAACCTTACACTGTATCTCCATTTCCAAAATAGTATCTTACGGTTATGGACAGAACCATTTGTATTTGGGCATATTGGGGTAAAAATAAATTGCAGTGGGTTTCTGTTGACGGGAATATTGGAATCATACATTGCAATTTAAATTCAAATTACACCTATACTTATTCAACCCCCTCTACATACACACACACACACTCTAGAAACTGACAATGAAACATCAGGAATTGGAGTATTTTCAAGGAAGTGTGAGAATGTGAGTTACAGTGGAATAAGTTTGACACAACATTTTTATGTTTGTTAAGTCCCTCTCTTCCAGAATGACACTCTAAAGTGTAGAGTATGTGAATGATATGATACTCACCCCCTACCTCTTCACCCACCCAGCTGCAGTTAGCTGCACTAAAATTAGTTGGGGCATACACAGTGTGAACACACTGTCCATTTCTTTTTAAACTTTGTAGACCTTGAGTCTAGCCCATTGCACTCTTCTGCTTCTCCTTTCTCAAGCAAGATCTTTCTGAGGTTATAGAATCAGTCCTCAAGTCACCCTCTGCAAGTTTGTTCTATTCTCACTTGCAGGCTAATTAAGCTGAGTAATGAGAAAATAGCACATGATTACTTGGCTAAGGTGTGCCTTATGCCAAAATACAATGTAACTAGGATTGTCTGCCTCAGATCACATCAAACTAGGGCTTTCCAACACTGAGAGACAAGAGGATAGCTAAAGGATATTTAGCTTTCAATAACAGAAATACAGTGATAACAAACTATTATTATAACTATTACTAATTGGAACTAATTATCATGTTTGCACAGAAAAAGTAATTAAAAATTAATTCAATACATTGTTAATGGCTGCATAATGTGATACACATGCAAAAGTTTGCAGATTCTGCTTTTCTGGAAAATCTTTCCCTAGATGTCAGAACATTGCTGAAAGGATCTAACTGTGATCAGCTACAACAGCATTAGTTAGGTCACATACTGATGTCTGATGTTTAGTTCTGAATCAAAAACAGCAATCCAACTAACCCCACAGGAATTTAAATAAGCTACACCACTCCAGTGAATGTGGCTCCACTGCTCCACGGGTCTGTGATCTGTGGTTAGTTCTCCAAGATGTTTGGAACAACCTACCAGCCGAGTTCCTTCAAAAACTATGTGCAAGTGTACCTAGAAGAAATGATGCTGTTTTGAAGGCAAAGGGTGGTCACACCAAATATTGATTTGATTTAGATTTCTCTTTTGTTCATTCACTGCATTTTGTTGACTGATGAAAATAAATGATTAACACTACCATTTTTGAAAGCATTCTTTGTTAACAGCATTTTTTTCCACACCTGCCTAAAACTTTTGCACAGCGCTGTATATGTAATTATGTGATTAAGCAATTAAATAATTTTGACTGTCTCACTTTGTAGAAGGAGTCCATCGACAAGAGTACAACCCATGGAACATCCAAATCTTCGATGATCTTCCTAGCAACTGTAGTTTTCCCAGAGGCACTTCCTCCACATAGACCTGTGGGTAAATTCCTAGTGAAACTGGAGTTCATTCTGCAACAAAGTAAACACCTCCCTGGCAAGCCGCTGTACATGGTGTTATTGCTTGCAGTTCATTACTAAGACACAGTCAAGGTCTACTCTAAATTTGATGGGTCCTGGTTAGAATGGAGTAAAATGTAAAAGTAAAGTAAAATGTGCAAATTGTTAAGTAAAATGTGTTAAGTAAAATGTGAAAGAAACATTTGCTTCTGTTCATGGAATCTAATTGCGAATAGCTTTGTCACCAATTTAACTGCCCAGGCAGTTTGTAACATATTGACTGGTGACAATAGGCAAATGAGCAGTTACAAGGATCTTAAGGTCCAGGTTGTGACTGCTAGATGAATGGGTCAGGGCAACTAGTAAATGCTCCCAATGCTCTTTGAGGCACGTGGGTAGAAAATACTAGCCCACTTGGACTGATCCTGCAGAAGCTCAATCCAATCAAGCATCTGTGGGATGTTCTAGACAAACTAGTACGATCATTGAAACCAAAAATTATAGCGTGTAGGATCTGCTGTTAAGGCCTCACTGCCATGAAAAAAACTGCCATGTTAGGTCTTCTAGTGTCCATGTCTTGACTGTTCAGAGCAATTCTGGTGGCATGAAGGGGACCTTTACAATCACAAGCAGGTAGTTTTGCTTTTATGGCTAATTTTCACCTTTGTTGAATATATAAAAAAATGAAAAGTCAAAAAGGCTTGATTTAATGTCAAGCCTGAAAAAAATTATTCAGTGACAGTAAAATTATTAAATAATGCTTTAATTCAACTGGAGTAGTCTATTTACCAATGACAAAAGCTTCTTTGGACTGAGTTCCATGTTCATTGTACCAGGGTGGACGCCCAGCTGTGTAGATGGTTCTCTTGCTAGTCCGCAGCAGGGGTGGCTCCGATTTGCATTGACTGGTTGTTCGTTTACGTGGTGACAGACCAGTGTTGACAGCAGGCAAGAGTCTGTCCAGCGAGCCTTCCCCTCCCCCACTGTGAAACCAGCAAATAAAAACAGAGAAATAAATGACAAAGTCACTTCCTGTTGGGCTGTTTTCATGAACTCTGACTTCCTGCGCAATAATGATGTCTCACAGTGGCTTTTGACACATTTTCACAGTGGCACAGGCAAACAGCTTGTTTACAGAGGAACCTACAAGTGTGGTACAAGTGTGGCTATCAGTGGTCCGATCAAACATTACAACCGAACTGGCTTATTTTAATTAACCTTAAAAAATAAAATAAAAACAAATCTCACTGTGTAGGCTCATGGAATACATATGTGCATTTAAGAATATTTAATTTAATTGCAATATTAAGAAATTAAAAGGCCCTTTAGTTTTGTGTTTGATTTGTCTTTAATATATACTATATATACTGAATATATAGCACAACAACAACACATAATTTTGGTTCAAGCGTCCCACTGGTGTACAGCATGTGGGCAGTTACCCAGTTCACATTATTTATATTATATAGTACTTACATAGATGCAACTGTTTAAGTATAAAAACATGTATGATAAACTTAGGTATGCTGCATGTGACTGCCATATTTACTTAACAATTAACAATTACTTTTTAACATAACAGTTATCAGCAGTCAGTTAGTCAGTCATTTTCTGGGCCGCTTGTCCTAATTAGGGTCGTGAGGGGGTGCTGGAGTCCATCCCAGCTCACACAGGGCGAAGGACGGGGACACACCCTGGACAGGTCGCCAGACTATCGCAGGGAGACAGGTATCAACAGTTATCAAGGTAATTTACAGTTTACTTCACTAAGCACACTGGGTTATGGTCATATTTTCAAGATACTTAAATACATGTATCAATAAAAAAAAGCATAAACAGTGTAGGTTGTATGACTACAGTGCAGAACAGCACTGAAATAGTTAAATGTACCATGAATAAAGAAAATGCCTTTAAGCATTTAATCATTTTATCATTCACCCCAAACAGGAGTATGAACCACTTTTGATGAAAGCATTTTGGTAACTGAAATATTAAAGAGCTAGTAATACACAATGGCCTTTTCATAAATAATTTAAAACAAACCTTTCTATTATTATTATGTTAAACTTCACTCACAACAGAAGATAAGAACTTTTCTTGTAGTCTTTTTTTTAGATATACAATGACAAGTGATTTTTTTATTGGGAGAGACATTATCATGATAATAAATGATTCAATGAAAGAAGACTTGTCAAATGTCAAATCTGGACAGCTGAAACTAAACAAAGTTTACAAAGCTTCATCTAAGAAAAAGAAAGGGAATCCAAAATCACATTGTATCAGACATCAACAGAGTAATGATAACTTTACTGATAACGCTCCACATGTGACAACAAAAAGGGTAAATAGAAAGCTCAAACCTGTGGTTATACAGGCAGAAGCCCAACACTGACTCAAACTTATCCTTTGCAAAATGTGCTTAATCAACTAATAATCAATTTCTTATAAATTGATATCATGTAAAAATTAAAACATGACACAGCAAGGAATCGAAACAATTAACTGAACAATGTCTGGGAACACTGTACTAAAAAAAAATTGTTTACCTTTTTAAGCGAAATCGAGGTTATCTCTCAGATCTCTGTAGAAACATTATTAAATATGCCAAGGCTATGCTTAAAAATCCAAACATTACAAAAATTAAAAGTTAAAGCTAACATAAATGAAGAGAATTGAGGTTTTGCAACAGATAGCCATCATAACAACTACTATTTCTCTGTGTGTCCTGAGTGGATGAATAGCAGATCTGTGGCTTTAGCTCTTTGAAGGTGCCTCAACCTATGACTAGCATGGATCAAAGAAAGTACAATAGACTTGGAGGTGCCCTACATTATCTTATCAAATCACATAAGATCAGAGGTGTGTGTGTGTGTGTGTATGTGTGTGTACACACACACACACACACACACACACACACACATACAGTTCTGGGAACAATGACATAAAACAAACCATTTATAAGATGTCATAAGCTAAAGTTTATGTTAGCATAGCATATCATGGTATCCAAGGCCAAAAACTTCAAACAATCAAAACAAATCAAACACAAAACTGAAAGGGCTATGCTCCACCATTACTTTAGGTGTTTTTGTGAATTTAACATAAAAACATTTACCATTTACCATGTCAGTCTTTCTCTAAGTATAAACCTGCTTATTGATTGTTGATTAATATTATAAGACACAACAGATAAAAACACATTATTTTAAAAACAATACTGGTCGTGGTTTATAATTTTTGTGATATAAATTAGCGACAAAGCTGTAACAGTAAAAACTGTTGCTGACAAAGTTAGTCGCTAACTTTGAGAAGAACTAGTAGAGTATGCAACATGATGTCTTCTTAACACTTAAATGAACAATTCTCTTACCATTAACCATAATCTGCCAAAGATTCTACATACAACATATACAACTACATATAACATACAAGGCAAAATGTTTTTGGAGTTTAAACAGGCTGAAGAAGCTGGAAATGCAGCCAGAAAAGCTACTGACAATATATTTCTCAGCTATGAAGAGCAAGCCATGAGAGAGAGAGAGAGAGGGAGAGAGAGAGAGAGAGAGAGTGCGAGAATAAACTGTACAGGCTTACCTGCTGTCGGCCCTCAGAGCCCAGCAGCCTGAGATTCTGGCCCCTGAATAGGCTGGTAGAGTGTTCATAGCAAACGCAGCACACACATGAGAAAGAAGAGCTCAGTAATGACTGAGCTTATATATCAGCTCACTGCCCCAACGGCAGTGTGTTTGGGTGTGTGCACACACTCAAACGCACATACTTAAAAATACACACGTGCACCACTAAAAGCACTTGTGACCTCTGGGAAGATCATGTGGTGCCAAGAGAGAAAAGTGAAAAAAGCAAAAACACAAATAAACAGAGTGAGAAAGTGAGAGTGTGAAAGACTTTGTGAGAGAGCGTATGTATGTGTGTGTATGTGCGAGAAAGAGAAAGAGAGAGAGAGAGAGAGAGAGAGAGAGAAAGCAGAGAGGGAAGAAACGAAACTATGATTTCCATACGCTGTTTTGTTTTTCCAGTCATTAGCAGGAGGAGACTATGACCACAGTTCAAGGAGGACACTTCAGAAATTAAAAACCGTACATTAATTTTTTCACCCTGTCCTGCGAGTCCTGCCAACAAACGTAAGAGGATAATATCTCTCCATGTTTTCTGTTGGTTGGATGGTATTAATAGCTGCAGGTTAGAGTGTGTGGGCATGTCGTAAACACACACCCCCAGCACCGACCTCTAAGCAGAGCGGCATCTTGCTAGTGGCATGTACTGTTGCAGCTGGGGGGTGTTGGGAAGATTTTAATTATTTTCCCTTTGTGACTGGCAAAGAAAACAAACAAATCAAAGGGTTGTGTCAGAGAGAGACAGAGAAACACAGACAGAGGGATAGGGAGAGAGAGGAAGAGAGACCTAATTGAAAAATCCTCATGTCTGTATGTGTCTGTGCCTATGGAGACATTATCTTTGTTGCCACAACAGCCAAACCCCTCCCTCTCCTCTGAATATGCTCACTTGACAAAGTACTCTTGGGACACACACATACACACACACATAGTATGATGAAACCTTGCAGCACCTACATCAATGAGGAACAGCAGCATCATTACACCCCCAAAGAAGAGTAGCCCTATTTCAACAATGTAGTGAAAGATTATTCTTTAGACATGCCCCCTGCTGCATGTGTGTGTATGGGTGAAACGCAGAGGTTGCATTTCCTTGTGTCGTGCTATCTATCTATCTATCTATCTATCTATCTATCTATCTATCTATCTATCTACAGTACTGTGCAAAAGTTTTAGGCAGGTGTGAAAAAATGCTGTAAACAAACAATGCTTTCAGAAATATAAATAATGGTTGTTTATTTTTAGCAATTTACAAAATGCAAAGTGAGCGAACAAAAGAAACATCTAAATCAAATCAATATTTGGTGTTACTACCTTTTGCCTTCAAACCAGCATCAATTCTTATAGGTACACTTGCACAAAGTCAGGGATTTTGTAGGATTATAGTCAGGTGTATGATCAACCAATTTAACCAAACAGGTGCTGATGATCATCAATGTCACACGGAGGTTGAAACACAGCCATGTTTGGAACAACCTACCAGCCGAGTTCCTTCAAAAACTGTGTGCAAGTGTACCTAGAAGAATTGTTTTGAAGTTAAAGGGGGGTCACACTAAATATTGATTTGATTTAGATTTCTCTTTTGTTCATTCACTGCATTTTGTTGATTGATGAAAATAAATGATTAACACTTCCATTTTTAAAAGCATTCTTTGTTTATAGCATTTTTTCCATACCTGCCTAAAACTTTTGCACAGTACTGTATCTATCTATCTATCTATCTATCTATCTATCTATCTAAAGAGAGACAGTCTTTCTTCTTTTTCTTTTAGCTGTTCCCATTAGTGGTCACCACAGCACCATCACCATTTGTATCATCTAAAGAACAGAAGTCCCAATAAACACTGTCCTGACAACTACATACTAATTACACCTTGCATAGAATTCATAGATTACTGAACATCTGCTTGAATACATGCAAAGGTAATTCTGATATGAATTGTATATTCACAGAACATTATCATTTAGCCAGTCAAAGGAGCGCATGTCTTGATCAAGCTTTAAATTAAAATCTGCTAAGATTTACAATTTACTCTCCTGGCGGATGTTCTAATTAAAGCATGTTATTACCCTAAATAAGGTACAAAGGTGAAGCCTGTTGTTGCCGACAGGTCACTGATTTAAAATAAAAAAAGAAATGCACAATTTCATTGAATTTGATTAATTATTAGTTCACAGTAATACAAAAAATTGTCTCAGGGCATTGCACTGGACATTTTTCACTTAAAAATATCTAACAACATGCTGATAAAATGTTTCTTAATCTTATTTTATGTGATGGATCTGCACAAAATTGTCTAAGTTGGTGAAGTGAAATGAGAAAAAAATATATAAAAAATAATGAATAAAAAACAAAAAACTGAAAATTGACATGTGCATATGTATTGCCATGAAGCCCCTAAAAAGTCCTGATGCAACCAATTACCTTCAAAAGTCACATAATTTGTGAAGTCCACCTGTGTGCAATTTAATTGTCACATGATCTGTCAGTATAAACACACAATTTCTGAAAGGCCCCAGAGGCTGCAACACCACTATTGGTCCCACAACAAACATGCCAAGAGAGGGCCACCCACCAAAACTCACAGACCGGGCAAGGAGGGCATTAATCAGAGAGGCAGCACAGAGACCAAAAGTAACGCTGAAGGATGTGCAGAGTTCCACAGCAGAGACTGGAGTTTCTGTCCGTAGGACCACAATAAGCCATACACTCCATAGAGCTAGGCTTTAGGGAAGAGTGGACATTACTTAACGTAAAAAAATAAGCATGTTTTGAGTTTGCCAAAAGAAAGGTACTCTGGTCAGATTGATCTTTTCAGCCACTAAGGAAAATGCTATGTCTGGAGCAAACCCAACACATCCCAGCACATCCCATCACCCCAAGAACACCATTGCAACAGTGAAACAAGGTGGTGGCAGCATCATGCTGTGGACATGTTTTTCAGAAGCAGGGACTGGGAAACTGGTCTGATTCGAGGGAAAGATGGATGGTGTTAAATACATGGATATGCTTGAGCAAAACCTGGGTCAGTCTGCCTGTGATTTGAGACTGGGACAATGACCCGAAGCCTACTGCTAAAGCAACACTTGAGTGGTTTAAGGGGAAACATTTAAATGTGTTGGAATGGCCTAGTCAAAGTCCAGACCTCAATCCAATTGAGAATCTGTGGACAGACTTGAAGATTGCTATTCACAAGCGAAAACCATCCAATATGAAGGAGCTGGAGCAGTTTTGCCTTGAGGAATGGGCAAAAAACCCAGTGGCAAGATGTGGCAAGCTAATAGAGACTTATCCAAAGGGACCTGCAGCTGTAATAGCCGCAAAAGGTGGCTCTACAAAGTACTGACTTTAGGGTGAACAGTTATGCATGCTTAAGTTTTCTGTTTTTTTGTCCTATTTGTTGTTTGCTTTACAATAAAAAAAAATACATCTTTAAAGTTGTAAGCATGTTCTGTAAATTAAATGGTGCAAACTCTCAAACAATCCATTTTAATTTCAGGTTGTGAGGCAACAAAACTTTAAAAATGCCAAGGACGGTGAATACTTTTTCAAGGCACTGTATAATCAATACTGACAGTACTGGACATGACAAAAAGAAAAAGCACTGATACTGTTAAATATTTCACAGAGGCCTGATATGTGAGGAGTTGTACTGTAATGCTGGGAAATGTACTGGCTGGTGGTTACATTAAGAATGTGGCCAGGTTAGACAGGTTGTTCAGGTAACTACATTTGTCACAATTGCAGATCAATTATAGCAAATTCTACAGGGAACTGTAGATGGTGGTGAATCATACAGCACCCAAGGTTGCAGAGTTGTAATCAGCTTTACCAAAACAATAGTTTCTATAAACACACACAAGTGTCTGGCTCATGCACACATGCACAGATGCACACACGCACACAAATTAATATGTCAGTCTAATCACCGAGTGCTGCTCAACACAACAAATACACTGAGGAGGAGACACAAAGTGACAGGCTTACAATGTCTAAAGAAGCATTTCTTGGCTATATTATCAGTTTTCTAACAGCGATATATTATCAGTTAACACCATCTGTCACGGGTGAGGTGTATTTTGGGCACGGTAGAGAATGCTCTGTTCTGACTGAGCACAACTGTGCTCATGAAGGCGCAGGTGTGCTTCATTGGGGCTGACTATTTAAGCCCCGATGAATCAGAACAGAGCGCGGCTCATTCGTTAGGCTCAGCCTACACTTTATGGTGGTTTTGGTATTTGGTAATCTGGGTAACTTGGTTTAGGCTACAGTTCCTTGGTTTTGGTTTGAACTGCAGTTCTTTGATCTTGTTTTGTTAATATAGTTAATAAAGTTATGATCCGAGCTCCTGGCTCAGCGTTGGCGTCCTCCCCGCACCCCGCCACCGTTACACTATCACAACACCTGCCAGCTGTTACAAATTCCAAATTTCGTAATAAACCCATTAATAACACAGATTACTTACTTTAATCCCTATCAGAATATTGTTTTAGTTTATTACCCCCCCTTGTGGTGGTGAAACACATTTAATTTTTAAAAACGGAAGCACGTTTCACTGTAAACACGAGGTATTCTCTCTGCCACCAATCTTTCAATAATGTTCTTGCAGAGTTCATAAGCTGCATGAGCCTAATTCCTCTTTATTATCTGCCCTGACTGAGCATCCGAACGAAAAGAATAAAATCTTTTTTTTTTCTTTCGCTTTTATCTCTTACATATGATTGCATTAAAATATAACAGAGCCGCACTTATTACGGCTATGAGCAAATACAGCTTCAATGAAAATTAGCCTCTTTAAAACCTAATATTTCAGCTTTTCCTAGTTAAAACTTCCACAAGGAAATGATTTTAAAGGTACAAAACTGAGTTTAGTACCACATGTCTAAAACTAGTAGCGAAAAAGAGCTATAAAGAGCTTTAGACAAGTTTTAATAAAAGTTTTTTGTTTTTTTTATAGCTTATTAATGAGTGCAGATTCTCTCCTGAGACTCCAGGCGGTCTTTGGAAACCTCTCTCTGGAGAATGATCTGTTCAGAGGAGTCCTGCTCCTTCCTCAGTGTATGTGAGTGAACTGAGCAGCAGCACCGTTCTCACCACGCGACCCCCGAGAGCGGACTGTGGGCTAAGCAGCTGCTTGAAATACGTGCTAAACCCGCACAATACGAAATTAAAAGTATCAGTCACTTCTTTTACACTACACAACAGTTTTAGTTTTAAGGCTACTGAAATGTACCTGGCATTGCGCGCTGAGGACTTTTCTCCACTCTCCATCGCTGAGACCCTGCCCTCACCGTACACGGCAGACATAGTTGGTTTTCCGATTTGACGGTCAGCTGCTTTCGCGTCACCTTCCTCGCGGGTTTTCTGGTATATGTAGTATCATTGCTGCATAAATACTTTGAGCTCGACTCCAGCGCACTACAAATCCCAAGCTTCCCTTTCCAACTTTACTTCGTCCTCAGCTCAACAACGCTCATCCTCATATATGGTGACAAGAAAAGTGAGTGTACGGTCAAATATAGCCTAAAATGTCACTCTGGCATCCTTTGTGAATGGTTTACATAGTAATATAATGTAGGTTTTTGTATTAACACGTTATTAAGTATGTGAGGGGCAGTAAATCAGAATGAATACAAAGCATTTTTGATTTACAAGGGTTGACAGTTTCGATGTGCTGAAGACCTAAACATTCTGCGTCTCATATATGTTGAAAGGCTTTTAATTAAACATATTTCGTCTTTGAACTTTAAAAACCTTCGTTCACCTCTGGGATCTCACGTTTTATAGCTCTAAAGCTCCAAGTCTACTGTATTTCACCCTCCACGTCTCTGCATAAAACAGCCTGATGTTTATCTGAAGTTTCAGGCTTAAGAGACACATTTGAAGCTGTAAAATTATGTTTTTAATCAATTTTGAGTTTTCTTTATCTCAGAAAAGTGTGCACAAATTTTCCACATGTAATTTTTATATATACAGTATTCACATATGTACACAATAAAACAAGCAGTATATAATTAAAAACATTTTATTATTTAGAGAAGTACTAATGCACTGTTAATACAATTTTGTAAAAGAATAAAACAGGCAGTCTTTAGTCAACAACATTTTATTAATCATTTAGAGGGGGTACTAATGCACAGTTAATACAATTTGTAAAAGAAACATTGCAGTTTAGATTTAGAGCTGCTCATAACCTAGATAAAAAGACTTTAATGAATAAACATTTTGTCTGTTACTCCCATCATTAGATACATGTTAATAGACTTTGTAACCCTTTTAATAAAACCTATTTTTGTCCTCATTTGGATTACCCTAAGCACCTTGATTCATTAATTTTCATTTTCCAATTTCACATTTTTACACCCACTTGTAAACTTTCTGACTTATGATCAATGGGCTTTGTGTGTGGGTCAGACGCTTAGATCTAAAAACAAAAGAAGGGAAAAGAAAGTCTATTGGGCAGGGGGCTCCTACGAACCCCACTCTGGTACAAAAGCCACACTGCACAGCCAAGAATCACCAAAATCTCTATTACCACTCCAGCACTTCAAATTCAAGCTTATTTCATGGAATAGCAAGTGCACTAAATACAGAAAAAACCCACACTTGCATGCACGCGCGCATACACACACACGCACGCACGCGCGCACACACACACACACACACACACACACACCTTTTTGCTTTTACAAGAAACATTTTCAACACATATTTTAAACTGTATAGAAAAGCATGACTATAGTTCAAACTGTTTAAAGCAATGGTGGGCTCACACAAGGAAAGAAGCAAATAAGCAAGAAATGGATACAATTTGCATTGAGCTTAGGAAATTATATACTAAACAGTGTCTTCAACTGCAAAGCTGATACATACAGGGATTATGTTGTATTGCTGTCAATTAAAAATGAAGATCTCTTGCAGTATTATAAGCTCAAAACTGCTGCATATGTGTACACCACATAATCTAGGAAGACAGATCGCTGAACTCAAGACATAACAATATCCCTACTAAGAACCAACACGGCAGCCTTTACATGATTCATTATGAAACAGCAAATAAACAGTATTTTGTGACATTGCAAAAGATACATTCGACAAGACAATTTCAAAATGTAAAGTGTGCAGCTCTACCTAGACTTGAAAATAAGACAGCATCTGTCTGATGGATGCCAGCTTTCCAGCCAGCAATGTATGCCGTAATGTTAAAAAACAGAACTCTGACCTGGCGGCATTGCATGCTTATATGACCCATGTCACATGGTCCTTTCACCACAAGGTTCTTGCCATGACATTTAACTGAAGCCAAATCAAACAAGGGACAATCAAAGAGTGGTTAAGTCATTCCTATTAAAGAACACAACTGTAGAGCGGTACAGATGCCACAAAATAATTTGTTTGGCTTTAATGTAAAAATTATGGTGTTTTGTGTTCATAAAATACATCTCCACATCAAAATGAGACTGACCGATTTTTATGTCACACTCGATAGTCCTTAAGGTAGATTGGCAACTAGCACCTTTCACCTGACCTTGCCATTTTTGACCCTAGTGTACTTGAAACGGTATGAGATTGCTATTAAGATCATATTTACAAGAAAGTATAAAATGTGTGTGCCACATTAAATGAGTTTATAACATTTTGCTCAATAGATATAAATATACATTTAACAAGTTCTGATTTTTTTTTTATTGTAGAACTATAGTCAGTTAATTCTTATGGCAATTTGTTCATAGTTTCAAGTACCTCAGTTAGAATAATCAGGGCCTTGGAATAAATAATTATTAGTTGTCACAATTACTACACCGCCCACCGCACCCAAAAAAAACCCAAACAAATAACATTTTTTTTGTAAAAACCAAGGAAGACACACCACTTCCATTTATGGCTTACATATTTAGTTTTGCTTCACATTTAAAATTTTCATACACTGGGACATAAAGGACTAGTAGTCCTTGCACCTAGCACTATTTCTCCCACATGGTGGAAGTTGCTAGATGCTTGTCTGTGCAAATTAGACACCAGATTTTGTAAGGGCCCAGAATCAACCATTCTGTTTAATTTCTGTTTTAACCCACCCACCCCCCACCAAATTCTACTTAAGCAGGGATGAAGAGATGTCAGAATTTTGGGCCCATGCTGACAACCAGATTTTTTGCATTTAAATACTTGTTAATGAAAACCATAAAAATAAATAAACATCCATAATACATAGAAAGTGAAACTACAATTACCTGGATTAGCATTACAGGGAAGTGTTACATTTGTTTCTGTAGGGTTACAAATGCAGTAAAATTGACAAAGTGCAGACATTTTCGACACAGCTACTGATATGGTCATGTATCCCTAATTAAACTGTATTTATGGTTTCAGTTACCAAAAATAGTCATGACCATTTTCCAACCTTTCTTTATGCCTTAGACTTAGAATTAAACAGGCTGCTTCAATGAAAACTCAAGTTACCATTACATGGCCCAAATTCATACAAGGAAGTTAGTCTGATATGAGCACAAAAGACTTTGTCTAACCTTGATTAGCCACTTGATTAAGGTTTGGGGAAATGGATGGAAGCCTAAAATTGCCTGCAAAGTGCAAGATAAGAGGGAGGGAGGGGAAGAAGGGTTAAAGTGCAAGACAAGTGTTTTTTTTTTCTTTATCAGAAAATTGGGAATAGTTATGTGCAGGGTTTGTCGACAGGTGTCCTAATGATAGTTTACAAAAGAAGAGTTACAATTTGTCCTTTTACAAAGGCTTTATGATTCTTAGCCTCAATTATGACTTATCACTGAATTTCTTTAGTAATCACCCTGATTGTGCTGTTCAGTGCTTTACCATGTCTCTATCCACCTGGTAAAACACTATCACTATTGCATACAGTCACTGAGGTCTTCATGTGCAGTGTATATGCATTGCTTCAAGTGGTATGGAACTGCTCCATGCGTCAGAATCAATGAAAGAAATGCTAGGGACTCTCCACCAAAACTATCCACAGTCCTAAACAATCCAACTCACGATACTGATGACGATACACTGTTCAAGTGCACAATTTGAGTAGAATAAAATATTTATTTACTAGTATACATATATAATGAAGCTGATTTAAATGAGATTACGTTCTCTTTTATTAAAAAGAAACTAAATTTAAGAATTAGGTTTTTCAGTTGTTCATTTAGAGCTATAGATAAAATTGTGGAGCATTTAGGTAGAGCATTTAGATAAAGTGTATGTCATTTTGTAACTGTTTTAGTGAGCACACATTAATGACATCACAGATGTCAAAGTGAGCTTTTTATATTAGAGGAGCTTAAGCCTTTCCTGCTGTTTGACATTTTGAAGGATGCAGGGTAAATTTTTGTGCTCTCTGCTTGAATTTCTACTAGTTATGTCACAAATCTCTATTTTAGTTTCAGTGAAGCTCCACTGCCTTTTCAAAGCCCTTCTTTCTGATATTTTTAATTGTTAGCTGATGTTGAAATGAGAGCATTAAGTATTTAAAACTTTTTTTTTCCCCCAAGTAGTTGGGAAAAAACCAAGGGTTCTGACAATGACCTAAGACCAAATGTTGAATACTACAACTATTGGTATTAGAGAGGGAGTTTTACAAACCAATGCTAGCCTCATCATCTTATGATTCTAAGCAAGACACTAGACACAAACCACAAAAAAACGACACTATTGCACTGTAAGCAGACTGTTCCAACAGTTATCTTATTCCATTCCCCCATTCAGCTGCCTTAAAACACCAGAGGAGAAAGTAAATTAAACTGTGACCAATAAAGAGAAGTATTTAAACTGGCCTTGCTGCAAACAATGGACAAAAATGAGTTTTGCTGTATATATAGTATTCATATATAGATATAGATATTGTATATATACACAATACAGTATTTATTTGATAAAACACCAGGCTTAAATTAGCGCACCATGCAATCAAAGAATTTATCAAATAATAAAAACCTTTGATAGCACAACATGAACCTACTTGACATACTGACCTAACTATAAAGCACCTCGTGTGTCTAACCACTGAGTTTTTCAAGTGACCAAAAGTAATAGAACATGAAATGCTAAAAAGTGTTTGTAAGTGTTTTTAAAAAGGGAAAATCGACACGAAGACCAGATAGCTATCTATGGGGGAAAAGCATGCTGTACACCTATTTATAATTTCTGAAAAGAAAAAAACTGCAGCTTACTGAGCAACAGTAACTGAACTGATTTTAAGGAAAACAACAAACGTTGATTATAGACCATCATTAACAACCTCCATTGGACAGGGTTGGAGTTATCATAATTCTGTTTATGAAGACTGATAATAATAATGATAAAAATAAAGGTCCGGTCACTAGGTGCAAAACAACAAGCAATGTAAGAATAGGGAAACCTAAAAATACAGAGATTAGCTGCAGAGTTTTTTAACAAAGTTTTATATACTGATTAAAATCAAGACAAAGATACATCTCTATTGAAGTGAAAAAATGGCTTATGATCCAAAACAAACAAGCTCAACTCTGAAGCAAGAGATATGTAATCAAATGTTAAGTGTCATGTAAGCACAGTGGAGGCTATGTAAGGCTCAATAACATCTGAAAGATGCTGTGGTGAAAAGATGGAGAACCATAACCAAGGAGAAAGAAGGAGAAACCTCACAGAACAAAATTCTGAAAGATGCTGTGATGAAAACCAACATGTTTGTGATGTCAGGGTCGATGTAGTGATTCCCACCAAATATTAATATTTTGCTCACTTGAAAAACTGAGTGGTCAAATACACAAGGTGCTATGTTCTATGTAACTCCACATCCACAGATGTGAATATATAGCTAAATTGCTAAAAATCATCTTATTTCATATTCATCATTTGTTCGCAAAACCCAAATGTCTTCAGTGTACACCAAACACAAATTAATTGGGCTTGCTGTTGCAATAACTTTGGAGAGAACTGTAATCGGTATAAAGAAGGATCCTGGTATTTTGTCTTAACAGTTTAATCATTGAAACAATCTCTAAAAACAAGTTATTATATATCAGCATATACCAGTGGACACATATACTGTATATGTGTATATAGGGTTAAAAAACATATCAGTGTGAAACTAAATCAAATGTTAATTGACATTTTTCCTTTCATTGCCATTTCTGTGTGATTCCTTCACTTAGCCTAGCATTATTAATTTAATGGAGTATAACTAACAGCATTCTGTCTGGTGTTGAAGTAGTGAAAACCATGTTACTCTGCAAGTTGCCCTTTCTTAGATTTCCCCCTTTTCTTCATGGAGGGCTGTGAGTCTCTGGTTTGGGTAAGACTTCCACTGTCCACAGACATGCCTGTAGGGGCTGGGGTGCTGCTTGTTGTTGTGGGTACTGCAATCTGGATGGGTGTTGGTGTTGTGTTTGGATTTGGGCTTTGAAGGTGGGTGGTAACTGGATCTGGAGCTGAAGCTGGAGCTGGAGCTGGAGCTGGAGCTGGAGCTGGGGAGCTTGAAGTCTTTTCTTTGACAGAGGTAGACTCAGGGGGGTGCTCTTTGGGTTTTCGACCCCTCTTCTTCCCAGGTACTCCGTTATTCAACTCTTTCTGCAGCCCGTTGCTCTGTAGCTCTTTGATTTTGCTGTTAGGCACAACATGGCCAGATGCTCGAAACCAGTTCTATAAGTTACAAATCAAAGATGAAGAGAGAGTAGTCAACCTACATTCATGCAAAATCATTGACAATGAAAAGTCAGATGAAGAGTATGTGTATGTATGCTTGTAAAAAAAACAACAAAAAAAAAAAACCTTAACCCATAATAGCTGTGCTTATATGCCTGTCATAGTTCATAGTTTGAAACTGGAGAGCTGTATAAAATAATTGTTTACGATGGTAAATTACTACTTAAGACCCACCAAGGCTTATCCTTCAACAAGTTTGTGTTTAAAAATATTAGCATTCCAATTCATTTTTAAAATTCAAAATATTCACTGCTATAAAATAATATATATATATACTGTATATATGGTTGAAGAAAATCATTTAAACAAAGCAGCTGCCCTTTACATTGTGTGAAACTTTCATGATGAGGCAACCTGAAATTTTTTCTTTCAAAAAACATTGTATCTCTCGTTATTTTATTCCTTTAGTCTCTTGTACAAAATTTGATGGAAACAGATGATCCACTGTGGTGGTCCCTAAATCAAAAGGAGAAGAAGAAGTCTGCTTTTACAATCTGAAAACGTGTTAAAATAGACTAATAGAAATCCTCAGAAGTTAGCTATGAATGAAAATAAAGAACATGTTGATATACTGAAGGTTAGTAATGTTAGTTTTTTCTTCCTTTCATGTAAAGTTGCTTTTTTTGGAGATACAAGGTTACGTTCTGGTAGCTCCTATATCTACAAAATGCATATGGAACATGTCCCATGTCCCAGTGTGTATGTCTGTTTTCAAACCTGAGAGTGTGTCTTGCTGATGTGGTATTTAACTCCACTTTCAGAGCTGAATTCCTTTTGGCATAGCAAGCATGTATACTTCCCTACATCAGCCCCTCCCTGTATATTTGTAGCAGTAAGACAAGTACAGTAATTACAGAGTTAATCAATCATTTATCAACTTTTTTCTAACTTTTATAAATAATATACTACACATACGTAAAGTATGAGAAGAATTAATTAAAGATTGAAAATTGAAATAAACCAACATTAAAAATGTAGTAGCACTCAGCACTGTACCTTGTTGCAGTTTGCGAGGTGAGCTTTGAGTCCAGAGACACTTGAGTAAACAGCTTCGCAGCTCTGTTGAGGGAGATTAGACAAGATGGACAGTTATTTCTTAGTACATGACAACATTTAAAGGTGAGATTTTTATGGTACTTGAATTAGTTTTTTAAAGTTCAAGTTTGATGAATAAGTGCAACTATAACTATTTCTAAATATAAATATTGCTGTGTTCCTTTTAGAGCAGGAGACCGAGTAAGGTAACTCAGAGTTAAGATTATACTGTCAGTACAGGAACAGTGATCTTACATTATTGGGACAACAGATGAAGCCCTTCTCCTTTACTTCATTTTTCCATGTCTCCAGGGTTTCAGGGCTGAAGTTAGGAAGGCCTGGTCGTGTGTAGTTCAACTAAATTGCAGAAAGGAATGTTTTTCAGTTGAAGTCTACTGAACTCTAATACAAGCATTTAAGGTCATTAAAACTGGAAAAAAACAACTGAAAGTGACTATTTGTGATTGTGAAACGTGACATAGCACACAGTGAACCACAACAAAATTCAACCACTGTTTTACAATACACACCGTGTAGCAGGGGTTCTACTGGTCAGGGATTCGAACCCATGATCTTCCAATCTTGGGGCCAACTCTACCACCGCTGCCTCATCAGTAAATGGACATTTCACAAATAGGTTCACAATGCATCAGCTTTATTTTTTGTGTATATACTCGGCTAGTAATAGGTATATCAAGAGATTTTTGATCAGAGTGTGTGTAAATTTAAGTGAAGTACTTTAATAACCTTAACATTGTGTTTAAATTATCCAAAGTCTTGAAACATTAAGAAGCATATATGCTGAGCTGTCATGAAAATGTTTTTTTTTTTTTACTATTTACATCCATAAATAAATAAACTCATAATTAGCAGACATAAAAGTTGAAAATAAAATTCACTCTATAAATTCATGGTTTGTACAATGTGAGTCCAAAACAGACTTAATTCCTTTCTCTCTGTATGAGATGGACAGCTGTCCGCCTGAATGGTGGACAGCTCAGGTATTTCTGGAAAGCAAGTCCATCAATCACCGTGAGGGTTTCCTGAACTTCATACCAGCTACTCCACCGAGTTGACAAAACTACTATCATCAGATTTCTCTGCCCACTTGAATTTATTCAAGATTAGCTACATCAAACTGGATCATCTGCATGAGCTGCTGCCACTGATATTAGCAAAATCTTCTCCCACTTGGGCAGAGCCACCACTATTAGCTGAAATTCCAACTACAGACACTAATGAACTCTTTTATTGTGAATCATGCTTACTGGAAGTCATTGCTTAATTGATTAATTATGAAATGCGCATTCTCATTCATTCTTTCCTTCTTTAATTTTGGTGTCAACCAGAGGAGGGTGGGTTTCCTTGGGAGGAGTCTTGGTTCCTCCCAAGGTTTCTTCCTCATGTTTGGGGGAGTTTTTTCTTGCCTCTTTCACCCTCGGCTTACCCATTTGGGACTCAGACCCGGTTTCTGTAAAGCTGCTTTTTGACAACAGCTGCAAAAAGCGCTATATAAATTAAACTGACTTGACTTGACTGGAAAAAAAATGCTTTAGAATGGGAAATTATTCTGGCACAATAATTTAGCTTTTACTTTAAGGAAATATTTATTAGCTCATTACTTCTTTATTCGAGTAGCAAGTATAAACAGATAAATTAATAGACAATTAGGAAATGGTTCATGAGCCTGGCGAACATGGATCACCAATGTGAGATTTATAGGCTGTTGGCAATATCTCATATTTTCCATATACATTTGTACCAGTTGTGATGCTGAAACAAAAACATTTATAAAATCCACTGGCTTGCGATTTCAAGTATAGATTTATCTGTATTACTGTAAATTTAAATGTAGCTCAACAGACTAGTGAAACTTATTCTGAAAGTATTCTGATATTCTAGTGTTCAATGTCAGTATTATTTTTCCAGCAAATATAATGCCATCCACAATTATTGCTGTGCCTTGTAAAATTTTTGTGATGTTACTTTTTCTTGCACAGAAGGAAAAATCTAACCTTTTTGGGAAATATTTATTTTGAGGGAAAAAAAAACTATTTTCATCAGAGTATCTGGCTAACTGTTTATATAAATAAAAGGAGAGGAGCTCCTCACCCTCTTTATGTCAGGTACAAGGTCATCTTTTATGCGGCGTTTGGTGCCCCAGTCTTTGGCCAATTCGTCTTCTGCTATCTCCTGCAGGTGGAAGACAGCTACCTGAGCCGATCGCCTCCTCACCCTGCCGCTGGGAGTGCGTTCCAGGTCCAGGAGGTCCTCTACCTCTGTCCTGACATCCTTTTTCTCTTCCCTTTTCTCCTCCCTCTTCTCCTTTATCCTGTCCCTCTGTTTTGCTGGGCTCTTTTGGATGGTCTCTGTTCTTGCTTTCTCTGCTGGAGGTTGCTCTTTTTCTTTCCTAATAACTGGTTTCACTTCATCAGGTGCAGGGACCTGAAAAGAGATAAAAAGTTCCAGGAAAGACTGAAAGTAAGCCAAATGAAGCTCTGTATTGTAATTTATATAAGCCTTTCCATTCTCTTTAAGTAAAGTGTACTCCAGATTTTATTGTCAAACTTATTTCTATATGGAAAGATAATTACCTTCCATGGCCTAAATCACCATGATAAATGTAAAGTGCCAAACTGTAAAATCAAATTGTATTCAGTCTTAACAGATAAAAAATGCAAAATTAATATAAACATTGATGACTACAATAAGACTGACTGCAAGAGTGTGTTGTTTTACCTGTCGTGTAGATGTGATGGTGACAGCATGTTCTGAACGCATGTGGTAGTCTCTGCCTGCTTTAGAGCGATATGTCTTCCCACAGTGCTGGCAAAGGAACACAGGCTTTTCTGTGTCTGACAGCTCTCTACCACAGCGCTTCTGATGATACTGGTAACCCATCAAACTGGAGAAGTGAGCTGAGCAACCCTACAGGGAATGCACAAAGAACAAAGGGAGGGAGAAAGGAAAGAGAAAGTGAGAGAGAGAGAGAGAGAGAGAGAGAGAGAGAGAGAGAGAGAGCACTTTAACAGCAGAGCTATCCACAATCACTTTTTGTCTTCTTTCACTGATGCTAATGACTTTTAGAAAATTCAGGACAAACATGTATTAGTGTGTATGTCATATTTTAGTTTTTGCAAATATTTTATATAATGAAATATTAGTAATATTACATGTTTTTAGACCTAAACATTAAACTAAAGCTTCTAATATATGACATAATGTAAAAATTACAAACAATTGTAATTACAATTCAATTGCATACACAAATTGCAATGAAGGTCTTTTCAGTTGCCAGCATTTATGCAAATATATACAGTTGTTTACTACCAGGCATGTTACATTTTATCAGCCAGAAAATTATGTTTCTAAGAGAAGAACCCTACAAATGTGCAAGGCGTTTATATAACGTGCAAGAGTGTCAACCACAATATTAATTTCACTGACAGGTGAAATGAATTGCATTTTCCATCGTCTTCCTCAAACGGCACAGGTGAAGGAGAAATGGTACCAAGATACATTATGGAAAAAAACAGCTGTAAGAAGTTGTGTGATGCTTTGACACTGTCCTGCTTTGAAATCATTGTTGGGGTGGTGGTGGTCTAGTGGTAGGATACTTGCCTACAGACTAATGGCTCAAGAGATCCCAGGTTCGAATCCCACCTTTAGCTACACTACCAAAAAAGAAATATTACTGACTCTGAAAAGTAAAAAATTTTAGAACGTCTTTCAGAGGGATGCACCACTCTTGAAATTGCTAAGATACTGGAGTGTGATCACAGAACCATCAAACAGTTGGCTGCAAATATTTAACAGGGTCTCAAGAAACGTGTCGATAAAAAAAATTTAAATGATCTGCCAGAGATTTGAGAAGAATCAAATGTGAAGCTACCAGGAAGTCAATATTCTCCACTGCTGTTATATTCCAGAACTGTAACCTAAGTGTAAGTGTTCAGTGCTTCAGGGATGGCAGTGGTCTAGTGGTAGGATACGGTCCTATGGACCTATGGACTCAAGAGGTCCCAGGATCGAATCCCACCTCTAGCACTACCACCATTGGGTTCCTGAGCAAGACCCTTAACCCTGGTTGCTCCAGGGGGACTGTCCCTGTAATTAGGACATGGAAGTTGCTCTGGATAAGAGCGTCTGTTAAATGCTGCAAATGCAAATGTAAATGTAAGTGTAAATGCTCAAAGACACGGTCAGGGTAAAGCAGGCTGAAACCCAACCACCACTGAACAAAACCCTACTGAGAACTTGTGGGCCCTGACCACTGATTTTTTTTAAATGTCAGAAATGTTTATTTGTAAATTTTGAGTTGTTTGTTTATTATTCTCAATGTAACAGATGAACAGATGAAAATAAATTAGTGAGAAGGGAAAATTGAGATTTTTCCTTTAGTTGCATAACAAACTAAACATACTGAAAATAACATGTGTAAAACATAAGTAAACACAACGATAAGCACACAGAATGACCAGCGCACTGTTCTGGTTTATTTGCGCTTATATTGCCAACCCCCGATGAGGCACACCTGGCACCCAATGCCCAGGTGTGCACAATCAGAGCAGGGCGCCCTCTACCATCACAGAACTGTCACACTCACATTTACTTAGTAAAACATTCAGGCTTCAGGGTTATTAACATTTTTGGATTGACTGATAGCACTGTATTTGTTCCATATTTAAAATTAATCCTCAAAATACTTGATTGCCTGATTGTGCACACAGTATATATAGCTTCATGTCAAAGGCTTTGCCCAATGTCAGGGGCTTGTTATGCGGGATAATGCACCCTACTTAATCGGTATAAATAAAATATATACAGTGTTGCTTGAAAGTTTGTAAACCCTCTAAAACTGTCTATATTTCCACAGGAACATGGTCTAAAATATCTGATTCTTATACAAGTACTAAAGTAAATACAGGGAAGGAATTAAAAATTACAAAGGAGACCAAAATATTGAGGAAAATGATTCAATGACTAAACCAGCGACTGCTAATAGTAATCCAGTGACTAAATGCTTCTGGTAACTGTTGATCAGTTGCATGTTGGCTTGGAGGAATCTTAGCCCATTCTGACATGCAGAACAGCTTGAACTCTGGGATGTTGGTGAGTGTTCTCAAATTAACTGTTTGTTTTATTTCCTTCAACATTTCTATTTCATTGAGGTCAGAACTTGGACTTGGTCTTTACAAACCATTAACTTTATTCTTCTTTCACCATTTTGTTAAATTATCTGTGTGCTCAGTGTCTTTATTCTGCTGCATGACCCATTTTCTAAACAGATTCAGTTTTCAAAAAATTTACCAGCCATGCTGCCAACATTCAAATCTCTTCTTCTCCTATGGCCAACAGTAGCCCAATTTCCACCGGGACCCTGTACGCTAACAGTACTGCTGGAGGTTGTTGTTAACCCGTGCCTCGAGTGGTATGGAAGTCTTTTTCGTTGACCGAATATTTTATTAAATTATATAGAACTGGACAAACTAGCTGTGACGGTTCTGTGACGGCGCCCTGCTCTGATTGTGCACACCTGGGCATTGGGTGCCAGGTGTGTCTCATCGGGGGTTGGCGTTATAAGCCCGGGTGCTTTCATAGCTGCCCACTGCTGCACAGTGTTTGCATGGGTTAAATGCAGAGGTCCAGTTTCGTTGTGGTTCACTGTGTGCTGTGACCAAGAACAGTCACTTTCACATGTTATTTTCAGTATGTTTAGTTTATGAGTTCTGTGCACGTTATTTCAGTTCAGTACGAAGCTCTGCATTGATGTCCAGTCCACGACACTACATCGTTACAGAAATGACCAGCCACCACAAAAGGACGTCTTTTAAGTTCAGTACGAAGCTCTGCATTGATGTCCAGTCCACGACACTACATCGTTACAGAAATGACCAGCCACCACAAAAGGACGTCGCGAGCCGAGAGCTCTAGGGTATTTGCCTACGGACCTATGGCTCAAGAGGGTTCGCAGGTTCGAATCCCACTCTGGCACGTTCCAGGTGCTGGAGGCTGGGATTGTGGAGCAGTGCCTAGATGTCCGCTCCCCTCCCAGGTTTCCCCATTAGCCCCTGGAGAAGTGGAGCGATGCCGGGGGTTGGTGTTATAAGCCCAAATGAATCAGAGCAGGGTGCTGGTCATTCTGTGTGCTTACCTTTGTGTTTACTTAGCCTAATGGTTAGGTAAACACAAAGTGGTTACTCTGTGTGTTTACTTATGTTTTACACATGTTATTTTCAGTATGTTTAGTTTATGGGTTTTGTGCACGTTATTTCCGTTATTAAAGTTCAGTACAAAGTTCTCGACACCCCATCGTTACACTAGCAGTCATAGTACTGGACAGTGCAACTTTAGACGGATAGGAATTAGCCTGTATCTTTTAAATCTACATTAAATCTCCATCCATTTTCTGCTGCTTGTCCCAAACGGGGTCACGGGGGAGTGCTGGAGTCCAACCCAGCGCACACAGGGCGAGGACAGGGGACGCACCCTGGACAGGTCGCCAGCCCATCGCAGGGAGGAGTGGGACGGGGACGGCACCTTGCTCAAGGGTACCTCAGGGCAACCCACTGGGAAGGGGTTCGAACCCCCGATCCTCCAATCATGTGGCCAACGCCCTAACCACTAGGCCACCACTGCCCCCTTCTACATTAAATTGTAAGGAGAAAGCTTTTTAACTTTAACTTTTTTGGAAATTTGATGAAATGCTGTGTTTTCAATTCAAAAATATTCCAAAATGTTATGTATAAAGAGCCATTAAGTAACATAATAACAAAACTGTTACAAGGACTACTTAAGCATGGTTACAATAATCATTATAAGACTCGAAAACATCATTATTATTATTATTACTATTATTTAGTATTTTAGTTTTTAGTTTAGTTTATCATAGTGAAAATATGGTAAACAAGCAAGAGCCTGACAGGGTTAGGATTAAATTCTTACTCTTAGGTACCCTGCAAGAATAGAGCCACTCAAAGCAGCGTGGTGAAATGAACAAGGGAGGGATTTGTAACAAATATGTAAAGCTCTATGAAGGAAGGCCTCAAAATAAGAACGAAATAAAGCAGGCCAAGAGACACTTAATGCAAGGTGTGAGAGTGTGTTAGTTTAGGAATTCAGAGTAAAAAGAAGAGGGAGTGCATTAAAGAACAAGCCACAAATTGTACCTCATCTCTTAGATTAATTGGAAACAGAGCAATGATGTGTACATGGGCAGTGTGACAAGACAGGTGGAGCGAGAAAGACAGGCAGAAGAAAAGCAGAGAGAGAACCAGAGAGCACACATGGAAAGAAAAGGAAAACAGGCAGGACAGGGTCAATAAGGACATGATAGAGAATCGGGGTGTGATGGTTACTGTGTTGGAGAAAGACATAAAGCGATGAGTGAATGAAAAAGAGTATGTTCATGCATGTTTCTAGTACCTCACTCGGACACTTGATTCTGCCCATCTGTTTGAGAACTCGGCGAAGCTTCTCTCTCTCCTCCTGCTCCTCCCCTCCCTCATTCTCATTCCCAGAGGGCTGCTAAAGGGGGAACAAATTCAGCATAACATTAAGAGATACTCCAAAACAAGCTCCAAACAATATCATGCCCTGAGCCAAAATGTGCTTCCAATCACACAGACCCACCAGTCAGTCAGTGACTTTCCAGGCTTTTAAACAGAGTCTGAGGTATATTTATGACAACTGTCAAGTAATGTTTACATAGCCTTATATTTTTTCATTAAAAAAAAAAAAATAAATAAATAAAAAATAAAATAGGCACGTTTCACTTAAACTTTGAAGCTGGCCATTTGAAGTTAGCTAACAAACGTATTAATCAAGCCATTTTTAGCATGACTAGCAATCTTCATATGCTCATATCAAGACTTATTTTTTTACTTTACAGTTAGCTAACTGATTGTAGCGTAAACAGCCAGGTGCTATGCCTTCAATGCCTCCTGAGATTTGCTGTATTTTTCCAACTATTCTGATGCCAGAGTGTGTCTCTTGATTTTCCATTAATCCTCTGCATTTAGTGATCCAATCAGCCAAATTATGAATGAACCCTGCCATCTTTTAGCACAAGCAACTGCGTTGGGACTGGGGTAGGTTTACAAGTGAGCATATCCAAGCAGCCCAAGTATAAGTAAATTTACTCCATGCCCACCCCTTCAGTCCAGTATTGAGATCTTCTTAACTTTACCTACTGTTACTGTATTTAACAGAGTCTACTTAGCAGGGTAGCAGGGCAGGGCAGGGCAGCTTGATAAAATAAATAAATAAATACACCTGATAACAACAAAGTCAAGGGCGAGTAGACTCTCCAAGCAGCTTGAGCAGTTGTTAAAGCTGAGTTACACATAAGTTTCCTCAGGTTGGCTCCCATCTTCCTGTCAGTGCCAACAAATCATTAGGCCTAGTAACAGTCTCTTCAACAATGAAACAAATAATAATTCCATTAATTTTATTGCGTTGTACGCACATTTCCACCAGCGCCCTGTAGGCTAACAGCACTGGTAGCGGTCGTTGTTAACCCGGGCCTCAACCGATCCAGTATGGAAGTTTGTTTTGAATTACATTTATTTTATTTAATTTAAAATGTTGCAATTTAAGCCTCAGAGGAGTCATACAAAACCTTAAGGAAGGGATCTTCCCCAGAATTTGGAAAAACCACCAATTTAACTCATAACAGCAGCTGCAAAGAACAGATTTGGGCAAATGTTGACATATGTTGGCCAGAATGACTCATAGTGGAAAGGCAATCAGATGTTTTTGTTTTGTCCTTGCCTATCTACTTTGTAATTTTATGTTTTTAATTTCATATTTTTATGATTCTGTAAGAAAACAGCATATGTGTGCTTTTTTAGATCAATACATTATGCCATTGCCATTAATGCTTATTGCTTTAAAAAATATGTTAATAACATAAAGATAACAAAACTCATCCTAAATAAATAGATCCTTTGGTTGAAAACATATTGGAATCAAAAGTCTTGGGTTATGTTCAACCACACAAGCACATAAGCACCTAATAACATTACAGACATTTGGGAGGCTATTCCTCATGAATCTTTAACAGTGCTTTAGAGATCTACACTTTTGAATAATTTATGATATTTCCTGGGAACTCCATTGAATTAATGCAGGAAGGTAAGGTAATATTAGCATACTCACAGGTCCTATAGACCAGCGCATGCACACTCTCACTGAAACAAAGGCTAGCTGTACCCAGAGCAAATCCACTATACAAAAATGGATTAAACTTCCTTCCATTTAACAGCTTTAGTTTGTGATAGCTGCATTGAAAGTGGAGCTCAGATAAAACAGTGAATTCCTTTGAATTACCATAATGAAAAGCTTGATGATAACAGCTGATAATTTAACAAGTTTATGATATATGATTTAAAATATAGTAAGAGTGCAGCTTTTGTTTTTGTTTTATTTAAGCAATTCTTTTTTGTAGCTTCCCATTTATCTTCCAATTAAGTCGCAGTCATTTCCAAGCGTAGCACAACAGTAAGGCTTTTAACTGGGTAGTGAGCAACAAACACACACATGCACACACAGACACACAATTTACCTTGGCAGTGTGTTCAGCCATGACATGATAATTGAGGTCAGGCTTGGATCTGAACTGCTTGTGACACTGCTGACACATCAGTGCATCCTGAAGCTGTAGAAAGAGGTATGCTCTAGGATTATTAGCCAGTAACTACTATAAAACCATTACATACGTGAAAGTATGGAAAACACATGACTGATTTTGATATCTGGTAATGAATATATCCACTTAAAGTTGGGGACATTTTTTTGATCCTCAACTTTAAGTCTTCTAAATAATGTATTCAAACAAAACATTGACATTCATTTAAGGTGCTACTTAACCTTATTTAGCACTAATAATTCAGCATCAGATGTGACTTGATTGCATCTTATAGTTCTGCTTGGGATACCAGGTAAATATCATTTAAATTCCAATGGATTATGTTGGTTAAGGCTCAAAGTAACTAAGGAGAAATATGTTCAGATGCAGCAGATGAATCATGGAGGCGATCTAATGAGGTGAAAAAACATTTCTGACAGCACTGATGGTATGCTGTGAAAGTCCTATGATCACTTCGCAGCAGTTGTCACACTGTACAGACTGAAATCAAGCACTCTGATGTTTGTCACTGACTGCTTCAGTACAGGTTGTTGTTCTTCTTCTTCCTTCGGCTGCTCCTGTTTAGGGGTTGCCACAGCAGATCATCCGTTTTTATTTCTTCCTGTCCTATGCATCTTCCTCCTTCAAACCGACCACCTGCATGTCCTCTCTCACTACGTCCATAAACCTCCTCTTTGGTCTTCCTCTTTTCCCCTTTCCTGGCAGCTCTATCTTCAGCATCCACCTCACAACATAATCCCTGTCTCTCCTCTGGACATGTCCAAACAAACGCTACCTTGCTTCTCTAACTTCGTCTCCTAGTGTCTAACCTGAGCTGTCCCTCTAATATACTAATTTCTAGTCCTTTCCATCCTCATCACACCTAACAAAAATCTCAGCATCTTTAACTCTGATACCTCCAGTTCTGCTTCCTGTCATTTCATCAGTCCCACTGTCTCCAACCTGTACAACATAGTTGGTCTCACTACTGTTCTGTAAACTTTCCTTTTTCTCTTGCTGTACCTGTACACAAATCATTCCTGCCACTCTTCTCTACCCATTCCAACCTGCCTGCACTCTCTTCTTCACATCTCTTCCACACTTGCCTTTACTCTGAACTGTTGATCCCAAGAATTTAAATTCCTCCAAAATTGTCACCTCTACCATTTGTATCCTAACCACTTCACTTTCCTCCCTTTCATTCACACTCATGTATTCTATCTTTGTCCTACTCACTTTCATTCCTCTCCTCTCTAGAGCATACCTCTCCAAGATCTCCTCAAGCTGCTCCCTACTCTTGCTGCAAATCACAATGTCATCAGCAAACATCATCGTCCATGGGGATGCTTGTCTAACCTCATCCGTCAACCTGTCCATTACAATTGTAAGAATGGACTCAGTGCTGATCTATGATGTAATCCAACCTCTACCTTAAATGCATCTGTCACTCCTACTGCAGATCTCACCATTGTCACACTGCCCTCATACATATCCTGAACTACTCTCACATACTTCTCTGTAACAACTTCCTCATACTTCCTTACCACAAAACCACAACTCCTCTCTAGTCACTCTGTCATATGCTTTCTCCAAGTCCAGCTTCAGTATAGGTTGTTATAGAAGGGAAAATTTATTTTTATTGTTATATGCATATATATTGGATTTATATTATTCATATCCATATAAAGAAAATGAGGTTGACCTGACATAAAACATTAAATATCTTTATATTAGCAGGGCAGAAAGCAATATAGAATACTGTTACTTGTTGTTAATATTGCCAGTGCAATATTTTATAGAAAGGACCAGAGTGCTGTTATTTTCACATATCATGACTAGAATGCTAATTTTACTAATACTAATATTTATTTATTAAAAAGCCATCTATCAGCTATAGACCAACACTATATTATTATAATATTTAACGGTCATCTCTCCTGAACCACTCACCTTTTGACATATTTCCATGTGTTTCTTGAGACCGTGGATGGTTTTGCGGGTGACAACATAACACGCAGGGCAGGAAACCTCACCCCGTTCTGAGATGGAGTGCTGCCACTGGGATTCAGCAGGGGCTACAAATGAGGAAAATCAGCCCTGAGTAAGACTGAAAAGACAACGTTCAGAAGATAAGAGACAAAGAGAATGCCAGTCCTCTGTACCTTGAGTATGGGAGGTGGGTTCTTTCCTAGATGGACTTGGGCCTGGCTGTTTTCTCTGAGACTCCTCATTGAACAGTGCCCCCTCTGGCCGCTTCACCCTGCTTGCTTTCATCTTCTCTTCCACCTTATTCATTCCTGAACAAGGCATATGATAATTTTAATTTAATTATGAAGTAATTTCTTCATAAACAATTTAATTTAGTAATACTTAACTTCTAATGCCCAAATTAAGAGCTACAACATTTTAAAAAGTAAAAACCTCTGATAACATTTTGTAATTTGTACAATGGAAATAAAACCCTTTAAATTTAGAAGGTTGCATAATGGGTTGATTTCCAAACAATTACATTCTGTTACCTAGTTTATACCTAGTTATGTTACTATACACTGTTCGTTTCTTTTTTGTTGTTTATTGACTGATATATTTACCTATTTAAAATTGATCTACATTTGTTACTTTTGTCCATGACACACTCAGAACAGTGGATTGGCACAATTTATCTCGATAACCTATAATATTTATTGATAATATGCCATACACTACACAAAATTGAGCATGGAAACTTTGGACAAGTAATGTAATAATAGCAAGTATTAGACACAGCACAGCAAGACACAGCAAGTACTATTAACCCCAAGTTAATCTGATGGACCTACACCAGCTAAACCACCAAGTAGAAATACGCATAGAATTTAATAAATCAATCTGAAGAAAATAATAAACCTAACTGAAAAATGTATATATTTATACTCCTTTAGCAGTGTGTGAGTGAGAATAACGGGTCCACACCACTCTGACAGGATATGAAACACTTCTCTAATGGTGCTATTAGCACAGAGAATGCCAATTATAGCAAGTAACAGAAGACTGATCTTAAAGGGAGAGAGTGGAACATGGAAAGAGAAAGACAGCCTATGTGTGTGTGTGTGTGTGTGTATGTGTGTGTGTGTGTGTGTGTGTGTGTGCGCGTGTGTAAGTATGTTTAATACCTTTTAAACCAAATGTCCCAGAGATGGAAGGCTGCTCACCAGTGAACTTCTTTGGAGTTTTTTGCTTCCTCCCTAGCTCAAGTGGAGAAGAGTGAAAAGCTCAAAAAATCACAATGAAACACTGATTACAGGCTAATTGCAACCTGTTTTAAATTAAACATGTAATTGGTCAGGTGACCTTTAAATAATTACATTATCATTACCTACTATGCTCAGAGTAGCTTATTATGTTAGAAAAGTGACATCATTTATCACAAGAACCATAATGTAAGCAATATTGCCCAGCTCTGTAATGAAATCACTTCTTATGTGTTATCTGCCATAGGCTCAAGGCCTAATAGAGGTAGCATGCTATCTAGCTAATCAGCATAAGCTCCAGTATCATACTGAATCACAAGCAACCACCTGTTCTACCATGTGTTACTCAAGTGGGCTTTCTTTTATCTCCACTGAGAGGAAACTGACACAGGCTTTATCTATGAGCCAGGGGAGCCGTCTGCTGATATGTCATTTGTCTCGGCTGCCATGGGTGTGAGTAAGAATGCATGTGTGTGTTTGAGTGTGCGCAGTTCTGCATTTCTTGCATACATGCTGTGAAGCAGTTCTTGATCATCACACTGCTGACACCCACACTGCTTCTCCTGAGCTATTCTCAAACTAAAAATGATTCAGAAGACCTCTCCAGCACACGCACACATATACAAACACACACACACACACACACACACACACACACACACACACACACACAGATGCTCTCTGCAGGCTCTGCCATACAGCAACAAATGAGGGGAGTGTGTACCCAAACAAAAGCCATAAATAGCAGTCTCACAGCACGAGCCATACAGACATCTCATTTGTGTGTGGGGGTGTGTATGTGTGTCTGTGTGTGTGTGTAGGAGAAAACAATCCATCGCCAGTAGCAACCACTTTGCACCTCAGTGACCTGCCCTCAAATGGAGAAATGCCACTGAAATGGTGCTGGCTTAAAGAGACAACAGTTCTTTCTTTGTTCATCTCTTTGTAAAGTTCTCTATGTTGTGCAGTTATACTCTGAAGGCAATAACTCAGATGTGGCTTATACAATGCAGACAGAAATACTATTCCTGTTCCTTAACAAAAAGAACTACAGTAATACAATAAAAAACTAAAACTTTAATTCCTTCTTCTGCAGGATTCTATATCTGTATTAATTCATCTCGATGTAATGATCCTGCATTACTGCCTTATAGTAATCCATAACATCTGTGTAATGCCCTTTAGCATGGTTTCCATACTTACACCAGGGAAAACAAGAACTGAACAGAATTTTTTTCTCAGTAAATATATTTCTAATAGGGCTATTGAAATAAAATTTACACTAGATGCCGGTAACATCCCAAGTAATCTACACATACAAAGAAATCACAACAAATAAGTCAACATAAAATTAAGTTATGTATTGTAAAGTAGAATGACACATGAAATAAGTACTGAACACATGAAGAAAAGTAGGTGCAAAAAGTCATGCAAAACCAAGAAACCAGCTGAAATCTGTCAGTATTTAGAAAGCAATCCTGACCCCATAACAATGTGGCCTCACAGCGAGAAGGTCCTGGTTTGTCTGTGTGTCTATTTTGCGATGGACTGGCGACCTGTCGAGGATGTTTCCTTGCCTTTCACCCTGTGAGAGCTAGGATAGGCTCCCCCCGCAACCCTGATTAAGAAAAAGTGGCTCAGAAAATGAGTGAGTGAGTGAATGGTTTAGTCCAAACTAATGGCCTATAAAAATGTTTCTCATTATCAAGTTATCACACAAAAAGCATGACATAATGAGTAAAAGCAAAGAGCTCTCTCAAGACCTTCACAACCTTCTTGTTGCAAAACATACTGATGACATTGGTTACAGATGTATTTCTAAGCTTCTGAATGTTCCAGTGAGCACGGTTGGGGTCATAATCCAGAAGTTGAAAGAACATAATTTCACAATACACCAGCCACAACCAGGTGCTCCACACAAGAGGTCTGACAGAGAAGTCAAAAGAATAATCAGAAGAATTATACAAGAGCCAAGGACCACTCATAGAGAGCTTTAGAAAGACCTGGAATTAGCAGGTACAGTTGTTTCAAAGAAAACAATTAGGAAAGCACTCAACCAACATGGCCTCTATCCATGTTCACTGTGCAAGACTCTACTGCTGACGAAAAAGCATGTTAAAGCTTTTTAAAAAGCATTTAAAGTTTGCTGCACAATTTGGACAAGCAAATGAAAACGCTGGGAGAATATCGTCTGGTCAAATGAGACCAAAATTGATCTCTTTAGATATCATTGCACACACTGTGTTTGAAGGAGAAATGGCATTGCACAAAAAGCCTTGAGGCTGTAATTGCTGCCAAAGGTGCTTCAACAAAGTGTTGAGCAAAGGCTGTGAATACTTAGGTACATGTTATATTTTTGTTTTTATTAAATTTTGTAATTTAAACTTTTTTCACTTTGTAATTATGGGGTATTGTGTAGAGTTTTGAGGAAAAAAATGAATAAGACTGCAACATAGAAAAATGTGCAAAAGGCGAAGCACTGTGAATACCTTCTGGATGCTTCTGTAAGTGTGTTCTATGCTTATTGGGTTGTTACCAACATCTATTGTCAATAGCCCCATTAGAAATAAATTTACTGAGAAAAACGTTTTCACGTGTTTGTGTTCAACTTCAATGAAAGACATGTTACAATAATTTTAGTCTTGAGAAATTTGTATATGAACCTATTTATCTGGGCACAAAGCCTAAACACATTGTTTTATATGTCTTAAACATTTCAAAACCAGTCAGTGGGACAGGCCAGTATTTGCAATTCCCATCCAATTCCTATTTGAAACTTCCATAAATCAGATCAGATGCTTGAAAATTTTTAAAAATCTGATCATTTTTAATGTTTTCATAATTAGATTTGTTGATATTTATATTTAAATGGTATACAATGTTTGTTTCCAGCCAAAACATACTTACTGCCAAGATAAATAAAAATAGTTCTAGACAATTTTCTGTATGCTATTTAAAGTCAGAGGTAACCTTACTATGTTTCATCCTTTCCGGGTCTTCTTCAGGGAACGGTGGAGGCAGACTCCCTCCTTCGCTTTCACTCCCCCCACTGTCTGAGGGAGGACCCTTTTGTTGATGCTGGTGCTGCTGTTTTCTGTCAGGCCTCTGGGAGATGCATTCCCCATTCTGCGAGGGCTGGGACACTTCATGGGTCTTCTTTACTTTGAAGAAGACTGGTGAAGGGAGACTGGTCTCCATAGGCCTAAGGCCAAGATCAAGCTCTTATTACAGCATTATACTGTATTTCGCAAATTTCAACTTGGAATTACGTCATCTAGTCTACGTCTAATCTAGCCTCAATCTTTATGCCCACCCATACAGATTGTCAAAAAAGTCGAATCACAACAAATTTACGTAAAAATATATAAGTAGACTCCATTAACAAAATTTTACTCATTTAGGTAATGCTGATGCTAGTCAAATGACTGCTTGTGCTACAGGGTTTAGTCAGTCGTAGCCCATCCTGCGGTTGTGTTAGGACTAAATACTTGTTAATACTAAATACTTAGTTTAAATGTTTTTTTTAAACATAATCTTATGATTTAATATATCTAACTGCAAAAAATATATTTTTGGTATTTTTGGCTTTGCTTTTTTTTTTTTTTTAAAAACCTAAGACGTTTTAAAGATCAAGAGATCGCTGGTAAAATCAACCACAATTAAATATGAATGTTTCAGGTGAAATCTCTCACCTCTTTTTGGAATTTCCCTTTACGGGGCTTTTCTGCACTTTAGGCTCAGATTTAGGCTCAGACTTGAACTCCACGGGCACTCCGGCTTTGCTCTCCATGGTGACCCTTTCTGGGTGGTTCCACAACTTGTGCTTCTGCAGGCGCACTTTAGTGGCAAACACTGCCTCACAGTATGGGCAGCCGTGACTCAGCTTCTCTGCCATGGTTGGCTGACATACACACAGAGACAAGCACCCCACACACACACACACACACACACAAACAGAAGGATTTCCTTATATACCAGTAAACTGATATTACAGATGCAATACTGTGACAAATTCAATAGGTCTCAATAAAAAACATTGAATAACAATGAAAAAGTATGAGAAAATGGAAGTCCCAAGTGAAGTAGAATTCCTTATTGAGCTTGTCAGCATGCAAACCTCATGCTTTTTTTTTTTGCATGAATGTGATGCAGGTGTGCACAATAAATAATTAAAACCAAAAAATCACACTCATTCTAGTATAGATAACATTAAATTTTCATTATTTTTATAGTAACACTATCACTTCAGTGTTTTTAATTTGTGTGACCTTCATGCATAATTACTTACTACAAAATGGTAATTTTACCCATTCTGATTACATAAGACAAATACATTGGTAATCTATGGCAATAATTGAGTAAGGATATTTTAGGAAAACATTTTTAATAGGGATGCATGACAAATTGTGCTTTTATCATTATCAATATGTTTTTGCTATAAGTGCTGTGTTAAAGGATCCAGTGACAAACAGACACGTTATTCCAGTTATATAATAGATTGGCAGGTATGTAACATTAGAAGCCAAACAATTGCCTCCCTGGGCTACTTACCTATAAAAAAATATATCTTAAAGTAATGACTGTTTATAATCTCCAGTCTTGTAAAATGCCTAAAGCATTGTCGCTACTGTCACAACAAACTGACATCACCATACAAATATTAAATATACACCAATCAGTCATTACACTGAAGATTTTCCAGCAGAACACTGCCTAGACTATCACACTTCCTCTGCATCTTGTCATCTTCCCATAGTGCATTCTGTTACCAGCTCCTCCCCAGCTCATCTTTTTACATTGCTTCATTGTCAATGCTTCCCATGCCAATTTCAAGAACTAACTTTTCACTTCCTGCCAAATGTATCCCACCCATTGAAAGGTGCCTAATGGAGCTATTGACATGAAATTTACACCAGGTGTCGGTAACAACCCAAGTAAACCACACATACTGTCACACGTGGGGTGTTTTGGGCACGCTAGAGGGCGCCCTCTGTCACCTGTGTTGTGTTTTGGGCACGCTAGAGGGCGCTCTCTATCACGTATAAGGTATGTCACAGGAGGTGTTTTGGGTATGCTAGAGGGCGCTCTGTTCTGACTGAGCACACCTGAGCCCCTGCAGGCAGGTGTGCATCATTGGGGCTGACTATTTAAGCCCCGATGAGTCAGAACAGAGCGCGGCTCATTAGGTAGGTCAAACCTATGCGTAACGGGTGGTTTTTGTGTATGTACCTTAGTGTTGATAATTTGGTATGTGTAACTTGGTGTCTATGACTAGGTATAGGTAACCTAGTATAGACCACTTAGTATCTAGGGTTAGACTGCAGTTCCCCAGTTCTAGGGTTTCAGGTGTAGAACTGCAGTCCCCCGTTCCTTGTTTTTGTAAGTGTGACTAATAAAAGTATGTTCCCAACTCCTGGCTTTGAACTGGCGTCCATCCGGTACCCCGCCACCGTTACACATACAAAGACATCAAAACAAGTAAGTCCATAAATTATATGTAGTAAAGTGGAATGAAACAGGGAATAAGCATTACACGCTTACTGAAATTTATTTATTACTTAGTAGAAGCGCCTTTGTTGGTAATGACACCTTCAAGACGCCTCCTGTGTGGAGAAACTAGTCGCATGCATTGCTCAGGTCTTCAAATTTTCTAGGTTCCGGGGGCCTCTTCTGTGAACTCTGATCTTTAGTTCCATTGATTTTTAATTGGATTCAAGGTTTTGGATGATTGATTGGGCCATTCTAGCAGCTTTATTTCCTTTCTCTGAAACCAATTGAGAGTTTGTTGACTGTGTGTTTAGGATCATGGTCTTGCTGAAATGTCCACTCTCGTTTCATCTTCTGTAGATGACAGCAGATTCTTATCAAGGATATACTGGTACATTTCTCCATTCATCCTTTCTTCAATTACATATGCCAGTATGCCAGTACCATATGTGGAAAAACAGCCCCACACCATGACATTGGGCCTTGCACAGAGGCCACGTCCATTGATACTTACTGTTTTCTTTGAAACAACTGTACCTGCTAATTCCAGGTCTTTCTGAAGCTCACTATTTACCGTGATTTTATATTCTTTCTACTTCCGGATTATTGCCCCAGTGGTGCTCACTGGGAAATTCGGAAGCTTATAAATATGTCTGTAATCAGTGCCCCCAGTATGTTTTGCAACAATAAGGTTGTGAAGGTCTTGAGGGAGCTCTTTGCTTTTACTCATCATGAGATGCTTCCTGTGTGATACCTTGGTAATGTGAATTCTTTATATAGGACATCAGCTGATTAATTTGCTAAATCAGTTGATAATAATTTGCAAAGCGGCCAGGGTTGCTTTCTAAATACTTACAGAATTCAGATGGTTTCTTGGTTTTGCATGCCTTTAAGCACCTACTTTTCTTCATGTGTTATTATACTTATTTCATGTCATTCCACTTAATTCCACACGTAATTTATGGACATATTTGTTTTGATTTGATAAGGGCAGAGTCGGGAGTCTGTAACTGAGTTTTATTCAACATAAACATGAGCATAAACATACAGATACACAAGCACTAAACAAACAGGTTACTCAAACACATGAACCAAAGGTAGATTTAAAATGACCAACAATCTGCTCTGACTCATTGGGATCTTTATACTGATGGATCAATGAGGCACAACTGACATTCTAATAAGGCACCAGCTATGCTCATAGCATCTCAAACCGTGACAGTTACTGACATCTGGTGTAAATTTCATGCCAGTAGGCCCATTAATATATATATATTTACTTACTGAGAAAAACATTGATGTGTTTAATACTTATTTTCCCCGCTGCAGCTTCACATAACAATGCCTAAGCTTTCAGCAGATTTCAGCAGGAATATTGTTGCAGATAAAGCTGTAATTTAGATTAATTAAAGGTATGGACTGTGAATATTCATTTGCAGCTGGAAAATAACCCAATATTTATCATTATTAATAAAATAACTTGTGACAGCTTCTTGAAATATCATGATACCACCTTATGCCACCTTAAACAAATTGGTATTTGCCCCTTTCTGATTTCTTTGTTAATTCAATACACATGTTTTTCAGTAAAAAAAAACCTAAAACTTATAATAAAGATATATGAAAAATAAAAAATATAAAAGATAATCTGAGTAAACACAATTCATGGTTTTAAAATCATCTTTAAGATTACTGAAGGACAAAAACTTACTAATCATGTAATCACCCACGTGACTGCTCTCAAAATGTAATAGTAGTGCGAATGGCAAAAGCTGCCAACACTTTTGGTAAATCACTCTTTGTTGCCTTATGAAGAACGTTTGCCCTCTCTTCTCTATATAATTGTTTTAACCCTTAGAGAACTAAGTCTTTTTAAGCAATATTTTCACTCCGGAATAAATGAGGCTTCACACTTTGCATGTAGCTTTGAACAATGGTAATAGACAGACTTTTTCAAAATATAAGTTCTACATTTAACTATCAAATATAAGAACCACAGTGAATGCAAGCTGCAACCAAAATAAAGGGGGCCCAATTCATTTCTTTTTATTTTTGGCTAGACCATGTTTTTCATCTTCCTTCCTCAAGTCTTCAGCATGTTCTTTTGATCAAGGTGTAATGTGCTATTTGTTGGGAACCTTTTATGGAATTTTAAATTGCTGGGAAGGTTATATTTAAATTATGTCTGAACCACAATTACTGACTCGGGATTCCCATCTCACCCATCACTCCCTTCATCTGTTTCAGCTGATTCCCAGACTGCCAGACTGCCTATTTAAGAGTTGCCAAGCCGACCCACAGTCGTCCATTCTTTGTTGGATGTAAAGGGTGTATGTTGGTTTTGTTGAATACCAAGACTCACTTAGTTTCGCTGTGCACTTGCACCTCCGTTTCTCTTGTTCACACATGCACCAGAATGACAATGTCAAGATTCAACAAATCTGATAGCAATCAATCATGAGTGTGTTTAGTTGTTTAATAAAACTCATTATCAATTAAATTTTTTAATCGGTTTATTGAATAACTAAAAAGCTAGTTACTTTTTAAAATGAGTATTATAGTTGTTGCTGAATTTTTGCCATAAAAAATCATTTGGAAATTGAGTGTTGTTTTTGCTTAGGTTGGCTTATTGTATTGTATGTACACTCATGTTGTCAAGTGTACTATGTTTTGGAGAAACAATTAAAATTATATTTGTAATTATTAAAATTGAAAATGCACTGCACTTTTTGTGTGTGTATATGGTTTAGGACTATTGGCCAGCAGAAGGTAATTACTCATAAACGAATCATTTTCAAATTCCTCATTACTCAATTACTAACCTATCACAAATGTTTTTTGAGCTTTATTTAGAAATAAAGAGGCAACGAATGGTAAACATAATTTTAAGACATGTCGCTATACTTGCTGAGCTTGTAGAAGCAATTAAGCAAGCAGCTGCTTTGAATTAATTTTACTTCTTCCTTGTTAAACAGCTAATGTGCTGCTTACATTCACAATAAAACAAATTTAGGAATAAAACCTTTGAAAAAAAATTATGTTGAAGGACAGGGAAAAAAAACAACACACACACACACGCACACACATACACATATGTGCATTACTGTAGTATGTTATTTTGTACTGTTGAACAGTATGTTGTAAATTATTGTGCATATTAACTAAAGTATGCTACGGAATATTTGTAGGCTTTTGAGGGGGGTCAACTCTTACCCCTTGGCAGCGCTGATAATGGTATTTAAGCCCATAAATACTGGGAAACTCCAGCCAGCAGCCTGAACTTGGACACTTCACACGAGATCGATTCTTAAATTCCTCTTTCCACTGAACCATCATATGGGCCTACAGAAAGACAGACAGACAGCCCCCGCACACATATAAATGCCCTCCAGCGATTAACAACTATTAGTATGCACAAAGTAAACATGAAAAACCTCCAAGACCAGCTTCCTCTTTCCAAACTGTTGATGGAAATAGTGTGGAAAATCCCCTCACTAATGTAGCAACCTCCACCAAAACAAGAGAAAAAAATCCCCTAACTTTTCCGAACTGGCACAGAAAACATTCCCCCAGTGCTGCCAAAAATGAACATGAGTAACTTTATTGTTGTTCAAACTCACAGGGATACTGCGCAGCTCCTGCACCTCCACACGGGGGCGCCCTTTCTTCTTCGTGTCTGATCTCTCATTGCAGGAATGACCTTAGGGAGAATAGACACAGTACAACAGTGAGTTTCCCTGAGAAGCCAGCCTGGATTCTGCACACCCCTGCTCTAATCCAAATTAGTCACTTATCGTTTGGTCTGCTCTGCTGCCTTCACTATGCCATTAAGTGCCACTATGTTACACTATGATGAAAGGATAAACAGTTTTCTAAATGAGTTATTAATGTGTTTAACTAATGGCATTAATTATAAATAAACACTGTTATAAGACATTGCCTGAAATGAAAAAATAACTAATTAGTGTTTATAAATGATACCTGGGCTAAAACAGGAATTACAGGATTAATGTTCCCTAAATCTGGAAATTTGTCATAAACAAAAAATTTACAGGCTAGCCCCATTAGTACTGAAGCACCAAAAAGCTCAAATTCACCCTTATTTGCATGTTATGTGCATCTAAGCTTTTCAAAGCAAAAGAAAAAAATATTTTTTTCCATCACAAGAGTGAAGAGTAAGCTCCACTGAAATCCAGTAAAAGGATGCACTTAATTTTTTTTACAGATTTTTTTTTACAATTTTTACATTTTTAAAATTACACATTGATAAATACTGAATAGATAATTTGATACCTATAGAACAAGTACTTCAAGTTTTTTATTGAACCTCAGCTCAGAAATGAACAGTATGACCATGTAATTTCAATAAATTATGTTGCCATAGCATTTAGAATATATTTAGGGTAATCTAAACCACTGAGCAGGGGCAGCAGTGCCCTAGTGGTTAGGTATCAGAAGGGATCAGAATCCCTTACCAGTAGGTTGCCCTGAGTTACCCTTGAGTAAGGAACCATCCCCATCACTGCTCCCCTGCAGCACGTGTGTGAGTGTATGGGTTAAATGCAGAGGTGTAATTTCATTGTGTTTAACTGTGTGCTGTGCTGTATTTTACAATAAAAAGAATGGTCACTTTCACTTGAACAATGTTCAAGTATCATGCAAAAGATTGAAATGAATTAGAAACACTTTAAAGAAGCAATACACACTAACAAACCAAGCAATATTTAAACCACCTGCTTAACACTGCATAGGTCTTCCTCTTGCCACCAGAACAGCTCTTACCCATTGAGGTGTCATGGTAGGCAGCGCTCTGTCTCTGAGCACACCTGTGCTCATTAGGATGACAGGTGTGCCTCACTGGGGCAGGGTTTATAAGTAAGCTAAGCGTTGGTCATTAACTCGGGTTAGCTCCGATATAATAGTTGTTTCTGAGTTCTGTGTATATAGTAATGACTTATAAAGTTGAGTATGAGACTCCCGGCTACGCATCTATGTCCAGCCCACACCACCCATACGTTACTATTAAATACCACATTTTCCACTGAAATAAAAAGTTTCAGTGACACAAACTCTCAGCTGGTCTAAAACAGGAACCTCAGCTGTAGGCAGAGTAAGCAAGTCAGCAAACTTTAGACAAGGACAGATGGTGGATATCAATTATGTAATTGTGTGGTTGTGGGGGATAATGATATTTTAGCAATCTGTTCAGGAAAAAGTAAAGAGCATTCAAATGTAAATAAAATGTGTAATGTGTGTAAGAATGTTTGTGGGCATTCTAGATAGTGGAATAGCTGTCCAGTTCTAGCTGGTTTACAACTTCAGCATCATCCTAGCAATAGTATCGGCATGGGCAACAGTGCAGTGGAAAAGGAGTAACTGTGTGCTGTGGTATTTGACAACAAGACTTTAGCAACAGCTCCTTTAAGTACTGCAAGAAAAGGGGCATCCGTGAATCAGACTAGTTTGTGCTGCACATATCACTCACCATATATACCAGTTTCCCTGCTTCAACATATCAACTTCAAGAACTGACTGTTCACTTGTTGCTAAATATATCACACTCCTAGACATGTGCCACTGTAAGATAATCAAGTTATTCACTTCACAGTTTAGTATTTTTAATGTTGTGGCAGACTGGTGCTGCAGTATTGATGAGGATGAGAGGTATGTCACTTTGATGAGATGAATACCGAGGTAATGTTCACTAACTTATAGCCATTTATAGTAACAATATTTATGTCATGTCATGAAAAAACCGTGAATCTATGAGTAGCAAGTACCTTACCACCACATTTTGTAAAGACCAAAAGCATTGCAGATATGTTATGGTTTGCTCTTGAAATCACTAAAAAATAGCTGCAAGCAGAAAAATTTTCAAACAAAAATAAATTAAGTAATTTGTTGAGGCTAAATCCTTTCAGTGTAAAGGTGTTGTATAACTGTAGTTAAAAGTAAGAACACTTTTTCAGCTATTTCTGTGATCAGGGTTGAGTTCAGAAAATTATTTTATTCTGCATCTTAGCTTCATGACCACAAAAGATGTACTTTAGCTTACTGAAAACTGACCATTTTTTTTTTTGGTGGTTTAGACAGGTATAATACATATTTTTTTACCCTCTTCAGAAAATAAAAAGCCATAAGACAAGAAATTCAAACTATACATTTTAAACTCCTACATGCCTGCTGTAGCTGATTGTGCCAGTTCTGTACCAGTAGAGGGCACCCTGCTCTGATTGTGCACACCTGGGCATTGGGTGCCAGGTGTGCCTCATCTGGGTTTGGCGTTATAAGCCCGAACGAATCAGAGCAGGGTGCTGGTCATTCTGTGTGCTCACCTTTGTGATTATTTATGTTATGTTTTACACTTGTTATGTTTAATACGTTTAGTTTATGAGTTCTGTGCACGTTATCCGTTAATAAAGTTCAGTACAAAGCTCTTGGCTCTGCATTGACGTCCAGCCCACAACACCGCACCGTGACACTGATGTAAAGCAAAATATATTAACAGCTAAGAGGTTTGCTTCCTTTACGTTTACAGCATTTTGCAGACGCTCTTATCCAGAGCGACTTCCATGTCCTGATTACAGGGACAGTCCCCCTGGAGCAACTCAGGATTAAGGGTCTTGCTCAGGGACCCAGTGATGGTAGTGCTAGAGGCTGGATTCGAACCTGGGACCTCCTGAGCCATTGGTACATAGGCAAGTAACAATCAGTAACAATCAAGCAAATTTTAGAAAACATAAACACTCATTATTAGTTTTAATGCTTAGAAACTTAGAAGCTTAAAACCAGGAAATTTGAGGTTCTCAGACCCAAATTCTGAAAAGTTGTTTTTTGACAAAACCAGCTGTAAAAAGTGCTATAAATCTTGCTTTATTTCACTTCACTACATAGTGGCTTAGCTAAGTTAAATGCAAACTGTAAAAGGCAGCACTTCGAGAAATTGAAAGGACATACTGAAGTGCAGTTAATTGTGAATGCATACTGCATGCAAATAACTGTCTGTAAGTGCTACTGTTCTCTTGTGGGTAGGGGATTATATAAACTGGTTTATCCTTCTGAGTTCATCAAGGTTGCTGTAAATCCATAGGCACAGTGGCAAGGTCAAACATGATACAAACTCTAATTATAAACTAATAGTCCACAGAGACTATCTGGCTTCTGGCTGCTTAGCAACTATATAATAAGGACACTTACAAAATGGCTTCAGTGACTGCAGTGTGATGAGCAGGGGGGGGAAAGTTAAAGAGAAAGGCAGAATGATGGCAGAATGATGGTGGATAAAGGCCTTTCACTACTAGAGTAAATCAACAATCAATCAGCCAGGTCTTGGACACAGCTCAAGAGGACGCGATCCCCAAGCTACAAGCTTCACAAGCATGCATACTCACACAAACATGGACACACACATACACTCATAAAAACACCCTGCCTCTGTGCTGGCTTGCTTTTTTGCCTCTATGCTGTACCTCTCTCCAAATCCTCCTTTCTTTCTTTCAACTAAGTCTCTTTCCTCTCCTCCACTCTCTTTTTCTCTTTTCTTTTTTCTCTCACTTTCTCTGTAATGAGGGCAGACTTCCTCATTAGTGCTCCTCTCTCCTCCACAATTAGCCCTCTCGTACATCACTTTGGCTTCTCTGGTCTTGCTGCTTACTGCCAGTAGAGGAAGAGGAGGAGAAAAGGGATGAAGATGCATGGCTCTTAGGACAAGACTGTACTCTAATTATGTGTCACAGAGATTTTGTCATCAGCTTCTTATTCTGTCAGCAATCTAACACGCCTTCTTCACCAGGACTAGTCTTGCTCTCGCCTTATTCACTCTCAGTAGGCAAACACTTAAACAGTGCAGTCTTCACAGCACAGTCAGGGCAGTGGGTAGAGGGATGTTGTTTAGAGGAACAACGTTTAAATCACTTTTTTTTTTTTTTTACCGTGCAGGAGGTTTCAGTACTATTTCTGTTTCAGTAAGAATAAGCACTTCGGATAGTCACTGCAAGTGCCGTGTTTAGCATGTCATGTCATTTTTTTTTTTACCAACATCTTCAACTGAAATAAATTAAAAACCACCTACAAATAAAAAGAAGTACTTCTTCTGCTGCCGTCCTGCAATACTAAATCAACTACCAAAAAAAAAAAAAAACCCACAATTAAATCTGCATAAATAAATAAATATACATCTTCTTCTTCTTCATTCGGTTGCTCCCGTTTAGGCGTCTTCCTGCTTCAAACCGTCCACCTGCATGTCCTCTCTCACCACGTCCATAAACCTCCCCTTTGGTCTTCCTTTTCTCCTCTTTCCTGGCAGCTCCGTCTTCACCATCCTCCCTCCAATATAATCCTCATGTCTTCTTTGGACATGTCCAAACCAATGCAACCTTGCTTCTCGAACCTTGTCTCCAAATCGTCTAACCTGAGCTGTCCCTCTAATATACTCATTTCTAATCCTGTCCATCCTTGTCACACCCAACGAAAATCTCAGCATCTTTAACTCTGACAGCTCCAGCTCCGCCTCCTGCCTTTTCGTCAGTGCCACCGCCTCCAACCCATACGACATAGCTGGTCTCACTACTGTCCTGTAAACCTTCCCTTTAACTCTAACTGGTACACGTCTGTCACAAATAACTCCAGCCACTCTTCTCCACCCATTCCAACCTGCCTGCACTCTCTTCTTCACCTCTCTTTCACACTCGCCATTACACTGAACTGTTTATCCTAAGTATTTAAACTCCTCCACCTTTGTTACCTCCACTCCCTGCATGCTAACAACTCCACTTTCCACCCTTTCATTCTCTCATGTATTCTGTCTTTGCCCTACTCACTACTCACACTCATTCCTCTCCTCTCTAGAGCAGATCTCCATCTCTCCAGGTTCTCCTCAAGCCGCTCCCTACTCTCACTGCAGACCACAATATCATCAGCAGACATCATCGTCCATGGAAACTCCTGTCTAACCTCATCCGTCAACCTGTCCATTACTATTGCAAACAAGAATGGGCTCAGTGCTGATCCTTGATGTAATCCAACCTCTACATTAAATGCATCCATCCCTCCCACTGCAGATCTCACCACTGTTACACTGCCATCATGAATATCCTGAACTACTCTCACATACTTCTCTGTAACACCAGACTTCCTCATACAAAACCCCTCTAGGCACCCTTTCATATGCTTTCTCCAAGTCCACAAAGGCACAATGCAACTCCTTCTGACCTTCTCTGTGCTTCTCCATCAACACCCTCAGAACAAAAATTGCATCTATAGTGGTCTTTCTCAGCATGAAACCATACTGCTGTTCACTGATCCTAACCTCTTTTCTTAACCTAGCTTCCACGACTCTTTCCCATAACTTCATGCTGTGGCTGATCAACTTTATCCCAATATAGTTACTACAGCTCTGTGTTAAATTTAATTGTGTTAAACAATCTGGTCAGAAACTCAACTGCCATCTCCCCTAAACACCTCCATGCTTCCAATGGTATGTCATCCGGTCCAACAGCCTTTCCATTCTTCATCCTCTTCATTGCTGCCCTTACTTCCATCTTGTTTATTTGCTGCACTTCCTGGTTCACTCTCTTCACATCATCCAATCTTCTCTCTCTTTCATTTTCTTCATTCATCAGCCCCTCAAAGTATTCCTTCCGTCTGCTCATCTGCTCAGCTCTGTTCACCTGTGAGTACGTTTCCATTTCTATCTTTAATCGCCCTGACCTGCTGCACATCTTTCCCAGATCTGTCTCGCCAATCGGTAAAGGTCCTTTTCTCCCTCTTTATTGTCCAACCTCTCATACAATTCACCTTATCTTTGGCCTTCGCCACTGCTTTCTTTGCCCTGCGGTTCATCTCCTTGTACACCTGTCTACTTTCTTCATCTCTCTGACTGTCCCATGTCTTCTTTGCCTCCCTCTTCTTCTGTATACACTCCTGGAGTTCTTGGTTCCACCACTAGGTTTCCTTATCCTCCTTCTTCCTTCCAGATGTCACACTAAGTACATTTCTAGCCATCTGCCTTATCACTTCTGCAGTAGTTTCCCAGCAATCCGGTAGCTGTTCAACACATCCCAGTGCCCATGTTAACTCCTGCCTGAATGCCACCTTGCAGCCCTCCTCCTTCAGCTTCCACCACTTGATCCTCGACTCTGTCCTCACTATATATATATATATATATATATATATATATGTATATAATATGTAATAAATATTATTATTAATTGTAATTGCTATAATATATAACAAATGCTTGTTATCACAGTGGAAGGATTCTTAATACAACCAGAGCCATTTAAAAACACTGACATGATGTCTATGAAGCTTAACCACAAATGTTTCTACAGACTCAATTTCACTATTGTGAAAAGTCCCAATGAACATTTGTGCTTATTTGCAAGTTAGTCTTTTTTCTTCACACCCTTGAATAGTCACAATAACTATTTGCAGGTTGTATTTTTAGTTTATGACGCACAAAGGGAAAAACAAAAAAGCAGCCTTGAAGCTTGCAAATTCCTGACAGAAAACCAGACAAAGAACATTTTCATTTCTATTGTGGCTTTGAAATCATACAATGGTCATTAAATATTTCAGCATTCAGATCAGATAAATATCCATTAAAATGCTTTGCATCATTTATCATGCACAAATTTGTCAGTCAGTCATTTTCTGCCGCTTGTCCCAAGTGGGATCGCGGGGGAGTGCTGGAGTCCATCCCAGCTCACACAGGGCGAAGGACGGGGGACACACCCTGGACAAGTCGCCAGCCCATCGCAGGGAGGAGTGTGACAGGGACGGCACCTTGCTCAAGGGTACCTCAGAGCAACCTATTGGGAAGGGGTTCGAATCCCCGATCCTCTGATCACGCGGCCAATGCCCTAACCACTAGGCCACCGCCACCCCCTGCACAAAGTTGTGTTTTTAAAAAATATCTATAATGAAAAAACACATCACGTCATTTGATTTTAAAAGGCCCAAATAATAAAAAGGACTTAATATTTCAAGGCAGATTTGTGAGAATCTATTGAAGTTACAAAAGAACGTTATCAAATAGTGGTTGCATGACTATTAATGTTTACTATGACTTAGTGGTTTGCTAACAGTAATTAGTGTTTACATTTAGATTAGTTATATCATAATACCATAAATGTACTAGTCGATACTAATACCAGTTAAATTCCTTGATTAATTCCAGTTTGTAGCACAGTAATAACATTTATGTACTTAAGTATTCACAAAGCTCCACTGTATCCACATTTTGCTATGTTACAACCTTATTCCAAAATTGATTTTTTACCTCAAAATACAACACAATACCCCATAATGACAAAGTGAAATAAGTTTGCTTGACATTTTTACAAATTTATTAAAAATAAAAAAACAAAAACAAAAACATGTACATATTTGCAATGATACTCAAAAGTGAGCTAAGGTACATCCTGTTAACACTTGATCTTGTTTCTACAACTTGATTAGAGTCCACCTGTGGTATATTCAGTTGATTGGACATGATTTGGAAAGACACAAACCTTTTTATATAAGGTCCCATAGTTGACAGTGCATGTCAAAGCACAAACCGAGCCATGAAGTCCAAGGAATTGTCTGTAGACCTCAGAGACAGGCTTGTATCGAGGCACAGATCTGGGGAAGGCTACAGAAAAATTGCTGCAGCATTGAAAGTCCCAATGAGCAGAGTGGCCTCCTTCACGTCCTAAATGGAACAAGTTTGGAACCATCAGGACTCTTCCTAGAGCTGATCACCCAGCCAATCCGAGAGAAGGTCTGTATGGCATTGCTCTGTGTAGAGAGGAGAAATTTTCAGAAGGACAACCATTTCTGCAGCATTCCATCAATCAGGCCTATATGGTAGAGTGGCCAGATGGAAGCCTCTCCTCAGTAAAGGGCTTATGGCAGTCCACCCTGAGCTTGCAAAAAGGCACCTGAAGGACTCTTACACCATGAGAAACAAAATTATCTGGTCTGTTGAAACAAAGATTGAAAAAGACTGAATGCCAAGCATCATGTCTGGAGGAAACTAGGGACACCTCTTCACCTGGCCAATACCATCCCTACAGTGAAGCATGGTGTTTGCAGCATCATGATGTGGAGATGTTTTTTGGCAGCAGGATGTACAGAGACATCCTTGATGATAACCTGCTCCAGAGTGCTTTGGACCTCGTACTGGAGTGAAGGTTTACCTTCCAACAGGACAATGACTCTAAGAACACAGCCAAGATAACAAAGGAGTGACTTTGGAACAACTCTGTGAATGTCCTTGAGTGGCCCAGCAAGAGCCCAGACTTGAACCCGACTGAACCACTCCGAAGAGATCTGAAAGTGTAATGGGGCTACCCATTCAACCTGATGGAGCTCGAGAGATTCTGCAAAGAAGAATGGGAGAAACTGCCCAAAAATAGGAGTGTCATTTTTGGTTTTTATTTTTAAATTAACTGCAAAAGTTTTAAGCAATCCTTTTTCACTTTGTCATTATGAGGTATTGAGTGAATTTTTAGAGGTTAAAAATGCATTTAATCTATTTAGGAATAAGGCAGTAACAGAGCAAAATGTGGAAAACGTGCCTTCTGTCCACACTGTAGCCTTAATGTAAAAAAAAAAAAACAGTGGCAGAGGACTAATTTGCACAGCTTTATTTGAAATGCTAATGTTATATATATTGAGGTGAAACGAAACAGACTGAATAGTAAGAATGGTAGACCACTGCTACAAACTGTGGTTACACTTTGCTAGCTTAACCCCAGGAGCTTTTAGTGTTTAGCCATTTCAATCAGCATATGAATCCTGGTTGGCAATTCTCTTATACAAAAATAAGCTAACGTGTATTTCAGGATAAGAATAACAAAGACAATACTTTGCTAATATGCTAATATGAACTGTATTAAACTGTATTGCCTTGAATCCTTCAGATAAATCTGGATATCTGCCTTTGAATTTCTTAGCTAAATTGGAAATGTTTCATCCTGTCTGAAAAGTTAGATAAAATAATTTGTAAACTGTAGCTTATTACCTTGATGATTATTTTTTGCTTGTCTCTATCTTTCCATCTAATTCTTCCATGAGCTAGGTTTTCTTTCTTTTGGCAATTAAAGCAGACAAGCACATTAATGGACATGTATTAAGGTAAAAAATGCATTCCTGGTATTTCAAAATCTGTCACTTTTTTTTTTATTTTTAGCATTGACTTGGTATCGCAATATTGGTTCTCATGATATGCCTTGTTAAGGTAGTCTTGTTCTAAAGTTAAGCCATTCTGGAAGCATCAGTATTCTGTTTCTTATAGTATATCCGCAAATTTAAATTAATTTGGGCTCTGTTTGTAATTGAAAAATATTTTATTTTGTTAATTTCTAATCATTGCCATCTATGAAAGTGTAATGAGAAATATGGATACCTAGCAACAAAAAATGTTAACACCAGTAAGACATTCATTGCATCTTCAATAATGTTATATATTTCTTGCCCTTAAATAGATTTAGCAAGTTGGGTTTTGAGTAAGAAAGAAAGAGAGAGCGGGAGCAAGAAAGCGAGAGTGAGAAAGAGAGGGAAAGAGAAAATGTAAGAACGAGTACTTGAAAGCTCTGTCCGGGCACATACACACAAAAGAGTGAGATCTCTTCTTTCAAGTCTTCAGCTGAGGATGAAATTGAGTATGAATTTTAATTCCTGCCTACATAAATAAAGGCCTCAAAAAAAGAAGAAAAATTAAGGAATTTGGCTAATTGGTAAGACACTTCTGTTTGTGAGTGGTTGTGAATGTGTTGCTCCCGGAATGAGCACACACACACACACACACACACACACACACACACACACACACACACACACACACACACACACACACACACAAATACAAAACTTTAAGAAAATACTACAAGACAGCACTATAGCTGAGTATTTTTCATTATACTTTTCTAAATAAAGAACCTTAAAATGGGTTAAATCCCATCTTCAGCACTCCAGCACTACCACCATTGAGCAAAACCCTGACCCCAAATTGCTCCAGGCAAACTGTCCCTGTAATCAGGAAACTGATGTCACTTTGGATATTAGCATCTACTTAATGCCATAAATGTATAGGTAATACAGAAAGCTAAGCTCTGGGGAAAAAATGTTAATTTCACACCACTTTTTCCCAAACTTTGTGCTTATTGAGAAAAAACTACACTAACATCCTCAAATTTAAGATGACAACATCATGGTAAAACACAAGGAAACATTTTGACTGACCAGAAATCATCAGATCTTAATGCCAATTTGAAACAGAAGGTGTAATGCTGAAATAAGAACACATGCTGTCTTCCTGAATCGTGCATCTTGTTTGTGAAAGGATGGGCTAATTGCTATTAACTGGTAGGATTGATGCATAAATGCATAAAGAAGTATTTAAAAATAAAGTATACAATCCACTTAAATAAATAAAATGCAACTTATGTTTAATATAATTCTGTAATAATGTCATTTCATATTAATATACTGTGTTCAGTTATATAACAAAAGTTGCGGAATGAGAATCAGAATCATTAAAAACTGATGACTGCAACAAAGCATTAGGATCCCTATTTTATTCATTCAAATAGCCATGACACGTCTTGAACACTTGGCATCTTAGCCCAGCTTTACTGGTATTAAACTTCTTTATTTTTAAAGCATTTATTAGGGACAAATCCTACTTTTACTAGTTTATCTGTCATCATTACCAAAGAAACATACCAATGAAACACCGGTTTTAAAACATGTTTACATTTGTTGTGAACACTTTATGTTATATGGGGTGGCAGTGGTCTAGTGGTAGGGTACTTGCCCACGGCCATATGGCTCAAGAGGTCCCAGGTTCAAATCCCACCTCTGGCCACCACCACTGGGTCCCTGAGCAAGACCCATAGCCCCAAGTTGCTCCAGGGGGACTGTCCCTGTAATTAGGATATGAAAGTCGCTCTGGATAAGAGCGTCTGCTAAATGCCGTAAATGTAAATATGGTCTGTGATGGGTCTTTGAACATGTAACTCAAAAGGCACTTTCCTTATTTGGCTTTACACACAAGTTGCCGGTCCAACCTATCTTATTGCTTTTAATCCTGTGTAATATTCCCCCCAAAATTAATATAAAATAATATACGGGGGCTTTAAGTTTAGCAGAAATGTATTTTTTCTGTTCTGTCCTCTTCCCTTTACTGCACTTCAAACAGCATGCAAGTTGATTACTGTCCAAAGTGCAAACTATTAATCAATTAATCGACTTGTCTATGCAATCCCTAGAGATAACTACTGATGCACTGATTTATTATTCTGCTGAAAAAAACAAAATCTACTGTTTCTTTCCTCCAACAGCAATCATGCTTACAAAATCAAACAAAGGCACAAACTCAAAATCAAACTCACACACATAATTCAAAGAACATTTAAATAAGTCACCCTTTGGATGAGAGGTTTACAGAATATACACTCCAGCATACAAACCAAGTGTTTATAGTTTACAAAGAACCTATACACAACACAGTGAGACATTAGAATCTTTGCAAGCACAGATACATACACACTCACACACATAAGCCTATGCTGTAATTTGTGTGAGTGCAAGGTCCTACCAGCTGTCTCTAGCTGCAGCTGCACATTGTTCATTTTCATCCTCAGTGGAACAGGAGAGGGGGGCGGGTGATGGAAGAGAAGAACAAAACACGTGAATACTGTGGAAAAGGGGAGAGAAAGGAAGACAGAGAAAGACAGCACAGAAGAAAATAGAGAGAATCATAGAGAAAAGAGGGAGAGATGTAGAGCTGAACTGTGCCAACTGCATAATGATCTCAAATAACCCATCCGCCCAGCGCTCTCCGCTTGTAATGGTTTCCTGCTCCATTACTCTCTCTGTCCAGTTCAACAGCAGTTTAATACACGCACACGCACACGCACACACTCAGGCACACACACATATATACACACACACACACACACACACAGAGTTTTGTTGTAATTCAGTGTTGGAATTAATTTAATACGTGACCATACACAAGTAATGTGTGACCTCAGTAGCAAAACAGAATTTATTTTCCCTTTTGAGTTTAAAAGAGCAGGTTCTTTATAGAACATTTAAGTGGCATGTAAAATAGATCTAAACCTAACCTTTATTTTAAAAAAAATTATAAATAGAAAAAATATTTGTGCAAAGTTAATTTGTAAAAATTATTTTATCCTGTTATATTACTTTAGTATTATTCAAAAAAGAGAACTGAAAAATGAGAATTACTCCAGTCAGTGCTTAATTAAAACTCTTTAAGTATACAGACATCTGAAATGACTAGAGGTTAAAGGCTCTTGTGATTAGGCAATATATATGTAACCATAGCTCGTAGCTTTAGTATGCTGTCCTCACTCTGCAGTCTGTGTCACGTCAGTTAAAAAAAATATAGGAGTATTTCTGGAGTATGGGCTAATTGTCTGTCACCTTGTCAACAATGTAACTGTTCATATTTTATATTTATATATATATATATATATATATATAAAAAACACCTAATAATAATAACAGTTATTAACAGCAATAACAGTTAGTGAAAGTGACTACTTGTCACTGTGAAACACAACCTCTGCTTTTCACCCATACGCAGAAGGGGGCAGCTATTTAAAGCACCCAGTGAACAGTGAAGGGGTCGGTACCTTGCTTAAGGGTACCTAAGGGCAACCTACTGGTCTGGGATTCCAACCCACAACCTTCCAATCCTGGGGCCTTACCACTAGGCTACTGCTGCCTAAGAGTGACAAACTGTGACAGTGGTAAAGAAAAATGGCACAACAGTGCCATCATGACCAACCACAGGGCAGGGGTTGAGGTATTACCAATGAGTGTTCACAGTAGACATTGTTAGCAGAAACCAACCACTCATCACCAGTGAGAATCATAACTACCACCATTCCAAACCCCCCAGAAGATGAGCTGCAAAGTTTCTTTAACAAAGATTTCTGGACAAATGAGACAAAGATTGATTGAAAAGCCAAAGTGTGGAGAAAGAAAGGTTATTGATTTGTGAATCAGTGAAGGTAGTTTCATGGGTTAAGCATACATGTCTGCTTCTGGAACAGGCTCACTAATTTCAGATATTGAGGATGAATAATCTTTACATTGATGATGTAATGGTACACAATGGTAATAGCAGGATGATTTCAGAAGTTTTTAGAAGCAATTTGCCGAGACTTTATCAAACACTTGCTGTAATAATAATACAATAATACTAAACACACTGCCAAGTTAATAAAGGACTGGGGCGGTGAGTGGTCTAGTAGTAGGGTACTTGCCTACAGACCTATGGATCCCAGAGTTGCTGCAGGGGGACTGTCCCTGTAATTAAGACATGGAAGTGGCTCTGGATAAGAGCGTCTGCTAAATACCGTAAATGTAAATGACTTAATTGGGGGGGGGAAGTGGAAAGTTTTTTGACTGGCCAGATTATTTCTCAACTGAATATGAATAGCATCTCTTTTTGGTTGCAGGTTTGATACAGTTATTGGAAGCTAGGGATATGCAGTCACATTTTGTCATTTACTTTCTTTAAAAACTGTGTGGTTAAATACCCAAGGCACTATGTTCTGTGTAATTTTACATACCTAGATGTAAATAACAGAACATAAAAGATGAAAAAATGACATTCATCTTTTGATTTCAAAACCAAATGCCTTCAGTGCACAGCATAAACAAAAGAACTGGCCTTTCTCTTCCAATACTTTTGGAGAGGACAGTGTAAATACAGTGTCCCTTTTTCTTTTTATTCTTTTTCTCTTTCCTTCTCCTTTCCATTCCACAGCCACTGCAGTAGAGAAACAACATTTCCCCACTTTGGAAATCTCCCAAGATGACAGCAATGGTAGTGGTCAAATCACCATATGAGCTTTGATCTGCGCTCTCAAGAATTTGAGATAGAATTGAGATAAGAATGTGTGTGTGTGTGTGTGTGTGAGAGAGAGAGAGATCTATCACACCACCATCTGTAGGACTCTAGCAATTGTAACTCAGTTCTGTCAAAGAGCAGCCTTACTTTTTATACTTGAAAACTTTAGGCCAGAAAACTAGTAATTACATTGTATGAACAATTCCACACAAAAAGAACTCTTCAAGAGGTATTTTGTTTTACAACACTATTCCAATGTAACTACACTGAGTTATATTTTCATCAATATCAATATCAATTTTCATATGACTGATGGCCTATAAAAAGATTTCTCATCACCAAGGTATCACACTAGAACCATCTCATGCTGGGTAAAAGCAAAGAGCTCTCTCAAGAGCTTTGCAACCTTATTGTTGCAAAACATGATGTGATTGTTTACAGACAACTTGTTTTTTCTAAGCTTCTGAATGTTTCAGTGAACAAGGTTGGGGTCATTATCTGGAAGTGGAAAGAACATCATTTCATCAAAAGCCGACCACGACCAGGTGTCCCTTGCAGGATTTCTAACAGAGGAGTCAAAAGAATAATCAGAAAAGCCAAGAACCACTCACAGAGAGCTTCTGAAAGACCTGGAATTAGCAGGTACATGATGTCTCAAAGAAAACAAAAGGTAATGCACTATGTCTACAGGGGTGTCCAATTCCAGTTATGGAGGGCCAGCACATGACTAGTTTCACCATATAGGAGGCATCTTGAAGCTGTCATTACCAACAAAGGCTTTTCTACTCAGTATTTAATACATTTCAAGTAAGCATGTTAAATTCCCTGTGTCATTCCGCTTTACTACACATAACATAATTTATGGACTTGCTTGTTTTGATCTCTTTGTATATGTGGATTACTTGGGTTGTTACCCACATCTGCTGTGAATTTCATATCAATAACCCTATTCTAAATATACTTACTGAGAAAAACTATTTCACATGTTTGTGTTCGATACTTATTTTCCCTGCTGTATATCTTTTCTTTTCCTAAACAGATTTAGTTATTTCTGTATAAAAATATGGCATGAACATAGCAATAATCGAACCTTTTCTGTATCAATCAAGCTAGTGCAAAACCACCAATACTCTAATGTCCTTATTAGCACTGTTCAATATTTAGCAATAGCCACTGTTAAAAACACTGATAAACTAATCAAGCTTTAAGCTTCTCACTTCTTTATTTTTCACTTATTTATATGAACTGACAATTACTTTAATCAAAGTCACACCAAGATTTAGATATCTATCATCTATGAACATATAACACTGAACTATCATCTAAATTTGTCCTGCATCTGTACAGCTTCAAAAGAAATACACACACACACACAGAGTTTATCTGTGTAGATAAATGTGTTGTGTTGGCAGCCAGCTCACATCAGTGATGACAGACTAGGAGAAGATCAAGCAGAGAGCAGATGGATGCTATGTGGTGGGTCAGAGTCGAGCTGCGTTACCCCCTGCAACCTGGCGCCATACAGCATTAGCAACACAGCAATACAGCTGACCAATCAAAAGAAAGAAACGTATGTTGTGGTAAATAAAATAGTGCTAAAAATGACCAAAATAAAATAACAAGTGCTATTTAGTTTATAGAAAAAGTACATCTAATATGATGTAGCATGAGCGCCCCTATTTAACCACAATATATCAACACATTGCTCACCTCTGAAATTATCTTTTTCATTTCTTATTCATTATTAGAAATAGCCCTGGTTTTTTATATAATTAAGTGCTGTTAAGTTGGTTCTCTGTAAAATATTCTCTTCTGTTTGCATCTTAAATTGAGAAACAAGTTGCTCTGTGTTAAACAATGTTAAACAGGGGATGTGATATTTATTATAAATGATTGTATTATATACTCATTATTTTTAAATGAAACCACTGGAGCAAAGAAGATGAAGAAGAAGGAAAAGGACATTCATAATGAATGAAAACTAAGATTCACAAGTGATGCTCTGTGGCTACATGGGTACAAAAGAGTTTGAGATACACCTTCAGTTTGGAGCTCTGAGTATTAAAATTTCAAGAACAAAAAAGAACAATTTTTTTTTCCTTAAAACTGGGACTGTATGTAAAGTTAAATTGGGTTGATCATGCTCATCTAGTGCAACTACCATACAATAACTGAATGCTACTGTAAAACAAGTTTACCAATTTCTACAATTTGCTTTTTGTCCCAGACCTAATTATCTATTTTTTTCCAAAGTTTGATTAAACCATTAACAGTGAAGAAGCCTGACATGCATATGCAAAGTGCATTAGAATAAATCAAAACAAATTTGGAAAATCATTTAACAGCACCTCCACATGCATTTTGAGCAGGAAAACTGTAGTGTTCGAAGTTTTGTCTTAAAGGGTTTTATGTTGTGGTAGAGCCTCCTGCTACTAATACTTTTTTCACACTGTATTGTGTCAAAACAATGTAGCTTTTTGACCGAAAAATAATATTTGATGAATATTGAATATATTACATAATTGAATATATTACATAATCATTACACAATTATTTTCCTTCTTCCTATTTCAGCTGCTCTCTTTTTAGGGGTGGCCACAGTGGAACATCCATTTCCATTTTTTTCTAGTTCTCTGCATCTTCCCCTTTCCCCTTCATCAGTGCTACTATCTCCAACCCATATAGCATAGCATGGTCCCATCCTGCTTCACATCTTTCCCAGCTCCTTTTCTCTGTCTAGCTAATTATTATAGGTCCTTTTCTCCCTCCTTTATTTGACTTTAGCCTTCATCACAGCTTTATTTGCTCTGCACCTCATCTCCTTGTACTCTTGTGTACTTTCCTCATCTATTTGACTATCCCACTTCTTCTTCACCAGCTTCTTCTACATACACTCCTGAACATCTTGTTTCCACCACCAGGTTTCCTTATCTTCCTTATTACGTCTGGATGTCACACAAATTACTTTTCTAGCTGTCTCCCTTACCACTTTTGCAGTAGTCGCCCAACAATTTGGTAACTCTTCACTACCCCACAGCACCCATCTTCAACTCTGCCTGAATCCCACCTTGCAGTCTTCCTTCTACAACTTCCACCTTTTGATCTATAACTCTGCCCTCACTTTTCTCCCCTTCATGGTCTTCAAGGTAATTCTACAGACCACCATGCTATTTAGCATGCACCTATGCTGTTTAGCTACATTCTACCTGTCACTACTTTGCAGTCTCCACTCTTGTATGTCACCCTGTGCCTCCCTCTTCTTATAAATAAGTATTTACTACAGCCATTTCCATCCTTTTAGCAAAATCCACAACCACCTGACCTTCTGTATTTCTCTCCTTGACACCATACCTACCCATCACCTCCTCATCACCTGTGTTCCCAACATACCCATTAAAGTCTGCACCAATCACCACTCTCTCTCCCTTCGGTATACTCCCTATCATTTCATCTAACTCACTCAAGAATTCCTCATTCTCCTCCACCTCACAACCCAATTTCAGGGCATATGCACTAACAAAAATCATTATCACACCCTAATCAGCCTATCTGACACTCTCTTCACCTACAAAACACTCTTGACTCCTTTCTCGTCTGTCACAAGCATGCTATAACACACACACACACACACACAAAAAATTATTAGAACAATGAATGACTTTTTTGTTCTTCATGAGACCACAGGCTTTTGTAATGGAAAAAAAAAAAACTAAATTATGCCATTTTTAATTTTTTTAACTTATTTTAGATAATTCAGAGTAAAATGCTTCTATGCTAACCTTCATCATTAGTAGTAAATTATGAATATTAATATATTGTTACTATTATTCATTTATTATTTTAAAGGCTAATCTTGACTAATGCAGCACAGGGTGAGCTTATCCCTGCACTCCTAGGCATAGAAACACCCTTGATGGGTCACCAGTCCATCACAGGGCAGACACACTGACAAACACACTGGCACACACAGCCACAACTAAAGGCAATTTAGCATCTCCAGTCCACCTGTCATGCTTGTCTTCAGACTGTGGAAGGAAAGTGTAGCATGTGGAAGACACTTGGAGAACAGGCAAACTCCACACAGAAAGGACCTGGGTCCTAGGAAGTAAGCCCAGGACATTCTTGCTATGAAACAACTAATGCTTTGTTTCAACAAAGTTTATGGACACATAGCAGTAATAATGACTACTGATAACAATAATGGTTCTCAACAAAACCAAGACTGGGGCACACAAGCCACACAAAATTCTGACGAAACAGAGAGTTCATTGCAGTTATGATGAATGACTAGAATGCAGAGTAGAAAGTGTGTTACCATAACAGAACACTGCATGACTGATACATAAGAAAAAACTAATTCTTCAGAAATGTCAATTTATAAATAAGTAACAAATGTGCTCATATTGCATATTGCTAAGAAAGAACAATACAAACAACAAACCCATCTTTGACATTTTCCATTCAGTAAGTTGCCAATGCTCTTGCTACAGAGCAGCAGAGCAGATTGCCATGACAATGGCAAAAGGCCATCAATGAAAACACTGTTAAGGGCATAATGAGTGTCAATTAATTAATTAGCCCCCTTCCACAGCTTAATTAATTTGCCATGCTGGAGCTTCTGTCATTTATTATGAGACAAAGTGGCTTTTGTTCTGCCATGTTAGTCAGCTGAGCCACACTAACAAACATTCCAGTACAGACGTGGTCATTCTTCATATCCAATTACGGAAACACCAAAGAAAAGATGCAGCAACGTTGGATTAGTTGAGAGTTCGAGAGAATTCTTTTTTGATTTCAGCTGTCATGGACACAGTAGTGAAGGCTTAGGGAGCCTGCACACCCAGCATTAAAATACTCTGGAGCAGACTGTTTGTGGGAAAGCAAAATAAGCCTACTTGCACTCTCCTCTCAAACTCAAGCGGCATAACCTGGGTGCAGGAATATCACAATGACATTTAGGCAAGGTGAGTCCAACACACAGGTCCTTTTAGGATTCAATAGTCTTCTGCAACACATGTTGTATTCTTCCGAAACTATTACAAATTGAACAACTGAGTAATAAATAAAAATCATCACAGAAAATAACCAACAAAAATGAAAAGCAGCATATAAATCCAACAAGGCTGTTTTTTTCTTTTTTTCCTTTTTTGTTGAATGTTCTGGTGAAGATTATCAGTATAATTTCCAAATCAATAAAGTGTGGAGTTTTCAACAAAAAAAATTGTAAAAATACAATCAGACAAGTCAAAGCAATTCATACTTGACAGCCCTGATTTCTGTCAAGAGTATGTGTCACCTCTTCATTATTCAGCAAAAAATAAACACAGTTCCCTCTGAAAAGTGTTGGAACAGCAAGGCCAATACATCTTTTTTTGCTGTGCGCTGAATGCACCAGGTTTGTCAAGAATAAGTCAAAAATAAGGGTGATGCAAAGAGCTGTAGTAAGTACTGAGGGATAAAATTGATCATCCACAGTATAGAGTTATGGGAAAGAGTCGTGAAAGCTAGGTTAAGAAAAGTGGTGATGATTAGTGAACAGCAGTACGGTTTTATGCCGAGCACTACAAATGCAATGGTTGCTCTGAGGCTGTTGATGTTGGTGTGTTGGTGTTGAAAGTGAGTAGGACAAAGACCGAATACATGACTGTGAACAAAAGAGAGGAACATGGAGTAGTTAGGATGCAGGGAGTTGAGGTGACAAAGGTGGAGGAATTTTAATACTTGGGATCAACATTTCAGAGTAATGGCGAGTGTAGAAGAGAGGTGAAGAAGAGAGTCTAGGCAAGTTGGAACAGGTTGAGAAGAGTGGCTGGAGTGATTTGTACCAGTAAGAGTAAAAGGGAAGGTTTACAGGACAGTAGTAAGACCAGCTATGTTGTACGGGTTGGAGACACAGTGGCACTGACAAAAAAGACAGGCGGTAGAGCTGGAGGTGGCAGAGTTAAAGATGCTGAGATTTTCGTTGAGTGTGAGGAGGATGGACAGGATTAGGAATTAGAGGGACATCTCAGGTAAGACGTTTGGGAGACAAAGCTGCCAGGAAAGAGAAAAAGAGGAAGACCAAAGAGGAGGTTCATGGATGTTGTGAGAGAGGACATGAAGGTGGTCGGTTTGAAGGAGGAAGATGCAGAGGACCAGAAGACATGGGCAAGATTGATCTGTTGTTGGCGACCCCTAATTGGGAGCAGCTGAAAGAATAAGAAGAAGAAGAAGAAGAAGAAGAATGAAGGCACCAGGTGTGAATAATAAAAAGAGTCTAAGAAAAGAGATCAGATTTTCAGCTTTTATTTCCTGGTTTTTACATCTAGATATTTTAAATTTCATAGCACATAGCACCTTTTGTTGTGTCAGTTTTTCAAGTGAGCATACGTATTGAAACATGAGAAGCTATCAGGTGTTTGAGGTGTTACACTGTTGTGTCCTGTTAGACTCACTCTCTACCCAGTGCTCCATTGTGCCCCCCTCCTGTTAGACTGACACTATTAGACACTTGATATCTGCTGTGACCTGAATTTTTGAATTTCATCTGTAAAGATTGCATTTGTGGCTAAAAGAACTGATGACAGACAAACTTTAAGAGCAGTAAGAAAACCCCCAAAGCATGAATCAGTGGCATCATGAACATAACATCATCTCTACAGGGAAGGTTTGGCAGTATCACACTTCATTATTCAAATACTTTGACAGCAGAAATATAGAGGTCACATCATCAGATGTTAACCACTCATGAATGAAGATCTTAGTCCAGGTGAATATGCTTTTTTATTTGAGACTGAAGAGAGAAACTCCCCAGAACAAACAACAACTGAAATCTACTGCGGTAAAATCCTGATAAACAATAAACAAAGAAGAAACCAACAATTTAACAATTTGGTGATTTGCAGACTGGATGCAATTATTGTAAGCAAGAGATATGAAACTGAACAGGATGTATTGTTCCTTTTACTTTTAAACTTTCTGTTTCAGTATATTTGCTCACTTTAAAAAATGTGTGGTCAGATACACAAAGTGATAAATTCTATGTAATTTAACATATCTAAATAAATAACAGGAAATAAATGTTGAAAATATACTCTTTTCATATACAAACCAAAATAGCAAAAACATATGGAAGGCCTTTCTATTCTAATAATTACATGTACAGGGACTGTATCCTCATGTTCAAAACCAGAATTCAAAATATAAAATGAACATGTGTACCACAATCTAAATTTAAAATAAATTGCCACTTGTACTTCTATCTTGGAACTGCTTACTGTGGACAATTCAATACTGTGAAAAAAGACTCGAAAACTGCCAAAAAAGCTAGTCCTGCTTCAGTAATTTACATTTACGGCATTTAGCAGACACTCTTATCCACAGCCACTTCCATGTCATAATTACAGGGACAGTCCCCCTGGAGCAATTCAGGGTTAAGGGTCTTGCTCAGGTGGTGGTAGTGCCAGAGGTGGGATTTGAACCTGGGACCTCTTGAGTCATAGACAAGTACCCTAGCACTAGACCACCACCACCCAATCAGTCAGTTTTTCACTGTCATTTTTCTGTGTTTGAATCTGGGATCTACAGTATCCTATTCAGTGCAAAAATGAAGGCAACTGTTCTTGAATTGCTCATCTATGAATGCTCTCGCTGTTTCATTTTGACACTGTCAGATCTGTTGAGCTAAATGACTCCATACTGTGTGTGAATGTAGAGGAACACTGAAGGCATGCGAATTTACTGCAGAGCTGGTCATTTGTGTAACAATGGCCAATGTCTAGCCATTAAGGAGAATGCCTTTCAAATTTGCCTGTCAAATTTTTATAATAAAATTAAATAAAAATGCCTTTTATAATAATGAAATGAAAATCCTTTCCTATATTCATTGTGCTGGTGATATCTCTAGTCAATAAATATTGTGGTTTAAAAATGAAATTCTGCTATTTCTAGATACAGCAGATTGTAATAAGGTTATTATATTCCTAATAAATGGTGCATGGTAGCCTAAGTAGACTACCCAGTTACTGACCAAATCCATGATATTCACTTGTAAAGCATGTGCATTTGAATGCAAAAGTCTCATTGCATTTGTTTTTGGTTCATCACAAGCCTCCACAAGCCTCCAAGCAGAAAACAAGTTGTTTCAAGTCTTTCAAACATCATATTAGTATTGCAAAGAGCGATTCGTGTCGTCTGACTATTCAAAGGTAATTTCAAATAACATCATAATACTCATTTCAAAACGATTTTCATTCTGAAACATCAGTTTGCCTTTTCATTGTGTGACCGTTTTGTGAAAAGTGACCCTAAAGAAAAGGTCAAAAATTGTCATGCAAAGTTTTTATTTATGATTAATGATTTTGTGCAACAGCAACAATAATGAATACAAAAACGAAATTAAAAAAAGATATATACAGAAACCAATATGTATTATTAAATAACATGTATCAGCCATAAATCTGAATACTCATAATCAAATAAGTCCGAACCAATAAACCAATGCAGAAACAATGAATGTACTTACCACGATTGTCGTTTTCAGTGCTACCCATTCGTGCTGTCTCTGGTGGGTGAGAAATTTTGAGTGGGCGTCCTTTGGACATGCCTGAGGATGATTTAACTAATCGGGTACCACTGGAGGTGTCCATGCCTGTATGGACACATACATACATACATACATATCATTCTATAAGATGATACAGTCATATGCAAATGTTTAAGAGTTTATGCTTAAGCAGTTTAAGAGTTACTTGTTTGCTTAGTTAGTTATTACTTAATGGAAGAAACAAAAACATAAAATATGCTTTTTCACACATGCTCAGGTATGAGGGATAATCATGCCCACACACACACACACACACACACACACACACACACACACACGCACGCACGCACGCACGCACGCACGCACGCACACATGCACACAGCTCAGAGGCAGTTTATCTAGGGTACTTGGTCATATATTCACTCTTGGGAAAATGATCAATTGCTATGTTTCCACAGTGGTGGCTTTTGAAAGCAGTCATTTGTACAAAGATGAATGAGAATAATGCCCACTTTACCATGTTTTTCTCACCAGGATACAATTCATCTAAAACAGCTTTTAGTTTGTACTTTTTCAATAAAAATAAAGAGTTTAAAATGAAAGCACATAGCCTAAATTTAATAAAGCTATTGTGGAAAAAATATTTGCCTCCAGAAAAAAAAGAGTACAAGCAACATTTGAATGTGTGTATACAAATTATGCCTCTTCCTTCCACAGTAGAAGTTCACAATTCATTTTAATGACAGCTCTTGGTGTTAACTGGTCTTTGCTGTAAAAAAATGTGTCCTCAGTTCTTAAATGAAAACTTTCATTGAGATCATACTAACATTTTAGATTAACATATATTAGTCAGCTCTTTTTAAGTGCAGGGGTGTTAACTCTTGGGGCAAAAACATGTTTATGGCACACCTACGTAAATTAAACCTTTTTTTTAACCTTTTGCCCCATAATTACAATGTCCTCATCTGCTACAAGCCACTTTATCAGTGAGCTCTGTAAGCTCCATTTTGTGCTAGCTATTCTGTACATCATTTGACTCATAAACATCTATATGTAACAGAAATAAGCACCATAACAAATGCAGCCTGACAAAGACTAAGTAAAACAAACAGGACTGATTTTAGCAAAATCATGCTTTCCTATTACGTTACCTTTATGCCGTTTCAATTCCTCATTACGTTCAGAAGTTTGGGTCATTATTTCAGTGATTTTTTAGGGTTAAAGCCACACCTGCAAAGTTTTCCATTCACCATAGGTATCTCCTTAAAACCATCCTTATTGAAACACATCTCAGTTTATGTGGTTTTATTCCACTATACAAAATGCATTGTTAATGAACACTACTGATCCAGTAGATAAACATTAGATTTTAAAAAAACCATCTTATTTGAGGCCCTACATTTTGCATGTGATTGTATTTTTCAATGTTTTACGATGCTGTAACAATTTATAACCAGTATGTAACAAAATCATTATCAAGGTTAAAGCATGGCCATTTGAGTAAATAGCTGTGATTTAAAAAAACACATAAAAATAAACTTGTTTGCTCATAGCCTAAACCTTAAAGAAGTTCAAATTTAACAAAAAGAATACACTTGCAAGAATACACTTGGAATACACTTGTTTACACCTACATAATAGTGTGACTTTAAGGCCTAAAATTTCAAGAAATACAGTTTCTACAGATATAATAAAACAATACAACTTCCAAGATGCAACATCACAAATCCAGACTGCAAAGTCACATTTTTGTGCTATGACATAACAAAGTTTCAACATTGTTATAAATCTAATTGAAGAAAAATGCACACCCCCATGATTATGCTACTTGCAAAAATCAAAGAATGTATTTGTAGACAAGATGAGGAGCCTGAGTATATAAGACCATACAATCTGGTAGAATTACTGTAAAGCACAGGCACTTCCTTTATTTTAGCTTTGAGGACAGTGTGTAAAATACAAACAAAAAACACAAGGGAATGACAAAGCATTTTCCATATATTAGGTTAGTGCTTCTATACTATATTTCAAGACATTTTAGATATACTACAGAGACAGAAAGCAACAGAGATGGAGAGAGAGGGAGGCAAGGAACGAGAGGGTGGGGGGGGGGGGGGTTGGCTTAACGAATAGGCCAGACAGCAGCAGAGAAAGTGAAGAAACTGAGCACTTCCTGGCAACTTGACTTTCTGCTGAACACAAAACTGCACGCAGAACTGTGAGCTGCACTTCATCAGACAGACGAGAAAACCACAGACTTAGTCTGACCAACTGGAAATCAGGCACAACACACATCTTGGCCTGGCCCAGTGCTGTAGCCTGCAGAGTCCACGCGACCACACCTTACAGCCCTGGTGCTTTGAAAGGCCATAAAACCTTACCCATCCTGATAGGTCTTCACAATGTGCAAAGCATTAGGGCAAATTATTTATGAAAGAGAGTCTTGATGCATTTCTGAAGCAGCAGCCCATCCCACAAAAGAAAAGGCCTGACACAGTAATATTAAAAGCAGCTGCTAGGAGTGAGTGCCATGGTATTTGGAGAATTTAACGCTTACACACCAAGAGACACTTTCTGAATGGTGTGCCATGTTTGTGTGCACTGTATATATGTGCCAAGTACATCTGTATTGTGTGTATGCCTGTATAAGCATGTACACATGCACCTTGTGCATTATTATTTTGTGTTTGTGTGTGTAATATGCTGTTTGCTCATGTTAGAGCTCAGGGAAGTGTCTGCCGCCTATGTGTGTGAGTGTTTTCCTATTTTGTGTAGCTGAGTGTGTGGATTCTGCTCGCTGCACGTGTGGGTGTGATCCATCATCCCCTAGCTCATCCTCCACCAGAGTCCACCACTAAACACTCAGCCAAGTCCACGTCCACGGGCTACATGTGACAGCAGCGCTGACCCTTCACTGCTGATGATGGAGTGTGTGACTGATGTAAGGCCACACCTACCTGAAACAAGGCTGGAGCCACCAAAACACTCGGACAGCCCGAGACACCCGGGTCGCCCACGTGTGCTTCAGGCTGTGTTTTCTCACAGCTCCCTCAGGCCGCTACATGGCAACTCCGCCTGGTCTCGGGGGTCTACAGCCACCTCCTCACGCCGGCTGCTCTCACAGCCCCCCACTGTGGCTCCACAGCAGACAGCAGCAGCAGCAGGGGGACGAGGAGGAGGAGAAGGAGGAGGTGGTGAGGAAGGGCAGAGAGGTGGAGAGGAAACGCAGATGACCCCAAACCCCAAACACTTTTAGCTCGTTCCCACACTCAGCCCTCTGCTCCTCTTCTTCCTCATTAACATGTAAAGCGCGAAGCTCTTCACCTCCTTCAAAACACACCAAGTCTAGACGTAGTCCAAAAAAACCTCCACAAACAGCCGCGAAGAGGAGAAAAGCAGCCACGTTATCGATATCGACGGAAATTATTAAACTACAAGACGCTTTTAAAGGCAGTGGAGCAAAATGGCGACTTTAAATCGAAGGAGGAGGCAAAAAATCCTCACGTCGTAGCAAAAGGGAGGCACGAAAATATGTTTAGTGCTGTCATTTTTCGACTGCTGCGAACGAGTTGGCTAGTGGAAAAACACACACACACACACACACACACAAAGCGGCAGAGCCCGCTTGGAGAAGAACTGCTGTGGCGGATTTTCGGGCGCAGTCCTCGGCTCCTGTCCTCAGGCGTGGGGCTGTTTTTCATGCGGCTCTCCTGTTGGCCGTGTACAGTAGGAGTCTACAGTGCGGGCTGCTGGATCATGCGCGGATCCGCTTTGCCTGTGATCGCTTGTACTACCGACTGGAGGGAACTTACAAACTCTCGCGTTAATAATGTGAGGCCGTACCTTATTTTTTAATCGAGAAAATAATATCCTAATATCAGTCTAATAAACAGCCGCATGAGTGTGATGCGGCTCGACGTAACGCCGTTCGCTCATGACGAAACGGGTTAGAGAGAGGAGCTAACAGGCTAACGTGACCTGGTTACCTGGTAAAAACCACCGATAACGCGCGCATACCCTTCATAAACACCAGTCAAGTACAGTAGTTTAGCTGCACTGTCTTGGTTAGACATTATTTAATTTGCTGTTATTTGAGTGCAAGTTTTGAGTAGCTGTCTTCACTGGAAGATGTCTTTAGTAAAATCTGACATTTCGTATTTTTATAGAATATTAATTTCACTGTTTAACTAATCGATCTAACTAATCGACTTGCTTCATGTTATATTTAAATACACTGAATAACATACAGAATTTTTTGCTCTAGCATTTAGTGTCTAATAAAATTTGTAAATTATTATTAATATTAAATAATTGCTATCGGTGCTTTTTCATCTTTAGCCCAGATGACCTTGAAATCGTAGAAATGTAATCTTAATATAAAGTGAGCAACTTAGCATTTACTCCGAAAAGTCAACACACATTATCGCTCTCTTCATGATGACCCAGTGAGCGACAGCGAGTGACCCATAAATCGATTATTTTCTTCAAACTATGACGTAATCTGCCCAGACGTGCATTGTTATTTTAACCACTAGGGGGTGACCAGTGACCGCTTTGAGCGCGCTGATCAAAGAGGAACATGTGTTCCGCTGTCGACTCTGCTCGGTCGTTCTGTTTAATCGTTTCATCGAAATTGCCCCCCCCCACTGGTAAAAAAAAAAATAATGGTGCTTAAAGAAAACAGATACACTTAACTCTCTTCTTTTAAACTTTACTCAGAAAGCAACGCTAGAGGGAGATATGGTTCCGAATATTGTGATCGGTGAGGCTGTTAAGCATCGAACAGGCAATATTTAGGCTAGACGTGTGGTGCAGCTATTCACATTGGAGATCTTCGGTTTTCACAGTGGCATTTTTCTGGTAATTGTAATTACTTATATTTGTACATCACATTTTGTACCATGTTTTAACCTATAACCCATATATGGTCTAGTGGTAGGGTACTTGCCTATGGACCTATGGCTCAAGAGGTCCCAGGTTCATATCCCATCTCTGGCACTCTCCCACTTGGTCCCTGAGCTAGACCCTTAACCATGAGTTGCTCCAGGGGGACTGTCCCTGTAATTATTAGGACATGGATAAGAGCATCTGCTAAATGCTTGCTGTATATGTAATTTCCTGGCACTCATAGGGCACAATATGGAAAAACACCCTGAATAGTCCATGGGAGGACAATATCATTAAGGAAAATAGTGATATATAGAATCTTTTCCCACTGTTGAGCAAAACAGCTTAAATCACAATGCAAATTCTCTACAGCTGTATTTGTGTTAAACCTCAACACACAAAATGCACAGAAATCTTCTATGCATTGTTTCAATGGCTGTGTTCATGATAAGATTATACATAGTGATCTCTGACTCTTTAATAGTTTCAACATGAGCTATCTCTGGTTATCAAGATCCCCTGCAAACAGACTAACAAAATACCAACCTTTTGATTTTTAAGAACTAAATCTCTTTAGTTGAAATATGTATTAGCACAAAATATTTCCAAAAAATTGTGTATAGTAGGCTTTAATGGTATGGATGTTTTATGTGTAAACGGACAGCACAATTACATATGTGGGTTAGCAGGTAAATCTTTCTTCTTCTTTTTCATTTGGCTGCTTGTTTTGGGGTCGCCACCGCAGATCAACCATCTCCATTTCTTCCAGTCCTATTTTCCTCTTTCCTGGCAGCTCCATCTTCAACATCATCTTTCCAATATAATCCTCATCTCTCCTCTGGACATGCCCAAACCAATGCAACCTTGCTTCTTTAACTTTGTCTCTAAAATGTCTAACCTGAGCTGTCCCTCTAATATACTCATTTTTAATCCTGTCCATCCTCGTCACACCTAATGAAAATCTCAGCATCTTTAACTCTGACACCTCCAGCTCCGCCTCCTGTCTTTTTTCATCAGTGCCACTGTCTCCAACCTTTTACTGGTACCTGTCTGTCACAAATCACTCCAGCCACTCTTCTCCACCCATTCCAACCTGCCTGGACTCTCTTCTTCACCTCTCTTCCACACTTGCTTTTACTCTGAACTGTTGATCCCAAGTATATAAACTCCTCCACATTTGTTACCTCTACTCCCTGCATCCTAACCACTCCACTTTCATCCCTTTCATTCATGCTCATGTATTCTGTCTTTGACCCACTCACTTTCATTCCTCTCCTCTTTAGAGCATATCTCCATCTCTCCAGGTTCTCCTCAAGCTGCTGCCTAGTCTCATTGCAGATCACAATATCATCAGCAAACATCACAGAGACTCCTGTCTAACCTCGTCTGTCAATCTGTCCATTACTATTGCAAACAAGAATGGGCTCAGTGCTGATCCTTGATGTAATCCAACCTCTACCTTAAATGCATCCGTCACTCCCGCTGCAGATCTCACCTTCTCTCTTCTCTACCTTCTCAACTCTTCTCTAGGCATATGCTTTCTCCAAGTCCACAAAGGCACAATGCAACTCCTTCTGACCTTCTCTGTACTTCTCCATCAACACCCTCAGAGCAAACATTGCATCTGTAGTGCTCTTTCTCAGCATGAAACCATAATGCTGTTCACTGATCCTCACCTCTATTCTTAACCTTGCTTCCACGACTCTTTCCCATAACTCCATGTTGTGGCTGATAAACTTTATCCTTCTATAGTTACTACATCTCTGTGCATCACCCTTATTCCTGAAAATCGTTATCAGTACACATTGTCTCCACTCCTCAGGCATCTTATCACTTTCTAAGATTGTGTTAAACAGTCTGGTGAGGAACTCAACTGCCATCTCTCCCAAACACCTCCATGCTTCCACCGGTATGTCATCCAGACCAAAAGCCTTTCCATTCTTCATCCTGGGGCAGCGGTGGCCTAGTGTTTAGGGAGTTGGCACCGGATCTGAAGATTGTGGGTTCGAATCTTCCATCAATCTTCCCTCACCAGTTGCTGCACATCTGTGTATGGGTGAAACACAGAAGTTGGATTTTGTTGTGTTTTGCTGTGCTCTGCGTTTCACAATGACAACTTTCACTTTCTTCATCGCTGCCCATACTTCCATCTTGCTTATTTGCTACACTTCCTGGTTCCTGTTCCTATCCTCACATCATCCAATCTTCTCTCTCTCTCATTTTCTTCATTCATCAGCTGCTCAGTGTACTCCTTCCATCTGCTCAACACTGTGCGTATGTTTCTATTTCCATCCTTTATCGCCCCGACCGGTTACACATCTTTCCCAGCTCTGTCTCTCTGTTTAGCCAGTCTGTATAGGTCCTTTTCTCCTTCCTTACTGTCCAACCCCTCATACAATTCACTAAACACCTTTTTCTTTAGCCTTCGCCACTTCTTTCTTCGCCCTGCGGTTCATCTCCTTGTACTCCTGTCTACTTTCTTCATCTCTCTGACTGTCTTACTTATTCTTTGCCTCCTTCTTCTTCTGTAGGCACTCCTGGACTTCTCGGTTCCACCACCAGGTTTCCTTATCCTCCATTTTTCTTCCAGATGCTGTTTAGCTACACTCTCCCCTGTCACTACTGCAGTCTCCAATCTCCTTCAGACTGGCCCTCTTGCAAAGGATATAATCTACCTGTGTGCATCTTCTCCACTCTTATACATCACCCTGTGATCCTCCCTCATCTTAAAATAAGTATTAAGTACAGCCATTTCCATCCTTTTCACAAAATCTACAACCACCTGACCTTCAGCATTCCTCTCGACACCATACCTACCCATCAGCTCCTCGTCACCTCTATTCCTTTCACCAACATGTCCATTAAAATCTGCACCAATCACCACTCTCTCTCCCCTGGGTACACTCTATCACTTCGTCTAACTCACTCCAGAATTCTTCTTTCTCTTCCATCTCATAACCAACTTGTGGGGCATAAGCACTAACAACATTCATTATCACACCTTCAATTTCCAGCTTTAAACTCATCACCCTATCTGACACCCTCTTCACCTCCAAAACACTCTTCACATACTCTTCCTTTAGGATAACACCTCCAATACACCTGGCCTCACTACCCTTCCATTTAGTGTCTTGCACACACAAAATGTTAACCTTCTCTCCATCATATCAGCTAATTCTCTACCAGTCATGCTACCAACATTCAAAGTTCCCACTCTCCTCCCCTTCTTTCTCTCATCATCCTCCCAGACATGCTTTCCTCCTCTTCTTCTGCTTCTCCTTTGGCCAACAGTAGTCCAATTTCCATCAGCACCCTGTAGGCTAAAAGCACTGGTGGCAGTCGTTGTTAACCCAGGCCTCAAATGATCCAGTATGGAATTCTGTTTCGTTGTCCACATGTTGATTCAGCAAAAGTTTTACACTGGATGCCCTTCCTAACATAACCGTCCCCATTTATCCAGGCTTGGGACCGGCACGAAGAAATACACTGGCTTGTGCATCCCTAGTGGCTGGGTTATGTGGGTTAGCAGGTTCATGCAATTATATATTTTGCCTGAATAATGTCCTGAAATTGGTTGTGGAACTGATGCTGTGAAAGTGCAGCCCTGCAGTGAGATTCTCCTCTCCAGTTTGTCACAGAAATCCTCCCTATGGTAAGAACTGGAACCCAACCCTGGTGATGAAATTAATTTTCTTCACAAACTCCACTGAACAAATTAATTGTTTATTAACTGTGTGAGGCAAAATAGGGACTCAGAGCATGCTTAAAATATATTTTTTCAAAAGATGTTCACAAATTTCCATTCAGTTCAGTAGCAAGTTCAGAAAAAAATAAGTAAAACGATCCAACTCAGCTGAATCTAATAAAGAATGTATAACTGACCTAAGATTTACATGAAAGTGGTCTTTATACAAGCAGTTATACATTTTTCAGCATTTTCCTCTTCTAATTTGATTCAATTATTTGTATAAATTCAAACTTAGTTTAGAATTAGTTCAGTCCAATTTGCTGAAAAAAGTATCATGGGGGTGTGTTTGAAGGTGGACAGAGAGAAAAACATGATTGTGTTTACTACATCATAATATGGGCTATTCCTTGAGACACTTACCAAAAAGGTTAACACAATAGCTTACAACAGAGAGAGAGTCTACAATGACTATGGTAAACAAAGAGGTTATTCACTACATGAAATGAGGTACATCTGAAATAGAGAGGAGATATGAACTAAATACTCCTGGGGATGGTCAGGATATGAACAGGGCAAGGAACCCAGACAAAAACACATAGCCAAACAAAGAGGCAGAAGACATAAAGGACAAGGCAAAACTGTAACAGCTAGAATTAAAGGAAATGAATGCTATCATATAGTTTTAGGCAGGTGTGAAAAAATGTTGTAAACAAAGAATGCTTTCAGAAATACAGTACTGTGCAAAAGTTTTAGGCAGGTGTGGAAAAAATACTGTAAACAAAGAATGCTTTCAGAAATATAAATAATGATCAATTTACAAAATGCAAAGTGAGCGAACAAAAGAAAAATCTAAATCAAATCAATATTTGGTGTTACTACCTTTTGCCTTCAAACCAGCATCAATTCTTATGGCCCCCACAGAGCCATGATCTCCACATCATCGAGTGTGTCTGGGATTTCATGAAGAGACAGAAGGATGTGAGAAAGCCTACATCCACAGAAGATCTGTGGTTAGTTCTCCAAGATGTCTGGAACAACCTACCAGCCGAGTTCCTTCAAAAACTGTGCAATTTTTTCCACACCTGCCTAAAACTTTTGCACAGTACTGTATAAATAATGATTGTTTATTTTTATCAATTTACAAAATACAAAGTGAGCGAACGAAAGAAAAATCTAAATCAAATCAATATTTGGTGTTACTACCTTTTGCCTTCAAACTAGCATCAATTCTTATAGGTACACTTGCACAAAGTCAGGGATTTTGTAGGATTATAGTCAGGTGATTGAGTTCAGTCTATATTAATTGTTTCAAGTCCCTCTGTGGTTTTTGCTGTAAATGCACCTTTTAAATTTGTGTTGAAATGTAGCCTGGTAAGTCTGGTAAGATTAAGAGCCAAAAACATAAACTAAACATGGTGAAAGGGCATTTAGTTATTATGCTGCCCACAACTGAATTCAACTCCTTAAAAAAGAAGCTGCTGTTTTCAGTTGTTCAGTGGATCTGTTTTTATCTTTGCATAATAATAATTTAATCTTATTTTATCTAGTCCTCCTTTTTAGTACTCCAATTTGCAATGTGTCTTTGTTTTGTTTTGTTTTCTTGCCCATCCCCAGGTATGCTTCCTTTAGTCCCTTCCGTGTGTCAGATGTTCCTCTTAAAGAGTACTCTCTTTGTTTGTCATAGTCTTAGCAGGTCTTCTGTTGTGTTATCAATGCTGTTGTTTTGGCTGTTTCTGTTTGTTTGTTTAATAATTATTTGTGTGTCTGTTCAATTTCTTGTTTGGGTTCATGTTTAGTTTTTGTTTGATAAGGCTCAGTTCTTTCTCTTTACTTGGGCTTACATCCTGCCTTTAAACCCCATTCCCTTAATGCTTTACAGTGCATGAATCTCCTTTCAGTGGCAGTTTTTACTAAACCTGTATCCTTAAAAGCTAATTGTAATGCTCCCCTTGTATATTCACCTTGTGGGTCATTGCACCAGCAGGAGGGAAGGATCACTGCAAGATAACAGAGTAAAAAAGATTTAGATGGTATGTGTGAGGGGTATGTGTATGAAAGAGGGAAAGTTGATAACGTATTCTTGGGCAATGCTGTACTGTGTTAACAAGCTTCTTGTTTGCTGTTGCATATACATTTTTACTTTTTAACACTGTTAATGAACAATTCATTTGACTACCTTATATTCTGATTTTTCAGCCTTATAATCATTTACTTTTTGAGACAACAGTAGTGTTTAAACTGTTTCCATGCAGCAAAGGATCATGGAGGGCATAGGGACAATCTGACTTTGGGATCAGCTTCATCACCTTATTAAGAATTTTGTACTGTTGAGCTTAGCAATTACTACCTCTTTGACAACAGCATTGCACGACTGAAGAAAACTTCCTTTAATTTATAGACAAGAACATAACATATTCTCTCAATTTTCTTGATATATGGAGTGGTGGTGGTTTAGTGTTAGGGCCTATGGACCAATGGCTCAAGAGGTCCCAGCTAGACCTCTAGAGCAAGACCCTTAACCCTGAGTTGCTCCAGGGGTACTGTCCCTGTAATTAGGACATGTAAGTTGCTCTGGATAAGAGCGTCTGTTAAATGCTGTAAATGTAAATGAGGAGTTTATGAAACTGACACAAATTTAGATTTTTGAGTATAATCTCATCATTTAAAAGAGGCACATAAAGGAGGCTGTAAAGTTCATTGTTGAGTCATGAGTGTAGAATTTAGAAAAACAAAAAAAGACATTAAGGGATCTGGCACCAACATTTGAATTGATGGAATGAGTATTACATTTCCCATCACTGCCTATGCTTGAAACAAAGAGACAGGGTATATTAACAACTGACCAGTGTATGATTCAATCTTCAATGCAGTAATTATGATAACAGTCAAGCTGTGTTGCTTGGAGACATGGACAAATAAAAGCCTTTTAAATAAACACCACACCCCTAATACTATATTGAAACAAAGGGATGCTTCAGTTTTGTTTTAACAACACCTTGAGAAAATGGTCTGATTGGCAAAATTATGCTTTTGCCTTCCCAATTCGAGATTCGCTGTAGGTTATGGAAGTGTCTAGTTGGACAGAAACATGAAACAAAAAAGTGTGGTCATTAAGCATTCAGGTAATTAAATGTCTGCATAATAATGAACTGTGGGCAAGCTGCCATTGCTGGAAGTGAGTGTAAGTCTCGCATGAGCACCTGATGACCCTTCTTGAATATATTTTGAATATACAGACATTGTGCTTAGTACTGATCCCAGGACAGCATCATAACCCCAGATGCTCTTACCAGAGTTACTAGGACAGAAAAAGAAACAGGTGGTGAGAGATAGATAGATGGAGAGAGATTCAAAGAAACAAGGTCAGCTGGGTGAAAGCAAATTGAGAAGCACAGAGACTCCAGAAATCAAGGAAAATGAGAGAGAAGGAATTGCTCTACAAAACAAGGGGACATAGTGTGAGAGTACGAGAGAAAGATAAAAAAGCGGATGAGGAAAAAAAAACAGTAAAAGTTTCTTCAGTGCTGGAGATGAACACATCATCTGCAGTGTAAATAAATCAGGTCGAAATAGAGAAAATTTCACAGGAGCATGAACAATAAAAGCAAAAAAAGAATGAGTAGTGAAGAAAGACAGAGGGAAAGAGAACAATAGAGCAATTGAGATGTTTGGTAAGATAGAGAAGGAAAGAAGGACTGCAAGCTTAGGGTGGAAAATTGTGGAATTTTAGAGTGTGTGAACAGTGTGTTATGAGTGTTATGAGTGCTGTAGGCATTTTAGAAAGAAGTTCTACCTTCTACCCACACTGAAGCTACATGATTTAAACACACACACACTTACAATTGAACCTGTTATCTACATTTCAAAGAGGACAGCTTGGAATCAGGGAAGAGCTCACTAGTGTGTATGTGTGTGTGTGTGTGTGTGTGTGTGTGTGTGTGTGTGTCTGTATATATATATATATATATATATATATATATATATATATATATATACATTACAAGAAAAACTGAAGATATACAGTACTGTGCAAAAGTTTTAGGCAGGTGTGGAAAAAATGCAGTAAACAAAGAATGCTTTCAGAAATATAAATAATTTATTTTATTTTTAGCAATTTACAAAATGCAAAGTGAGCGAACAAAAGAAAAATCTAAATCAAATCAATATTTGTTACTACCAATTGCCTTCAAACCAGCATCAATTCTTATGGCCCCCATAGAGCCCTGATCTCAGCATCATCGAGTGTGTCTGGGATTACATGAAGAGACAGAAGGATATGAGGAAGCCTACATCCACAGATCTGTGGTTAGTTCTCCAAGATGTTTGAAACAACCTACCAGCCGAGTTCCTTCAAAAACTGTGCAATTGTACCTAGAAGAATTGATGCTGTTTTGAAGGCAAAGGGTGGTCACACCAAATATTGATTTGATTTAGATTTCTCTTTTGTTCATTTACTGCATTTTGTTGATTGATGAAAATAAATGATTAACACTTCCATTTTTGAAAGCATTCTTTGTTTTCAGCATTTTTTTTCCACACCTGCCTAAAACTTTTGCACAATACTGTATGTGAAAAGTCAAAATAATTTCTGGATTCTCAATCCACAGGGCTGGATTGATTTGAAAAACATTTTTTTTCTTTTTTAGCCACTGTTGTGTACACATGCTCAGTCTTGTTTGATATCACAACATCAGTGATAATATGGAAGGGCTGTATTTAGTTTTTTATCACATGGGCCCTTTAAACCTGCTACATACACCTTTCTAAGCTTACACTGTTTTAGTGTGTACTGAGCTTTCATAAACTGTTTGCAAAGTAGGGGCCTGTTGCACTCATCCATAATGCCTGAAAGCTATGTAGCCTGTTCACATTGTCACTGAATGCTAATGCCTCCAAGATTATATAAATAATTCTTAATAATGTGAGGTTAAATAGGAAAAGATAAAAGGACAGTGAGCATAATTTATCTTGAGTGTTATACCTTTGAGACAAGAAGAAGGCTTATGAGGCATCTCAAAGCAAGAATGCTGATCCTGGATCAGTTCTCCATTTCTGTTCTGTCTTATTACTTTTGATTTCTAAGAAAAACAGATTCATTACACTATATAACAAATTTAGTCAATGCTGTTTGATTAGTCAACCATACTGAAAGCAGCAGTTGCACAACACAATCAGATGTTTTTCCCCTATCTTTAGTGAAGCGTACCATGCAGATTTTAAAAGAAGATGAAGACATCACTTACTTTAGCACCATCATTGTTCCACAGTGACCCTTTATATTATTGCTTTAAACAGTGCAGATACAACTCTATCAGAGTTACTTCTACAAATAGAGACAGTTTTCATCATTTTAAACATTTATCCCTATCATATAAACTTTATTATGCTTCTTACAGACACAGTGCATATTGTTTACAAAGAAAATGCCTAAACAGCTACACTGTGAACACCTCATAGCAAGACCTAAAAAAACATTAAAATAATAAGGTTTAACTTAAGCCAAGAATGGCCAACAGACATTATCTTTTGGATACATATAAAAAAATGAAACTATAAAACAATAAGAATAACAATAAGTAAGAAAAAATATTCCCACCCTGAGAAAAAATCAAATACATTGTTTGAAGGTTGGTGTTGCAGTCTATTGACATTGACATTCATCCCCAACAATGCGCATCTGACTCATTTAACAATCCATTGACCTTAAATAGTGAAGCACATATATCAACAACAGAAGGGCACTAAGTATTCAGATCTCTGCCTTCTCTACTCTAGAATACTAATTCTATTTTGCTCTATTTCTGCTGACTGCTGCACATCAATTCTTTTAAAAAGCCAGACGCATAGTGTTTTGTCTCTTAACAGAGAAAGGAGGATGGCTTTTTCAATTTTTCGACTGAAAAAAAAAAATTTTGGTTTATGATGTAAAGTCACTGAGAGAAGCCATCTACGCTGATGCAAGATCAATTTTTCTTACATCATTTGCAAAACAAAAGGTTTTGGATTGGGGATGAATGGCCTAAGGTTAGCATGAAGTAATTGTCAAACTAGACATTTGTTTCAATAGAATGTGGCAAAATCAAGCATTTGGTGGGCAATGTTGATGTGACAAGATTTTAGAGGGAATGTAGTGTCAGTGAAAAGCTACGGTAATTGAGTTAGCTAGGTCCTAAATTCTGCATCATTGTCCAATCAGCACAGAGTGTCAAACTGCTAACCCATACTTGCATTCTCTCTGACAGACCAATGGGTAGTGCAGTAAAGATGTCGTGTGTGTTTAATTGTATTCTTGAATTTAACATAAACCCTCTTGGCCTGCATCCAAGAATGACATTTTTCTAACACCAGTCTGAGTCTAGCTTCTCTTTCTTGCTCTCTCTTTATCTCCTCCTCTGTCAGTGTCAGTTTGGAACATGGCCTCCTCTACTTATCAGTCATCCATTGTGTTGGGAGGAGAGGAGAAAGCTGCCAAATGGATGGATGAGCTAAGAAAAGTTGCCAAAAGAAGCTGGAGGGAGAGACAGACAGACAGCAGAGAAAAAGAATGCATTATTCATATGAATGGAGAGAATACATACATACAGACAGCATTAGCATCATAAAGCATTTTGTCATCCCTTCCAATAAATCTACAGTAAGGATACTTACCTGACCCTCTCATCTTTTCAAGATCCTTTCCTATGCCCTCTTTCCTTCTTCCATGTTTTTTGTCTTGAAAGCAGCTGAAATGCTGATTTGAAGGTGAATGAACAATCTTTTGGAAAATGCTTAACAAGAGACTCTGTCTGATAACTGAATTTGCACTCAGTTATCAGACAACACCTAATTATGATATCAAAAAGAATGAGGCTGTACTGATTTAATAAGAAGCCTCCAAGAATGATTTACCAAATCATGTTTCTTTAAGAAAACAGCCTTTTTATGGATAGTGTGAATATACTGAATTGCTAGTTGTAATGCAATCTAACAATAAAATCACTGCTACTTTTCCTAAATTATGGGTATTAATGGAAAGGTTTATGCCACTCTTTGCTGCAATGAATAAAGAAGAATTGAAGTAAGAATTGAAATGAGATATTAGTACATTAATGTGAGGATGTGATTACATTTGTCTACAAGAACATTAGAGAGGTCAAGCACTGATTTTGGATGACTATAACTGGATCACACATGCCACTCCAAAACATCCCAAAGCTCTATACTTTCAGAGCACATAGTCTCCTACTCAGTGCTGGAGGGTCTTTATACCTGCCTAGTCAGTGTCTGGCAATGGGCATGGTGATTTGAGATTTTGTGGTACTATAAGAGAAACAACTGCTAATTTTCAATCTTTTTTGGTGATTATCAAAGCTGTAAGTTGTAACTAAATTACCAGCAATAGATAATACCAGCAATAGATAGTTGTGGATAGAAATAGTGGAATTTACTAGTTAGAAATTGTGTCTAGATACTTTTGAATATATCGAGTATGTTTTAAGGCTAAAAACAGAAGCAGCCTTGTCAATGTGGCAGTGTGTCTTCTTTTTCTTCTTTTGGCTGTTCCCGTTTAGGGGTTGCCACAGCGATTCCATTTCTTCCTCTATCTTCCTCGTTCAAACCAAGCAGCTGTATGTCCTCACTCACCACGTGCTGTTGTTTACTAATCTTCACCTCTTTTCTTAACCTAGCTTCCACTACTCTTTCCCATAATTTCATGCTGTGGCTGATCAACTTTATCCCTCTATAGTTACTACAGCTCTGTGCATCACCCTTTTTCTTGAAAATCGTTACCAGTAACCAGCATCCTCTCACATTCCAGGGTTTTGTTAAACAATCTGGTCAGAAACTCCACTACCATTTCTCCTAAACAATTCCATGCTTCCACCAGTATGTCATCCGGACCAACACCCTTTCCTTTCTTCATCCTCTTCATCAATGCCTATATCTTATATTATCTTGCTTATTTGCTGCACTTCTTCGTTCACTATCCTCACATCATTCAATCTTCTCTCTCTCTTATTCTCTTCATTCATCAGCTGCTCAAAGTATGTCTTCCATTTGTTCAACAAGCCTTGTTCATTTGTGAGTATGTTTCCATTTCTATCTTTAATCACCCTGACCTGCTGCACATCTTTACCAGCTTTGTCTCTCTGTCTAGCCAACTGGTATAGGTCCTTTTCTCCCTTCTTCCTGTCCAACCTCTCATACATCTACTTTCTTCATCTCTCTGACTCTCCCACTTATTCTTTGCTTGCCTCTTCTTCTGTATACACTCCTGGACTTCTGGGTTCCACCACCAGGTTTCCTTATCCTTCTTCTACATTCCAGATGTCACACCAAGTACATTTCTAGCTGTCTGCCTTACCACTTCTGCAGCAGTTTCCCAGCAATCCGGTAGCTCTTCAACACCTCCCAGTGCCCGTGTTAACTGCTGTTTGAATTCCACCTTGCAGTCTTCCTACTTCAGCTTCCACCAGTTGAACCTTGACTCTGTCCTCACTTTCCTCCTCTTCTTGACCTCCAAGATCATCCTACAAACCACCATCCTAGGCTGTTCAGCTACACTCTCCAAAGGATATAATCCACCTGTGAGCATCTTCCTCCACTCTTACACATCACCCAGTGCTCCTTCATTTTTGTGTAATTTGTGTCATTTTTGTGTCTTAAAATAAGTATTAGCTACAGCCATTTCCATCCTTTTCACAAAATCTACAACCATCTGACCTTCAGCATTCGTTTCCTCGACACTATACCTACTCATCACCTCCTCATCACCTCTGTTCTCTTCACCAAAATGTCCATTAAAGTCTGCACCGATCACCACTCTCTCTCCCCTGGGAACACTCTCTATCAATTTTATCTAACTCTTCTTTCTTCTCCTTATGACATCCAACTTGTGGGGCATAAGCACTAACAACATTCATTATCACACCTTCAACTTCCAGCTTTACACTCATCACTCTATCTAACACCCTCTTCACCTCCAAAACACTCTTTACATACTCTTTCTTCAGGATAGTGCCCACCACATTCCACCTTCTATCCACACCATGGTAAAACAATTTAAACCCTCCTCCAATACATCTGGCCTCACTACCCTCCCATTTAGTGTCTTGCATGCACAAAATATCAACCTTCCTTCTCTCCAATATATCAGCTAATTCTCTACCTTTACCTTCCATGCTTCCAACATTCAAAGTTCCTACCCTCACTTCCACTCTCCTCCACTTCCTTCTCTCCTCCTTCCTCCGGACATGCCTTCCTCCTCTCCTTCTTCTCCTATGGCCAACAATAGCCTAATTTCTACCAGCACCCTGTATGTTAACAGCACTGGTGGCCTGGTTGTAAACTCTGGTATGGAAATCTATTTGGTTGTCCGCATATTGATTTGGCTAATGTTTTACATCCCTAGTGGCTGGGTTAATGTATCTTATGTGTGTACCTTTTAAAACTCTATGAATAGTAGCGTGCCATGTACTGTCAGAAAATATACAAGTAAGCCTGTTTTTTTAACCAACTCAGTGTTTAAAGGGTGTGTGTGGGAGGAATTCACATATGATTGGTGAATATTTTGGTTAGCATGTTTGATCATATATCAGTTTAGATTAACTAACAGGAATGAATTGCTTTGAATGGTTATGTATGTTAGCCTCAAAGTACATTTGCAGAACTGAAAAATTTTGTAAAACAGGACTATAACTTCAGTCTATCTTTATTTTACACTTTTAACATACTAACAAAATACTGCAAGCGCATTCCACTTTCATTAGCAAATGCTGTTTTCTTTCCCTTGACACTCAACATAGAATTTAAATAATCTCTTTTGTTAGATAAATAAGGACCAGTGGAAAATCATCTACAAGGACACACTACATAAATGTTCTTATAGTTTAGATAGTTGCAATCTTGAAATGAGCAATTAGTCTGGGTATGTAAATGCATCAATATTTTTTATTCATTGCAGGCTCTGCATTTGAGAGACAGAAAATAAGCAGGAAGAATCCTTCATCAAGGATCGCAAAAAAAAAGAAAAAGTGCTGAATAAATGAGAACTCATCTGCATACAGCACAAGACAATGGAAGCCAGTTAGGAACCATGCATATTTCATGATGCAATCAGTTGACTAGTACAGCTAAAAAAACTGTCCTGATTGCAATTTAGAAACATGAAATTATCTCAGCTCCTAGACATCAATGACTTGTGAAATTAAGAAATATGAAAGAAAAAAAAAAATATTGGAACCCAAAACAAACTGGTGCAATGCTTGAAAGAATTGTCTCTGAACCTGATGTATTAAGCATTTGGCAACATTTTCAGGGATAAACATGAGGCTGTAACAGTGGCAGGGTGTGGGAAGGACGTCAACGCTGAGCCAGTATTCCAGAACGTAACTTTATTGAACATAAACCAAAACATAGAACCAAAAATGCCACCATTAACTGTAAGGCTTCGCCTCATTAAAGAACCGCGCTCTGTTCTGACTCATTGGGGCTTAAATAGCAGCCCCAATGAAGCACACCTGTGTCTCCATGAGCCCAGGTGTGCTCAATCAGAACAGAGCGCCATCTGTCGTGCCCAACCGGAACCACAGGCACGACAGACTGTGACAGAGGCATCCCATCCATGTTATATACAGCTGGTGTAACAGTCTAAACACACAGTCTCCATCATGCATATGCATTGAACTATAATGCAAAATATGGGAAAATTGTGCAACCAATGGACAGGTATTACAAATGTTGCACATAACAATTTACTGCGATTTGACCGCCAAGGGCAGTTTCCCATTAATTTTATAAAGTTTTTAGCCCAATCATAAATTAGTGGTGTCTCTTAAGTGTGTTGTTGAAGCTTTACTGTAATGATGACATTAGCAATAGCAGCTGAAAAGAGGCATAGACATCAGAGACACGCTGTAAGAATATTTCTATTTCCACTGGCAGGGCAGAGCTACATACAAAATACTGGTGAGGGAATCTAACCCACAGTCTTCCAATCTGGGGCCATCTCCCTAGCCACTAGGCCCCATGCATGCTGCTGGGCACTTTTAGGTTCATCACGTGTGGAAAAAAATGAAAAGTTGGCTGGCATTTGAGTTATGAGAGTATGTTGTCTTCATCAAAGCTTTTGAGAGAATCCCCATGACCTTAAAGGCATATAATAAAGGAAAGAGGCTGTATCTCAGCTTGGCATTTAAAGTAAGTGAGGGACAGAAGGTGGGTGTGTGAGACAGGACAGAGTGAGAAAGCTGAGATAAAGAACAAATAAGATAGATAGATGGAGTGAGATAAAGAGAGAGCGAGAGACAAAAAGAGAGAGGAAGCAGAAAATGTGGCATGAAGGAATAAAGAACAAGGAAATTTCAGGAAAGGGTCATTGATTCTAGCCTCTGCTACAGCTGTGATAAGTGTGTAATAAAGAGCTGACTAGGATAAAATCTGAAAAGTCTGACAGCAGGGAAAATATTCTGCATTGTTCATTTAATTTAATCCTGGTGATGTAATTCACTGTGGAATAATATTAAATCCCAAGCACAGATTAATGGGGAGGGTTATACCAGTAAGAGCATTCGGTGTAAAATCAATATGCAGACAACAAAACAGATTTCCATACCGAATCGGTCGAGGCCCGGATTAACAATGACTATCACCAGTGCTGTTAGCCTACAGGGTGCTGGTGGAGCTTGGGCTACTGTTGGCCAAAGGAGAAATAGAAGAGGAGGAACGCATGGAGGAGGAGAGACAGAAGTGGTGGAGAGTGGAAGTGAGGGTAGGATCTTTGAATGTTGACAGCATTACTGGTGAAGAGGGTGTCAGATAGGATGATGAAGTTGGAAGTTATGCCCCACATGTTGATTGTGAGATGGAAGAGAAAGAAGAATTCTGAAATGAGATGAAGTGATAGAGAGTGTACCCAGGGGAGAGAGAGTGGCGATTGGTGCAGACTTTAATGGACATGTTGATGAAGGGAACGGAAGTGACGAGGAGATGATGGGTAGGTATAGTGTCAAGGAGGTCAGATATGTAGATTTTATGAAAATAATGGAAATGGCTGTACTTAATACTTATTCTAAGAAGTCGAAGGTGCACAGGATGACTTACAAGAGTGGAGGAAGATGCTCACAGGTGGATTATATCCTTTGTAGGAGGGTCGGTCTGAAGGAGATTGAAGATTGCAAAGTAGTGACGGGAGAGTGTCGCTAAACAGCATAGGATCGTGGTCTGTAGGATGACCTTGGAGGCCAAGAAGAGGAGGAAAGTGAGGGCAAAGTTGAGGATCAAGTGGTTGGAGCTGAAGAAGGAGGACTGCAAGGTAGAATTCATGCAGGAGTTAACATGGGCACTGGGAGGTGTTGAAGAGCTACTGGATTGCTGGGAAACTACTGCAGAAGTGGTAAGGCAGACAGCTAGAAAGGTACTTGGTGTGACATCTGGAAGGAAGAAGGATGGTGAGGAATCCTGGTGGTGGAACCCAGAAGTCCAGGAACATATTCTTCATTTGCCTCTTCTTCTGTATAAGTGGGATAGTCAGAGAGATGAAGAAAGTAGACAGGAGAGGAGATGAAGTGCAGAGCAAAGAAAGCAGTGGCATGGCTAAAGATGAGGTGTTTGGTGAATTGCATGAGAGGTTGGACAGGAAGGAAGGAGAAAATAATCTATATTAATAGGCTAGACAGAGAGACAGAGCTGAGAAAGATGTGCAGCAGGTCAGGGCGATTTAGGATAGAAATAGAAAAGGTACTCACAAGTGAACAGGGCATGGTGAGCAGATTGAGAGAGAGAAAACTGAATGATGTGAGGATAGTGAACCAAAAAGGGCAGCAAAAAAGCAAGATGGATGTAAGGATGAAAAGGATGAAGAAAGGAAAGGCTGTTGGTTCGGATGGACTTACATGAAGGTGTTTAGAAGAGATGGCAGTTGAGTTTCTGGGCGCACCTGGCTTCTCATTAGGATGGCAGGTGGGTCTCATTGGCTCAAGGGTTTAAAGGTCCCAGTGAGTCTCAGCAGAGATTCGGTTGTCTATCTCTCACTCTGTTAGCAGTTCTTAAAGTTCAGTGTTTGTAAGTACCAGTTGACGCTATGTTTAATAAAGTTCCAGATTCCTGGCTAAGTGTTTATGTCCAGTTAATGCCACCTCAGCCTGACAGGTGTATAGAGTAAACCTAATGAAAATGAATTTTGAGCAAAGATCAAGAGAGTTTAGTTTCATGACAGCATCATATTCATAGATGAAAAAAATGCCTGGACACAATAGAAGTGATCTGTAAAGCCGAACAAAGCAGCAGCAGACATGAAAGTGTCAGTTGAGAGAGAGATCTGTAAACACTTTCCCCTCTCTTGCTTTTGTACTTGAATGTTGCTGGATTATTATGGCAGCAGTTTTGGCAGTAATTTGCAGCAAAGGTAATAAGGGCTGGGCTCAGCATGAATAGCAATGACAGTTTGGGGAGCATTTGCCCGCTCTCAGATAAATTGCATTTCAGAGTGAATTCAATAGAGAAGGGGAAGTGTAAAGAGCCAAAAGACAAGCTTTGCCTGTTCACACAAAAGAATAAAGAAATTTGAAATAACTGGAAAAATGTATTAATACTTATGCAGCACATACAGATAGAAAAGATAACAAGCAATGAGAATAATAGAAATGAAAATATATATAATACAAATAATACTATACTCACAAAATAGAGTTCCTAGAAACACCCATGGGTAGGATGTGTGTTTTCTAAAGAAACTATTAAAATGATGGTTGTTAAAACAGTTTTGAGGTGAATCTGAAAAGGACAAACGTCCTCCTCTCAGCACTGCAAATGTTTCCTCTACCTAGTTTTTCCTGTCTCCAAGGAACTACATACATGGCTTGTAACAGCATATTCAGCTAGATGCTACAGACCAGTTCTGTTTCTGAATAGGGTCACTGTTGTAAGTGAATTCTTAAATATGACAACATATTACCATTTAATTATATTACAGTTTAAAACAGTTGTATTTAACATCATAATTTCCTTTAATCCCTTAGAATTACACAAGCTGTTGTTGCCCTGTAATGTACCGCTTTACCTCTTTATTTCATCTCCAAAAAGAAACAAACATGGGCTCCATAGAAATGTGCAGGATTTCATGATATCACAAAAGCTTTAAGTTCAAAAGAAGAGCGTCTCTGGAGCGTGACTTCCATTACTGATAGTTAAAAGTTAAAAAAACTCATCTGCTAAAAGCTACAGTGAGAATCGGAGACAACAAAATTGGAAAATGGAAAATAATTGAGAATAGTATTTTTGTTGGGAAAAGCTCATGCTATGGTTTTGAAATAGATTTCTAAATCATATCTAAACAGTATTTTTTTTCTCTCCCCTTTGTCTCCTTGCTCTTCTCACCTCTTTACCTAACACCACCACACCATCTCTCACATGTACATAATAGAAAGAAAGAAAGAAAGAAAGAAAGAAAGAAAGAAAGAAAGAAAACTAGTAGACAAAAAAAAAGTGTATTTTCTTAGAGAGTAAAACGAAATGCATGCAAGCCCTCATTAATATGTGCACAACCAAACAATATGTATGTCTCTCTTCAGCTCTGTTCAGCTCCAGCAAACCCAGCTCTCATTCCACAAGCTCATCTTACTCTTTCTCCTCTTCAATATTTCATGTTTTCTGTTCAGGACGACTAAATCAGATACGACAGGCTGCTATAGGGGTCCTCTCTTTATATCTCCACTTTGTGGACCATCACAAATACTTAGCCTGGCACATCTAAGAATAAACTCAGGATCAGCTGGCTCTTACAGGAGTGTAGGCTGGACAGGCCCACTACACTGAGTTTAACTTGACCTGACAAGCGATGCCAACTATCAGGAACAAAGTAATCAGCACTGACAGTACTTTTATTTGACCCAAAGAACCAGCTCCCCTACCCCTCCACCTTTCTTGACACTCACTCATTCCCTTGCTCATCTCCCAGGTTTTCCATCTATTTTAATAGGATGACTCAATTAGTTTTCTCTGTTATGGTGCATAGGCCAGGGTGTGGTGAACTGTTAAATTAAATTTGCCCCCCGTGTTACCAGAAGAATTACCTGACGCAGCGTTTAAATAAACTCTAATTTGTTTCCTATAAATGTACAGGCCAAGCTAGCGTCTGTCACTTGGTCATGCAAGAACACAGCCTGTGGGTGAACACAACAGCGAGATCCATCTTCTGTCCTATTAAATGTTCAATTAGTTTCTGTACCAGTATTTATTAGTTCTGTTTTTAGTATGAATGTAGTCAAGACCACTTTTGTGTAGTCTAAGACAACTTTTCTGTAGTCTAAGGAGGGCAAAAACACCAACTTTTTTCAATACTGCTTCCAGTCCAAATGTTTTTGGTCTTTTCAAACTGGAAAGTCAGTTAAATATGCAAATTCACGAATATGTATATATTTACATAATAGTGATGAAAAGGGGGGGGGGCATATAAAATTTGTAAAAGCATCTAAAAAGAGAGAACTGAAATGTATAAAAGCAATGTCAAAAACATGAAAGTGAAAGTGACCATTCTTGTCATTGTGAACCATGGCACAGGACACAGTGGAACGCGATTAAATTATTCCTCTGCACCCACACACACACGTGCAGCAGGGGACAGCTATTAAAAGCACCTGGGGAGCAGTGATGGGGATGGTACCTTGCTAAAGGCTACCTGAGGGTTTGGAACCCATGACCTTCTGATCCTGGGGCCTACTCCCTAACCACTAAGCCACCACTGCCCAGACCTCTGCATTTTACCTATACACACACACACATGTGCAGTCTATAGTGGTTAGGGACTAGCCCCAGGATTGGAAGGTTGTGGGACCTGTAAGTTGCCCTAGAGCAAGGTACCATCTCCATCACTGCTCCCTGGACACTGGATATAGCTGCCGCTGGATATACGGTACTGTGCAAAAGTTTAAGGCAGGTGTGAAAAAATGCTGTAAACAAAGAATGCTTTCAGAAATAAAAATAATGATTGTTTATTTTCATCAATTTACAAAATTTGGTGTTACTACCTTTTGCCTTCAAACCAGCATCCATTCTTATAGGTACACTTGCACAAAGTCAGGGATTTTGTATCATTATAGTCAGGTGTATGATAAACCAATTTGACCAAACAGGTGCTAATGATCATCAATCATTTTTTATTTATTTATTTATTTTTTTTACTCTTGCTCTGTAAAGTGACCTTGGGTTTGAGAAAGGCGCTATATAGATAAAAATTATTATTATTATTATTATTATTATTAATGTCACACGTTTGTTGAAACACAGTCATGTTTGGAAAAACCTACCAGCCGAGTTCCTTCAAAAACTGTGCAAGTGTACCTAGAAGAACTGATGATGTTTTGAAGGCAAAGGGTGGTCACACCAAATATTGATTTGATTTAGATTTCTCTTTTGTTCATTCACTGCATTTTGTTGATTGATGAAAATAAACGACTAACACTTCCATTTTTGAAAGCATTCTTTGTTTACAGCATTTATTCCACGCCTGCCTAAAACTTTTGCACAGTACTGTAGCTGTACAAAATGTATCTCTGCTCCAACTACATGTACTGTAGGGGACACTAAGACACTGGTTTAGATTACAAAACAGTACTGAAAAAGTACTGTAAAGAGTACTGCACGAGAGAAACTAAGGCATTTTGGAACTTTAGGAACAGACATATCACTGCTCAGTTGAGAGTGGTCCACCACTCAGAAATATCCACCCAAGAACAGTTCTCAGCTAAAGGGCTGAAAGATGGATAACAACGTTGGCAATAGATGGCAAACAGTTTCCAGCTGTGACCCAGCACTATTTCTAATAAAGTGGCTAATGAACATTCTTTTTTTAACCTAATACATTAAGTAAAAAACTGCCATAGAGTTTTCTTATTATTCAAACTCACCTCTGCTGAGCAGCTGTAGATTGCGAACCTCCTCTCGAACCTGGAGCTGAAGAACCTGCTGCAGCACCTCCTGCCTCAGAGTCTCCTGCACAATGCCCATACGCTCCAACTTCTCACCATTTAGCCGCAATAGTGCACGACCTGGACATGCATATAAAATGTGTAAAAGAATCTAAAAAGAGAGAACTGAAATGTATAAAAGCAATGTCTAAAACATGAAAGTGTTACCTCTGCACCCATACACACACATGCAGCAGGGGGCAGCTATTGAAAGCAGCTGGGGAGCAGTGATGGGGATGGTACCTTGCTCAAGGCTAACTGCGGGACTGGAACCCATGACCTTCTGATCCTGGGGTCAACTCCCTAACCACTTGGCCACCACTGCTCAGACCTCTGCATTTTACATATACACACAAACATGTGCAGCTGGGGGCAGCTATTTAAAGCACCCAGGGAGCAATGATGGGGATGGCTCAAGGGTGCCTTAGGGCAACCTACTGGTCTGGGATTCAAACTTTCTGATCCTGGGGCCAACTCCCTAACCACTAGGCCACCGCTGCACATGAATACTAAAGTATAAGGGTGGCTGTGGTCCAGTGGTAGGATACTTGCCTATGGACCTATGGCTCAAGAGGTCCCAGATCCGAATCCCACCTCTGGCACCACTGGGTCCCTGAGCAAGACCCTTAACCCTGAGTTGCTCCAGGGGGACTGTCCCTGTAATTAGGACATGTAAGTCGCTCTGGATAAGAGCGTCTGCTAAATGCCGTAAATGTAAATGTAAAAGAAGGGAACCCATGAGAATGTCACCAAAAGACTAAAAAAAGTCTATATTAAGTTCAAGGTGATGATAGATGATCAGTTATAAATAAATAAAATCAATTAAGTAAAATAATGTTGTCCCAACTGTCTTTTTATAATAGGACTGTGACTTATTTAAAAACACCAAAAAGCTTATCTCCATGCTAGCATACCAGTCCATTTGCTATGAACAAAGCATTGTTCTATGCTAAAATAAATGCACAAAGATGACAAGTTAAAATTATGCATATGAGCAGCAGCTAACACTAGCTACACAGTTAAAAATGTAGCAGTACCATTTCTTCATCATCGGCCCAATCTCTGCCATGTTGACCTTGGGAACATATGTTAAATGGCAAATATATGTAACATAATTCTGATAGCACATTAAGCTCTTCCTTCTGCATATTGGCCAGCCAGTTAACCAAAATGTTCCAACTTTATAGTATAAGTTAAAGCCTTGAAAAAGCCTATTCCAATTTCCTCCTCAAGGATGATCCAATTAATACCTCTACAGTACAAAGCAAGTATATTACCTCTACAGAACAAAGCAAGTTCCAGTAAACACCTCAGAACATCTTTATTTTGCTCATTTATATTAGCAAAGTAGGCATTTAGCTGTTCCAGTACATGCATAGCAGAGCAGTAACATGAGGCTACATAAGGCTCTGAGCTGCTCCTGTTGGTGCCATGTGCTTGTCCTTCAAAAGGAGAAAAATGTATCACCGCTGACACTCAAACCAGCATGAGGGGCATTTCATAATTACACTCATATATCATAATGCGGGGCAGCGGTGGCCTAGTGGTTAGGGTGTTGGCCCTATGATCGGAGGATTAGGGGTTCAAACCCCTTCCCAATGGGTTGCCCTGAGGTACCCTTGAGCAAGGTGCCGTCCCCGTCCCGCTCCTCCCTGCGATGGGCTGGCGACCTGTCCAGGGTGCGTCCCCCGTCCTCGCCCTGTGTGCGCTGGGTTGGACACCGGCACTCCCCCGCGACCCCGTTTGGGACAAGCGGCAGATAATGGATGGATGGATATCATAATGCTCTTTAATCTCCCATTCTACTTCTGGCACATACACAGCCATTCCCCAATGAGTACAAAACACAGCCTAGGCAATTTATGCAATAGCGCATGCATTAGCGATCATTACCTACTGAATGAAATAAAATCTTATTATGTAAAGTCTCTTGTGGCCTTGGTTTGGTTAATGTTGACGACTGTTGCCCATACTCCAAAATGCTTTGCTGTATGACATTTATCTCCTGTCAGCAAAGCAGAATGACCTTAATAATTGCCAACTTTTTTAAGCAGGGAAAAGATATTGAAAACAGGTTGGAAAGAAGGAAATTTGGAGTAAATGGTGTTGATTTTTAAAAGTTACAAATAAAATAACAAGGTTCGGCTTTATCAAGATTCTTGAGATAAATATACCACGCCAGACCACACCACGCCAGACCACAACAACTGAAACAATACAACAGGAAGAAAGCCATTTTACTGATTATGCTGGCAGTAAAATTTTCTTTACATTTTAAAATGTGGTACTACATAAATAAATAAATAAATATCTCTTGACAAATAATATGAGTTATTTAAAAAGGAAACAGTAGTAAAATACACAGTGTTTTTGATTTAATTTGAATTATAGAGTCATAGATTGTGCACCTATATATATATATATATATATATATATATATATATATATATATATTTACATGTTTGAACACTTTTTAAACCTGTCATTTCTTTTTTTTGTTCATAAGCATTCAGTAAAAAAAAATAAAGTCTAAATTGACTGCTGGACATTTATCAATAAACAAAAACAAAATGGTCTGAATTTTTTACTGTGCATGGAATTGACTTTTCCTTTGAACTATAACAGCCTGTCAGTATCCAGAGGAATGTAACTGGTTTTGACCCAGAAAACCAAAATCCAACCCTGCGTTAATAACTAATTTCCAGTCCCAGTCTCCAGGTGTAACCCTACATAGCAATTTGCTCAGACAATCTCATTAGAGTGTATGCTTCATGTCAAAAAACATAAGGCAGTAAACCCAATAGTTATGTTAGAGGGTTAAGCACATGTGTGACTACAGTGAATTTTTATGATGATCATTTGATAGCAATGCTTTAGTGACCCAGTGAGGTAGTATAACTGCAGTGTTGCTCAGTAGGCCTTGACATGCCCTATATTGACACAGAGAAATGTGTGTCGCTTTGGGGATTATATTATTCCAATGTCACTTAAAATACATGAGAAAAGGAAGACGAGTACCACAGCAGGACATGTCGACACAACATGAGGCTAAATACATAATCCATTGTGTATTTGCATGAACAAAAAAATATATATATTTATAGGTTTAAATATCCATCCATCCATTATCTGCCGCTTGTCCCAAACGGGGTCGCGGGGGAGTGCTGGTGTCCAACCCAGCGCACACAGGGCGAGGACGGGGGACGCACCCTGGACAGGTCGCCAGCCCATCGCAGGGAGGAGCGGGACGGGGACGGCACCTTGCTCAAAGGTACCTCAGGGCAACCCATTGGGAAGGGGTTCGAACCCCCAATCCTCTAACCACTAGGCCACCACTGCCCCAGGTTTAAATATATAAACCTAAATATATGAAATGTCCGTTACATGATGCAAATGTGCAAAATTAATGGTAGTAAAACTGTGTGAACCTCAAAATGCTCAAAATATCTCATAAGAAGAAAATGTTGTTCAGCGACTCACGAGTGAAACAGGTAAGACAATTGTGCTCTGTGGATTCTGCTGCAGGTAGAGATGTTGCATGGTTGCGTAGTTGCACGAGTACCACACTGTCTAAGCCTTGATAATGTGTGTGCAAAGCTTGTGTAGCCTAGTTAGCCTAGCTTTGAGCTGCATACATGAAAATGTTTACACTACACATTAAGCCTGCAAAAGAACTCAGCAGAACACTAGTGTACTAAATATGCTTAATAATTTTCTTTCTTTTAAATAACTTTATTTAAAAATATATTTATATTTTAAATAACTGACAGCATCTATCTTAAACTATAGGAATCCAAATGTAGCAGTGGAAAAGATTTATTGTAGCCCACCCTCCATATAGACACCCTATCATTTATGTATTAAAAAAAAAGTTAAAAAAAAAACTTTAGGAGTACTTTACCGTATTTTTTATATTTTAAGAAAAGCAGGCTATTGAAACAAAATATTGAACCCACCTCTGTAAAAAAAATGAAGAGGCCTATGAATATTTTTCAGGACATTTTACAGACTCCAATGGCTACAGATCATGTTCCCCACTACATCCCCCAGGATGCCAACTATCTCCTTCCAAAAACAAGTTTATGTTTAAGTTGTGCACACACCCAGTGTGTCAGAGTGACAGAAATTCAAAATTCCAGGGCACCCAAAATGCACAAGTTCTATTCTGTTGTCTGAGCTGCTGAGGGTGTGTAATTTTATTGTGTAATTCATTCTCTTTTGCTCCAAGTTCAGATCAGTACTGGGCTGTGGTTCAGCCAGACTAAGCCTGTTCAATCTTTGTCCACTGGAATGCTTCCAGCGGATCCCAAGTGGCTGGCACGTGTGCCTAATTATGGAGTTTAAAACCACCATTGTGAAAGAGGCATAGAATTAGGCCCTCAGAGTGAAAGACCCACAAACACATGGTCACACACACACTTTCCATCCCCTTAATCGCTAATGACATCACCCTTGATGCTTTTGTGGATCAGCAGACAGAGAAGATGTATAGAGCAGAAATCAATCCCCTCAGAGTGGTTTAATATAGTCTTCTAACAACAGCATGCAGATAGCAATTGAGCAGCGAAGGAAAAGTGGAAAGAAGTGAATAGGGAAAACAAAACAAACCCCATTATTTAGCACTCCTATATTTTGTTTTTCAGTTCACCTATTAATTATTTAAGGATTACCAAGATGTATTACATTTTTATTGTTGTCTTTTTAATTACTAAATGATTAAGTGTGAAGAGGGAAAAGGAGAAAAACATCAATAAATTTGTTCAGTTAGTTTTCTTATTAATGCTGCATATTAAAAAAACTAATAGAATGTAAAATTATAAATAAATGCTAGTAATTTTCATTAAATATCTACATATACTTATCATAACTACAAAATTACATGTCTAATAAATATATTTTACCTGGGCTGTCAAGGACAGTATAAAATAGTTTGGAGATATGTGCGCGTGAGTGAGTGTTGTGAAGTGTATGAGCTACAGTGCTGTAAAAGGGGCAGCGGTGGTCTAGTGGTTGGGGAGTTGGCCCCGCATCGGAAGATTGTGGGTTTGATTCCCTCACAAGTAGGTTGCCCTGAGGTACTCCTGAGCAAGGTACCGTCCCCTTCACTGCTCCCCGGGCGCTTTCAATAGCTGCCCACTGCTGCACAGTGTTTGTGTGCATGGGTTAAAAGCAGAGGTCCAATTTCGTTGTGGTTCATGGTTTGCAGTGCTGTGACCTCACAATGACAAGGGTTGTCACAAAAATAAATAAATCTCTCTCTCTCTTCTGTTTCACTGTGACAGAGAGATACAGTTAGTGATAGACAGACTGGGTGAGAGAGAGATGAATGAAAGTAGCAGGGAAAGAGAACAGGAAAAATAAGAAAGATGTATGAAAGAGAATAAGCCTGCATGGACAAATAGAGAAAGTAAAGCTTAGAAAATCAGTTTGTTCTTTGTAAAAATGTCTTTGTGTTCTCTTTCTCCTTTGTATGCAAACACACACACACACAGATTTTTGTCTCTGTCATTTATGGAAATGAATGCTGAAGCTTGATAACACATTGGGTTGCGTGGAAAGTTTCTACAACCCGTTGGTTTTCGTTTCTACCCAGCATGCTCTTGTTGCAAAGATGAGCAGTTCCAGATTCCTGCTTTGACATTAAAGTTCTTACAAGACAATACAGCCACATTTTGTTAAGCCTAAAAGGCAGCTATCATATGCACATTCTGATATTCTGCTTTTAATAAACCAGTGTTTATAATAAAGCAACAATTACTAGGATCTATTAAATAAAAATAAAAAAACCTTTCTATTATCTATTCACAGTCACACACAACATTAAATCAACAGCTAAAAACATTATGCCTTTTCTTCTATAACAACAAAATAATAAAAGGGGCAGCAACTGCATAGATTAATTAGTAAACAGGTTTATTGCTTTTTCAGGCTGGAAGTTTCCAGCTGAGTGTAAAGCAGAGATTTGTTTTTTTTAATTTACTTTGTTAATTCCTTATCTGAGCTGCTGGAGCTTATATAACCCTATAAAGGGTTCCAGTCCAATGCAGAACAGAAACACAAACACTCACATTTCAACTCACATGCCCTTCACCTGATGTCTTTAGAAGACTGTTGGAGGAAACTAGAGTACCCAATAGGATCCTACACAAATATGTGGAGAGAATGCAAAAAAAAAAAAAAAAATCATGCCCTGCCCTGACTAGGAAGCAATTTCAGGACCTTCTAGCTGTGAAGGGATAGCTGTGTGCCACAGTGGGATAACCACTGTGCCAATATCACTTTTTTGATATGATAAATAATATGAAGAAGAAAAAAAAGCAAACATAAAAAATAATCATACTTAAAATGTACTTTCATAAAGAAAGGTTTTGCAAATTTGAATCAAATAATTTGACTGCATCAATTTTACAATTGTAAATGTAAAATGTGCAAATGTAATTTTTCAAAGTGACTCACGTTTTTCTCCACATAATCATTCCAACGGTTTGAGAAACAGTTTAAAGAGCAATTGCACAAATTACTGTAGGATAATGGAAAGAGGTAGAAGTGTGTGTTATTCTTTTTGAAGTCCCTGTTCCATCGACCTCAGGACTAGCTGTGGTAGATAAATAGTGTAACATTATCGCCAGTTTAGTATCCTATTAGGGACAGTGCGTAAGACAGATGCAGTTTTGAGCTGTAGTTCTGAGTTATTCTGCTGCAAGACTAAAGAAGGACAGTTCCATTAGTGAAGCAAAGTGAAAGTGAAGTGAATGTGACTGTTCTTGTCATTGTGAAACGCAGCACAGCACCCACTGAGCCACAATGAAAATCAACCTCTGTTTTTCACCCATACACACCACTACGTAAAGTGCCTGGGGAGCAGTGGTGGAGACAATACCTCAGGGCAACCTACTAGTCTGTGTTTGGAACCCACAACCTTCCAATCCTGGGGCCAACTCCCTGACCACTAGAGCACTGTTGCCCCAATCTGATGCCCTGAGCTTTTTCTCCATTGCATAAATGAGAAAGTTCTGTTTCCCTACAGCCTTGTTCACTCAGTCCAAAAATGAAATGATAAAGATCCATTGCAGGATAGTCACAAGTGATTAATCGATTGGTTAGACAATGACTCTGTAATATTAACCAATGAAGCAACTGTAGCATTTTACAGGCTGTAAATCTGAAGGTGTAATTTCCTTGCTAACCACACAAACCTGATTTTGTCAAAATTTTGAAATGTACAAAAAAATTACAAAAACAAGTCAGGTAATGTTAGCCTTGAGTTTGTATATTTAGAGAGTACAACTCACATGTCTGGACATATCTGAGGGAGAGTGTGTTTCACAGTCTTACAGATATTTCGATAATGGTGTATGGATGCCATTATACAGAGTATAAAACAATCACTGTCCATTTGAGATCCATTTTCTTGTAAATTATGTGAACAGGTGGTTACATGCAGCATTTGGAGTGATAATGGTACTGATACACAGATAAATGATAAAGATACACTGTAATTGGAAGAGCAGTTGGTGGTAGGGATGTTATTTGAACTTCTATTGGGCATAAGTTTAACAATGTTAGATTGTAAAAACTTACTATCATCACATTTCTGTGTTATCTATGCAATCTAAATTTTGAGAGTTAGTTGTAAGAAGGCTTGTAAGAAGTTTGTAAGAAGGCTTAACATTCATAATTGCATGCCAAGTGCTGTATCCAAATCCACATGCTACAATGTTATTAACACCAAACACTGCAAAAATGAATGCAATACTAAGAGTACTGTACTATTTTTGCAAACAAATATGTTAAATGAGGCTATGTACAATTTAGGGGAACAACCTTGACTGTATCCCTGTTGTGTTTTTGGAGAAATTCAGCTACCAGAAAAAAAACGTGCAATATGAGCGCTGCAACTGTAATGGTGGCGGGGTACCGGAGGGACGTCAGCTCGGAGCCAGGAGTTGGGAACATACTTTTATTAGTCACACTTACACAAACAAGGAACAGGGACTGCAGTTCTAAACATGAAACCCTAGAACTGGGGAACTGCAGTCTAACCCTAGATACTATGTGGCCTATACTAAGTTACATGTACTTAGTCATAGACACCCAGTGACATACACAAAAACCACCCGTTACGCATAGGCTTAACCTACCTAATGAGCCGCGCTCTGTTCTGACTCATCGGGGCTTAAATAGTCAGCCCCAATGATGCACACCTGCTTGCAGGGGCTCAGGTGTGCTGAGTTAGAACAGAGCGCCCTCTAGTGTACCCAGAACACCTCCTGTGACAAATACCTTATGCGTGATAGAGAGCGCCCTCTAGCGTGCCCAAAACAACACAGGTGACAGAGGGCGCCCTCTAGTGTGCCCAAAACACCCCACGTGTGACAGAACCCCCCCCCCCAAAGGCGCGGCTCCCGAAGCGCTAGAACATAGCCGAAACCCAGGGGGGAGGCCAAAACAACAAGACTACGTAACAAACAGAAGCCCCTTGTGGGGACACATGGTCAGGTCCATAACAAAAACATAAAAAGGGCCCCCGACCAGCCATGTCAGGCAGCTGGCGGTGGTGAGGGGAATCCCAGCAGTTCGGTCCATCTTTTTGCCTGGTGCCTGAACTCGGCTCTAAAGTCCCTGGAGGCTTTGCCTGACTCCACGGAATGCCTGGACTCGACAGGACCTGAAAGGGAGCTACACAGAGACGTTACAGGGTTCACAGAGGAAGTCTTTTTCAATGAGTCTAAACTCTGCTTACAACCCCTGTCAGTCGGGTTCCGCACGTCGCTTCTCCCCGAATCTCTGGTGCCGAAGTTCTTGTCCGTCTCCCTGAACTGATTCGTGCTGGTGTCTTTTGCCCTTTTCCTTGTCTGGGAAACACTTCCTGGTCGCTTGGGGCCCGGCGACGCAGTGTCCCAGCTTCTGGTTTCACTCTGAGGAGTTCTCCTTGGCTTCCTCCAAACGTCACCTTGTTCTGGGTTTGCTGAATTGTGGGGGCGAGCCGATGCTAGGGGGTCTGAAGGCAGCTGCTCCCTCTCTGCATTCGTTACCCGTTTCTCTGCTGGACTGTTCTCCGGATGCTCTGTTTCGGCTTTTGCCCTCTGGGTTCCAACAGGCACTGGTGTCGGAGAAGTGAGTAGAGATTCGATGAGGGCCAATTTACCTTCCATACCTCTGACCTGGTTTTCTAGCTCGGTGAGCTTGCTGGCCTCATAACGGGCCTCTCTCAGGTCAGCCTGCAGAGCGATGTTGTGGTCCTGCACCCGTCTCAGCTCTGTCCGGCACTGATGCAATTGCCCCTCCATTGTGGCTATTTTAGCCTCCAGCTTCTCCTGAGTGGTTGGAGTCTCAACTCTCCGTGTTATCTGGCCTACGATCTGGTTTCTCTGTTCCTGTATTCTCCTCAGTCCCTTTCTTTGGGAAACCATCACAGCGTGTATCTCGAATCGAAGGACCTCTCTGCCCTCTCGGAATTGACTGTTCCTTCTGTGACGCTCACCTTTTACTTGAGCCAAAGTCTCCTCTTTTTCCTTCCTCCGGTCCTTCGAGACCGTGGCGTTGACCTGTGGCATGGAGGCTCTTTCGGTCAGCTGCTGGTAGAGTCCCGTCAGCAACTCCTCCTGTTCAGCAAACCGAACATTACTGCAGCTGATCTGCTCACCTCCGAGGTGGGACTGGATTGTCCTCGCCTCTCTGTGCCACACGGCCCGATCCCTCACTGGCTCCACTCTGACTGACTTCTGCAAGCACATCGCAGCATGTTTACACCTCTGATACCTCTGTCCTTGTTGAAGTCCCGGTCTCCACCTTCCGAACCTCCTCTGACGACCACCTGTTGCCCAGCGGGGCCTCTTGAAGACAGATCCCCGCTGGTGCACTCTCCCAGCAGCCTGAATGATGACAGCAGCTTTGTTCATAGCATTAATATTTTTTCGCACTAAATAACCTCTAAAAGCTGCCTGGATGCGTATCGCTGACTTTCTCAACACCTGGAATCTTTTCATGTTCGCTTTTGCCCCTGATGTAGGACCTAAAATATCTTTGAATGAAGATGGCTGACCTCCTTATGGCCTGGTACTTTGTTACCTCCCTGTGTCTTCTGAACGCAGCCTGAATCAGGGAAGCGGCCTGATGGTGCAGGATCACAGTCTTTCTGACCCTCTGACCTCTGAAGCAGGCTTGCAGGAACACTGCAGCGGAGCGCAATGTCAAAAACTCCTCTCTCTGTTTTCTGGCTTCACGTGTGGAACGATACCTCAGCTGGATTGCAACAACAGTCTGTTTGATGTATGAGTATCGTGCCCGAGCACAGTGTGCCCTGTAAGCCCTTTGTATAACCGTGGCAGCCTGGTGCTTCAGTTTCAGAGTCTGTCTGGTCTTCCTCCCTCGGAAGGCAGCTTGTAGAACAACGACAGCCCCTTTTTTCTCCTTCAAAGACCTTCTTTCTTGCCTCATACTCTGGTTAGCTCTATAATATCGCTGAACAGTCTTGGCTGCCCATCGTAGCCTCAGGTAGTACTTTCTGTTTATGTGTTTCCTTACCTGCGCCTGAAGGGTTACTGCAGCCTCAAGTTCGATTTTCCTCTGTGCCCGAGCTTTCCTCTTCCTCGGTGCAGCAGACTGGTTCGTAGTGCTGGGCTTGGGGGTCGACTCCATGTTGCCCCTCTCGCTGCTGCAAAGGGCCCTCCTGGTCGACCTCCCCGGTTGCCGGATGCCGGAAGTGTCTTTTTCTACTTTGTTGCTGCTACTCACTCTGGTTGTGTTCTCAAATTCAGGGTGCCTAGCCTGCTTCTCCTGAAGTTCCCCCTTTACTGAAGCCCTCTCCTCCTGTAGGGAACGTATTTGAGATTGGTGACTCACCTGCAGCTGGTGTGTCACGGCCTGAAGAGATGCGTTGTCCTCCTCTAATTTTTTACACTTCGTTTGCAAGGCGGCCAGATTCAGTCTTTGTGTACGGATTTCTTGCTGCTTGGTGAGAAGCTCCGCCTCCATTTCCTGGAGCTGCTCGACTACCATGTTTTTGTTTTGTCTCTCTGCGCCCAGAACAGACAGCCAAACCTTCGGAGATTCCTGTAGATCGTGTTCTAACTCCTGAACTCTTGCAGTTAATACTCCTGCCTGAAATGGCTCAGTTGAGCCGGGAGACTTCTCTATCAAAACGTCTCTATTAACTGTGCAGAGAGCCTTCCTTACCGTAGCTTCCTGGTTTGGCACCGCCTTCGCTGATGGAGCATTGTGATTGTTGCTGGGTGCTGTCATCGCGAATGCGGCGCTGTGATTGGTGAATGCAGCGAGTTCCACCGATTTCCAGCGTTGTGGTTGGTCGGGAGCAGGAAAAGAACGAGGCGCGAGCGAAGCTTCTTCCTCGCAGGCGCGCCTTTTTTTTCTTTGGCTTCGCTGAGTTCTCCCCTTCCGACCGCGTGGTGCACAGGGCAGGGCCTCCGCGGACAGACCGCTGTGGTTGGCGCACAGCGCTGTCACCGCGGAAAGACCGCTGTGATTGGTGAAGGAGGCGGGTATCCCGTGTTGCGGTTGGTGGAGAGCGGGGTTCGGTTCAGAAAGGGGCGTAAACGAAGCCTCTTCCGCGAGGGGTCGCCCCGATAACATTGCCTCTGCCAGGGCCCGAGCCGCCCTCTTCACTTGCCAGCACTCCCTCAGCCGTACACTGAACTCCAGCGAGGGGGCGAGCTGGATTGAGCGATCCAGCATGTCCAGGCGTCGCGAGATCTCCGTGGCGGTTACTCTTTGCACTTCACCGCTCCGCTCGCATTGCCCCAGCTGCCAAGATGGCAGCGCAGCTCGGAGATCCTCAATCAGGACCTCCAGTGCTCGCTCTATCTCCTCCAGACCCTCCTCTCGGCTCCTAGCATCCCGGTTTTGGCGGCTCATTTCTGTAACGGTGGCGGGGTACCGGAGGGACGTCAGCTCGGAGCCAGGAGTTGGGAACATACTTTTATTAGTCACACTTACACAAACAAGGAACGGGGACTGCAGTTCTAAACATGAAACCCTAGAACTGGGGAACTGCAGTCTAACCCTAGATACTATGTGGCCTATACTAAGTTACATGTACTTAGTCATAGACACCCAGTGACGCACACAAAAACCACCCGTTACGCATAGGCTTAACCTACCTAATGAGCCGCGCTCTGTTCTGACTCATCGGGGCTTAAATAGTCAGCCCCAATGATGCACACCTGCCTGCAGGGGCTCAGGTGTGCTCAGTCAGAACAGAGCGCCCTCTAGCGTACCCAGAACACCTCCTGTGACAAATACCTTATGCGTGATAGAGAGCGCCCTCAACGTGTTGAGAATGTGGGAAAAACAACCCAAGATCGACTATTCTTAATTATATAAAATATAAAATAGCTAAATATATTTGGTTAATGTATAACTCATTAGCATTATTTTTAGTTTTGATGCATTCATTGTTATAATGATACAAAAATATTGAAAATAAAAAAAGGGCTAAAATAAGGATATTGTCCATGAGAATCTGTCTTAACTTTTAACTGGTGCTGTATCTGTTAAGTAAGGGTGTGTTGCACCTGTAATAGCATGATGAGAGAAGGCCTCCACATATGTCAGGTAGTTATGAGGACAGTGCTTCTTTAGCCACTTGCACACATCCTGCTGCGTCCACAGCACTACTGGCTTTGAAAGACTGGACAGCGTGGGACTGGTATGGTACACTGCGAAGGCCTCACCTGGACGAATCTACACATAGGAAAAAGAACATCATCATCAACATCATCATCATCATTCAATATCATCTTTCATTATTTCATCAACAGCAATGGTATGTTTTTCTTGTTTATAACCAGATCTATTTTATCATTGTTTTTAACCGTTGATATAAGGCCATCTTTGCTATTCCTCCTAGCTTAATTACACTTCAAGCACTTCAGTTTGAACTGATAATTTGAAAATTAAATTGATGTGTAAATGTATATTGCTGTTACAATGCTGACCAATTACAGAAATTCATTGGATATTTCTGTGGAGGTTTTAATGTTTTGACGTTTGTGAAAGTATTACTAATTTTATGATGTTTGTGAAGGTGCTCATGTGATAAAATAAACAGATTTTTTTGTTAACATGAAGCAGTACATTTAGTTATTAATTCAATAAAATAAATGTACATTTTTGTCAACGTGATGCAGCCCGTTCAATTATATTATAACGGTGGCGGGGAGTGTGAAGGACGCCAACGCAGAGCCAGTAGTCAAAAACAAAACTTTATTAAACTTAAACCAAAACCAAAACCAAACATGCCACCATTAACTGTAGACATAGCCTTGTTAATGAACCGCGCTCTGTTCTGACTCACTGGGGCTTAAATAGCAGCCCCAATGAAGCAGGTGTGCTCAGTCAGAACAGAGCACCATTTGTCGTGCCCGGAACCGGCCGGAACCACAGGCACGACAGACTGTGACATATATAAAGGGTTCATAATTGAATTTTAATATTGTTCAAGACATCTGCCAGTCTTGAAAAATTTAAATGTGATATTTCTCTATATTGTGCAGATTAGATCTAAATTAAAGCACCAGGAATCTTTAAATTTTTTTTTTTTATTTTTTTTTTCATTTTGTCCCAGCTCACCCTGACCTTCTCTCTTTTTTAACTTTTTCTTTGTGATTCCACTATGTTTTGGTGAGCTCCATCAAACACATAAGCATGAGGGAGCTTTAAGCACATTGCACATAAACTGCAAATTTAGTCTTGTGTAGTGTGCAGTAGTTCCATGTATAACCCAAGCAAAATATAATATTTATGCAACAAGTCTATTCTGTTATATCTATTACAATCAACAAACACTCATTAGGCATTCTGAAAGATTTGGTTTCAAAATTGTTCTCCATTTCAACTGTGTATCTAACAGTTTTCTGCTTCCTCAGCTCCTTCCTGATTTGATCTCTTACTCTTTCACCAGGCTATCAAATACTGTAGAAATGTGCTCAGAAGAAGCCATCCATCCATCCATCCATCCATCCATTTTCTGCTGCTTGTCCCAAACGGGGTCGCGAGGGAGTGCTGGTGTCCAACCCAGCGCACACAGGGCGAGGACAGGGGACGCACCCTGGACAGGTCGCCAGCCCATCGCAGGGAAGAGCGGGATTGGGACGGCACCTTGCTCAAGAGTACCTCAGGGCTTTTAGGGAAGGGTCATTGGGAAGGGGTTCGAACCCCCGATCATGTGGCCAACGCCCTAACCACTAGGCCACCACTGCCCCCTGCTCAGAAGAAGCATTTTCTTTATTTGTTTTTATCCACTAATGTACTCAAATATTTTTTTCTGTTGTCACACACTTTAAAGTATCTGTACTTCTATTTGACCTAGACTAAATTTTTAAAATATTGTCAAAAACATCACATATATGTGTAATTCTTTATTTTAACATCAACACTTATTTAAGCATCTCAATACCAGGTCATTGTGTATGTTTTGTTTCATTTTGTCAAATCAGCTGTATTTGTGTTTAAATTGCATTTAGACTTGGAGATGGTGGTGCTAACAAAAAGACAGGAGGCAGAGTTAAAGATACTGAGATTTTTTTTGGGTGCAACAAGGATGGACAGGATTAGAAATGATTATATTAGAGGGACAGTTCAGGTTAGATGTTTTGCAGACAAAGTTAGAAAAGCAAGATTACATTTGTTTAGACATGTACAGAGGAAAGACGATTATATTGGGAGAAGGATGTTGAGGGTGTAGCTGCATGGCAAGAGGAAAAGAGGAAGACCAAGGAGGAGTTTTATGGACATGGTGAGCAAGGGCATGCAGATGGATTGATTTGGAAGATGCAGAGGGCTGTAAGAAATGGAATGACCCACTGTGGCGACCCCTAAACAGGAGGAGCCGAAAGAAGAAGACACATTCTGTTGATACAGATTATAAAGTCATTAAAAACTAAAATATTTTTTATGCAATTATTTTGTTTCATAGTATGGTGTTATGAATGTGGTAATTCTGAAATTCAGTTTTATTTTTGAATGTTTAGCAGTGAAACTGACCAGTATTTTTGTCACCAACAAAAATAGTACACTAAACCACTTTATGTTGTTTAGGCATGAAAGTGTTTAGCTTAGAGTTTAGCTCCAACCATGTGTGTGTTTTTGTTATGTAACTGTAAGGTGGTGTGTGTGTGTGCACAGTAAGTTGCTGCAAAGGAGGATGTGTGTGTGTTTATGTGTGTGTGTGTGTGTGTGTGTTTGTGTGTGTGCGTGCATGGGGGGTGAGCATCAGGCTGCTGATGGAATATTGTCCTATAAAATGCTCTCAAACTCCATCCATCCATCCATCCATTTTCTTTCGCTTATCCGAGGTCGGGTCGCGGGGGCAGCAGCTCCAGCAGGGATGCCCAGACTTCCCTCTCTCCGGCCACTTCTTCCAGCTCCTCAAGGCAGATCCCAAGGCGTTCCCAGGCCAGCCGAGAGACATAGTCTCTCCAGCGTGTCCTGGGTCTTCCCCGGGGTCTCTTTCCGGTGGGACGTGCCCGGAACACCTCACCAGGGAGGCGTCCAGGGGGCATCCTAATCAGAGCCACCTCATCTGACTCCTCTCGATGCGGAGGAGCAGCGGCTCTACTTTGAGCCCCTCCCGGATGGCTGAGCTTCTCACCCTATCTCTAAGGGAGAGTCCAGACACCCTGCGGAGGAAACTCATTTCGGCCGCTTGTATTCGCGATCTCGTTCTTTCGGTCACTACCCACAGCTCGTGACCATAGGTGAGGGTGGGAACATAGATCGACTGGTAAATTGAGAGCTTTGCCTTCTGGCTCAGCTCCTTCTTCACCATGACGGACTGATGCAGAGCCCGCATCACTGCAGAAGCTGCCCCGGTCCGCCTGTCGATCTCCCGCTCCATCTTACCCTCACTCGTGAACAAGATCCCAAGATACTTAAACTCCTCCACTTGGGGCAAGGTCTCACTCCCAATCCTGAGAGGGCATTCCACCCTTTTCCGACTGAGGACCATGGCCTCAGATTTAGAGGTGCTGATTCTCATCCCAGCCGCTTCACACTCGGCTGCGAACCGATCCAGAGAGTGCTGAAGGTCACGGCATGATGAGGCCAACAGGACAACGTCATCTGCAAAAAGCAGAGACCCAATCCTGAGCCCACCAAACCGGACCCCCTCAATGCCCTGGCTGCGCCTAGAAATCCTGTCCATAAAAGTTATGAACAGGATCAGTGACAAAGGGCAGCCCTGGCGGAGTCCAACCCTCACCGGGAACAGGTCCGACTTACTGCCGGCAATGCGGACCAAGCTCTGACACCGGTTGTACAGGGACCGGACAGCTCTTAACAGGGAATCCGATACCCCATACTCCCGGAGTACCCCCCACAGGAGCCCCCGAGGGACACGGTCGAATGCCTTCTCCAAGTCCACAAAGCACATGTAAACTGGTTGGGCAAACTCCCATGCACCCTCCAGGACCCTGCTAAGGGTGTAGAGCTGGTCCACTGTTCCGCGACCTGGACGAAAACCACATTGCTCCTCCTGGATCTGAGGTTCGACTATCCGACGGACCCTCCTTTCCTTTCCCCTGAATAGACTTTCCCCGGGAGGCTGAGAAGTGTGATCCCTCGATAATTGGAACACACCCTCCGGTCCCCTTTCTTGAGGAACTCTGGGCGGATCTCATCCACTCCCGGAGCCCTGCCACCAAGGAGCTTTTTGACCACCTTGGCAACCTCGACCCCAGAGATGGAAGAGTCCACCTCGATGTCCCCAGGCTCTGCTTCCTCCTCGGAAGGCATGTTGGTGGAATTAAGGAGGTCTTCGAAGTACTCCCCCCACCGACCCACAACGTCCCGAGTCGAGGTCAGCAGCGCACCATCCCCACTATACACTGTGTTGACCGTGCACTGCTTTCCCCTCCTGAGATGCCGGATGGTGGACCAGAATTTCCTCGAAGCCGTCTGGAAGTCCTTCTCCATGGCCTCTCCAAACTCCTCCCATGCCCGAGTTTTTGCCTCAGCAACCACCAGAGCTGCATTCCGCTTGGCCTGTCGGTACCTATCAGCTGCCTCCGGAGCCCCACTGGCCAAAAAGGAACGGTAGGACTCCTTCTTCAGCTTGATGGCATCCCTCACCGCTGGTGTCCACCAATGGGTTCTAGGGTTGCCACCGCGACAGGCACCGACCACCTCCCGGCCACAGCTCCGGTCAGCCGCCTTGACAAGGCATAGTCCATTCATAGAACATAGTCCATTCAGACTCAATGTCCCCCACCTCCCCCGGGACGTGGTTAAAGCTTTGACGGAGGTGGGAGTTGAAGCTTGTCCTGACAGGGGACTCTGCCAGACGTTCCCAGCAGACCCTCACGATGCGTTTGGGCCTACCAGGTCTGACCGGCATCCTCCCCCACCAACGAAGCCAACTCACCACCAGGTGATGGTCGGTTGACAGCTCCGGCCCTCTCTTTACCCGAGTGTCCAAGACATGGGGCCGCAAGTCCGATGACACGACCACAAAGTCGATCATTGAACTGCGGCCTAGGGTGTCCTGGTGCCAGGTGCACATGTGGACATCCTTATGCCTGAACATGGTGTTCGTTATGGACAATCCGTGACGAGCACAAAAGTCCAATAACAAAACACCGCTCTGGTTCAGATCGGGGGGGCCATTCCTCCCAATTACGCCCTTCCAGGTGTCACTGTCATTACCCACGTGAGCATTGAAGTCCCCCAGCAGAACGATGGAGTCACCAGGAGGGACGCTCTCTAGCGCCCCCTCCAGAGACCCCAGAAAGGGTGGGTAGTCCAGAATGCTGTTTGGCGCATAAGCGCAGACAACACTAAGGACCCATCCCCCGACCCGAAGGCGGAGGGCCGCCACCCTCTCATCTACCGGGGTAAACCCCAATGTACTGGCGCCAAGCCGTGGGGCAATAAGTATGCCCACACCTGCTCGGCGCCTCTCACCGGTGGCAACTCCAGAGTGGAAAAGAGTCCAGCCCCTCTCAAGGAGACTGGTTCCAGAGTCCAAGCTGTGTGTCGAGGTGAGTCCAACTATATCTAGCTGGAACTGCTCAACCTCGCGCACTAGCTCAGGCTCCTTCCCCACCAGAGAGGTGACGTTCGACGTCCCTAGCGCCAGCTTCTGCAGCCGAGGATCGGACCACCAAGGCCCCCGTTTTCAGCCACCGCCCAGCTCACAACGCACCCGACCTCTTTGGCCCCTCCCACAGGTGGTGAGCCCATGGGAAGGGGGGCCCACGTTGCCTCTTCGGGCTAAGCCCGGCCGGGCCCCATGGGTGAAGGCCCGACCACCAGGCGCTCGCCAGCGGGCCCCACCTCCAGGCCTGGCTCCAGAGGGAGGCCCCGGTGACCCACGTCCGGGCGAGGGAGAACGTCTTCCAAAGTTTTTATACATCATCAGAGGTCCTCTGAACCGCTCTTTGTCTCTTCCCTCACCTAGGACCTGTTTGCCTTGGGTGCCCCTACCAGGGGCATAAAGCCCCGGACAACATAGCTCCCAGGATCATTGGGACACGCAAACCCCTCCACCACGATAAGGTGGCGGTTCAAGGAGGGGTTGCTCTCAAACTCAACTTTACTAATGTGCCCTGATTTCTATTATTCCACAGATAGCTACACAGAGACAGCGATTTTAGGCTGAACCAGCCGATATATTCTCCAGCACTGGTAATATTTATAAAAGCTGAGCCCACACAATCCGGATAGAACAGCTAAAGTTAGACCCAAAGTTTAAAAGTTTCAGTTTCACAAAAAGAACCATGTCAGAGAGACAGAGACAGCATTTCTAGGTTTGATTTAGTGCTAAAAAAAAAAAAAGATCTAAAATATTAAGGCACCCCAGTAACATGTTTTTAAGGTATAATTGTTTTTTAGAGTGGACCTCAATATATTTATCCTGCAGGAGTTCAGCCATGCCTCTCCTGTTATTAGGAGTGCTTTATGATTGGTGTATAATAAGGGCCACAAATCATGTACATATGTCAATCTCAAAGGCACAAGTCCAAACAAGCACATTTGGTAGTATAATGCATTATACTGCAAGCCAGTGTGGGTGTTTGATAGTCAAGATAACAAAAATGTAGAGCATCCCATGGCAAGAAGAAGCTTTGTCCAACAGGATGCAATGGCACTTCCACTGTCTTAGAAGAACAGTATTCTAGTTTTATCCCTCTTGCCTTACCTGCATTGGAGAACAGACAGCTAGAATGCTAGACCAAATTCTGAAACCATCACTGAAACCACTGTTTATTGATTCTCAGACAAAACATTGAAAATGCATTTAGCAGATAATTTCACCAACACATTATTACCTTAATATAATAGTGTTACCACTGAGTAGGATCCACCTTTTGCATTAACATTTAACAGTACTGAACCAGAGGCATTCAAGCAAAGGGTTAAATGCAAATAAGTATTTTGTTGTGGTGCATTTGTTGGTCTCTTGAATGGCCAGGCAATTTCTTAATTTTATTTAATGCCCTTATGTTCTCTATTTCCTTTTCTCAGTAATACCTTCTTGAACAGTGACACATTCCTTTGGACTTGAAAAGAGTCATTGTGTTGAATCACTTCTCACAGTGGATGAATGAACACCTTTTTTTGTTGTTTGTTTGTGCTTTTGAAGCAAGGGTGGGATTTTCTCTTCTGTATCAAAAATCAAAGCAGCTGTGAGATGAGGACAGTTTTGTGACCATGGTTTTTGGAGTCAAGCTTTACTGATCGGTTATTTACTTTGAAGCTTGCCTTCCTTATGGATTTTCTTTCATGCCCTCTGAAATCTCCAAATAACTGATAATAAATTGACATTTTGACTGGAAAAGAAAAAATTATCTCTGTCTCTGCAGTACTACAAATATTATATAGTATTTTACCCGTAAAGTCATTAATGTATTACTGTATTTTAAATATTTGATTGTTTATCTCTTACTAGTGGTCTAATTGGATTTGTTCTATATCTATGAAAAAATATATCCTATTATACAATGTACACAAAACAATATATTGTGAACTTATCTAAAAGAAACTTCTTAACTTGATGGTATGTTAAAATAAAGAGATGTTGTTTCAAGTCATTTCAACCATTTCTATTTGTCCTTCTTTGTATCACAGACAGACAGAGAGGCCGACAAACAGATAGATAGACAGACAGACAGACAGCGTGATTGATGGGGGCTAGCAAGGACACCTGTTTTTAATCTGACTTGGACTCATATTCCACAATGAGTAATGACTCTCATCACTGCATGCAGAACTGAAAATGAGGGCAGGAGAGAGAGAAATAGAAACACTGGAGAATCTGTCTATCCCATGAACCCCTGCTCAAACAAGGGAGAGAAACAAGGGAAAATAAGTTAAGATATTAACGGGCACCCTTTGAGAAAATATTGAGCACCTCTTATTGGTTTTAAAATGCTGGTAAGGGCAAATTACAATCATTAAATTATATAGAAATGTTCAATTTTGAGTCAGTAAAATATTGTTAGTGCATTGTCATAAACATGTCATATTAAATAATAACAAGCATGCCAGTGCTGTATAAAACTGCATTTATGTGATTTATGATGCAAATGTGAGACATGGTGAATGTAATCGACACAGACAACTGTAAACTGACATAGTGATTGCATTCTGATAAAAACATTAAAAACAATGTTTAGTTAAGTGTAAATAACTGCTGGAATACTTTCAGCTTTTTTTTTTTTTTTACCATGAATTTAAAGTTATTTTAGAGGCTTAAAAGACCAGCTTTGGTCTAAATGCACCAAAATATTTGTATGTGGGTTTTTCCTTATTTAAATATGCCTCTAGAATTCCGAGGTACGTGAGGAGTGGTTATCAGGAACACCCAATGCTTTGCTGTCCATTCATTCTGTCAGCTAATGATTAAATGTGATAGCAAAACATTTAGAGTTTAGTGTTAGAATGCACTACACTGCTGTGTGTCATTTCATGCATTTGGTTTTGGCCTTCGCCTAAATATTCTTAAGAGACCTGAGGCAAAACTAAATGAATCCTTCATTGCTTTCTCTGTTGTTAAATATTTCATAAGCAATTTCTCTCTTGTGAGTTATGTTTCTCAGTCTCTCTGTCCTGTCTCAGTCTCTCTGTCCTTGACTCGATCCAAGATGGCGGCGCGGTAACACGCAGCGGCCGCTCCGGGGTCCAAACTTTGGTGCTAAAGTCTGTAAAAAGTCTTTCATCCGACTACTTTTCACCATAAGACTTGCACATGAGCGTCACATCTGTGAATGCTCTTAAACTTAACCGCCAAACACTGCTGGAGCTCAGGAATCAGCCAGGATTCAGTCTTCCAGCGACTCTCCGAACAACGCTACAGGAGTTCTGCGTGCTGAGAAGACCAGGCCTTCAGTCCACGAGATCGCCTGCTGAACCTGGCCGACTGAGAGGACATAGGAAGCGGTGTGAGAGGAAACAGAAACGCGGCAAGCGTGCTGGGGTCCTGGCTCAGCTCAAGGCTAATGCTAGCCGACCGGCTATCCCGTCCGTCCTCCTCGCCAATGTCCGCTCCCTGGATAATAAACTGGACTGTATACGACTCCAGCTGAACACCCAGCGTGAGTATAGAGACTGCTATGTTTTTGTTTTTACGGAGACATGGCTCAGCGACAGCGTTCCGGACACCGCCATCCAGCTCGCCGGACTCTCCGCGTTTCGCGCAGACAGAAACTCCGCTCTGTCCGGCAAGACTCGCGGAGGGGGGCTGTGTGTTTACGTAAACACACAATGGTGTACAAATGCTGTGCTGGTCTCAGTACACTGCTCAACACTGCTGGAGGTGATAACAGTCAGGTGCAGACCGTTTTATTTGCCCAGGGAGTTCTCTACAGTGTTTATTTTGGCGGTATACATCCCACCCAGCGCTAGTGCTAACAGCGCTAATGCTAACAGCGCGCTGGCTGAACTTTATGGAATTATCAGCGGACTCCAAAACTATCACCCAGACGGATTATTTATTGTTGCCGGAGATTTCAACCATGCAAATCTCAGGTCAGTTCTCCCTAAATTCCATCAACATGTGAACTTTGCGACGAGGGGGGAAAACACGCTGGACTGTGTTTACACAAACCTGGCCGGCGCGTACAGAGCGGAGCCCGCCCCCACCTCGGACACTCAGACCACATCTCTGTGCTGCTGATCCCAGCGTACAGACCCATCGTCAGGCGCGTGAGACCCACCCTGAAGCAAGTAAAGATCTGGCCCACAGGAGCCATCTCTGCTCTTCAGGACTGCTTCGAACGCACCGACTGGGACATGTTTAGGGAGGCTGCAACCTACGGTGACTCCATCAACCTGGAGGAGTACACAGCTTCAGTGACTGGCTACATCAGCAAGTGCATTGAGGATGTTACTGTCTCCAAGTTCATCATAACACGACCCAACCAGAAGCCATGGATGACCGCGGAGCTGCGCAGACTCCTGAGAACCCGGGACAAGGCCTTCAAGTCAGGGGACGAGGCCGCCCTAAGAACAGCGAGGGCAAACCTGTCTCGGGCCATCAGAGCAGCAAAGCGTGCTCACGCAGAGAGAATCCATGGCCACTTCAAGAACACTGGTGACACACGGCGCATGTGGCAGGGCATCCAGGCCCTCACCTACTACAAGACATCTCCACCTGCCTGTGACGGTGACCCCTCCCTCCCAGATGCGCTGAACCACTTCTACGCACGGTTTGATGCAGCGAACGACACGAAAATGAGGAAGACCACCCCTCCTCCGAACGACCAGATTCTCCGTCTGACCACAGCCGAGGTGAGAAGATCTCTTCTCAGAGTCAACCCACGGAAAGCTGCCGGTCCAGACAATATTCAAGGTCGTGTGCTCAGAGGATGTGCAGAACAGCTGGCAGTTGTTCTCACTGACATCTTCAACACCTCTCTGAGCACCACTGTTGTTCCAAGGTGCTTCAAGACCACCAGCATCATTCCAGTGCCTAAGAAACCATCCATCTCCTGCCTCAACGACTATCGTCCCGTCGCACTCACACCCATCATCATGAAGTGCTTCGAGAAGCTGGTCATGAGGCACATCAAGTCCCAGATCCCCTCCTCACTAGACCCCCTGCAGTTTGCGTATCGTCCCAACCGTTCAACGGACGATGCAATCTCCACCACCCTCCGTCTGGCCCTTTCTCATCTTGACAGAAAGGACAGTTATGTCAGAATGCTGTTCATCGACTACAGTTCAGCATTCAACACCATCATCCCTCTGCACCTGAGTGAGAAGCTGAGGCTGCTGGGCCTGAACACCTCCCTCTGTAACTGGATCCTGGACTTCCTGACTGGGAGACCCCAGTCAGTCAGGATCAGTAGCAGCACCTCCAACACCATCACACTGAGCACAGGAGCCCCCCAGGGCTGTGTGCTCAGCCCACTGCTGTTCACACTGATGACCCACGACTGTGCAGCCAAGCACAGCTCGAACCACATCATCAAATTCGCTGATGATACAACCGTGGTGGGTCTGATCAGCAGTGGAGACAAGGCAGCTTACAGAGAGGAGATACAAGAGCTGACGGACTGGTGCAGAACCAACAACCTGTCTCTGAACGTCGACAAGACTAAAGAGATGGTTCTTCACTTCAGGAGATCACGTCGGGACCACACTCCACTTATCATCAACACCTCACCTGTGGAGTTGGTCCAGAGCACCAAGTTTCTTGGTGTTCACATCACCGACAACCTCACGTGGTCCCTCAACACCAGCTCCATCACAAAGAAAGCCCAGCAGTGCCTCTACTTCCTGCGCAGACTGAGGAAAGCCCATCTCCCACCTTCCATCCTCACCATCTTCTACAGAGGAACCATTGAGAGCATCCTGAGCGGCTGCATTACTGCCTGGTATGGGAATTGCAACATCTTAGACCGCAAGTCCCTACAACGGGTAGTGAGAACAGCTGAGAAGATCATTGGGGTCTCTCTGCCCTCTGTACAGGACATTTTCACCGCTCGCTGCATCCGCAAAGCAACCAGCATTGTGGATGATCCCTCCCACCCGTCCCACACTCTCTTCTCCCTCCTGCCATCCGGGAAAAGGTTCCGCAGCATATGGGCCTCCACTTCCAGGATGGGAAATAGTTTCTTCCCCCTGGCCATCAGACTGTTGAACTCTGGAACCACCAATATCATGGACTCTTAAAACCCACCAATAGCTTGAACTCTTAAACCCACCACTACACCCACCACTTCCTCCACTTTTTATTCTGTATCTATTTATTTATCTCGTGTTGCACTCTTGCACTTTAAATACAGTAACACCGCTCCACCACACTGCTACACCATAATGTGCCTGGGCTGCTTTGTTCCACAACACTGCAGCCTTCCACGGATGAATGTACTGTCTGTCGTGCCGTCTGTTGTTGTCTGTCTTGTCTGTCTTGTCCGCACTTGTTGCCCCGTGTTGTGTCTTATGTTGTCTTGTGTCTTGTCTTGTGTGTAGCACCAGGGTCCTGGAGGAACGTTATTTCATTTCACTGTGTACTGTGTATATGGCTGAAATGACAATAAAATCCTACTTGACTTGACTTGACTTGACTGATCTCTAGTCCTCTTGGCTCAGTCCTCAAGTCAGACATCTGAAAAACAACTTTCAAGCTCACTGACATAAATGACTCAAGCCTTAACTTATGATTTAATAGGGCATGCATTTGATTTACAGACATAAAACCTAAGAATTAGGTTTCAGCTTATGTGGACTGATGATTCTGGCTACCCTGCTGTTGCTCTTAGGTGTAGCCACTTCTTGTGAAAGTGATATAATGTGTCTCTTCTTCCTGTCTGTACTCCAGGCCAGCTATTCCAGCATGGATCACCTGTGTATACTGCTACCCATTAACAAGGCCAACCAAAGCTCCAGAATCTAATGTACCTAATTTCTACTAACCACCAGCTACTGACCACAGTGATGAAATCAGTTTATTATGTTTAACTTATATTGAAATTCTTGCAGTAAAATCAATCTTACCATGTTTGCAAGGAAAGAGAGGCACAACTCATGGTAGACTTCAGGGCTCTTTAATCTGATCAAAACAATTGTCCCAAGAAACTAGGCAAAAAGACACACAACGGCAAACAGGCAATACTGGGTTGGGCTAGCAAACCTTAAATGCCTGGCAGACCAGTTGCGGGGCATTGGGTGTGATTAGTGCGGGTTGGATAGAGTTTCTGTGCACAGTTACGTAATTAAGCTTTTATGTTCTGTAATGACCTCAGCACTGATGTCCAGAACACTACACCGTTACCACCGTTACAGCTGTCTACAGAAGACTGGCTCCTTCCAATCAATGGCCTTTTTTGCTATAAAGCACAATATATATCAAGCACTACTTCCATTAATTGTCATATTTAGGTTTGCTCTTTGTAGAGAATGTGTATTTATTTTTATTTCTAAAATCAAGAAAATGCTGTTTTGATGTAATGCAATGTAATAGTGTCCTTTTGTGTAGCAGGCAAATAGCAATTCACAAATGCAAAAACTTACATAGACACCTAGCCCAAAACAGGTATAATCCCCTGGAAGGGGAGGTGGTCAGGGAGTACCCTGCATGATCTGTCAGGGGGGTCTGGCCAGCCTCAGCCTGAACAAGGTGAGCGGAGCTGCTTCTCATGAGCTCACAACCTGTAAGAGGAGCACCTCAGTAAGATGCCATAAACATAATCAGGTATTTCTTAGCACAGCCATGGCTCTGGAACCAAGCTCCTGGACAGGGGCTGGACTATATTCTTCTTGGGAGTTGTGCAGTGTGAGAGGCAGCAAGCAAGTGTAGAGTTATCTGTTAGACCCTGACTGAGCATGGCTGTGCTAGTTTGTCCCAGTAAATGGAAGGGTGCCTCACTGCGAAATCAAGTTACTGGGTACAAAGCTCTGCTGCCATGACAGTATATGCACCAAAAAGCAGCTCAAAGTACCCAACCAGTATTGTGTTTAAGAGCCATTAGACCTGTTCCCCGTGGGCGCTGGACTCTTGTTAGTGTTTTTGATGCTCTTATGCAACAAAATGGGGCATTGCAGTTGAGGTGGTTAAGGATGCCTCTCGGGTGCCTCTCAGTGGAAGTGTTCCAGGCACAAACAACTAGGAAGAGAACATTGCGCACATTTAGGATATGCTGCGAAAGTTAGATATTTTGGCCTGAGTGCACCTCTAGATCCCCCAGCAGGAGCAAGTGGAAGAAGCCAGGGAAGATAATGTCTGTGCTGTCTTCCCTAGCCAGTTATTACAATGACACGCTCCCAGAGAAAAAGTTCTGAACATTTATGGATGGACAATAGTAGTAGTGCTGGAATTGCATAAAATACATTTGGTTTAAGAATAAAATACTCAGAGAAAATAAACAGTTATAAACAGAATAAAAGCACAAATTGTAAAAGTTAAACAATTCTTGGTGGAATAAATGCATTCAGCTGTATGGTATTTTGTACTGAATTCCAGTTCAAAGATGCCCAATATTTAAAAGCTGTGTATAGTGTATTTAAATCACTTTAGTCATTATGGAATATTGAAATAATGCCTTATTAACAGTGAGCATGGACGTGAAATACAGTGGCATCTGGCCAATGAGAACTTTATAAAGAAGTAATACCTTTTTTAATCAGATAGAACTGGATGCATCTCTCTCTAATGTATTAATTGATAAGTACTGCAATGAAATAAGAGTAATTGAAAAAGTGGTACCCAGAGTCCAGATCTTGAAGCTAATGGAGGCAGTTTAGTATCTGAAAACCCAGGTCTCATTAAGAAACGGCAAACTTTTAAAGTATATGACAATTAATATTTGTTTGCACATCTCTTTGGCTCATGAGTACATCATTTCTTTCTCCACACTCTGGCTCTTCCATCACTTTGGAGATTATTCTTTTGGTCATCGATTTGTCAACTTTCCCAATTTCTGATACCTATACACCCTGCCCTGTGTAGTTTGTTTGTGATGACATTCCAAATGTTTAGACTAAGAGGATGAACATTCTTAGAAACATCTAAGAAAGGCGTCAGGTATTTTATTAAATAAGTGACTGGTGTCATTAAAGTGCTTCTTAAACTTTTAGCATTTGTCTTTGTGATCATTCTTAAAGTGATAATTTACTGCAACATAGGGAAGAGCAGAAGAAAATAGTTTGCTTTTCAAAGAGTTTTTGCTTTCAAGAACTTGATGGAGTTTTAAATCAGGAGCAGGTTGTAGCTGTTCATATGATGCAGTTAGGAGTAATCTTTTAAAACAATCTACTTGCCTTTTCTTGACGCTCACACCCTTTAACTTTTTTTTAGCTCTTGTGACAATTTTCAGTTGGATTCAACATGCAAGTTAAGTAAAGCATTATCATATCACATATCCAGGTGACCTTAAATAAGCACAATGTTTTTCAAGACCTATGGAGCCTAAAAAAAAGAAAGGATGTTAATAATTTATGGTTGAGGTATAAAGAGATTCTGAATAGCAAAGCGAGAGAGAGAAAGGAAGAAAGGAAAAGGAAGAGAAAAGAGCAGAGGAAGAGAAAGGAACAGAAAGGTGGAAGAGTGTGTTAACACTGATTCCCTTTGGCTTTAACTAATTCTAAAAATTTGGTGTGCGAATGCGCACTTAGTAAAGGCATTTAGTACTGTCACTCCTACACACATGAATACACACAAAAATGCACGGTGCTTTCAGTAATAAGCTTTCAGTAACACAGACACACAATCCCTATCCACAGAAGAGCACAAAAATGCATAACATAAAAAAGTACATAATTATGGATGCTTTTACCTGTTTATGAGGGCCTTGGGTTTGTGTGTGTATGCAAGGGTGTGTTCTTGTTAAATGTGATTTATAAAAACAGGCTTATACCATTAAGGCATTTAAAGAACTTTGACAAAAAGTAAGCACTGGTATAGAATCTATCATACTTCCCTGATCCATTACATTTGCGGTATTTTGCAGATGCTCTTATCCAGAGTGACTTCCATGTCCTAATTACTAGTGGTAGGATACTTGTCTATGGACCTATGGCTCAAGAATTCCCAGGTTCGAATCCCACCTCTAGCACCACCACCACTGGGTCCCTGAGCAAGACCCTTAACCCTGAGTTGCTCCAGGGGGACTGTCCATGTAATCAGGACATGTAAGTCGCTCTGGATAAGAGCGTCTGCTAAATGCCGCAAATGTAAATGTAAATTACAGGGACAGTCCCCTTGAAGCCAGGGTTAAGGGTTTTGCTCAGGAACCCAATGGTGGTAGTGCTGGAGGTGGGATTTGAACCTGTGACCATTTGGTCCATAGATCCATAGGCAAGTATTCATTCAGTTTCATGCACCTCCTGTGTCTTGCTAATTTTCTGGTTTGACTTGTCCTTGTCTCCTCTCCTGCCAATGTAACGCTGGGGTGTTGTGGGTAGGATGAAAGCGCATACCTGGGAGTCTTAGCTTTATTAGTCATACTGAACATAACAAAAGATACAAAACTAAAGCGCAACTGTTACAACGGAACTAACCTGTGTGAATGACTGACGCTCTGCTCTGACTCATTGGAGCTTTTAAAGCCAGCCCCCAATGATGCACACCTGCGACCCTAAAGAGCCCATGTGTGCTCAGTCAGAGCACCATCTACACTGACAGAAGCTCCCCCCTTTCCTTACTCGGAGCTGGACCTTTGGGGTGAGGCCAAACAAAAACCCAATCAACAGCCCCCTTAATGGGGCACATCACTTTGCCCATACTCAGGGCTGAAACACAAAGGGACCTCAACCCAAACGTGGTCACTTCCAGGGCTGCAGGTGGCGGTGAGGGGTACCCCAATTCCCCTGTCCATAACGTCCAAGGTAAACCGCTCCTGGTGGCAAGTGCGGCCATCAACCCTCCAGCAGGTTCCCAGCATTCACTTTCACAACAAACTAGCTGAGCAAGGCATTTATCCTTTTCACATCTGACTTTATCACTCTCGTCTTTGCAGTCCTTTGTGTCATCACATCTCCAAGACATGGGAATGCACTGATCTTTAAATTCACATGGCCACTGGATTTCCTCACCTTGTAGCACAGATGCATTGCAATTCTGTTCATCAGAACCATCAATGCAGTCAAGATGTCCATCATAGAGCCACTCCTTCAGCAGGCATTCATAGCTGAGAGTACAGTGCTCACCCTGGGGACTGTGTAGAGGTTTATGACAGCCCTTCTCCTCTGAGTGATCATGACAGTCTGCATGGCCATCACAGCTGAGTTTTATGGATATGCACTGGCCACTGGTACACTGAGAATTCCCATTCAGACCTGGTTTCGAAGCACAACTACTCTCCTGTTCCATCAAAGCAGTCTTTCGCTTCCTCACCCACATGACTGTAGAGACTGCACTCACTTCCATTAAGGCAAGGCTGGAATCCCACAGGGCATTTCAAGGTGGAAGTTCCTTCAGCAATGCGTCCACTGTTGTCTGAGCAGTTCATATCTGAGTCATGCACAGTCCATGTTGCCATCAAAAACTGCTGTTCAGTTAAACACAATTTCCCATCATCACAATGCAGAGGACAGGTAACACGCTGTAGTTCATCTGAAACCTCAGGGCAGTCTGATCAGCCTTCACACACCAAGGCCGTCTCAATACGCCTCCCATTGTTCTTACACAGAATATGGATTGGGTCTGACCATGAATGTGACAACCCTTGTCATTGTGAAATGCAGCACAACAAAATTCAACCTCTGTGTTTCACCCATACACACACGTACAGTAGGGGGCAGCTATTGAAAGCACCTGGGGAGCAGTGACGGGGACGGTACCTTGCTCAAGGGTACCTCAGGGCAACCTACTGGTGAAGGAATCCAACCCACAATCTTCCGATCCAGGGCCAACTCCCTAACTACTAGGCCACCGCTGCCCCTGTCCACTGAAGAGCTCAGCAGATCCATCCAAACCATCCATTGTCCCCTCCCACAGCTGTGACTGGCAGATGCAAGGTGAAGTGTCTTCACACATTAAAGAGGGATCCTCACAGCATGTTCCAATAGACGGTTTTAAAGGATGAGCTTTAGTGACTAGAGGACAAACAGACAAAGGAAATCCCTTGGACTGCTGTGTGTCACGTGGCGGGGGGCGGGGCTCGCACACAGGTGCCCAGCGACCTCGCTGGCACCGGCGCGTTACAGATGCCCCTCCCCAATGGCGCCTACTCCGGGGCGCCAGATCCTGCCTCGTCCAAGGCAGGATCTCCCCGAACCCAAAAAGAACAAAAAACCCAAAAAACCCAAGAGACCCGAGAGAACCAAAAAACCCCAAAAAACCCGAGAGAACTAAAAACTAGAGAAACTCCGCCGCCTCCGCGGTGAAGCCGGAACCCCGTGAGCTCCTCCCAGAGCAGACACGCGAGCCGGAATCGCAGGCCCGCATCCCGCAGCACCTACGTGGGAGCCAGCTCCCGTGCCCCTCCGAACCAAAGGAACTCACGGTCCGCGAAGTCCCCTTTCGGGGAACTGGCGTTGTAAAGAACTAGAATGACTCCGTGAGCAAACACGCAAGGACCCGCGTCCTGCTCCGATTCACGCAGTCATTCTGTCACGTGGCGGGGGGCGGGGCTCGCACACAGGTGCCCAGCGACCTCGCTGGCACCGGCGCGTTACACTGTGGGTCTTTCCATCACAGCAGTGGTTGCAGTTTTCACATGTGTGTCATGCATCCTATTCCATCAGAGAGATCCTGAAATTGAGCAGTCCCAGAAGCTCCAATCTCTGGGGCAGGCACATAATTCAAATCAGAGGCAGGCGCATAATTCAGAACAGAGGCCTTGCTCTCCATAGTGGGCGCAGACATCGCCACAATCTTCTGTCGAAGTGCTTCTCTGTGCTGTCTTGTTTCTTTCAGAGCTTTAGCAATATCCACACTTACAGTTAGGCTGCTGTTCAACTCCACTCTAGACTGCTGAAGCTGTGCAGTGAGCCTTTCCATCTTGCTCTCCAAATCAGCTTACCCTTCAGCAGGGAATCCTTCTCTTGGTGCAGCACTCATGCTGTTCCAAAGAGTTTGGTTCTCTCGCTGCAGCGTGAGCGGTTCCTCCTCCAGCTTGGCAGTTCTCTCCAGGCCTCTTTGTATGCTGATCAGCTGCTGTAGTCCTTCTCTCTCTCTTCCATCCACTCCATCTGCATTTTCTCATAATGTGCTTCACTCTCTGCCAGTTATTGCTGCAGATCAGTGATCTTCTCTCTGTATGATTTGCAAGTCATCTTTATGTATCTACAGGGTCTGAAGCTCGGAAATGTTGGAGTTCACTCTAAAAATCTGTGTCCCCAGAGAGCTTCTTGCCTAGTTCCTCCAGCAGCTCTTCTCTCACATCCTCTAGTTTCTGCTCCAGGAAGGATTTCTCTTTCAGCTGCTGGGTGATCTCCATGTTGATGCAACTGATCTGTTCATCTCTCTGTCTAGTTTCATAGATAAGTGCACTGTGCTTCACGTTGGCCTGTTTTACATTTACTGACCCTTCCATAAGTTCTTCTTGGAGACTGTTAATGCCTTCAGTTAACAAAATAATCTGTTTACCTTGTCTTTATTCTCCTTATCATACTCCAGGCACTCAGCTTGTTTTTCCTTTAGTTCTCCACCAAGTTTAGCTAACTCCTCTCAAAGGGAGTGCACCTCAGACTGGCTGCCTTCCTGCAGTTCTTAGACTGTGGCTTGGAGCGAGACTATCTTGTCTGCAAAAGTTACTACTTCATCTGATAGAACAGACATTCCTTTTTGCTGCAGCGGAGAAGGAGCACACAAAATCACGGACTTCAGCACATCTAGGTACCGCTTTGTCTTTGTGGCTATGGAAACCAGTACCTGGTGAATATGTGCATACTTCTCTGGTCGAATGACGCACCAGATGCCAAGGTGCCTATTTGCTGCAACGCTTCCTCAATGATGGCCGCTGTCGCCCACAAAGCTTACTCTTGCTTACTTCTTGGATGGCTCCGATGGCTAGCTATGTCCAAGATCTGGTCAGTCATTTCTATAATGCTGGGGTGTTGTGGGTAGGACATAAGTGTGTAGCAGGGAGCCACATTCTTAGCTTTACTAGTCATAATGAGCATAAGAAAAGATACAAATCTAAAGCACTGCAGTTACAACAGAACTAACCTGTGTGAATTACTGACACTCTGCTTTGACACAAAGTCTTATAAAGCTTATAAAACCAGCCCCCAATGAAGCACACCTGTTGCCCTAATGCGCCCAGGTGTGCTCAGTCTGAGCAGAGTGCCATCTACTGTGACAGCCAAGATGTTGTGTGTGTTGTTAAATATACCCTGGTGTTTCCCTTTGTGTTGGTCTGATTGTACAACATCTTGTGTTTGTGAAAACTCCTTGTTTTGGTAACCATTCTAAAATTTCTCATAGTTGTAAAGCAGATTTTAGAAGACATTTAACTTCTACACTACTTTCCCTTTATTCACTTTCACAGTAAAAGCAAAAGAAAAATGCAGTTTGTTTATCCTTCAAATTAATTTATGTGCAAGTGTAACTAGTTAAATGTACACAAGGTAAAATGACCTGTATTCCCTCTGTGCCGGGCTGCTGCAGCAGTTTGACTGTTCTGCCTGATGTTCTCAGGCTACGGCCCTCATGCCAAGTAAGGTTTCCACCGGCCTTCCGTGGAAGCTGATAGTTTAGTTCCTCTGCAGAGACTGTGTGGTCCAGTGCAGCCCGGCAGAAACTGAAACTGGAAGCAGCTGCAGAGAGAGAGGATGAGAGATACAGAAGTAAACAACCAAAAAAGTTTAACATCAGGCAGTAAAACTTGGCACATATCTGATTTCAACCCTCAAAAGTTGTCATAATTTTTCAACATACTTTGGGCAGCGGTGACCTAGTGGTTAGGTAGTTGGCTCTGGATTGGATGATTGGGGGTTTGATTCCCTCACCAGTAGGTTGCCCTGAGGTACCCTTGAACCAGGTACTATCCCTGTCACTGCTCCCCGGGCGCCTTTCATAGCTGCCCTCTGCTGCACGATGTGTGTTTGTGCATGGGTTAAATGCAGAGGTCCAATGTCGTTATGGTGTGTACTCACAATGACAACAATAGTCCCTTTTAAAGTCACTTTAAATAGTCCCTTTTCATACTTTAAGAGAACTGAGAATATATTTCATAGACCAACATGATCAAGAAATGCCCAGTCATATGGCATATTAATGTTAACCTTGTGCGTGTCATAATTCTTTATTCCAATATTCCATAAAGATTTTAAAAATGTATTCAAATCCTCATTTTTGACACAAAGCAGACAAAACCCATGAGCCGAAACATCCCTGCCTGGTTGGCTAAGATACAATTTTTTGGAATATGAAGAAATTGATGATTAACCATCATAATTTTTTTATGCTTGTTTGTTTGTTTTTGCTAAATGTTTCAGCTTCTGACTATTAGGTTTCACTATTATAACCATTATAACCAAAACCACACCTCAAAGCAACAAGTAAACAACTAAAGAGAAGAGCAAGAAAAGATATTGAAAAAAAAGCCGTGACTTAGAATAACCTTAAAAATGTTTAGAGAACCTCTTCAACCACATCTTTAAACTGGTAAAGTTGTGTTGCATTATCTGAAGGTTCTTTACCATTTAAAATGGTTCTCATTTACAAAAATGGTTTCTTTCAGTTGCTGCCGTTTAGGGGTTTGCTACAGTGGATTAACCGTCTCCATTTCTTACAGTCCTCTGCATCTTCCTCCTTCAAACCAACCACCTGCATGTCCTCTCTCACCACATCCATAAACCTCCTCTTTGGTCTTCTTTTTTTTCCTCTTTCCTGGCAGCTCCATCTTCAGCATCCTCCTTCCAAAATAATCCTCATCTCTCCTCTGTCCAAACCAATGCAACCTTGTTTTTCTAACTTTGTCTCTAAAATGTCTAACCTAAGCTGTCCACCCTCGTCACACCCAATGAAAATCTCAGCATCTTTAACTCTGACACCTCCAGCTCCGCCTCCTGTCTTTTTGTCAGTGCAATCGTCTCCAACCAGTACAACATAGATAGTCTCATTACTGTCCTGTAAACCTTCCCTTTTACTCTAGCTAGAACCCGTCTGTCACAAATCACTCCAGCCACTCTTCTCCACCAATTCCAACCTGCCTGCACTCTCTTCTTCACTTCTTCCACACTCGCCGTTACTCTGAACTGTGATCCCAAGTATTTAAACTCTTCCACCTTTGATACCTCTAATCCCTGCATCCTTACCACTCCACTTTCCTCCATTTCATTAACACTCATGTATTATGTCTTTGACCTACTCACTTTCATTCCTCTCTTCTCTAGAGCATATCTCCATCTCTCCAGGTTGTCCTCAAGCTGCTCACTAGTCTTACTACAGATCACAATATCATCAGCAAACATTATCGTCCATGTAGACTCCTGTCTATCCTTGTCCGTCAATCTGTCCATTAATATTGCAAACAAGAATGGGCTCATTGCCAGTCCTTGATGTAATCCAACCTTTACCTTAAATGCATCTGTCACTCCCACTGTAGATCTCATCACTGTTACACTGCCATCATACATATCCTGCACAACTCTCACATACTGCTGTAACACCTGACTTTCTCAAACAAAACCACAACTCCCCTCTAGGCACCCAATCATATGTTTTCTCCAAGTCCACAAAGGTACAAAGTAACTCCTTCTGACCATCTCTGTACTTCTCCATCAACACCCTCAGAGCAAACATTGCATCTGTGATGCTCTTTCTTGGCATAAAACCCTACTGCTGCTCACTAATCACCTCTTTTCTTAACCTAGCTTCCACTACTCTTTCCCTTTCTCTCCTCCTCCCTCTGGATATGCTTTCCTCTTCTTCACCTTTGGCCAACAGTAGTCAAATTTCCACCAGCACCCTGTTGGCTAACAGCACTGGTGGTGGTCATTGTTAAACAAACTAGTTCTATAGGGACCTAAAACAGATATTCAGTGATAATACTGAAATAGTCATGCTTTTCCTTCCTATAATCCTCTCAGTCCCACTGAGAGAGAGAGAGAGAAAGAGAGAGAAAACTTTAAAATGCGAGATGTAAAAATAGGTTGTTTCTTTTATCTAGTTTTGGCCACATACCAATCCAGGTAACCTACCTGTGTTATCAAGCAAAAAAAAAAAAATTAATTAAATGGTTAATTGATAATCACAAAATCTGATTCTGATCTAGATGTGTTCCTATCAAGGTGTCATTGAATCAATAGCAAATTAACTTAATATTTAAAGTGTGCTCTTATTTTCTGAATACACCTAGTAAACAGATACATTTATTCCATACTATGCAACTTTTATACAGGTTTGATCAGATCAATGTTCTGACATGCATTTATAGCAGCCTATATTTGGAAGCAAAGTCACCCTTTATCGTCCCGTCACAGTCTGTCATGCCGGTGGTTCCGTTTGGGCACGACAGATGGTGCTCTGTTCTGACCTGGGCTCATTCAGACACAGGTGTGCTTCATTGGGGCTGCTATTTAAGCTTCAATGAGTCAGAACAGAGTGCGGTTCATTAATAAGGTGAAGCCTACGGTTAATGGCAATTTTGGTTTTGTATTTTGATTTATGTTAATAAACGTTATTCCTACGAATTACTGGCTCTGCGTTGGCGACCTTCCTGCACCCCGCCACTGTTACAGAATGAACCGCCAGTACCTGGACATCGCAAGCCTCAAAGGCTGGTTCGAGGAGCAAGAGCGGGGACTCAGGGTCCTTGTGGAAGTCCTCAGGATGAAGGTGCAGCAACTGGGGACCGTAGTTTCCACACGGCTGGCTGCGTGCTCTCTGGAGCTCCGCGAGCGGATCAGTGGGGCAAAGAGCGCAACAGCCACGGAGCTCCTGAGATGCCTGGAGCTGCTGGCATGCTCAATCCGGCTCGCCTCTTCTCTGGAGCCCAGCGAGCGACTGGACGAGTACGGCCAGATTAAGCAAGCGCCGATCACTATAATAGCGGTGGTTTGTCGGACCCTTGACCGACTAGAGGAAGAACTTTCGCCCGTTCCCCCTCCCACACCGCTCGCAGATCCTCACCGGCTACAACGCAGGATGACAGCGGAGAAAGCGCCACGCGCCAATCACCGCAATCCGTCAGTGGAGAAAGCGCCACGCGCAGCTGATAGCGGAATTATGGTAAAGAAGGTGCCCTGCGCAGCTGATAGCGGAATTACGGTAAAGAAGGCGCCCTGCGCAGCTGATAGTGAAATTACGGTAAAGAAGGCGCCCTGCGCTGCTCAACGTGAAAATACAGCGGTGAACACGGCCAGCGCGAATCACAGCGAGAGGTTGGTAGTAAACGCTCCCTGCACCCTCCAACTCAAGAGAATGGCAAAGAAGGCCGCCTGCAACAGCAGAAGCGGGACAGTGGCAAAGAAGGCCGTTCCTGACACAGAGAGCAGGAAGATGGTGGAGACCACTTCCTGCATCGTGCAACCGGGGAGGTTGACCAAGAAGGCCCTTCGCAGCAAGGAAAGTGACATGAAGGAGTCGACCCCCAAACCCAGCACCACTAACCCGTCTGCCGGGCAGAGAGCAGAGAAGGAGCAGCTCCAGGTTAGTGGGAAGTTTAGAATGAAAGTTCAGGTGCAGATGCGAATTGAACATGAGGCTGCAATAACCATTCAGGTGCAGGTAAGGAAACACATAAGCAGAAAATACTACCTGAAGCTACTATGGGTAGCCAGGACTGTTCAGCGATATTACCGAGCTAATAAGATGATGAAGCCAGAAATGAAGTCTTTGAAGGAGAAAAAGATGGCTGCTGTTGTTCTGCAAGCCGCATTCCAAGGGATGAAGACCAGACAGACTCTGAAGCAGAAGCACCAGGCTACCACTATGATACAATGTGCTTACAGGGCTCACTGTGCTCAGACGTGATATTTATGCATGAAATATGCTGCTGTTGCCATTCAGCTTAGGTATCATTCCACACTTGATGCCAGAAAGCAGAGGGAGGAATTCTTGAAATTGCACTCTGCTGCAATGTTCCTGCAAGCTTCAGAGGTCAGAGGGTCAGAAGGGAGATTACCCTGCAACATCAGGCAGCTTCCCTGATTCAGGCTGTGTTTAGAAGACACAGGGAGGTAGTAAAGTACCAGGCCATAATGGCTTCAGCCATCATCATCCAAAGACATTATAGGTCCTATATTAAGGGTAAATGTGACCGTGAGAAATTCCAGGTGTTGAAAAGGTCTGCGATACGCATCCAGGCAGCTTTTAGGGGTTATTTCTTTTGAAAGAATGTTGCTGCAATGCACAAAGCTGCTACCTTGCTACAGTAAGCTCACCGAGCTGGAGAAGCAGGTCAGAAGTATGGAAGCAAAATTGGCGATCTTGGAATCTCAACTCCCTCCACAGACACCAGTGCCTGCTGGGACCCTGGTTATTAATGCCAGAGCGGAGCAGCTGAGGAACAATCTGATGAAGCAGATAAAGATTCCAGAGGTGGAGCAGCCATGTGAAGACTCTGAGAATGGTGCTCAGAGCACAATCAGAGACACCCTACCTTCGGTTTAGCCTCACCATTCAGCAGACTCCAAACAAGGTGGCCGGTGGAGAGGTCCATGTGTAACTTCTTGTAGTGGCACCAAGAGCTGGGATGCTACCTCAATGAGCTCCAAGCAGCAGAGAAGTACGGTCAAGAAGAGGAAGGATCCAAAAAACATCAGCAATAACCTGTCTCAATTCAAGAAAGTGAACGACAACTTCTGCACTTTAAATTCTGCAATGAGAGACGTGGAGAACAAGGATGGCAGCGGTTTTATGCCAAGTTCGGACTATGTGAAAGACCCTTCCTCTTTGAACCTTGTAAAATTCTCCGTGTTTAGCGCTCTTTCAGGGCAAGGCGTTCCAGTGAGTCGGACGATTCCTCCAGTGACACCAGGGTCGAGTCCAGGCCACAGATAAAGAAATGGACTGAACTTTTGGGATACCCCTCACCACTGCCAGCAGCCCTGGACGTGACTGCTGCTGGTCAGCGGTCCCTTTGTGTTGAAGTTTGGGTTTTGTGGGCCTGGCTGGGTGCCCCATGAAGGGGACTGTTTAAGTTGAACAGGGTTTTTGTTTGGCCTCCCCCCTGAGGTTCGGGACAGGGTAGTTTTGATGCCTCGGGAGTTGTGTTTTTTGGGGGGGGCTACTGTCACTGTCTGTCGTGCCGGTGGTTCCGGTTGGGCACAACAGATGGCGCTCTGTTCTGACTGAGCACACCTGGGCTATTTAAGCCCTAATGAGTCAGAACAGAGTGCGGTTCATTAATAAGGTGAAGCCTACAGTTAATGGTGGCACTTTTGGTTTTGTATTTTGATTTATGTTAATAAACGTTATTCCTACAGATTACTGGCTCTGCGTTGGCGTCCTTCCCGCACCCCGCCACCGTTACATCCCCTTTCAGTTATTTATTGACTTCTGTGGATTCAGGTTCTGGAATAATTTGCAGTTCATTTACTTTTTCCAGCTTCAAAATTCTAAATTAAATCAAAAACTGAATTTGGGTCAGTGGTAGCCTAGTGGTTAGGGAGTTGGCCTCCGGATTGGAAGATTGTGAGTTCATGTTCCTTACCAGTAGGTTGCCCTGAGTTACCCTTAAACAAGACACCGTCCCTGTAACTGCTCCCCTGCCACTTTCAATAGCTGCCCCCTGCTGCATGTGTTTGAATGTATGGGTTAAATTCAGAGATGTAATTTCATTGTGTTTCACTGTGTGCTGTGCCGTGTCTCACAATGACAAGAAAAAAGAAAAAATACGTTGTTTTTGGTACTACTTGTAGTCAATTTTCATTAAAATAATAGCTATTTTATTTTAGTTATTTTATGTAAAAAGTTAACAAATTGTACCATTAAGGGTATTTCACGGTTGGCTGCAACACTCTGCTCTGACTGGACACACCTGGCGTTTCATTAGGACATCGCATTTTTCAAATGTTAATGGATAGTGTGTTAGTCTGGGGCTGAAATATTAGCTGTTACTTGTACATTATCTTCTTTTTCCTCATACAGTTGAATGTCTGTGACATAATCTGGTCTACTGGGTTGTAATATCTGTACTTATTAGTTTTGACATTATCCTCCAGTTGCAGCAAAGATTTATTTCAATGAAATTCTTAGCTTGATAGAATTATGAAAACAAAACAGAGATATTGCAGAAAGCATTAATACTTTTGATAAATAAGGGTGAAATCAAATGTTGCATAATCCTCATATGAATAATCAGTTTCACATGGCATTTGCCAGGGAAGAAAATAGGTCAGAATTGCATTTTCTGGATAAATATGGACCTTGCCTGAGGCTGTTAATTTTAAAAAAGTAAAATCTTTTATACCAATACACTTACTTTCCTCCAAAAGCCCATAAGCATTTAAATTAAAACTTAACATACTCTCATTAACATGGAACTGCTTTTTATTTCTTTAATTAAATCAATCAGGCTGTTATGTTAACACTTTAGAAAATAAGAACGTCAAAGTGATCAGAAGCATTATCTATATATGCCAGTAGTGAGGAGGAAATCCTGTTAATGCCTTATCCATGTCGGGTGCTTGATCTGTGCATGTGCAGAATCATTGCAGGTGCAGAGCTGAGAATTACTATGACTATGACACAACCTGGTCTGTCTCATGGGGGTATATAATTTTTTTTTTTACAGTTTTATTTTATTCATGAATGTCGGCTAGAATGTATGTTGTCTAAGACAAGTTGGAGATAAGGAAAATGAGCCATGTACGATACTCTTACATGGCTCTTTGTGTTCTATGCAGCCCTTGTGTCTGGACACTGGTTAAGTGCCTTTTCTTAGTTTTACAGTGGTTCTTGTTCAGTTTTTTTTCCATGTTTATGTGGTGTCATTTCTTTCTTGCTTCTCATTCATGACATGGTACCTTGACATGGTGAGTGGGTTTTCAACAAAGCAAAGCAACACCTGTTAAAACTGTTACCTAACTATAATGAGTACAACCATGCAAATCTGCAGGAACATACTTCATTTAAATGCACAAGCATGTGTGTGCAAAAAGGAACAGGCAGCCGTTAAGGATGAACATGAGCTATACTGTGGAAACCAATAGGAAAGGGATACTCTGCTCTAGAGCACACAAGCACATGAACTTCTGTTCAACCAAACAGTAGTTTCTGAGGCCTTTTGTTCCATGAGCTGTCTTCTTTCGGTTGCTGCCATTAGGGATCGCCACATTTCTGCCTGTCCTTTGCATCTTCCTCCTTCAAATCAACTGCCTGCATGTCCTCTCTCACCACATCCATAAACCTCCTGTTTGGCTGCCTTCTTTTCCTCTTTCTTGGCAGCTCCATCCTCAGCATTCTTCTTCCAGTATAATCATCGCCTCTCCTCTGTACATGTCCAAACCAATGCAGCCTTGCTTTGCCAACTTTGTCTCCAAAATGACTAACCTAATCTTTCCCTCTAATAAACTCATTACTAATCCTGTCCATCCTCATCACACCCAGAATCTTAGCATCTTTAACTCTGACACTTTCAGCTCTGCCTCCTGTCTTTTGAAATGTCACCGTTTCCAAACCGTGTAACATAGCTGGTCTCACTGCTGTCCTGTAATCTCTTCTTCACCTCTCTTCAACACTCCCCGTTACTCTGTTGTTTGCCCTTCTTTTTCAAGATCTCTGCAATTCACCCTGGCATGCTGTAAGTCAAATTCTGGGTCAAATCCTGACTGATGGCAGCCCCTTCTTGCATGATAAATGCTTGGAATTTGTCAGTGTATGGGTTTTTTGTTTTTTTTGTCCACCTGCCTTTTGAGGACTGAACACAAGTCCTCAATGGGATTATGGATAATAATGACTGCACATTATTTTTGCTTTTAATAGTTTTGATGGTTAAAAGCAGAAGAACAATGATTTAAAGCATCCAGTCTACAATGCTAACTCAGCATGACAGAGAGGTCTCCAGCCATTTCCTCAAAACTCTCACCTAGGTTAGTAGGGCCTTTTGAGGCAGGGCTGTGGAATGCAGTGGAAATTGATTTTTTGGGATTATGAAGGGGGGAGGGGGGGTTGTTGTAGGAATACTCTGGATCCACGATTTGTCAATCTAAAGGGTGGGTGGAGTGAAAACACAATAACTGTATGGATGTATTACATTTATGTTGAAATAACAGTGATGCTTGAATAAAGTAAATTGTGTAGCTCATGTGCCAAAGCATCTCTTTCTAAAAAGAAAACTTACTGTACGTGCTTTTAAACCCCTCTTTATTGCACAGTTCTCTGAGCTGCTTTTGCAAAATTAAGCAAAATTAAGAATAGAGCATCAGGCAAAGATGTACTTATGAAAAGCAGTTGTCTTAAATTGAAAAAGCTTTTTCTTTTCTCTCAATTTTGTATTGCTCTACATAGTCAGTCATCTTATGTAAGACTATCTACTAGCATAGCTGATTTCTGCAACAGAGAGCGGTTGATAGGTAAAAATATTTAAGAGAATGTTTAAGGTGTGTGTGTGTGTGTGTGTGTGTGTGTGTGTGTGTGTGTGTGTGTGTGTGTGTGTGTGTGTGTTATTCTGATGTTGGGTTTTGACACAGAAGGGTATAGTAGTTTTTGACAATAATACCTATCATATTGTGAGAGAGAGGATATTTTGTGTCACTTTTCATACTGTGATTCTAATTTCTCTGTAAAAAGCATTTTGAAAAGGTATCTGTGGATAAAATACTACATTCAGAAATTGATAATCAAATACAAATTAAATTAGATGTCATACTGAACACAGCACAGTGCAAAGCACACCACAACAAAAGGCTTTCTCCGCATTTGGATTCCCATATAAACAGTAGCAGGTGGGAGCCATACATCTAGTGCCAAGGTATCAATGTTGGGGACAGTAACTTGCTCAAGGGAACCTCAGGGTAACCTACTGTTCTGTGACTCGAACCCACAACCTTCTGATAATGGAGCCTCTTTTAAAACCAGCCTCATACATAAGAGCAGCCATGTTCAGGCTAAAATTTGTAATTTCGTGTTTTTGTGAAACATAACATTAGGATAACACAATATTAGTAGTATTATGTTTTTATGTGAAAGTGTCAACTGTGGGAATCAATCTTTGAAAAGAGTTTGAAGTAATGATTAGGCCCTGTGTAATATACACATTCTGAGACTGGCTTGACTGAGGCTGCTTCATTGCTAATGACACATGAATCATAATAAAAACATCTGAGATTCAGTTTATACCATAAAACATACACCAAAGGGTGTCACTCCCCCAAGCAAAACAGGAAGCACAGTGAAGTCCTCACTTTATTATTGTCAATAGTGGGTGAGTAAGAGAGAGAGAGAGAGAGAGAGAGAGAGAGAGAGGGAGAGGTAGGGAGATAGTAAGGACAATGTGTCTGGAGCCACAATCTGTGTCAATCTAAATGATCGGTGGGGTGCAAACATAGTCTTTTCCTAGTCCTATCAGTTATTTTTCAGGGAAGAAGAGTTTTCTCTTCTTAACACTTCCCCTTACAGCTGTTGTTCACAATTAAGCAGCAATGAAGATATAGCATCTAAATTAAAATTAATTATTTTTAGAGTTCTGTTTAGGAGTACAGCATGCCAAAATAAAGAACAGCTGAGCACTGGCCCATGACTTTTTTCAGCCTTATTTGAATGGCAAAGGATTTTATCATTACTGTCAACTAGATCAGGAATAACTCATTTAAATAATAATAAAAAAAAACATAGTATCAGGAATGTGCTCAACTAGCTCAGCACTGATTTATGATAGGTAGAGATGGTGGGAGGGAAGGTGTTAAAACATTGTTTTATTTTTTCCCAACTTGAGTAGAATGTTTATTCAAAATGCAGAGGGTGTTTTAGAGGTGCGGGCCAAAAGTGGAGGTTTTTACTTTTGTTTATCTAGATTATTATTATTTTTTTTTTGCTTTACACAGTTTCAGTCAAAGCATTTACTTAAATAAACAATAATCTGCCTATTAACACACTGATTGATATGGGAAGATTTGTGTTTACACTGCATCCGGAAAGTATTCACAGTGCTCCACTTTTCCCACATTTTGCTATTGTCACATGTGGTGTTTCTGGCACGTGTGAGGTGTTTTGGGCACACTAGAGGGCGCTCTGTTCTGACTGAACACACCTGAGCTCATAAAGGCACAGGTGTGCCTCATTGGGGCTGACTATTTAAGCCCCGATGAGTCAGAACAGAGCGCGGCTCATTAGTTGGGCTAAGCCTACATGTAATGGTGGTTCTGGCTTTTGTAACTTGGTATCTTGATTATAGACTGCAGTTCCTTGGCACTTGGGTTTTGATTAGAACTGCAGTCCTTGCTTCTTGTTTTTTGTAACTGTGAATAATAAAACTAAGTTCCGAACTCCTGGCTCTGCACTGGCGTCCTTCTGGCACCCTGCCGCCGTTACAGAAATGAACCGCCAAGACCGGGACATCAGGAGCTTTGAGGAGAGGCTGGAGGAGCAAGAGCGAGCTCTGGGAGCCCAGATTGAGGACCTCCGAGCACTGCTGCCGCTGTGGCAGCCGGGGCGTTGCGAGCCGAGCAGTGAAGTACAGAGGGTCACCGTCACTGAGCTCTCGCGATGCCTGGACCTGCTGAGTCGCTCAGTCCAGCTCGCTCCCTTGCTGGAGTTCCTAGAACGGCTGGAGGAGTACGACCGCACGGAGAGGGTGGTACAAGCTGTGGTAGAGGTAATGTTATTGGGGTGATCCCTCGAGGAAGAGGCTTCGTTTGCGCCCCTTTCTTTTCCGGCTCCTGCTCTCCACCAACCACAATGCCGGAAGTCGGTGGAACCCACGTCCTTCACCACTCACAGCACTCCGTCCGCGAAGACAGCGCCGTAATCCATTCACAGCGCCCCGTCCGCGGAGACAGCGCCGTGCAGCCAACACAGCGGTCCGTCCGCGGAGACAGCGCCGTGCAAAAGAAAAAAGGGCAAGAGGCCCACGCCTGGCACAGGACACAACCCCAGCTCCTCTAACCCGTCTGCTGAGCAGAGGGCAACAGAGGAACCGTTTCAGGTAAGAGAATTAACCTCGAGAATTCAGAAATTAGAACATGAACTACAGGAATCTCAGAAGGTCTGGCTGTCTGTTCTGGGCGCAGAAAGACAGAACAAAAACGTTTTAGTTGAGCAGCTCCAGGAAATGGAGGCTGAGCTCCTCACCAGGGATCAAGTAATCTGTACACGGAACCAGGATCTGGATGCCCTGAAAACAAAGTGTAAGAAATTGGAGGATGAAAACGCCTCTCTTCAGGCTGTGAAACACCAGCTGCAGGCGAGCCACCAGTTTCAAGTACATTCCCTTCAGGAGGAACTAGTTACAGTAACTGGGGAACTTCAGGAAAAGCAGGCTAGGTACCTAGAACAGGAGAAAGTCTGTAAGGATCTCAGGGAACAGATACTTTGGCTAACCGAAAACTTGAACAGCACCCAGGAGGACTTCAGGGCTGAGTCAGAAAGACTCAGACAGGCCAACTTGAAGCACAGTGCACTTCTCGCAGACATTCACCTACGAGAAGATCAGATCAAACAACAGAGGGAATTGCTGGCGAGGCTCAACCAACAGCTGGCAGAAAGCAAGACCTCTGTTCTGCAGATAACCAGCTCAGCCACCCATGAAAGACTGAAACACGAGGAGGAGCTCACCACTCTGCGTTCTCAGCTTGAGGGAACCAAAGGACTCTTGTCTCTTTGCCAGAGGGACCTTGCAGCTATGAAAAGGGAGAGAGAGGTCTTCGCTCAAGCCCATGGTAAGCTTCGAGTAGAGGTCAGTGGACTCATGCAAGAGCTGAAGCAGGTGCAAGGCAACAATGCCGTTCTGCAGACAGAACTAGAAAAAGCCAGGAGGGAAACCAGAAAACCCACTGATCCGCAGGACCCACCCAGAGAGTACGGTCAAGGAGGGCAGGTAATCCACAGTTTTATATTTTTGATTTTGGACAAGAAACTAAGAATGCCCTGTGGTTATGAGAACCTGGACTACGTGAGACTCACCCTGCAGGTACATGGAGCAGAGTGTCACAGGGTCAAGAGGGACTCTTCTATGAACCACAAAGATTCATCTGTGTTTAGCTCTCTTTCAGACCCTTTCAGGCCATGGCTTTCCAGTGAGTCAGACCATTCCTCACGGGACCCCCATGATGAGTCAGGGAGGACAAGGCGTTTCCCTACCGCCATCTCCTTGACCGAGGTACCCATAACGGTTAGGTCTCTTCTGAAACTACCTGCATTGATTTCTGCTTTGGAACACTGGCAGAGAAAGCCTCTGGTGGAGATCCTGTCCACAGATACTTCAGGTAAGAATATAAACGTGTATCACAATAGAGAAGACCCAGAATTTAAGCTTCGGGATTATGTCCTCTCCACATTCCCCGTATCAAGGAGGAAAGCTAAGATTATTCAGAATCCCCTGCTCTCCGCTGAAACCTATCAGCCTATTCGGCAAGGACTTCTTAGTGAACCTGTTCTGAACATACCCGTACATATTGCTGAAACTGTATATGTTCCCTCCGCCCAGTCAAAGTTACAGAACCAGACAACCACATCAAGAAATCTGACTCCCAGTCTGGTTCATCATCAACCACGTCCATCTATTACCTCAGGCATCATCTCTGGAACAGACTGCCCTTCATGGATCTCTTCCCTTGTTTCAGTGCATTCCGTAAGTAAAGTCGCAGAAATTGAGTCTAGTTCCGCAGAGGTACTCAATTCCCTTGACCTTAGCCTTTCAGAGAATGATCCAGAGGAGGAGTGCTCCAGAGGCTTTGTGGAAGCTACTGATGGTGACAATCCAACAGCCCAACCTGATGTGCCTGTGGGGGATCCACAGATATCAGAGGCTCTGGAATTAGTCAAACCCCCTCCTACTCAGAGGAGAGGAGCAACCCAGGTTGCCAAGGGTAAGGTCAGTACAAACAAAGCACGAGTTACCATGCCTCTCAGAGATGGAAGCACACAGTTACCCCAGCCTCCCAGAAGCCAGCAGTGCCAGAGGAGAGCAACAGCATTCACTGCAGCAGTGGAGGAATACTTTTCCTCTATTGCTGTCAGTGCCCCCAAAAGAGTCTTTGCACCAGCTGTTCTTCCCCCAAACCTCCTGCTAAATGCCCACATGAGTATCATCCCAGTGGGCACAACGTTACAACAAGGTACCAATTAGCACCTGAAAGTTCCAGAGCAGAAACACGCCTTGCCGGATGCACTGCTTCCCAACACCGTACCCATAACACGTCCCTGCTATCAGTATCCTCAGAACTTGTGGCCTGTACATTTGTATGAAAGAGACGAAAAACTCCCCACCTTGGATTACGAAACGAAAGTCATGGAAAGTGAGAAGGACCGAGACCAGAAGCGGAACACACACAGGGTAACGAACTCTTCCCCTTCTAACCACAGAGAGTCTCTTGTATGTAGCTCTATTTCAGGTGATGACCAGACAAGGCTCCCGAGCCCATCAGCTGCGTCCCCCAGAGGTCCCAGTACGGAGTCAGAGAGACGGGAGACAGAGGAAACACGGGACAGCAGAAAGAGGTGTGCCTCATTGGGGCTGACTATTTAAGCCCCGATGAGTCAGAACAGAGCGCGGCTCATTAGTTAGGCTAAGCCTAAATGTAATGGTGGTTCTGGCTTTTGTAACTTGGTATCTTGATTATAGACTGCAGTTCCTTGGCACTTGGGTTTTGATTAGAACTGCAGTCCTTGCTTCTTGTTTTTTGTAACTGTGAATAATAAAACTAAGTTCCAAACTCCTGGCTCTGCACTGGCGTCCTTCTGGCACCCCGCCGCCGTTACAGAAATGAACCGCCAAGACCGGGACGTCAGGAGCTTTGAGGAGAGGCTGGAGGAGCAAGAGTGAGCTCTGGGAGCCCAGATTGAGGACCTCCGAGCACTGCTGCCGCTGTGGCAGCCGGGGCGTTGCGAGCCGAGCAGTGAAGTACAGAGGGTCACCGTCACTGAGCTCTCGCGACGCCTGGACCTGCTGAGTCGCTCAGTCCAGCTCGCAATTTCTAATGAATTAATTTCATTTCTATCTTTCCTGCTTTGCATTTTAAGCAGTTAAGCAGTTCTTCCCTGTTGGCTAGCTGCACTAATATAAGAGTATCCTCCTGTTAGCCATGACATTAGGGTTTGTAAAGAGCATTTGTAAATGAGGACTATGTGGACAGGAGAGTCAGGCAGAGTTCCTTAAAAGAACTAGCCTTACATATAATGACACATATAATGACATATAATGACATATAATCAGTGACACAATGCTCTATTTTGGCAGTAAGCCAGCACATAATCTTAAATGTATTTCTAATATAAATCTTCTGTACTTTATCATGTAATTGTTCTACGTGTAAAATTAGGTACCTACAACCATAATTAAAACAAGGTGAATCACCTTCACGTATGGGGTTCATTTGTACTACATATGTGTGTCAGTTAGGGATGTATGAAAATGCTGTTAGGGTTGACACTGGAATAGCAGTATAGCTGCCTCATCAGCTTTTCGCAAAATTCGAGTGATTGTGCAGGTTGAGATTAAACCTCACTGACAGCTGGTGCTTTAGTTAAAAATGGAAAGATGAGGATCAAAGGATGAAGAATGAAATACAAGACAAAGCTTTTGACTACAGTAGCACTTAAAGCAGAAACATACTATGTCCTTGTACTTAGAAATTTTTACAAAAAATAAATTTACTATAAACAAAGTTTTGTAAGATTCAAGAATTCAAGAATTGTATGAGATGTCAAAAAGGCATTGCTGCTGGTGGCGATTTACATGCACATAACCTTACTTTCAAACATTTATTTACTTTTAATTGTACAGGCAAACAAAAGCTTGTGGTAGAGTATTTCTATATTAACAACTGAAAAGTGTATGAAGCACAAATAAATTCATTGGAAGGCATCAATGATAAAATTGCTAAAACAATATATGGCCAAATAAAAGCTTAGTTTAAGTTAAATTAGCTTACTTTTGTAGTATTTTCAGCAACTATGCTACTCATAAATCTTTTTTTGGCTAGGGTTGAGGTCAAGGGTGATGGAGTGATTAGTTCAATATTAGTAAACTATTGAACTGGCGTGCAGGCAAACGGCAGCAAAAACAACCACTGTTTGTATTAACAATGGAAAAACACTTTGACTGATCAAGTCCTCTCTGTTTTGTTGACAGTAGTTCTGACCTTCTATGAATGACCTTTTATACAGTAAATAACAAACAAATGAGGGAGGTGAATGTGGTAGCTAGACCACTAACAATCATGAACTTTATCTGAATTATAGAAAATAAAACGGGATATCATCTGATTTCACTTCATAGCTGCAAATATTTAGTAGCTACTAATTAGACAGACATATAATAAGCTCAAATAGACAAACATTACAATCTGCTGCCTTCTTTAAGTGCTAAGCCAACTTTCAAAACTTTTATTGTTTTCATAACACCCCTGATATACCTCAATAACATCTTTATCCACAGTACATTTACATTTGTGGCATTTAGCAGATGCTCTTATCCAGAGCCACTTCCATGTCCTAATTACAGGGACAGTCCCCCTGGAGCAATTTAGGGTTAAGGGTTATGCTCAGGGACCCAGTGGTGGTAGTACTGGATGTGGGATTTGAACCTGGGACCTCATAGGTCCATAGGCAGGTACCCTACCACTAGACCACAGCCCAAAGTGACCTTATAAAGGCCACAGCAAAAGAGCTAAACAACTAGAACTAGTTGCACAGTAAAACATGTTCACACTGTCCATTAACATAATGCTTTCTGGCTTTGTCTTCACTTCCTTCACTTCTTTGTCTTCATAGGCAAGTTGTCTGAGATCCTGCTCGTTTGTCCCACTACTAATCATATCTCATCATTAGCAATACCCAACCATTTCAAACCTTATATATTAAATGCTTACAACAGCCACAAATATTATATTACTGAAACAGAAGGAAAGAGATTATCATTTGCACATTGGTTTAAAAGTAGATATTTAAAGTTGCCTTCATTCAGATATTCGGGCAAGTTATTTCGGGCTCTGCAAAGCGACAGTCATTCTCACACATGTGGGTGCGTTAAGTGTGTTAAGTTGAATAAAGTACAGTCTCAGATCCTCAAACCTGTTGTTTCCTTCAGAGCTTCTGTTCTGACGCGTGAACCAGCATTGCAGCCCCATCTCTTGGGGCTAATGTGGGAGTCATGATGCAAGCATCAGACATCATCTAAGCCCCACCTTCCATGGCATGAGTGTCAGATGTCATCGAAGCCCTATCCTCTGTGATGCAATCGTCTTTGGAACTGGCGAGGGAGCTGGCTTTGCAGCCCTGCCCTTTGGAGCTAATGCAGAAATTGGCAACAAGAATCACACTATGGTGCTGTTGGGGGGTGGGGGGGAGGGGTGGTTGTGGCGTGACGGATGGCATGATGGGCTGGACCAGTGTGCTGAGCATGGTGATGATTACATCTACGCGTTGTGATAGACCATTGCTCCGCTACCAGTTTCATCCGGGGGAACATTACCAGCTGCACCTCCAAGGTAGGCTCGTTCTTGTCCACTCCCTGGCTAGCTACGTCCAGATGGTCAATTATTTCTGTAACGCTGGGGTGTTGCGAGTAGGACACTTCAGGTTCAATGTTGTTACAGATGGTCTCAAATTTTCCTCAAGGACCCTCTGATACATGGTAGAATTCAAGGATGGATTCTATGATGGTGAGCTGGCCAGGTGCTGCATCCCCAAACCATGACACTTTCACCTCCATGCTTCACAACTGGTATGAGGTTCTTTTCCTGGAAGGCTGTATTTGGTTTATGCTAGAAATGTCCTTTGTTCTGGTGTATAAATAATTCAATTTTAGACTCCAAAGAACATTATTCCAGAAATCCTGGTCTTTGTCTACGTTCTCATTGGCAAACTTCAGTTTGGCCTTGATGTTTCTTTCCTTGCACATCTCCCATGCAAGTTAAAGTTTAAAGTGAGTCTATTGCTGATTGTAGAGGCATGCACATTCACATCAGCAGTAACAAGAGCCTGCTGTAGGTGATGACATTTAAGGGTTTTTGGAGACTTCTTTTAGCATCTTGCTGCATGTTCCCAGGGTGAACTTGCTTGAACAGCCAGACCTGGGCACGTTGGCAGTTGTTTTAGAAATCCTCCACTTGTAGGCTATTTTCTGGACAGTGGGATGGCTGATTGCAAATTGAGATCTTTACATTTACATTTAACATTTTACATTTAACTCTTATCCGTCGACTTACATGTCCTAATTACAGGGACAGTCCCTGGAGCATCTCTGTTAAGGCCTCTGTTAAGACCCAGTGATAGTGCTTGAGGTGGGATTCGAACCTGAGACCTCTTGAGCCATCGGTCCATAGGCAAGTATCCTACCACTAGACCACCACCACCCCCTTACAAACCCCTCAGAACAGAGTGTGGCTCATTGACAGAAGCTAAGCCTTAATGTAACGGTGGCTTTGTAGTTCCTTGTGTTTTGTTATGGTTACCATGAGTAATAAAGTCTTGCTCCTGATCCCTGGCTTTGCGCTGACATCCTACCGCACCAGACAAGCATTACAATTACATTTTACAGAAGATTTTGAAAAGTCTTTTCTTCAGTTTTAATTGTTTAGTTATATTACTTGATTCTCCCAGTATTGTTAAAATTGAGATTATCCATATGTCCAAGAATGTTATAAAAACACAGGCTTTTTCACATGACTATAGTCATACTGTGCCCTAAGCCACATAAAAAAAAATTTGACAACAAATACTTTTGGTTAATTGGCAATAACTGAAGTGACTGAAGAATTTTTGAAATAACCCAATTACCTTTTCGTAAGTTTTTTTCCACCCTTGAACCTTTTTCTTCTTTCCTGGCAGCTCCATCTTCAACATCCTCCTCCTTGTCTCTCCTCCGAACATATCCAAACCAAGCTTTTTATAATCGTTTTTAATCCTGTCCATCCTTGTCACACCCAACAAAAATCATAGTATCTTTAACTCTTGACACCTCCAGCTCCACCTCCTGTCTTTTCGTCTCCAAACTGTATAACATAGCTGGTCTCACTGCTATCCTGTAAATCTTCCCTTTTACTTTTGCTGGTACCTGTCTGTCATAAATAACTCCAGCCACTCTTCTCCACCCATTCCAACTTGCCTGCACTCTCTTCATCACTTTTATTCAACTCTTGCCATTACTTTGAACTGTTGATCTCAAGTACTTGAATTCCTTTACCTTTGTCACCTCTGCTCCTTGCATCCTAACCTATTATAATATCACCAGCAAACATCATAGTCCATGTGGACTCCTGTCTAACCCTGTCCGTCAACCTGTCCAAGAATGGGTTCAATGCTGATCCTTGATGTAATCCCACCTCTACTTAAAATGCATCCATCAAACTTAAACAGATCACACCACTGACAAACATACTCTGTATCTTGTCATACAAGAAATCCAGAACAAAGAACCAATCCCACCCCTGCAGACAGATATAGACAAAAAACCTAGATAGAGGTTAACCCATTTTAAAGGAGTTTTACAGACTGACCTTATCTCTAATTTGCCATTTATATCAAAGATTCTGGAGAAAGCTATGGCCCAGCACTTAAGTTCATACCTACATAAGTACAGCATTGTTAAAAATCTAGTTTTCAGTCCCAGCATAGCAATGAAAAAGTCCTGGTAAAAATAGCAAGCAATCTCCTAATAACATCTGACAAAGGGTTGATATCCTTACAAGTCCTCCTCAACCTTAGTATAGCATTTAGCACCATAGACAGCAGTATCTCATTGCACATACTAGAAAACCTGATTGGGATAACAGGAAAAACTCTTTCCTGGTTTAACTCATACTACACCAACCGGTTTGTAAACTATGTGAACTAAAAAAAAAATAAATAAAAAAAAAGTAAACTATGGAGTTCTGAAGGCTCTACCCTAGGACCACTATTCATATTCATAATGTGCATGCTCCCTCTGGGTGCAGTTATTCTGGAAACTTAAATTGAAAGAAATTGATGGTTGTGTAAGGGAGATAAAAGACTGGATGTCAGGCTAAATTCTGAAAAGATTGAGGATCTTCTGCTAGGTCCAAAAACTGAAAAAAAAAACTGAAATAAACTGCTACATTTAATCCTGAGCCTTGACAGCTTTACAGTTAACCCTATACCAGCTGTAACCCTGTGCCAGCCAGTGCATCCCAACTGACTCAGATCTACATCTAGTAGATAGTAATAGGAAATATAGATACTTTAGACAATATGGGGTAAACTGTACCATCAGTAAACTCTGCTTCATCATTGGCCCAAATTACTGACCATGGTCAGCCTGAACTCACTATAACACTAGCTGGATTTCTGTAGAAGAAGTGAGATGCAGTGAGCTAGAGAGTTGCATCCTACTGAACACACAGAGTGTGACAGACAGGGATAGGGCTTTTTAGTGAGCATAGAACACACACATACACCCATGCCCATATTACATGCTTGTAGCAAATCAATGTACCAGCTCCCCTCTTGCAATATTACCATCCATCCATTTTCTGCCGCTTGTCCCAAACGGGGTCGCGGGGGAGTGCTGGTGTCCAGCGCACACAGGGCGAGCAACACAGGGCATATTACAAAATGAGAAAAACAAAACACCTTTCTGTTCAATAGTTAATTGAATGTTCAGAGACACTAGATTAAGCCAGACTACCCTGATATTGCACATTTATGTGCATGTGCACGTGTGTGTGTGTGTGTGTGTGTGTGTGTGTGTGTGTGTGTGTGTGTGTGTGTGTATGTGTATGTATGTATGTGTGTCTGTGCTTGTGTGTATTTTCATACAAAGTTTCATGTCTTTAAAGGAAACCAGGAAAAAATGGATAAACAAGTGTTTGGCTTATCAATTACCATTAATCAGTAAATAGTGATGATAAATTATTTTTGTCTGTTTTTTTTCTTATTTAACTACAAAGATTGCTTTTCATTTAAATGCAGGGCATTTGTTATAGCTAGAGTTCACATATCTTCATTGGAATACACTGATTACTCTCAATAATTTGTGAATACATTATATCATAAACACATTAAATGGTTTCCACATCTTTGTGTATTCTCTTACACATTTTCCTATATTTTGTGTGTTTATTTAGCAGTGGAGGCTTTTGAGGTAAACTGAAGATTTCCAATTTGCTGTTGGTTTGTCTAGTTTGTTGCCTGCTGATTTATCCATAGGACGCCTGCAAGCAATGTCCAGTGTAGTCTGAAGAAGGTCCTAAAGGAATCATTTTAAAAGCCAATTTGTGCAAACAGTCCTATTTGTGCAAGGGGTGTATGGTCAAAATTGCTGCATAAGTGAGCAAGCAACTGAGTTGTGTTTGCATGAGTGGCCTACTCAGCAATCACTGTAATACTAAAGCTACTGTCACGGTAGATGGTGTTCTACTGTCTTAGCACACCTTGTGTAACGCTGGTGTGTTGAGGGTGGGACATACACGCATAGCTGGGAGTCTGGTTCTTTACTTTATTAATCATACTGAACATAACAAAATACAAAGAACTTAAACACCAGTGTCACCTTGAAAGCTAAGCCTCTTGAATGACAAACACTCCGCTCTGACTCATTGGGGCTTATAAAGCCATGAGCCCAGTTGTGCTCAGTCACAGCAGAGCACATTTACATTTGCGGCATTTAGCAGACACTCTTATCCAGAACGACTTTCATGTCCTAATTACAGGGACAGTCCCCCTGGAGCAACTCAGGGTTAAGGGTCTTGCTCAGGGACCCAGTGATGGTAGTGCTTGAGGTGGGATTCGAATCTGGGACCTCTTAATCCATAGGTCCATAGGCAACCTATGGATATTGAAAATATAGAACCCTACCACTAGACCACCGTCACCCTGAGCACCATATTTTTACAAACATTTATTTTCTTAATCATTTTGTGTAAGTCATTGCTGTTTTTGATAATGCAGGAAAACTCCAGGAAAGCCCTGTAGGAGAACAGACAGGAAAAACAAACAAAAAAAAAACACAGAGTATATATAGAGAAAAGAAAAACAGTGTGGTAAAAGCACAGCATACCATTTTCAAAGGGTGAGAGACAAAGAGAGAGGGTGAAATAGAGATGTGTGTGACAGACAATGCTGTTTAAGGATTCTCTAACTCTAGAGATGCGTAAAAAAGACCTGAAGAGAGAGAGTAAGAGTATAAAGAAGAAAAGTGATAGTAGGCGAGGGTGGGGTTCAGCATGCTTCACTGCCACATTGTGTTTGCGTGTATGGCTTAGAACAAAAGAAAGTGGGAGGGATTTTATTTGGCTCCTATCACCCAGTGGTGTTCCTATTGAACAAACGAACAGGTAACCACATGCTGCTAGAACTGATACACACCTGCTATGGCACACCACAGGTAATATAGCGTCAATGTTGATTTTACAGTATGAGGGTACACACACAAATAGACAATTGCAAATGTTTTTCTGTACTAGAATAAAGTGTTTTCACTGTACAAATTGGAACAATTTCAGTTCATTTATGTACAGTATCTCACATTTTTGTAGATTTTTCATGGGACAACACTGAAGATATGACACTTTGATACAATGCAAAGTAGTCATTGTACAGCTTGTATAACAGAGCCGTCCCCTCAAAATAACTCAAAACAAAGCCATTAATTGGCAACAAACTGGCCACATAAGTGAGTACACCCCTAAGTGAAATATGTCCACATTGTGCCCACAGCATCAATATTTGTGTGGCCACCATTATTTTCCAGCACTGCCTTAACTCTCTTGGGTAGGGAGTTCACTAGAGCTTCACAGGCTGCCACTGGAATCCACTTCCACTCCTCCATGACAACATCACGGAGCTGGTGGATGTTAGAGACCTTGCGCTCCTCCACCTTCCATTTGAGGATGCCCCACAGATGCTCAATAGGGTCTAGGTCTGGAGACATGCTTTGCCAGTCCAGCACCTTTACCCTCAGTTTCTTTTTCAAGGCAATGGTCATCTTGCAGGTGTGTTTAGGGTCGTTATTATGTTGTAATACAGCCCAGTTTCCATAGGGAGGGGATCATGCTCTGCTTCAGTATGTCACAGTACATGTTGGCATTCATGGTTCCCTCAATGAACTGTAGCTCCCCAGTGCCGGCAGCGCTCTTGCAGCCCCAAACCATGACACTCCCACCACCATGCTTGACTGTAGGCAAGACACACTTGTCTTTGTGCTCCTCACCTGGTTGCTGCCACACACGCTTGACACCATCTGGACCAAATAAGTTAATCTTGGTATCATCAGACCACAGGACATGGTTCCAATAATCCATGTCCTTAGTCTGCTTGTCTTCAGCAAACTGTTTGCGGGCTTTCTTGTGTATCATCTTTAGAAGAGGCTTCCTTCTGGGATGAGAGCCACTCAGACCAATTTGATGCAGTGTGCGGCATATGGTCTGAGCACTGACAGGCTGACTCCCCATCCCTTCAACCTCTGCAGCAATGCTGGTAGCACTCATATGTCTATTTTCAAAAGACAACCTCTGGATATGACGCTGAGCATGTGCACTCAACTTCTTTGGTTGACCATGGCGAGACCTGTTCCGAGTGGAACCTGTCCTTTTAAACTGCTGTGTGGTCTTGGCCACCATGCTGCAGCTCAGTTTCAGGGTGTTGGCAAAAAAAAAAAAAGAAAATGACTAATTGGGCACAATGTGGATATTTTTCACTTAGTGGTGTTCGCTCACTTTGCATTTTGTAAATTGATAAAAATAAACAATCATTATTTATATTTCTGAAAGCATTCTTTGTTTACACACCTGCCTAAAACTTTTGCACAGTACTGTAGATTTCTACAAAGACATACATTTTGGTTTACAATTAAATACTCTGCTACACTGATTTAACTTATATTTAACTGACTATATTTTTATGTTATTGACACCTTAAAATGTAAGTAATTTTAAGCAACCCTGAAGTCACACCCCTCCATTACAGTAATCTTGACATCTGTTCTAGGTCTGCCCTGATCTGTATCTAACTCCTTTTTGTTGTCATTTCATTTGCCAGGAATTTTTTGGCTACAATTTGTTGATGAGGGTTATATTAGGTTTAGGGTGTGGATTAGGATGTGATTAGGATGGAGCTGCTAGGAAAGTAGAACAGAAGAAGGCCAGAGAGGAGGTTTATAGATGTTGTGAGAGAGCACATGAAGTTAGTTAGTTTGAAGAAGGAAGATGCAGAGCACAGGCAAAAATTGAGCTGACTGATTCACTGTGGCAGCCTTTAACAGGAGCAGCCAAGAGAAGCAGATGTTCACCTGCATCTGGTTTAGACATTATGTCCATATTTAGTCTCATTTTTTGCTTGTTTGTTTCCTTGTAATTCTGTGTGACATTTCTCTTTGCCATTGTTCTTTATTTCTGTTCCAAGTAAAGGTGAAGTGAAAGTGACTATTTGTCATTGTGACCACACAGCACAGCAGACCACACCACAACAAAATATTGCCCACATTGTGCCACATAGTGTAGCACCGGGTTACCCGCGCTTGGGAAGCAGTGTTGGAGAAGGTACTTTGCTCAAGTGGGCCTTAGGGCCTGAACTTTTATCCTGGTTTTGAACTCAGCATATTTATTTAGCTTAATTTAATTAAATATTTGCCTGGGTAAACTGTGTGCCTTTCTTCTGACATCCACCATAAAATGTGTTTTTGCTTCTTGGAGAACATTTAATACATATATTTTTTATATATATACAGTAGTGTGCAAAAGTTTTAGGCAGGTGTGAAAAAAATGCTGTATTTTCACCAATCAACAAAATGCAGTGAATGAACAAAAGAGAAATCTAAATCAAATCAATATTTGGTGTGACCACCCTTTGCCTTCAAAACAGCATCAATTCTTCTAGGTACACTTGCACACAGTTTTTGAAGGAACTCGGCTGGTAGGTTGTTCCAAACATCTTGGAGAACTAACCACAGATCTTCTGTGGATGTAGGCTTCCTCACATCCTTCTGTCTCTTCATGTAATCCCAGACACACTCGATGATGTTGAGATCAGGGCTCTATGGGGGCCATAAGAATTGATGCTGGTTTGAAGGCAAAAGGTAGTAACAACAAATATTGATTTGATTTAGATTTTTCTTTTGTTCGCTCATTTTGCAGTTTGTAAATTGATAAAAAAATAAGCAATCATTATTATATATTATTATTATCATTATTAGTATAAAATAGGTCAGCAACAGAAACCCAACACAAATGGTGGGTTCCAAAACTGTTCATAGAAACAAAGAAAATCTTGGATTCTCTAATTTCACATAAAAACAAAACTGACAATGTGAATTCTAAAATGAGCTTAGTATTGCTGAAGATTACTGGAGTACAAGGATCTCATCCTTTATACATTATGCCTTAGCTTTATGCATTTTTTTATCAAAAGATGATTAACTGAACTGCATGATGCTAAAAAAAAACATTAACTATTAAAATGAAGATAGATGTGTAAATAAATATAGACAGATAGATAGATAGATAGATAGATATGGATTTTCTAGCAAACATGAGTTAATGCATATTGCTCACACTGCATTTGTGAGTAGAACAAACTAAGGGGATTAACAGCAATGGAGAGAAATTAAGAGTAAGCTTTTTTGAAACCAATTTCTTCTGAGTCTTCACTGGATTTTAATACTGCAAAGGGGCAGGTGGGTATGTAGAGCATGGAGAATTTATTCCTCTTGTCTCAGGCACACAGTCACACATGGAACAGGAGGGTAATATGTTTATAAGCTTTGAATTCATTGCCTTAGGCTGGCATTGTCTCTCTCCCTCCCTCCCTCCTTCCCGCTCTCTCTCTCTCTCTCTCTCTCTCTCTCTCTCTCTCTCTCTCTCTCTCTCTCTCTCCACATTTTCCTTTCTTTCTCACTCACCATACTTGCACTCTCTCCATTCTCTCTTTAATTAAAGCAACAGTCTCCCCATTCTTTCTCTACTGCTCCTCTACTCTGTGTCATTTATTCATCAGACAAGCGAGACCCCAGGTAACCAACAGAGCCAAAAACAGTTGTTCAGAAATGAAAGAACAGAGTCAAAACTTCCTCCCCTCCTCCCTTAACCATACCCCCTTACCCACCTATATTCTTCTTGCATGCGGTCTCTTCCAAAGGATATTGCAAAGGATGTAGTCACTCAAAAAGCAATATGGTATTTGATGCAGGTATAATATTTTTAGGCACCAATAATTGGCAACCTACATGTTTTGGCAAAATGCTAAAGCATATGATAATTCTACTGTGTTTGCTCAGGTAATATAAACACTGAATATGTCTATAATTGTAGGCTCAAATAAAACAAAACCCAAGATTCTCTACTGCATTTTCACTGTATATAAGTATACAGTGGTGCCTTGACTTACAAGTTTAATTCCTTTCGTGTTCGTAACTCAAATTACATATATGTCAAATAAATTTTACCCATTGAAATGCCATTAATCTGTTCCAGATCCGTTCTGTACCCTCAAAAAACAGCATTTTTTGTTACATGTTTTTAAATGAGAAAAATGTGCTTATAAATAACAAATATTGTATAAAAACAAAATATAATAGAATGTTCTGCAATAAACTGGTTTTATTAAGTATAATGTACAGCATTTCCCTCGGAGATCAGACGACTTGAAGATGCTGATGAAGGAGGAGGAGAAAGGCAAAACTGAATAACTGAATCTTATTCGCTGATTTTTGCCCATTTCGCCACACTTTCCTCACTTTCATGGGTGGGGGTTTTTGATAAAAACTTGTCCAATGTGGTCTGTTTCAGGGGCAGATTGTAGAAGTGCAGCGCTTGTACTGCTTTGCCAAGTCGACTACTTGCAAACCTTGGTCATGTTTTTCGATAATTTCTTTCTTTAATTCAATGAACATTATCCGCTTCTTATTCTCAGCACTGTCCTTCGCACTCACTTTCTTTGGGCACATGGAAAAACATCTTTTGCAAAATAACTGCAAAAATGTTTAGCAAAATAACTGCAAACACAAATGTGAGCACAACACTGCGAGCTAACTGCTTAAAGTTAACGAGTGAGACACGGGGTGCTGGGCGGATGTTGCTGGGCGGATCACTGCGCCATCTTACGGTGGGTATCTGAAGCTGGCTCGTAACCCGAATTTTAGCTCACAACTCAAACCAAAAAAACGGCTGAGAAATGGCTCGTATCTCGAAAAACTCATTAGCTGGGACACTCGTAAGTCGAAGTACCACTGTATATAGAATTATTTGTGTATATCTTCCTTATAAAATGATTTCATATGAAATCCTGTAAACATTCCATGACCAATAGAAGTCTTAATCCTTATGTCTGCTTGCCATTGTAGAAACAAATACATCATATCAGTGTTCTTATAGGGCTTTCTTTAACAGCTGATAACAGACAAATTGTGAGAGCATCAGTCATCATCAACAACCTCCATAGGGCAGGGGTGGAGGGGTGAATCACAATCCACTGTTCAAAGAAGACTTCAAAAGCAAAAATATAGAGACAACTTTATAAGATTTCAATTATTTTTTTATTTATTCAGTAAGAAAAACTATATGAAAAAAGTGAAAGTGACTATATTTTGTCATTGTGAAACACAGAACTGCACTCAGTGAGACACAATGAAATTCAACCCCTGTATTTCACCCATACACACCAGATATTTAAAGGTTTTTTGGAACCCATGACCTGCTGATCTTGGGGCCAACTGCCTTACCATTAGGCCACCACTGGTCTATATTTTAAAAGGTAATATTGTGATATATTTTCTTTACATTATGTTGTTTGTTTGTGTGTGTGTGTGTGTGTGTGTGTGTGTGTGTGTGTGTGTGTGTGTGTGTGTGTGCGCGTGTGCATGTGCATGTAATATGTTTATATTAATAATATTTTAAGTTAATAGTATTTTACCTCGCTGCTGTTTCAGCCAATATTGAACACTCCACCACTGCACAATTTCCACACCCCTTACTTCATCCCCTCTAATGAGACGGTCGATGAATGAAAACAAAGCAATGCCATAAAAATATAAATAATAAACTCCAAGAGTAGTAAATAACAAGGTCTTCATGACGTATACAACTTGTAGAGCAATATATCATAGAGCAATAGAGGTAAGTGATGTAAGTGATGAAAAAACACTGCAAGCACATTATTTTATCCAAGACTGTTCTCAATAGCACTTACTACACTTTCAAAGGAGCCATCCCTTAACTGTCAGTTCTTTGTCCCCTACAAGTATGTGTTCCATGTGAAGAATGTTCCATGAGTGTTCCATGCTTCCTCTGCTTAATTGGATAGTTCTGTCTAAATAATGAAGGTTTAGATGTTTAGCAAATATTAATTACCTTCTGAAACTGAAACAAAAACAAACATGTTATTTTTTAAAGCTTGTATATGAAGGCTCCCTGCGATGGGCTGGCGACCTGTCCAGGGTGCGTCCCCCGTCCTCGCCCTGTGTGCGCTGGGTTGGACACCGGCACTCCCCCGCGACCCCGTTTGGGACAAGCGGCAGATAATGGATGGATGGATGGATGTATATGAAGGAAGCAGAAAAGAAGTCAGAGATGATTTTTTACTGAAGAAGGAGGTGGAACTAAGGAGAAACACTGAGGCTATGTTCAAGTCATTACTGACCCTCTCATTCCATTTCTCTCCCCACATGTCCGGGGGGGCCCGTTGTGGTCATCACCTGAGTCCAATGCCGAGCTACCATCTGGTCTGTGTGATGCATCTGATGCGCCAAGGGACCCTTGCGGCTCATTGGTACCTGGAAGCAACTTGGGACTCCTCACTGATCCTGGAGTTTAAAACCAAACTAACTCTGTACTGTTAGTATACCCAAGGGGGTTGGGTAGCCGGTTGACCTTGGACCCTCAGAAGTTTTTTTTTCTCCACATAGTGGAGTTTTTGGTTCCTCTCCTCCGTAGTCGTCCGGCTTAAACATCTTAAACATCTATTACTGTAACCTGTTATCAATGTAAAGTGCCTTGGGGCAACTTTGTTGTAAAAGGCGCTATACAAGAATAAATTTAATTGAATTGAATTGAAGTGAGTGAAAGAATGAGAAAGAAAATGAAAACAAAGCTGAACAAGCTGTGGAGAGGGGGAGAACTGTGTGCTTGAGGGGGAGAACAAACACAGAAATGTGCTGTAGTCGAGAGAGAAAAAACTGAGACAATGTCTGCAGACAAAGGCAGACAAAGCAGATGAATGCAAAGACTCAGATGTCTCTGTAAAAAGAGGACATAAAAGAAAAGAAAAAAGGACATGAATAAAATGGTGCAAGAAATGGGTAAGAAGAAGGACAAGCTTGAAGAACTTAAGATGAAGGCTCAACAGAGGAAGAAAAAGTTGACCACTGCTGTTCCGAAATGTAATAGCTTTCATAGACTGGATACTGAACAAGGAATCCAGACATAGGTTTGAGAAATGTTGGAGCAGGCCTAGAGAGAAAAATATCAGCTCCTGTAACACAGAGAAAAAAGCCCTGTCCAGGGTAATTCTCCATCTTTTACCACATGAGCACTGAGATATGCTCCATCACTGCTAAGACAATTGAGTAAGAAAATTATGATGGGTGAATTTACCAGAGGGACTGAAGGAAAAAAGAGACTTTTTGTGGCAGTAAGTCTGAAGGCAATACAAGTATTCACAGTTCTACTAGGAAGATGATTTGTAGAATCGGTTTTTCTGATAAAAATGAAGAAATGTGCTCTGAGGACTATCATGTTTGCAGATGCCATTGTGATCTTTAGCCAAAGTACAGAACAGCTTAAAGATCTGTAGGACATCAGAAGGACCAAAGACAGAATACATAATTGTGAATGAAAGGGTGTGGAGGTGGTGAAGGCGGAGGAGCTGGAGCTCAACTATTCAGAGTAATGGGGAGTGTAAGGAAAGGTGAAAAAGAGAGTGCACCTCTCCACCTTTGCCACCTCTACTCCTTGTATCCTAACCACTCCGCTGTCCTCCCTTTCCTTCTCACTCATGTACTCATGTCCTACTGAATTTCATTCCTCTGCTCTCTAGAGTATATCTCCATCTCTCCAAGGAATCCTTGAGCTACAGAGTCATTTGCAAACATCAAAGGCCATAGCGACTCCTGTCTACTATCATCTGTCAAACTGATTATAATATTAACAACGACAAAAATAATGATGATAAAAATAATTATAATAATAAAAAAAAAATTGTACATTACAGACCAGACCTGTATATAGCGACTACTTACCTGTTCTTTCACTTTGACTTAAATTTATTAGGCCAAAAGTCAAATTTACACAGTTGTAAACTTATCCTACATCTTATTCTATTCTTCCAGCCAAGCTATGTTCATATCCCGTTAAGCAAACTGCATACCTAAATCATACTTGTCTTAAACTGAACTGAGATGTTACACATTTCAGTAGACTTGTTTAGGTGATTCCAGGTTATGTATGATGTGTTGTTACCTTTAAAAAATAGATATAAATAATTTTCACTGGTGTAACATCTGCATTTACTTTTCTTCTTGCAAAAAAGTTTGCCACCATCAGACCAGACCATTTTTGTCATTTGCCATTTCTTCCTTCCAGGCAAAATACACTTTTACCACTTATGGGTATATCCATTTGCTTTTCTGCCTTACTATAGGCTACAGTACATGATTGCCTTCTGCCAACATAGCATACAATGCAATTTACCTCTGAGCAACAATTTTACCTCTCTCTTTCTGACTGTATACACACACACACACGCGCATTCATTCAGGCCAAATCCCTCCAAATCTGAGATAAAGTACTGGCTGCTCTAGCTAAGTGGATTTGAGAAAAGCAAAGGGTCAAAAAAGGCAGCTGTGCATTTGCACCCCAAAAACACAGCAGAATGAATTACAGTGGCTGTATGGGTTAGTAACAGAGACTATAGCAGAACAGATATGACTGACTAGTTTTTTTAGTTTTGGGCCCGTTAAATAAATGTTAAGTACAAAAAAAAAAAAAACTAAAGGGGAGGTGTCACAGTCTGTCGTGCCTGTGGTTCCGGCGCTCTGTTCTGACTGAGCACACTTGGGCTCATTCAGACACAGGTGTGCTTCATTGGGGCTGCTATTTAAGCCCCAGTGAGTCAGAACAGAGCTCGGTTCATTAACAAGGCGAAGCCTCCTAGTTAATGGTGGCATTTTGGTTATATGTTTTTGTTTAAGTTTAATAAAGTTACATTTTCGACTACTGGCTCTGCGTTGCCGTTACAGAATGAACCGCCAATACCTGGACATCGCAAGCCATGAGGGCGAGCAGGAGCGCATGTTGTGGGCGACAGCAAACGTTGTCGAGGAGACGCTGCAGCTGATAAAGACCTGGGAGATAGAGGCGACTCTATTCTCTGGACCTCCGCGAGCATTTAGAGCGTGAGGAGTGGGTGCGACGGATGCCGAAGGCCACGGCCGAGGAGCTCGAGCGTCGTCTGAAGAATGTGACGTCACTGCTCCCACTTGATCCCACCCCGGATCCCGAGCTGTGCATGGATCGGTTCACGCTTTTCCTCCAGATGCTGGTCTCCATGGCTGCAAGGGCAAATAGCTACCTCGACACGCTGAACCACGTGTCTTTTTCCGTACGCGACATGGAAGCGGGGCTCCGTTGATGGCTGGCGTGATGCAACGCGGAAGGACGACAGTGAACGCGCCCTGCGCTGTTCAACGTGGAAATACAGCGGAAAACGCGCCCTGCGCCCTTCAACATGAGAGGACGGCAAAGAAGGCCACAGGCCACAGCAGAAGCGGGACAGTGGCAAAAAAGGCTGTCCTTGACACAGAGAGCAGGAAGACGGCGGAGACCACTTCCTGCATCGTACAACCGGGAAGGTCGACCAAGAAAGCCCTACTACCTGAAGCTACTGTGGGCAGCCAGGACTGTTCAGCGACATTACCGAGTTAATAAGATGATGAAGCAAGAAATGAAGTCTTTGAAGAAGAAAAAGATGGCTGCTGTTGTTCTGCAAGCCGCATTCCGAGGGATGAAGACCAGACAGACTCTGACACAGAAGCACCAGGCTGCCACTGTGATACAATGTGCTTACAGGGCTCACCATGCTCGCACGCGATATTTATGCATCAAATATGCTGCTGTTGCCATCCAGCTGAGGTATCGTTCCACACTAGATGCCAGAAAGCAGAGGGAGGAATTCTTGAAATTGTGCTCTGCTGCAATGTTCCTGCAAGCCTGCTTCAGAGGTCAGAGGGTCAGATGGGAGATTATCTTACAACATCAGGCAGCTTCCCTGATTCAGGCTGCGTTCAGAAGACACAGGGAGGTAGTAAAGTACCAGGCCATGAGGGTTTCAGCCATCATCATTCAAAGACATTATAGGTCCTACATTAAGAGTAAATTTGAACATGAGAAATTCCATATGCTGAAAATCCAGGCAGCTTTTAGGGGTTATTCCGTTCGAAAGAATGATGCTGCAATACACAGAGCAGCTACCATTATTCAGACTGCAGTAAGAATGCACAAGCAAAGATTTGTTTTCAAGAAGCAGCGCTGGGCAGCAAGTCTTCAGGGGAGGTTCAGAAGGTGGAAGCTTGGACATCAGAAGAAGGAGTTTCTGACAATGCTCCACCAGCAGCTGACGGAGAAAGAAGCCTTGACGCTACAGGTGAATGCCTCTGTCACGAATGAAAGGTTGAAACACAAGGAAAGGATCACCTATCTGCTTTCTCAGCTAGAAAGGACCAAAGGACTCTTGTCCATTTGCCAAAGGGAGATCGAAACCATGGAAACAGAAAGAAAAGCTCTGGCTCAAGACAAAGGTGAGCTTCACGGAAAGAGCAGTAAATTCAGAAAAGAGAGAGAGGTCTCCAGAATAAAGCTGCAAGCTGTGATGGTTGTCCAAAGAGAGAGGCTGGAGAGAACAGATGAACAGAGGGACCAAGCTGCCTGCCAGGCAACGAGGAGAGTAGAGACTCCAACCATTCAGGAGAAGCTGGAAGCTAAAGTAGCCACTATGGAAGAACAGCTGAATCAGACCAGGGCAGAGCTGAAACGGGTGCAACACCACAGTGTCTCTCTGCAGGCTGAACTGAGAAAAGCCCAAAGTGAGGCCAGTAAGCTCACCGAGCTGGAGAAGCAGGTCAGAGGTATGGAAGCAAAATTGGCGATCTTGGAATCTCAACTCACTCCACAGACACCAGTGCATGCTGGGACCCTGGTGGTTAATGCCAGAGCGGAGCAGCTGAGGAACAGTCTGATGAAGAAGCATATAAAGATTCCAGAGATTGAGCAGCCGTGTGAGAACTCTGAGAATGGTGCTCAGAGCACAATCAGAGACACCATACCTTCGGTTTACCCTCACAATTCAGCAGACTCAGAACAAGGTAGCCGGTGGAGGAGTCCATGTGGAACTTCTCGTAGTGGAACCAAGAGCTGTGATCTCAATGAGCTCCAAGCAGCAGAGAAGTACGGTCAAGAAGAGGAAGAAGCCAAAAAATAACATCGGCAATGACCTGTCTCAATTCAAGAAGGTGAACGACAACTTCTGCACTGTAGATTCTGCGATGAGAGACGTGGAAAACGAGTACGGCAGGGGTTGGATGCCGAGTTCGGACTATGTGAAAAACCCTTCCTCTTTGAACCTTGTAAAACCTTCTGTGTTTAGCTCTCTTTCAGGCTCCATCAGGGCAAGGCATTCCACTGAGTCAGACGATTCCTCCAGTGACTCCAGGGTCGTAATATAATACACATTTTCAAATATATAATATTCCAAAAAGTCAGAGTAAGCAATGGTTGGATTCTCCAATTGAGAACCAAGGTTCGAAGAGTGATGAGGTGAAGAGGTTCTGAAGCTAGCCAAGTTCATTAGCAGAAGAGTAACGAAGTTCTTACAGGTTGTTCAAGCGACTACTCACTGTTTCTCTCTCTGTGTCGAATCCACTCTACTTTGCACAGTTCAGAGTGTGCCTTTTTATCTATCCCCCGAGAGCTCCAAGGACTCCAGTGGAGCCACCTTATCTAAGACTATGACCTTGTTTGGGTGTTTTTGACTTGCTGAGAAAGTGTTACTCAGAAAAGAACAGAGAAAATAGAGGTGCAGTTGGCAATATGTGGGTTTAGGGTGACAGGTACGTGAGGGAATGGTAGCAGCGAAGGAATTGGGGTGGCAGTGGTAGGGTACTTGCCTAAGGACCTATGGCTCAAGAGGTCCCAGGTTCGAATCCCACTTCTAGTACTACCACCACTGGGTCCCTGAGCAAGACCCTTAACCCTGAGTTGCTCCAGGGGGACTGTCCCTGTAATTAGGACATGGAAGTCGCTCGGATAAGAGTGTCTGCTAAATGCTGCAAATGTAATGTATTAATGTAAATGTAATTTAGGGTGAAAGGGCATTGGGCAATATATGTATTACAAATGGGGTCGGGAGAGAGATTTTATAATGCCGGTAATGATACCATCAAAAATCTCGACAATAAAGAGTATTTATGTTTAAATAATCCTCTAAATATAGTGCTTATATTGTAATACCTATTACTACATAAACTGAGAAACACACAGACATCCACACTTTCACACGTTTCTAAATGTGTGTGTGAAACAATGTGTGTGTGAAAGGGTCTTTAACTATATGCTTCTTCCATATGCACTGCTTGGTGTAATGTAACAAGCATCAGCAAATAAGCTACATAAGACATATGCTACTCAGGAAGACAGCAAAAGCTGGGCTGGAGAGCAACAGGACATAAATAGATTTGAACACTTTCTAATCAATGTCAAATTGCAGAAAGCACATATAAGAGCTCTAGTCAACACCACCTTTGCTGAGTCCCAGATGAGTACAAGAAAATAAAAGACCAGATTAGACAGAAGCATGGATGAGTGTAATATGGGGGATCGAGTTAGCATTTTATTCTGATTATTTAAACATATGCATAAACATATGCTTTTCACCCACATGATGAACTTTAAACATTAACTTCAAAATCCATAACAACAAAGCTGCCCATTGTCACATTACTTACAAATTACACAGTAAAAAATTACCTTAACGTGGCTTTATTATAAATATAAATTTATTATAAATGCAGTTTTGTATATATGAAACCCTCTCAACTCTATGTTTGTTATTACATTTTTAATGTGGTGATTATTTTACTTCATTTAAATACACTATTTAATTTATTTGTATTGCTTATTTTATATTAATTGAATAACAAATTGAAAACTACAGAGTTATTCAGAGTTATTATCCAGGAGCTGTGTGACTGCAAAATGAAAAGTGTAAAGTATAAAATGGGAAGCTATATTAACCTGCTACAGTTATCTCAATGCACACATTTAAGAAGCCCAAAACATCATGCTCTCACTGGCACAGTGATTTCCTCTGCATTTGCCCCATTTTGCATTAAAACGAGTGCTACTCTCAACAGCGACATTAGATTCAGGGATGTTGTCCATACTCCCTGCAGTTATCAGATGCCATAAAGTGAAAGTGAAAACCCTTGTCATTGTGAGGTCACAGCACAGCACACAGTGAACCACAACAAAATTGGACCTCTGCATTTAACCCATGCAAACACCGTGCAGCTATTGAAAGTGCCCAGGGAGCAGTGACGGGGACGGTACCTTGCTCAAGGGTACCTCAGGGCAACCCGCTGGTGAGGGAATCAAACCCACAATCTTCCAATGCTGGGGCAACTCCCTAAGCACGAGGCCACCGCTGCCCCATACATAAAATGTAATAAAATGTAATGCCTACATAAAATGTAACACTTCAGCATAGACTACTGTAGAACGTCCATCATAATATAAAATTCCTCAAAATAGCAACAGGTTGTGAGGAAGCAATGAAATGAGCTTAAATTGAAATCAACAATTTGCAAAAAACATGAGAATATGAAAAAGGATGTGCAGCTTTTGCACTTCACATTGATTCCCCATATTATCACTATCAACAGCCACAGAGAGCCAGAGAGAAAGAAACTGAAAATCAGAAAATAAAAGGGAGACATAAATCCAAAGAAGTGGAAAGTGCTCCAGGATCTGTGTTCAAATTCACTGAGAGCATTTTTAAGAGTCAAGAAAAAACTTCCCTTGCTGCAACAATCCAGCGCTTGGCTCCCCACTGGCAGATTGAATTGATGGCCTCAATTCTGCTCTTGTGGCCTCTCCATGCTGCAGTAAATAAGTGACCTAAAACTAGCCAATCCTCCATACAAGCCAGGAAAGGGGCAGGCATCCAGCACAGCACTTAACTCTAAACTCCGGCCTGATGGGCCCAATCTGCTGTGGTCAGTGACCATCAATACTGACAACAAACACAGCACAAATGAGCAGTTCTGTGCACCTGCATAAAGCATTTTTCAACCTACACGCTATTCAGCACACCTATAGCATTCAATCAATTAATGCATACACTATTTTCTTTTACTCACAGAAGAAGAAAAAGCCTTTAAATTCAAAACACAATTACAGTAGAAGCCATTGACAACTTCTGATGTATACAATTATTGAAGAACTCTTTTTCAGATGTATTTGTAAATTAACCTTTGTACATATGTTACATTTATTCCTTAAGAGGCTGGGGAGCAATTTGTGGTACTTAAAACAACACTGAAGGACAAAATAATTATAGGAAAAGTATGTTTCAAACTGTGATTTTAAATTAATTGATCAGTCTAAATTACCAGTATAGTGCAATTGACAAAGATTTCAAATATCCCATAACTCAAAATGTTCAGCACTTGTCATTGTTGTTTTGACTTAAATGCTTTCAGTTATTTCTTAAGTAAAGGAACATATTGGTATTGTCTATGGTAACTGATGTTATGATACCAGTCCCATATTGCGCAAATACTGGTACTATTAAATTATAATGAATCAGATGCTCTTTTCCACTTTTCCATGCATATCTTCTGGCCCTCGAGTGTTTATTATAACCAGAGTGTACCACAGACATCCCACACAAATATGCCACAATCATACAAGCTCAAACTTAAACCATGTACATACACTAAGGCATGCAATGCTGTTTTGTTCTAGGGTGGGAGACAATCCACTTCAATCCAGTCATCCTTTCCCAGTAAAAGTGTATGCTTCTATGTGGCTGAGGCAGGGCAACCAGGCTAAAGAAAAATAAATAAATAAACAGACAAACCAATGCCAGTGTCAGCTCATATCAACATCTCCAGCTAGCCTGCCCCTGTCGGCTGGGCTTAATAAACAATCCCCCAGCTATCCACATTCCTGCCCACACCTCATTTGTGTTTGACTGCATGACCAGGGAAATGGGAGAGGGAGAGGGAGAGGGAGAGGGAGAGGGAGAGAGAGGCAGAGAGAGAGAGAGAGAGAAAGGGAGAAAGAGAGAGAGAGAGAGAGAGAGAGAGAGAGAGAGAGAGAGAGAGAGAGAGAGAGAAAGAGAGAGAGAGCGAGAGAGAGAGAGAGAGCCTCTGTCACCTGTGTGTTGTGTTTTGGGCACGCTAGAGGGCGCTCTATCACGCACAAGGTATTTGGTCACAGGAGGTGTTTTAGTATTGCAGGGCGTTTCAGCTCTAACTGAGTACACCTGAGCAATGCAAGCAGGTAGCATCATTGGGGCTGACTATTTAAGCCTCTGATGAGTCAGAACAGAGCGCTGCCTATTAGGCAGGCTGTTTGCGCGTAACGGGGTGGTTTGGGTGTAGGATCAGTGTCTATGACGTTATAGTAACTTAGTATAGACCACTTAGTATCTAGGGGTTAGACTGCAGTTCCTCAGGGTTTTGCAGGTTTAGAACTGCAGTCCTGCCTCGTTTCTTGTAAGTGTGACCAATAAAAGTATGTCCCTAACTCCTGGCATCCCCTCCGGCACTCGCCAACGTTACAATATGTGTGTATATACAATATATATATATATAATTATGTATATATATATATATATATATATATATATCTTTGTATATGGATGTCTTTCCTTGTTTTTTATATTATTTATATTCTTTCTTTCTTTCTTGTTTTCTCTTTTTAAAGAGCCCTGTAACACCCGAATTTCTCATTTGTGGAATAATAAATTCTATTCTATTCTATTCTATTCTATTCTATTCTATAATTTTCTTTTTTTCATGATGCCATGCACACGAGCAAGGCTCCCTGTGCATGAGGCTGCAAAACAGCCCCACAGCATGATGCTCCCACCACCATGTTTAACTGTTGGAACTGTGTTCCTAGGGTTGAAGGCCTCTCCCTTTCTTCGCCAAACATAAGCAACCGTGTGCCCAAACAGTTCCAGTTTAGTCTCATCAGACCAAAGCACAGACTTCCAAAACTCATCTTTACCTTTCAAATGTTCACGGGCAAACCTCAGTCGGGCTGTGATGTGCTGCTCTTTGAGTAAAGGGGTTCATCTGGGACAATGGCACTGAAGCCCACCACGATTAAGAGCCCTCACAACTGTGTTCCTTGAAACATCAACTCCAGAAGAGGCCAGGTCAGCAACAATCCTCTTGGCAAATGTCCGGGGCTCCTTGCTGACATCTCGGACTATTTACCTCTCAAGAGTTCTTGAAATCTTGCGCTTACGGCCACGGTCAGATTTGTTTCTTACAGAATTTATCTCTTTGTACTTGAATCGCTTGGAAATGGCAATGTAGCCTTCCCCCTTATCATGAGCCTCTACTATCATCTTTCTGAGCTCCAGACTGATTTCCTTTGTCTTTGGCATGGTGAGTAACAGTAATCCCTCTCATGTGTTAAAGTGCCCTGTTCCTTAGAGTCTTTTTATGCTGATTGAATGTTGTTAGTAAGCCAATTGACTGCACAGGTGTGGTTTCAAAGCTGACTGGTTAGTTACTGTAGGTGTGTTTTGAAAGCAAACATTCACATGGGGCTAATATTTTTGACCGCCCCATTTTTTACTATATTTACTATATTTGATAGGGGCAACAGTGGCCTAGTGGTTAGGGAGTTGCCCCCGCATCGGAAGATTGTGGGTTTGATTCCCCACCAGTAGGTTGCCCTTAGGTACCCTTGAGCAAGGTACCGTCCCCGTCACTGCTCCCCAGGCGCTTTCAATAGCTGCCCACTGCTGCACGGTGTTTGAGTGCATGGATTAAATGCAGAGGTCCATTTTCATTGTGGTTCACTGTGTGCTGTGCCGTGACCTCGCAATGACAAGGGTTGTCACTTTTACTTTTCAAATGTATTTTATATTACAAAATGTACCAAAAGCTACTAAATATCACTGGTGAATGTTTGCTTATATCAGGTTTCATCAATGCTGCAAACACTGGGAAGAAGTTTAGAAAAATGTTCCATAATTCCTGAGGGGCTAATAAATTTGGCCTCAACTGTATACAGTACTGTGCAAACGTTTTAGGCAGGTGTGAAAAAATGCTGTAAACAAAGAATGTTTTCAAAAATTGAAGTGTTAATCATTTATTTTCATCATTCAGCAAAATGTAGTGAATGAACAAAAGAGAAATCTAAATCAAATCAATATTTGGTGTGACCACCCGCTGCCGTCAAAGCGGCATCAGTTCTAGGTACACTAGCACACAGTTTTTGAAGGAACTCGGCTTGTAGGTTGTTCCAAACATGACTGTGTTTCAACCTACGTGTAACATTGATGATCCTTAGCACCTGTTTGGTAAAATTGGTTGATCATACAGCTGACATTAATCCTACAAAATCCCTGACTTTGTGCAAGTGTACCTATAAGAATTGATGCTGGTTTGAAGGCAAAAGGTAGTAACACCAAATTTTGATTTGACTTTTGTTCGCTCACTGTAAATTGATAAAAATAACAATCATTATTTATATTTCAGAAAGCATTCTTTGTTTACAGCATTTTTTCACACCTGCCTAAAACATTTGCACAGTACTGTATATATAAACACAAAGTTAGAGAGGTAAGATTATATTGGTTTTAGCCATGTACAGAGGAGAGACATGGATTATATTGGGAGAAGGATGTTGAGGATGGAGTTGCCAGGAAAAGGGAGAAGAAGACCAAAGAGGAGGTTTATGAAAGAGGTCAGTGAGGACATGCAGGTCTTGGTGTGAAAGAGGTCAGTCAGTGCCAGGGTCAGTCTAATACAATTTAATATCCTCTAGCGACTTTATTACAGTAAAGCCAGGCTTTCCTAAATGTATCTTCATGTGAATGAAACATGTAAATGTTTCAAATTGACATTTTTGGAGTATCAGCATCACCTGTACTTCCACCAAAGAGGCAGGATACCTGTGCATGTTTGTTGTCTAGAGTTAGAATATTGCTATAAAAAAGGGGAAAATTATTTTGTGTTAAAATTGTGATTCAGTTGTGATTGATTGCATACATGCATCAATGCCTTCTGTTAGGTCAGCAAAACTAGACAAGTGATGGGAGAGGGTGAACATGGCTCTTTGAAATTTGGCCTAATTAATATCACCCACTCAGCACTTTTTAAGTTTCAATGTCATTTCTCTTTTGCTCTCCTTGTATCTCTTTCCCCTTCTCTGCACTTTCAGCCATTATCTCCCCCCTCTCTCTCCCTCTTTCATTCTCCCAGAATACTAATTAAAGCCTAGATATTGGATACAGGCCAATGACTTTCCTAATACCACAACTGCAGTACAAGACAAATGTACAAGAAAAAATAAGTGTAGTAACTCTAGAGAAATTAATAGCATGGACAGGGAGAAGAGAAACCCAGTTAGATGGAATGGCCTCTGCACTAAGCATTTCCTTCAACACAGCCAATCATTCCAATCTAATGTGTTAGCCAAACAATGTTCATATAGGTCAATTTAGCCATCACTCTTCTCCTATGCTCATGCATTTAATACCAGTTCAGTTAAATCTGATGTACTCTCTACTAAAGTGATTTGTGGTTGAGTAATGATACAGAGCAGCCAATCACAACAGACTTCATGTCAGTATTCCAAAATTGTGGTGTCAGAATTAGTGGGAAGACTATCTAAACTAAGCAAAGTAAAGCAGTATAATCTGTAAATACATCACATTCCAAATTATTATGCAAATGATATTTCTCTCTGATTTTCCTAAATAGTTGATGCAAGAGACTCATAATTTTTGAGTCATCAACCATTAGAGTATAATTTGAATGTTACTGAACAAACCTCCCAATGATAACAATGTTTTTCAAAAATAAAAAACTTAAACTGCACTGTTCCAAATTATTACGCGCAACAGAGTTTCAAAACATTTTATAGGTTGTAAAGAACTGAGAATGGTCATTGGTTGAATTTGCAGCATTAGGTCATATTTACTGAAATCAAAAGCTATTTTAAGCTAAGTTGCATATTAACATACGACCCCTTATTTGATAGTAGCTTCACAATTCCTGCATCCATTGAATTTGTGAGTTTCTGCTTGAAATTCTTTGCAAGATGTCAGAATAGCCTCCCAAAGCTGCTGTTTAGATGTGAACTGCCTCCCACCCTCATAGATAATTTCTGTTGTGAGCATTGGTTAGGGGTGGCTCTGGAAGATCCTACACCTTGATGTTTACGGGACTCCAGAGGCTTCAAATACCTGTTTGCTGCTTTGTTATGGCATTTTAGCAGCTGCTCTCTTAATCCGATTTGTCTGGCAGAAACCTTCCTCATTGTACCTTTATCTGCATGAATGCGTGTGTGATCTGACTCAGCTACAAATCTCTTAACAATATGATGATCACGCTTAAGTTTTCGTGAAATATCTATGGCTTTGATACCTTGTCCAAAGCGTACAAATATTTCATGCTTTTCAGCAGCAGAGAGATCTTTTTTCTCTCATATTACTTGAAAATCGTGGTCTGCTTAATAATGTGGAACATCGTTCTTCAGTAGTTTTTCCTTTAATTGGGCTCACCTGGCAAACTAATTATCACAGGTGTCCGAGATTCATTTCAGTGATCCAAAGAGCCCTGAGACACAATACCATCCATGAGTTTAATTAAAATACAACATATTTAATCTTTATGACACTTAAATACAATTTGCATAATAATTTTGAATGTGGTGTAAGTTATCTATCACATTTAAATTGTAACAGCAGATGGCGATCTGCTCAGCTCTGGATGAGGTGCACTGGGTCTCCATTTAGGGAACATGCCCAAAGTATGCCCAAAATATAAAATTTTTAAGTTCTGTAATAACTTCTCAGCTCTGCACTGATGTCCAGACCACAGCACCACCACTATTGTTACAGAAATGACTGAACACCAATGGACGTCGCGAACAGAGGATTTGTGGAGGTTCCGCGGTGCTAAAGGGGTTTTTGCTCTAGTTCTGCGATGCGGGGCTGTGAAGTCGACTCAGTCATCTGCAGACAAAGGTGAGTCTTCCAAGACATCTGCCGTGTTCATCACGAAGAGGAGGCTGCGAGGTCTGCTCCCTAGTCAGTCCCAATGCAGCAAGGCTGCTATGTCACTTGATGCCCTATATGGGACCCTGGCACTGCTGTCCGTGTCAGCCTAGGTAGGTGGGACGTCGGCGCTGTCAGTCATGTCAGCCCGTTAGGAGGACTGTGTTGACAAGAGGGCATACCTTGTTCCTGGAAGGGATCAGTTTGACTTTCTGTAAACTTTCTGTTGGGGGGTTCTGTAACAGCAGATGGCGCTCTGCTCAGCTCTGGATGAGGCGCACCATGTCTCCATTTAAGGAACAGATGTGCTTCATTAGGGTTGGCCTTAAAAGCCCCACTGAGCTGGAGCAGAGCATTGGTCATTGCTATACTGTAAGTTTTTGTATTTTGTGTTTCTGTGCACAGCAATGTTTTTAAAAGTTTTAAGTTCTGTAATAACCTCTCGGCTCTGCACTGATGTCCTGACCACGACACCGCCATCATCGTTACATAAATATACAGCTGTCACCCTGTGGCAGACGTGAATGGACGTAAATGCAAAGTCAGAATCACAAAACAACGACAAACAAAAAGTACAAATAAAAACTAAACTACTTTACTCTGTACTCACAACCATGGCACAATGACACAACGTACAAATAATGACCGACAGCTCTGCTCTGACATACAGACATGTAAACATGTCTGATGAGGCACTCATGGCACCAGGACGAATTCTAAAACACTGCCAGGTGTGCCCTTTCAGGACAGAGCAACGCACACCATGACAGCAACCAGCTATGTAAACATGAACATGCATTTGGCATTTTGGATTCTAAATTAAAAAAATTAACCAGTAGTGAAAACAAGTGAAACAATGTCATACTGGAAGTGAATATCATCTGATTTCAATCCTGGCAGATTCTGCTCCTTAACACTGGTCTATTTCTCTATATCTCTTTACCCTCCATGTACCTGCCAGGTTCTCTGGACCTCTTCATGTCTCTCTCTCGCTCTCTCTCCTTCTCTCTCTCTGCCCCCCCCCTCTTTTTTCTCCCTTGCTTGCAGATACTTTTTGACTGAAGCCAAATTGATCCCACCATGCTTTTAACAATCAATCAATTTGTCTGTGGCCTACAGGGACAGACTAAATGTTTACTGAGAGCTCTCCCACTTGCTTTCCTCTGAAAATCATACATGTTCAATATTCTCACTCTTAAAATTACTCTCTCTTTTTATCTTGTGGTCTGTGGTGAACAAAAGCTAAACAGGGAACAGGATAGGAGATTGAGGCTAAGACTGTCTAGTCATGTTCAAAGTCAGTCACCAAATTATAGAATGTGACCTAGGTCAGTGTGTCCATTACACTACAGAGAGGATAAAAATGCCTATCTACAGCATATTACAAGAACGTATGCATAGTGTTAGAAATATTATTTTTAAAACTGCCTTATCACAATCGTGCTTTGCTTAATCACTAAGAGTTTGGATGAGGATCTCTTTAAAGCTGCCTTGTGGCCATTTACATTGTATAAGGTAGTATATTAATGAATATAACTCTAAAAGTGAATTATGTTTGCCCTACAATACTGTATAGCCTACAAGACTGGCAACCTGTCAACCTGGGTGATTCTCTAATTTTTGCCCTATGTGCATTAGGATATGCTCCAACATGCCCCCTGTGACCCTATTCAGGATAAGCAGTTGAGATCAGGAATGAATGAGTTTTAACCCAGCCACTAGGGATGCACAAGCCAGTGTATTTCTTTGTGCCAGAAATATCAGGACCACAAGCCATACGTTAGAAATAGGGAAAAGTATGTGATACACAACAAACTAGGCACACAACCAATTGAACAAATACTACCACAATATCCCACACATACACACACACAAGCATATCCCTTTCAAATAATCAGCAAAAGACTTTCAGGGTTTTCAAGGTTCCAAGGTTGATGCAAAGCCAGTGAGTACATAGAGATGCAAGACTACGCAAACACCCACACAACCACACACACACAAACACACACTTGCATGCACACAAAAACCAAGCTGTTACTGGAGTAGGGGATCAGATTTCAAAAGCACTCCTAAGCCACCTTTTGGGCAGGCTACCAAATGGCCACTCAGTTTGCGCTAGCAAATATGTGACGAAAAAACAACAAAGGCCTGTTTGAGCTACAACAGAAAACAGTGACATGCTTTCTTTTTCATTTAGCACTCTTCTTTCACTCTCAATCTACTATTGCAGCCTGGATTAGTCTTAAATGGTACCTCCTTACATTGATGCACATGCAGTTTCAATGAACTTCAATTCTACAGTGCATAATCACAGCAGACTGTGAACAGTGGGAATGTGTACCTTCTATCTTTACTCTTTTGGACTGACTCAACAGTAGTCCTTGTAGTTTTTAAAAAATTATAAAAGATAGAGATAAAAGATAAAGTTTCACTTCAATGTCTGTCACATTTTGAAGTATTTGGTCAATTAACACAGACAATATTTTTCAAATATTCTTTTGCACATAAATAAGATAAACCATTAAATCCAAAAACACTTATAATAGAAACTATTGGGCAGTTGCTATAGGAACTGCTGATTACTTCTATTAGAAGTGAGTTTAAGGTCAAGACTTGTGTTAAAGCAGCATGTTGTATGTCAGCACAAATGAGCTACCTCTAACTGAAAGGTTACTGCAATAAAAGATTTTTACACTTCTAATAAGAAGTGAAGAGAAATATCATAAATAGAGTAAAACTCTTACAAAAACGTGGATTTGTCGATTTTAAAATAAGCTGTATTGATTTCCCATTACAGTATGTATCCTTGAAAGAAGTAATGTGATTAGTGATACCAGAGTAGATTATGTCATAGAATCTAATGAAACAAACAAGCATAAGTGTAATAAATTTGTTTAATCAAGGTGCCTTTGGCAGAATATTAAACATGAGGGAGAGTGAATTAGACTATTATTATTAGTGTATATTATTATATACACTCACTTATATTCAGAAATTGTGAAATGAAACAGTGGTGCCATTAAATTATATAATTTAAAAATATTATTTTCATGGTTTTTTTTTTACAGCACCTAAAAAATGAGTATTATGCATGTGAGTAATTATCTGTTTAGAAGCTTAAAAGTTATTTTGGCAACATAAAAGGAAGACTGGCCCAGTCCATCATTACCACATGTATCAGTCTATCATTGCCACCTACATTATTAGATCAATAATTAATTTAACACCAAAAGTAAGGGTTTCAAACCTGAAAAACAAAATGTGTTAACGTAATCTTTTTAATGAATATGAAAATGATGCGGGAAAAAGCTTTTTACAAATGTCTCTCTCTCTCTCCCCCCACACACACACACACGCACACAGCTCTGAAAGCATACACAAAGAGCTAAAGTTGACAGCAGTATTACAGCAAAACCGGTGCGAGTCTGACACCTTCAGCCGTGTTTAATGTAGTTCAGAAACTCAGCTCAGTCACCTGAAAGCGCTCCAGTGGGAGATAAAGTCAGCTGTCACAGCAGAACGGACGAGTGTAAAGAACAGCGAGGCTTTGTTCCCCTTTTTGTCGGTGGTGGCAGAGCACAAAACTTTATATAAAAGAGCTAAGCATCTAAGGACCCCATTTAACTATTCTGTCTTCGGAAAACGCCATTCGTTCTTCGTCTCCAAAACAGATAACACTATGATGTGCAGTCAGAGATACAGATACAAAGGACGCCTATGTTCACATTTAGGCTAGAACAAATTCGTTGTGAAAGGCGAGGTGATCTTTAGCATCGTCCCCTTACCGTCCACAGCCATGCTCGGTATTATCGTGTATCTCTCCGTGGTGGCTCTAGTAGGGCTCCTCCATCCTCATCGGCGTCCGGAGGGAAACGGAAAGACAGAGAGCGAGACAATTCTCCTTGACCTCCGTACTCCTGGCACGAAGTGATGCGCTATGAATCCAGCGTGGAGCGACAAGCTCTCCCTCGGCTCCGGTCATGCCCCTTTCTCTGCGCTGAGGCGCAACACACGAAATACATTCGGAGCCCGGAGCCCTTCAGCTGAAACTCCTCCCTCCCGTTTGCCACTTTCCCTCAGTGCTCATCAACCCGAAGTGGCTTCCAGTCTCACTGTACTAAACCCAAGAACGGAATGACACCGGGGGCTGGGAAGTACGCCTGTTAGTAATGACAGCGATTTATTCGAATTAAAGTTCTACTCGGAGTCACTGAGGAGGGTATATTAAATGTACTTATAAGGTCGTAACCATGGAGTCAACATTTGGGGGACCTGTCTATCCATCCATCCATCCATCCATCCATCCATCTATCCATCTATCCATCTATCTATCTATCTATCTATCTATCTATCTATCTATCTATCTATCTATCTATCTATCTATCTATCCGTATATCTTTGGCCTTTCCATCACTTTGAAAGAGATTGAACTGCTTGTTGGTTTTTCGTGAGATCCAAAGCATCACCAGATAATACATATCAGTAACAATTTATAGTTTAGACAATCATTTTTACAGAACACCCCTGCAAAACAATAAACACCTTTCAGCCTCTCATATACCAATGTTCTATGGAATTTAAAATATTTATATGTAAGTTCCCAGAAATAAAAACAAAAATCTGATTTCTCATCATATATTCATCTTTTGATCTTAAGTGAAAGTGACTATTCTTGTCATTGCGAGGTCACAGCACAGCACACAGTGAACCACAACTAAATGGACCTCTGCATTTAACACGGCACACAAACTCCGTGCAGCAGCTATGAAAGCGCCTGGGGAGCAGTGATGGGGATGGTACCTTGCTCAAGGGTACCTCAGGGCAACCTACTGGTAAGGGGTGTACAACAAAAAGCAATTTGAAAAATGAATTTGTCTTCCTGTTCCAGCAAGTGTTACCTCTCTGTGGGGGGGAATGTACTTAAATGCATTCTGCAACTCGCCACTACCAAATTCGTGTTACTGTTCTTATTTAAAAATGCTCCACCATCCAAATATTATCTGCTTAGTTATAAGAGAGTGCAGCTCTTATATGGTATAGGCGATTTTCCTCAAATTACCTAGACAACAGAAGCCCATATAAAAAGAGATCAAGGAGAGTTAAGAGTCCATTGTCAAATCAAATTTTGTGTTTTTATCTAATCTATCAATTCTGCACTGACATTAACTAGATCTAGATTGGCTGTTTTTTTTGTTGTTGTTGTTTGTTTGTTTGTTTGTTTTCTACAATTACATTTACATTTACTCATTTCACAGGAACTATTATCCAAAGAAACTTATGAGCATTTAAGCAAGAGTGCAATAATGTCCAAAGCTGTGATCTGGTGTTTACCATGCTCCTGGTCCCCGGAATACTGAGCTGGGAGTCCCACATTCCTTTAATCTGTTTTTCACTCATCATTCCTTTAATCAGTTTTTACCCATACTTAAGAGTTGCCAGTTCAACCAGTGTTTGTCTGTTCTTTGTATGTATATGTATCTTTATGTGTGTGTGTTGTTGGCCAACCAACTTTATGAGTGTGTATTGTTGTTCAACTGCTTAAAGAGAAGTAAAAATCTTATTTTGGCATTAGAGCATTTGGCAAGAGCTTCACTTGAACATTATGTGCCACTTAAAGTTAAATAGCATAAAAATAAAATACAATGAAAATTAAAAGCATTACAATACTGTAAAAGTGCAGTACACAAGTTGAGCAGGATCCGTTTTAATTAAGGAAAGAATAGTACAAGTTTGGTATGTTAGATTGTTTGAGGTGTTAGGAGAGATGTTTTCAGAAGACATGAGTCTTCAAGAGGTTCTTGAAGCTAGAGAGGGACACCCCTCTGCCAGACGATTCTCCTTAGAAGAACATAGTGAGTGAGAAGACATATAAGCCTGTATGGTTGACCTTAAATAGCTGTGTGCAGATCCAGAAGTTGAAAAGTTGCTCTGTAGTCAAGAGTTGACCTGAAGCTGATCTTTGCAGCCATGAGCTCTATTTGGCTGAATAAACACCAGGCACACCACTGCATTCTGGATCATCTTGTGGATTAGGATTTTTAATGCCAGGACACCTGCAAGCAGAACAATACAGTAAATGAGGCAGGACATAACCTGTACCAGGAGCTGGGTGGCATACTGAGTCAGGATTGGCCTGATCTTCCTCACACTGTAAAGAGCCAAGTGACACTACTGGGAGACAAATACAAAATGAGCAGAAAAAGACAACTTGTCATCAATCATGACACCCAGGTTTCTCGCAACCATGGCTCAGGAAAAAGATAAAGGGGTTATTTTTAAATTGATACTGTGAGAGAGACAGACTGCCTGAGATGGCCAGTAACTCAGTTACAGAAAGATTAGGTTGAAGATAGTGTTCCTTCATCCAAGTGAAGAGACATGCTGAGATATGTGCTGATATCATAGAATCATCTGGTTTCAATTAAAAATATAATTGTGTATCATCTGTATAGCAATGTTAAGAGCAGCCATGCAAGCAGATTACCAGGTCTAAGGTAGTTTACAGTTAGGTCCATAAATATTTGGACAGAGACAACTTTTTTAAAATTATGTTTCTTTATCACAATGAATTTTAAATGAAATAACTCGGCTGCAGTTGAAGTGCAGACTTTAATTCAGTGGATTGAACAAAAAGATTGCATAAAAATGTGAAGAACTAAAGCATTTTTTTACACAATCCCTTTATTTCAGGGGCTAAAAAGTATTTGGACAAATTAAATAACTGAAAATAAAATGTTCAATTCTAATACCTCAGAATTCATTCTGCTGCTTCTGTCCTGTGTCACAACATCAATAAACACTAGTGACCCAGTGCCACTGGCAGCCTGCATGCCCAGGCCATCACAACGCCTTCTCCATACTTTATACTTGCCATCATTCTGGTAGAGGTTGATCTTGGTTTCACCTGTCCAAAGAAAGGGAAAGAAAAAGGGGAAGGGAAAGTGACTATTCTTGTCATTGCGAGGTCACAGCACAGCACACAGTGAACCACAGCGAAATTGGACCTCTGCATTTAACCCATGCAAACACCGTGCAGCAGTGGGCAGCTATGAAAGTGCCCGGGGAGCAGTGACAGGGACGGTAATACTGACAGGGACGGTAACCTTGGTAATGTTTTTCCAGAACTGTGCTGGCTTTTTTTTAGATGTTTTTTAGCAAAGTCCTTTCTATTTTTGAGGCTTATGAGTGGCTTGCCCCTTGCAGTGCATGCTCTGTATTTTCTTTCATGAAGTCCTCTGTTAATGGTAGACTTGGATATTGATACGCCTACCTCCTGGAGAGTGTTGTTCACTTGGTCGGCTGTTGTGAAGGGGTTTCTCTTCACCATGGAAATGATTCTGCGATCATCCACTACTGTTGACTTCCGTGGATGTCCAGGTCTTTTTGCATTGCTGTGTTCACCAGTGCTTTCTTTCTTTCTTTCTTTCTTTCTTTCTTTCTTTCTTTCTTTCTCAGGATGTACCAAACTGTAGATTTTGCCACTCCTAATATTGTAGCAATTTCACAGATAGGTTTTTTTCTTTTTTTGCAGCTTAAGGATGGCTTGTTTCACTTGCATGGAGAGCTCCTTTGATCGCATGTTGTCTGTTCACAGTAAAATCTTCCACATGCAAGCACCAAACCTCAAATCAACTCCAGGCCTTTTATCTGCTTAATTGATAATGACATAACAAAGGAATTACCCGCACCTGCCCATGAATTAGCCTTTGAGTCTATTCCCCAATTACTTTTGGTCCCTTTATAAAGAGGGTGGCACATGTTAAGGAGCTGGAACTCCTAAACCCTTCATCCAGTTTGAATGATACCCTCAAATGAAAGCTGAGAGTCTTTACACATTACATCCATGTCCATTATATAACTATAATTGGAATATGCTTCAGTAAATGGGTACAAAAACAAAACTTGTGTCAGTGTCCAAATATATATGGACCTAACTGTATATTTTAAAGGGAAGGGGCCCTGGCACAGAGCCTAAGGGTACCCCTGTAGAGAGATGATGTAATGTGGCCTTTCATCCTTGCCATGGCACATTAAAAAATGTCTAGCATGCTTTACCCGAGATGCCCATTTTGAAAAGTGTGAATAGCAGTATGACATGGTTTATTATGTAAAGTTGTTGACAGGTCCAGTAAGGACCTGTTGTTGACAGGTCCTAGGGCCTCAATTACAGACAGCAAGGCTGTTTTGTTAGAATGGCCCTCTTAAAGTAAGACCAAGGAGATCAAGGAGATCAGTCTGTGAGAGAAACCCTGAAACCTGCTTGAATACCACACTTTCAAAGTCTTACATAGGAATGGAAAGTAACAAGACTGGCTGTTACTTCACAACTTGACATGAGCTGAGAGAAAGTTGAGAGCAAGGGTGACACTAAAGCCTCTTTAAATGTGGTTGGAAACACTCCCAAGGCTAGTGAAGCATTTAGTGAAGCATGTATTTACTGAGTGAATGCTGGCATATTTGCAGGAGTTATAGCTTGGAAGTGGGTCAAATAAATATGTTGTAGGATGGATGTCAGGAGATTTAATACCTCACTCTCAGTGAAAGGAGTGAAGGGGGAAAAAGAAGAACCACTGACTAGAGCAGATGTAATTGGATGGAGAACATGGAGGATATGTAATAGGACTTCTACACATCTGGTTTTAGAATGACCTGTCTTTGGAGAGAGGGCTGTGCAGTGAGAATGATATACCATTAACTGAGGAAGCCAGATTTTTCCTGTGAGGATCAACAGATAGGCTACTGAAATCTACTTTTTCAGTAAAGAAGGAGGCAAAGTTATCAGCTGAGTTGAGTGGTTTGTAGTTTTTATTATTGTAATAAGTAGCTTTGGGAGTAGCTATTTGATGTTGGCTGTGAAGGAGGATAGAAGCAGTTAATAGATCTGGAGATCATCTGGTTTGCTGGATTTTTGCCATTTTTCTCAGCAGCTCTGAGATTAGAACGCTGTTTTGGAATTGGTCAGCCATGGATGAGGCAGGTTAGATCAAGCTGGTTTGGAAGATAGAGGACATCGTGTGTCTAAGCATGAGCTCACTGTGGAGCAAAGAGTTTGTCTATTATCATTGACCTCTAGTGAGGAGAATGTGCCGAGAGGAGGCAGAGTGGATGTGACCACTGTGAAGGAGTGGATGGGAGAGAGGTTTCAGAGGTCAGGGCTAAATGAACAAAGTGGAGCGTTCTGTTGGCGCATAGTGAAGCGGATAAAATAACGGTCAGAGTACTGTATAGCTGTGACCATTAGACCATTTGCAATGTAATTTTGAGTGAAAATGAAATAACGTTCTTTGCCAGCTTTGTGGGTTGGAGGGTTGTCAAATTATTTACAATTTACAATTAACAAGAGCAGTCACCATAACTGCATGGTATTGAAGAGGTGCACTTTCTCAGAGACAACAGCTGGGTGAATTCCATTTCCCTTCAGAAATCAGTATGTTCCACCTTCTCATCCAGAAGCACAAGAGGAATGGGAAGTGTGTCGTTAATGGACAGCACAAATCAGTGTAAAAAAAGTGAAAAAGTGAAAACCCTTGTCATTGCGAAGTCACAGCACAGCACACACTGAACCACAACGAAATTGGACCTCTGCATTTAACCCATGCACTCAAACACCGTGCAGCAGTGGGCAGCTATTGAAAGCACCCGGGGAGCAGTGATGGGGACAGTACCTTGCTCAAGGGTACCTCAGGGCAACCTATCGGGAAAGGGGTCGAACCCACAATCCTCCGATCATGCGGCTAACGCCCTGACCACTAGGCCACCGCTGCCCCAGAAAGAAAAAAAGAAAAAATACATTTTTACTTGTCTGCTGATATATCTGTTATGTAAGAGGACAGGACAGATACAGATAAACACATTCACACACATACACCGTAAGGGGGACAATCTATCATCACCAATGACTGATCTGTGAGAGATTCCGTACCAGCAAGAGCGAAATGTCTACAGCACAGTTATGAGACTAGCTATGATATATGAGTTGAAGACACTAATGAAAATACAGGTGGCAGAGCTGGAGGTGGTGTAGGAGTTAAAAATGCTGAGATTTGCATTGGGAGTGACAGGAATGCATTAGGAAAGAGTTTATTAAAGGAACAGCTCAGACCCCTAAGCAGGCACAACCAAATGTGAAAGAAGAAGAATTGTTAACGCATTGTTAAAAAGAAAACACATAGACTTTGCTGATCTTATTGCTGACACAATTCTCTGTTAGTTGTTGCTTCCTGTGTTGGTTTTCAAGCTTGGGAAAGTTGAAAACCAAGTTATGTCCTGGATCACTGGCTCAGCGTTGACATCCTTCCCACACCCCGCCACCGTTGCAGCAATGAACCGCCGGTATCTGGACGTCGCGAGCCTTGAAAGCTGGTGTGAGGAGCAAGAGTGGACACCGGTCCTCAGGGCAGAGCTACAGCGTCTGAGGACCTTCACGCCAGCAATCACAGCGGGAAAATTGCGCAGAACGCGCCATGCGTGAATCACGTGTCTTTTTCCGCCAGCGACATGGAAGGTGGGCCTCGGTGATGGCTGGCGTCTTTCAACGCGGAAAGACAGTGGAGAACGCCCCCCGCGTCATTCAAAGCGGGACACTGGTACTGAACGCTCCTTGCACCATTCCACGTGGGAAGATGGCGGAGAGTGACGGCAAAGAAGGCCGCCCGCGACAAGAAAAGCGGGACATTGGCAAAGAAGGCTGCCCGTGACACGGAGAGCGGGAAGTCGGCAGAGAATGCCCCCTGCACTGTTCAACAAGGGAGGTCGACCAAGAAGGCCCTTTACAGCACGGAAAGCCGACTGAGAGGACATAGGAAGAGGTGTGAGAGGAAACAGAAACGCGGCAAGCGTGCTGAGGTCCGGGCTCAGCTCAAGGCTAACGCTAGCCGACCGGCTATCCCATCCGTCCTCCTCGCCAATGTCCGTTCCCTGGATAATAAACTGGACTGTATACGACTCCAGCTGAACACCCAGCGTGAGTACAGAGACTGCTGTGTTTTTGTTTTTACGGAGAGATGGCTCAGCGACAGCGTTCCGGACACCGCCATCCAGCTCGCCGGACTCTCCGCGTTTCGCGCTGACAGAAACTCCGCTCTGTACGGCAAGACTCGCGGAGGGGGGCTGTGTGCTTACGTAAACACACAATGGTGTACAAATGCTGTGCTGGTCTCTACACACTGTTCAACACTGCTGGAGGTGCTGACAGTCAGGTGCAGACCGTTTTATTTGCCCAGGGAGTTCTCTACAGTGTTTATTACGGCGGTCTACATTCCACCCAGCGCTAGCGCTAACAGCACTAATGCTAACAGCGCACTGGCTGAACTTTATGGAGCGATCAGCGGGCTCCAAAACTTCCAACCAGATGGACTGTTTATTGTTGCCGGAGATTTCAACCATGCAAATCTCAAGTCAGTTCTCCCTAAATTCCATCAACATGTGAACTTTGCAACGAGGGGGGAAAACACGCTGGACTGTGTTTACACAAACATGGCCGGCGCGTACAGAGCGGAGCCCCGCCCCCACCTCGTACACTCAGACCACATCTCTGCACTGCTGATCCCAGCGTACAGACCCATCGTCAGGCGCGTGAGACCCACCCTGAAGCAAGTAAAGATCTGGCCCACAGGAGCCATCTCTGCTCTTCAGGACTGCTTCGAACGCACCGACTGGGACATGTTTAGGGAAGCTGCAACCTACGGTGACTCCATCAACCTGGAGGAGTACACAGCTTCAGTGACTGGCTACATCAGCAAGTGCATTGAGGATGTTACTGTCTCCAAGTTCATCATATCACGACCCAACCAGAAGCCATGGATGACTGCGGAGCTGCGCAGACTCCTAAGGACCCGGGACAAGGCCTTCAAGTCAGGGGACGAGGCTGCCCCAAGAACAGCAAGGGCGAACCTGTCTCGGGCCATCAGAGCAGCAAAGCGTGCTCACGCAGAGAGAATCCATGGTCACTTCAAGAACACTGGTGACACGCGGCGCATGTGGCAGGGCATCCAGACCCTCACCAACTACAGGACATCTCCACCTGCCTGTGACGGTGACCCCACCCTTCCAGATGCGCTGAACCACTTCTACGCACGGTTTGATGCAGCGAACGACACGCATATGAGGAAGACCACCCCTCCTCTGAATGACCAGATTCTCTGTCTGACCACAGCCGAGGTGAGGAGATCTCTTCTCAGAGTCAACCCTCGGAAAGCTGCCGGTCCAGACAATATTCAAGGTCGTGTGCTCAGAGGATGTGCAGAACATCTGGCAGATGTTCTCACCGACATCTTCAACACCTCTCTGAGCACCACTGTTGTTCCAAGGTGCTTCAAGACCACCAGCATCATTCCAGTGCCGAAGAAACCATCCATCTCCTGCCTCAACGAGTATCGTCCCGTCGCACTCACACCCATCATCATGAAGTGCTTCGAGAGGCTGGTCATGAGGCACATCAAGTCCCAGATCCCCTCCTCACTAGACCCCCTGCAGTTTGCGTATCGTCCCAACCGCTCAACGGATGATGCAATCTCCACCACCCTCCACCTGGCCCTTTCTCATCTGGACAGAAAGGACAGTTATGTCAGAATGCTGTTCTTCAACACCATCATCCCTCTGCACCTGAGTGAGAAGCTGAGGCTGCTGGGCCTGAACACCTCCCTCTGTAACTGGATCCTGGACTTCCTGACTGGGAGACCCCAGTCAGTCAGGATCAGTAGCAGCACCTCCAACACCATCACACTGAGCACAGGAGCCCCCCAGGGCTGTGTGCTCAGCCCACTGCTGTTCACACTGATGACCCACGACTGTGCAGCCAAACACAGCTCGAACCACATCATCAAATTCGCTGATGATACAACCGTGGTGGGTCTGATCAGCGGGGGAGACGAGGCAGCCTACAGAGAGGAGATACAAGAGCTGACGGACTGGTGCAGAACCAACAACCTGTCTCTGAACGTCGACAAGACTAAAGAGATGGTTGTTGACTTCAGGAGATCACGTCGGGACCACACTCCACTTATCATCAACACCTCACCTGTGGAGATGGTCCAGAGCACCAAGTTTCTTGGTGTTCACATCACTGACAACCTCACGTGGTCCCTCAACACCAGCTCCATCACAGGACATTTTCACCACTCGCTGCATCCGCAAAGCAACCAGCATTGTGGATGATCCCTCCCACCCATCCCACACTCTCTTCTCCCTCCTACCATCCGGGAAAAGGTTCCGCAGCATACGGGCCTCCACTTCCAGAATGGGAAATAGTTTCTTCCCCCTGGCCATCAGACTCTTGAACTCTTAAACCGCCAGTATCTACCCAGTCCACCATTTTCATCTTGTATTTATTTATTTATCTCATGTTGCACTTTGCACTTTATCAATAACACTGCTCCACCACACTGCTACACCATAATCTACCTGGGCTACTTTGTTCCACAACACTGTGGCTCTCTACGGATGAAAGTACTGTCTGTCGTGCCATCTGTTGTTGTCTGTCTTGTCTGCACTTGTTGCCCCGTTTTGTGTATTATGTTGTGTCTTATGTTGTCTTGTGTCTTGTGTCCTGTCTTGTGTGTAGCACCAGGGTCCTGGAGGACGTTTCACTGTGTACTGTGTATATGGCTGAAATGACAATAAAATCCTACTTGACTACTTGACTTGAAATGGAGGCTGAGCTCACCGCCAAGGATCAGGAAATCTGTGCATGGAACCTGGATCTTGAGGTTTTGAATGTAAAGTTAAGGGATGCTACACAGTCCAATTATCAAGTCTCAGAGAAGCTCCAGGGGATTTTAACCAGCACTCAAGGCAAGGAAAAGGAGAACAGTGAACTGAGACACATTTTACATGAACTGGAGGTGAAGGTCATGAATCACCAGCTGCAGGAGAGCAATCAGTCAGAGGTATGTTCCCTTCAGGAGGAGTTAACTAAAGTTAATAGGGAACTAGAGGAAAAGCAGGCTGGGTATCTGGAATATGAAAGGGACTGTGAAGACCAGAGAGAACAGATCATGTGGTTAACTGAGAGTTTGAACAGTTGATTCTGAGACGGGAGACATGGAGAGCGAGCATGACAAGGGTTTGATGCCGAGCTCGAACTGTGTGAAAGACTCTTCCACCTTGAACCTTAAAGAATCCTCTGTATTTAGCTCTCTGTCTGCATCCTCTTTGTCCACTTTGCATGGGAGCTTGGGCTCAGAAAAACTCACACAGTCTTTGGCAGAACAGCACCCGAAGCAGTGGAGGACAAATGGTTGGAAGACCGCGTCCTCCCCAACTTGGTCTGACGTCAGCTCCCGTTCAGGCTCCATCAGGATCAGGCTTTCCAACGCGTCGGTCTACTCCTCCAGTGACTCCATTGTTGAGTCTGTGAAACAGGTGAAGGAAAAAGTGCAGAACAAAAAGAAAAACAACACGCCTGCCAGCGCTTTGGACAAAAAGAGCTCTGACCTTCACAAGAACTTGAACATGGACAGAGCGGTCTCTAAAACGGAGAAAGACGGAAAGGTATTGAAGAAACACAAAGTGAAACACACATATGAAAACAAAGAGAAGGGTAAAGTCCCAAGTGTGGTGTGGAATCAGGATGTGAATGAAAAACTTGTAGAGATTCACATTCAACTTTGATGACTCTCAGCAGCAGTCCCTCATCGTGAAGACAGAGTCGCCCTCTGAAAATAAGGTTAAACTCTCTAGGCATGACAAAGACCACTTTAAAAGAGAGGTCCGATTAGCAACAGGTAACGCTGAAGACAAAGATTGGTCCAGGAAGGAGCTTCTGAGAGTATCTAAAGAGAAATCACAGAAAACAGAGGAGTCCAACAAGGAGAGAATCAGCAAAAAGGAGAAGGACAAAGCTTTGGAAACTGAAAAGGAGAAAGACAAAGAAAAATCCAAGGATAAAGCCCTAAAGGAAGAAAAGGAAAGCGACAAAAAAGAGATTGGACTGAAGCTCTAGGATACCCCTCACCCCCGCCAGCAGCCCTGGATGTGGCTGTAGCTGGTCTGAGGTCCCTTTGGGTTTGAAGTTTGTACTTTGTGGACATAGACATGGGCCCCATTAAGGAGGCTGTTTGTGTTAGGTTTTGGTTTGGTTAGGTTTTGGCATTTTGTTTGCACCCCCCCCCGGAGGCTTGGCTCAGGGCAAAGCTGTGTTTTGGCACCCCAGGAGTTGCACGTTAGGGGGGGGGGCTACTGTCACAGTCTGTCTATTGAAGCCCCAATAAGTCAGAAGAGAGCGCGGTTCACTAATGAGGCGAAGCCTTACAGTTAATGGTGCCATTTTTGGTTCCTTTTGTCTTGTTTTGGATTATGTTTCATAAAAGTTATGTCCTAAATTACTGGCTCAGCGCTGACGTCCTTCCCATACCCCGCCACCGTTATATGCCACACTCATTATATGACTTCACTGGAAAAAGTTGATAAATAATGGCAAGAAGTCACATACTGTTAAATTCTTTGGATTCATACAAACATTTTTTATTACATTTACGGCACTTAGCAGACGCTCTTATCCAGAGCGACTTACATGTCCTAATTACTGGAGCAACTCAGGGTTAAGGGTCTTGCTCAGGGACCCAGTGGTGGTAGTGCTAGAGGTGTGATTTGAACCGGGGACCTCTTGATCCAGAGATCCGTAGGCAAGTACCCTACCACTAGACCACCGCCACCCTCTTATTACACAGAGGTTAAACAGTATCTGTAAGGCTGGATTCTCTAATGTCCTCTGCATGCTATAAACAAATGTTGCCATGGACATGGAATGTTGCACTGAGCTTGCTGTATAATGGCATTTCAGGCAGACATCTAGACCAGAAACTGAAAGATCTTTGTAACAATGTACAAGAAACTGTCAGAGCCATTGTACAGATTCTGACTGTGCTTGGCCTGTGAATCTACTATATATAGTGGAGAAATAAGTATTGAACATGTCAGTGTTTTTCTCAGTATATATATTTCTAATCAGGCTACTGACATGAAATGTACACCAGATGTCAGTAATAACCCAAGTAATCCCCACATACAAAGAAATCAAAATAAATAAGTCCATAACTTATGTTTTGTGTATTAAAGTGTTACGACACAGGGAATAAATATTGAACATGCTTCTGAAATTAAATAATACCTAGTAGATACATTCTAACAACTTTATTCTTTTTCATTGAAACACTGATAGTTTCCTTGGTTGTGATCTGTGTCTGGGATCATCATCTTGCTGAAATGTCCACCCTTATTTTATTTTCAGCATCCTTGTAATGGCAACAGATTCTTATCAAGAATGTCCCAGTACATTTCTTCATTCATCCTTCCTTCAATTATATGAAGTATGCCAGTACCATATGCTGAAAAACAGCTCCACACCAGGATGTTCTCACCTCCAAACTTCACTGTGCACGGTGTGTGCAATGACTTCCAAAGAGTTCAATTTTGGTTTTGACCTGACCAGACTATATTCTCCCAGTATTTCCTTGGTTTATCAAGCAAATGTTGTGCAGCAAACTTTAAACAAGTTTCAACCTGCTTTTTCTTCAGCAGTGGAGTCTTGCATGTTAAGCGTGCATAGAGGCCATGTCAGATGAGTGCATTACTTACTGTTTTCTTTGAAAAAACTATATCTGCTAATTCCTGGTCTTTCTCTTCACGAGTGTTCCTGGGCTCTTGGACATCTTTTCTGATTATTCTGTTGACTCCTCTGCAAGAATTCTTGGGGGAACACCTGGTCGTGGCCAGTTTATGGTGAAATAATATTCATCCTCTTCCAGATTATGGCCCTGTAATCAATGCCTTCAGTATTTTTGTTTTGTTTTGTTTTGTTTTGCAACAATAAGGTTGCAAAGATCTTGAAACAAAAAGGGCTCAATGTTCATTCTGGATGTAATCCCACCTTTACTTTAAATGCATCTGTCAATCCTACTGCAGACCTCACTACTGTAAAACTAACCTCATACATATTCAACAATTTACATTTATAGCATTTAGCATCATTCTTATCCCGAGTGACATACATCTGTACTTCATCATCCATTTCTGTTCTTTCTTCTTGAATCCTAGTTAAAAATCAGCAACTTTCAATTAATTATTTGCCAGCTAAGTGGTATGAGAGAACTTGGAATGGTTGAAGACAAGCTGCAGTATTATGCAGCAGCATTATGCTGAATGAACTGATCAGCTGAAGTGCTCCAATAAAAGAACCATCAGAATAGGGTTTCAGTTATCCAGTTTGGAGATGAACAGAGGCTGGACAAGTGGATGGGTACCCCGGTTGGTGAGGAATGGGTGGATTCTTTGGATATTGTAAAGAAGGTTTCTGCAAGGTTTAGGGTTAGGGACAGTATGAGAAGAGAAATATAGCTCATTGGCAAATGTGGCACCAAGATTCCTCGCAGTCTTACAGGGGACAATAATTGAGTTCTCAAAAGAAATGGCAAAGTCAAGTCTTGGCGATAGATTGCCTGTACTGTAGAGAAGCTTGGTCTTATTTGGGTTTAAATTGAGGTGAGGAGAAGCCATCCATGAAGAAATGTCAGCTAAGCAATGTGATTTAGGTTGAAACATGTTGATCATTAGAGGGGAAAAGAGAGAATTAGTTGAATGTCCTCTGCATAACAGTGACAGGAGAAGCCTTGTGAGGCTATGACAACCTCTAAAGAGCCAGTGTATAAAGTAAACCGGAGGGGATCAAGGATGGGGCCTAAGGGAACAGTTGTCAGTCTTCATGGCAGACTGGTGGCCTTACCATGCCACTTGATATTGTCAGTCTACTAGGTAGGATTGGCAGGCTGTATCAGCAATCCCCAGGTTGAAGACTGTGGAAAAAACTTTGAGGGTTTGTTGCTAATTATTCCAGTTTGATTTAATTAAAGACTGGCATAGCAGTGGTGCAGTAGTAAACAAAAGAAAGGGATTTGACATAAGGTTGTTACTAATATGCAATCTTATTTCAGCTAATCTCAGTTCTCTCCAGTCTCAGTTTTAATGCAGCAAAACCTCTGACAATTATGAACATATCTCTTATGTCTGAGAGATATGAGGACTGGTATTTTTAAGCACATTGTTGGAGGTGGTAAAAGATTTAATAGTAAGAAATAAGAAAGTTGATACTTAGGTTAAGACATCAAAGAATTCAGCTATCTGAGGCTATGCAGAATCTTCCACAGACTGCAACAGTAGTTTCCCATTTCAAATGCTAGGTGGCCACTCCCCTCACTTCACACACTAATTACCTTAAATGAGTGAAAACGTTTTAGCAGAAACAACCAAGTAATTTAGATCTGAAACTAAGATACTAAGACTCAGCTTAGTAGACACTACAAGCACAACAGTACTGTTCTGCTCTGACATGAATTAAATGAAAATGTATTAAATTTTAGTTATAAATATAATTATAGTATATAACTATAATAAATATATAAATATAGAAAAATATAAGCTCTATCAAGAATCAAGCATCAAGAATAAAATTATAATATTACAAAAATAGTATCCATAATCATTCATACCCAGAATGTCCATGCACACACAGACTTTCATGCTTTCTCTTTCTCTCTTTCCATGTTTTGCCATTGATTTTTTCAGAGTCTCAGCATAGTTCTGCATTTGCAAAACAGAATCTGATAGATGCCTGACATAACAAATGATGCACAGAGTCCCTAAATACCCGCAAACCACTGACAGTCCATAATCTCATTAAATGGCTTCTGTTTTCTTCAAGAATGAGGCTAGGATAAGAAGGTGTGAAAAAGATTAAATGAGAAATTAAATGTACTTCACAATTTAAGATCAATATTTCTCTGAAAGTTAAGTACAGAGGTTATGGTCCAATTTGAACTTTAGTTGAAGACACAATGTTTCATTTTAACCGAATGTAGAAGAGAATAATGTGCAGTTGCCCAAACTGACAACACTTATGCAACAGCGTTCACTTGATTAAGGTTCCTAGACATAATAATAGTAATAACAATAGTAGCCATTTGCCAAAATATATGAAAAGCAGTTCGGATACAGTGCTTATAACCGAACCGTAACATTAGCGACTGTGTGTCGTCCTGCATTCATTTGATGTGGGCACTCTTTCAGGCCATATTTTCAGTCATGCACTCCCTTTCTCTCTCTCTCTCTCTCTCTCTCTCTCTCTCTCTCTCTCTCTCTCTGTCTTTGCTTCTTTATCCGTCTCTCTGAAATTCTAGTTCCCCAGTCTCATTACAGAAATTGAAAACCATAATGATGTCCTTCGCTAGAGTCAGTCTCTAGAGTACTCATTAAAATTTGGTGGCTTTTTCCAGAACAGCATGCTCAGACTTTAAAAGTGTACTCCAGCATTTTTCAACCTAATCTTTATTTGTCACATGTGTAGCATATGATCAATTACCACAAACAATAACTTTCATGTATTTTTGACATGTATGAAATGCTTATGATAAAGTCATTAGGTAATTGCTTTTATTACCCATTTGATTCTGAATGTGTGTTTTTGAAGTTAATAGGCTTTCTTTTCTTTTTTATACTAAGAATTTTAAAACACATTTAATACTGATAACTGAATTTATTCTAGAAGGCTTTTTCAGGACAGTGGCTGTGATAAAGACAGCTTGTCATTTTGTTGCCACTGTCATGCTCTGCCCAAAGCAGTATCACTGTTACAACAATGTCAACACTGTTTTAATGCAGCAACTGAACCCTTCAGCTTGAGAATGACCCATCAGGATGACCCTTCCAAAAAAGTGGACAAATGTTTATTAAACGCCTTTTTTGGGTCACATAACCATGATCTCACATCCTAAGGACAGACAATGCAGATTCTTTTATATAATTCCTAAATATAATATTATATATAATTTAAGCACAGGGCACATTTTATGATTTTCTCCCTAGTTAAATAAACAAATGGATTAAAATTTTGCAGTGGTGTGCTCCCTGCAGAGGATATTTACATATGGTTTCTGAAAAGACATGTAATTTTACCTGGTCATATAAGTTTTGCAACAATATTGTTGTAATGACTATTTTATAGGGCAATATTACATCAGTTACATAATTATTCATTGTCCTTACTGAATATTCATGTATTGATCAGGGCCCTCTGCAAATCGCTGCTCTTTCAATGCACTATTTGTTACCAAACCGGCAGCTGGCCCCAGGCTTGGAAGATTGTGGGTTCAAACCCCTTACCAGTAGGTTGCCCTGAGGTACCCTTGAGCAAGGTACAATCCCCGTCACTGGTGCTTTCATAGCTGCCCCTTGCTGCACGGTGTGTGCTTGTATGCATGGGTTAAATGCAGAAGTCAAGTTTCATTGTGGTTCACTGTGTGCTGTGCTGTGCTGTGTGCTCACAATGACAAGAATAGTCATATTTCATTTTCACATGATACATTTGTCAGAGGACCCTGCTCTCTCTCTCTCTCTCTCTCTCCCTCTCTCTCTCTCTCAATCTATCTATCTATCTATGTTTAATTCTTAACATATCATCACTGTCCTAAAACATGACATGAAGAACATTTTATCATTATTTTCTGTCTAACAATAATGATTTTAATGATCTCACTCATGATGCAACAACATAGCAGCAGTTTGTAATGTTCTGATTTTAGCCCTGCTGTTGTATTGAAATTACCACCTGGCATGATATGTGCCTTGCAACACTCACCACAAAAACTTTCTCTTTACTATATGATTTCCATTGTCTTTATTATATTCTCTCTCTCTCTCTCTCTCTCTCTCTCTCTCTCTCTCTCTCTCTCACACACACACACACACACATGCAGAAACATTCCTTCTTTGTTCAGGGAACCAAACCCAACTGCACCATGGGAAAGCATCAAAGAGAATAAATTCAGCCCTGTGTACTAAATTCAGCCCTGTGAGTACAAAACCACAATGCAGACTTAGCTGCCCACATGTGACAGTACAAAAGATCACAACATTAGAATATCTACTGTGTAGTGTAGCTCAGTCAGACTGTAGTGTTTCTGCATGAATCTTTAACTTTTTTTTTTTTACTGGACACTGATTGTGGACAAACTGGACATACCTCCCAATTACTGAGTTAGCACAACCACTGCTATCAGGTGTATAAAGTAAAGAACATAGACATATAGTTTCCATAGACCAGCAACAGCATTATGCTACAAGTCAGTTTGCTTCAGTTAAGAAAACTAAGGTGTATAAGGCCAATAACAGCTCAGGCTTAAAGTGGTCATCTACACCAATAGGTCTGATAGTCAGGATATAGCAGTACAGAGTCAACAATCTTTCTACTGGTCATCCGAGCCAATCTCTATCTAACTATATCTATCTCTGTCTATATCTCGCAGTATCAATGTAAATATAGCCTCTTCATCTCTCTTCCCTACCAAATTTTTGAGAAACCTGGCAACCAGTTGTCTTTTTCTGATCATGTTGCACCTGTCATGTCATTTCACTCTTTAAAACATAAAAAAACTCAGTATGCCACCCAGCTCCCTAAATTCAGTTCAGTTAAAGAGGAAATGGGTGGGTTTTTTGTTAACACTGTAATTCCTGAATCAGAAATTATACTACTTATATTTCTTAAAGTGTCAGTAATGACTGGATTTCAGGGGTTTCGTTATTAAGAGTTTAAGAGATTTATTTGACCGTCACATGTGCTTAACTCCAAGTAAATTCAGAGATATTTAGAGATAAATATCCAGACCTTAAAGATTTTCAAACTTTAAACTTTAAAAAATGTAGTAATTATTTCCATTCTGGGTATGTTGTCATGGATCAACGGATCATGGTATGTCTTGTTCTTTTTTCTGGAAGCTGCAGATCTGCAAAGCAGGATGCTACTTTCTAAAACGTACAAAGCACCAGGTGTTAAAGTACCAAAGTCCCTACCCTCACTTCCACTCTCCTCTCCTTCTTTCTCTCCTTCTCCCTCTGGACATGCCTTCCTCCTCTTCTTCTTCTTCTTTGGCCAACAGTAGTCCAATTTCCACCAGCACCCTGTAGGCTAACAGCACTGATGGCGGTCGTTGTTAACCCGGGCCTCGACCGATCCGGTATGGAATTCTGTATCGTTGTCCGCATATTGATTTGGCAAAGTTTTACACCGGATGCCCTTCCTGACGTAACCCTCCCCATTTACCCGGGCTTGGGACCGGCACGAAGAAATACACTGGCTTGTGCATCCCTAGTGGCTGGGTTAAACAAAAAAGGGATGCTTTCCTTAATATTAAATAGTGAGTTAACAGAATGAAAATCACATCTTGCTCTTAATCAGGGTGACTTCTCTTTCCTAATTACAGGTCTTCCTCGAACAATTTGGTGTAAAGGATCTTGCTCAGGAACAAATGATGGTGGAATACGACCCAATTCCTTAAAAAAAAAAATTAATTAATGGATGCTTGTACTATCCTGTCGGCATGATATTGTTTGAATAAATCCAATCTGGGACTATTATCTTTCATTGTTAGCTAAACATTGTTAGTTGAATACTTACTTTATATTATAATTTCAGTTAACTCAGCATATAAAGGCAGCCAAAATACCAGGAAAAAAACTTTTAAAAATAAAATACCCTGTATAGTGCAATAAACATTACCGGGAAAATAACTTTGTTCATTAAAGTAATTTAAATAACACTGGCTGCCAAAGTGGGTAGTGCAATTGCCTTACAGCCTAAAGGTTTTGGGTTTGATTCTCAGCTGAATGGGCCTGGGTCCTTTCTATGTGGAGTTTGCATGGAGACCCAGGTGTTCTTTCACAATATAATGCCCTTTATTAATGTAGCAGGCAATAATGAAATGAAACAATGCTGAATTTAAAAAAGTGACTTAAATTAACATTGCCACTGAAAATTTCTGATTAAAAAATGAATACTCTTCACAAAGTATTAATTTCATTCCATCTACACCAACTTGGAAGAAGATCCCTGCACCCTAAAGGCAAATTAAGAACTGATTCATCAGCTGACACCGAAGGCAAGTCCTGCCTAAACACATTCCATTATTCCATCAGAAGCCTATTTCATTTGGCATCTAGAGAGGTTACAATTACTGCTTCTCTTAAGGAAGTACAGCCTGTCCAGCACACTAGCTGATTTTTGTCTATCCCATCCCACTGTGTGTGTAACAGTTCCTTCACAACTAACAAAGCTGAAGAAGGGTAAGCTCCAACTTTTCTTAATGTTCTGACTTTGTCAAAGTATTTCTTAAATCCTGAGGTGAAATGGGACACTGTCTGGTTTCATTTCACATTTATTAATAACAAAGGAACACACAGTAACGAGCCCTTATGGACAGTCTGTTACTTGTCTAAAAAATGAAAACTGACAACCCTAAATGAAAGCGTTTATAAGGTTGGCATATATATATATTTCATATATGGGGGGGCTGGAGTCATATGGGGGGGCTGGAGTCCATCCCAGCTCACACAGGGCGAAAGACGGGGACACACCCTGGACAGGTCGCCAGCCCATCGCAGGGATATATATATACATATATAAGGGGCAGCGGTGGCCTAGTGGTTAGGGCCGCATAATCGGAGGATTGGGGTTCGAACCCCTTCCCAGTGGGTTTACCTGAGGTACCCTTGAGCAAGGTGCCGTCCCTGTCACGCTCCTGCCTGCGATAGGCTGGCGACCTGTCCGGGGTGTGTCCCCCGTCCTTCACCCTGTGTGAGCTGGGATGGACTCCAGCACCCCCCGACCAGGAGAGTACGGTGTTACTCCAATAATAAACCATGGCTGACCCCTGATCTGAGAGCTCTGCTGAAGCAGAAATCAAGAGCCTTCAGATCAGGAGATAAGGAGGCAATGAGAACAGCTCAGAAGGAGCTGAAAAGAGAGATAAGGAGGGGGAAGGACAGGTACAGAGAGAGGCTGGAGGAGCAGCTCAAACTAAACAACATCAGAGGTGTGTGGAGAGGACTGAAAACCATTACTGGTAGGAGCACAGTGAGTAGGGGAGGCCCAGAGTCTGGAGATAAGGACTGGGCTAATAGTCTAAATCTGTTCTTCAACAGGTTTGACTCAGGAATCTGCCCCTCACCCAACCATCAAAGCTCATCACATGCCAGTGCCCCCCTTCACACCTCCTTGCAAACTCCAACGGCACCTCCCCTTCACACCTCTCTGCAACCCCCACCAGGGATATCAGCTGTGTATCCCCTTTTATCTTCTCCTTCTCCCCCCCCTTTTCCCCTGAGGACTCTACTGCTCCCTCCTGCTACCCCACTCATCAGGAGGCTCCCACTCTCTAACCACACGATAGCCTCTCCATCACAGCTGACCAGGTGCGGTGTCAGCTGAGGAAGTTGAAGCACAGGAAAGCCACAGGTCCGGATGGCATCAGCTCCAGCATGTTGAGGGACTGTGCAGATCAACTCTGTGAGGTTATCACCTACATCTTTAACCTCAGCCTCAGCCTGGAGCGTGTCCCCATTCTGTGGAAGACTTCATGTCTCGTTCCAGTCCCCAAGACGTCGCACCCCAAGGAACCAAACCATTTCAGACCTGTTGCCCTCACTTCTAACCTGATGAAGGCTATGGAGAGGATCATCCTCCATCACCTTCGTCCACTGGTCAGGAGGGACCTGGACCCGCTGCAGTTTGCATACCAGCCGCACATTGGGGTGGATGACGCTGTCACCTACCTGCTGCATCGGACCCTTACTCACCTGGAGAGTGCCAAGAGCACTGTAAGAGTCATGTTCTTTGACTTTTCCAGTGCTTTCAACACGATCCGGCCTTCAGTTCAGAGGGGGAAGCTAGAGGGAGTAGGTGTGGACCATCACATGTCTGAGTGGATTATTGACTACCTCACCAATAGACCCCAGTATGTGAGACTCCAGGACTGTGTGTCTGAGGTGGTGGTCTGCAGCACTGGAGCCCCACAAGGAACAGTCCTCGCCCCCTTCCTCTTCACATTGTACACAGCGGACTTCAAATTCAACACGGACACCTGTCACCTGCAGAAGTTCTCTGACGACACCGCTATTGTTGGTCGTGTGTCGGAGGGGAATGAGCAGGAAGACAGGGGGGGTCATCAGTGACTTCGTAAGATGGTGCAATCAAAACCATCTGCGCATCAATGCCGGCAAGACGAAGGAGCTGGTGATTGACTTTCGCAGGAAAGTCCCCCTCCATCACACCGGTGGACATCCAGGGTTTGTGCATTGAAACGGTGGAGGAGTACAAATACCTGGGTGTCCACATCAACAATAAACTGGACTGGTCCACCAACACAAATGCTCTGTACAAAAAGGGCCTGAGTCGTCTCCACCTGCTAAGGCGACTGAGGTCCTTTGGGGTAAACAAAAATCTCATGAGGACATTCTATGACACTGTGGTAGCGTCGGCTGTTTTTTACGCTGTGGTCTGCTGGTGTGGAAGAGTCGCAGAGAGGGACAGAGGGAAACTAAACAAACTGGTCAAGAGGGCCAGCTCTGTCCTGGACTGCCCGCTCAAGTCCATCGAGCAGGTAGGGGAGGAGAGGATGTTGTCCAAACTAACATCCATCATGGACAACACCTCCCACCCCCTACACGAGACTGTACGAGCACTGAGCAGCTCATTCAGCAGCAGACTCTTACACCCGCAGTGTAAGAAAGAACGCTACCGCAGGTCATTCCTACCTGCTGCAATAAGACTCCACAACTCATCATAACATTACATTGCTTGTTTATTATTATTATATATTATATTATATATATTATTATTGTATATTATTATTATTATTACTGTATTGTATATTATATTATTATTATTTATTATTACATTTATATTCATATTTTTGCTATATTTATATTTTGCTACTTGTTATTTATATGTATAATTCATTCAAAACTTTTGAATTATTACCGTGTATATTACTCTTGTAGATATGTATATGTATATATATATATATATATATATATATATATATAAATATAGTATAACATATATATATATATATATATATATATATAGAGATGAATTTATTATTATTTATTTATAGCTCTCTACTTTTCTCCTGTACTTGTTCCTTGTTCCTCTTTCTATATCTTTATATATTTTTCTTTTTCTGTCTGTACACTGTCTTTTTAATGTAACGCTTCAAATTTCCCATTCGTGGGATAATAAAAGATCACTCTCTACTTATTAACCCCGCAGTCAGAAAATGACTGACTGACTGGACTATATATATGGTGTGTGTGTGTGTGTGTGTGTGTGTGTGTGTAGGTATGTGTATGTGTATGTGTGCCAAGTCAAGTCAAGTCAAGTAGGATTTATTGTCATTTCAGCCATATACACAGTACACAGTGAAACGTGAAATAACGTTCCTCCAGGACCCTGGTGCTACACACAAGACAAGACACAACACAAGACACAAGACAACATGCAAGACACAACACAACATAAAATAAGTGCAGATAAGATATAACAATAGACGGTAATGACAGACAGTACATTCATATTCCGTGGAGGCTGCAGAAAGGCTGTGAAACAAGGTGCCCAGGCAGATTATGTAGCAGTGTGTGGTGGAGCAGTGTTATTAACTTAAAAAGAGGCAACATGACATAAATAAATAAATGTGGACAAAGTGGACTGGGTTTAGGAGTTCAAGCTATTGGTGGATTCACAGTTCAAGAGTCTGATGGCCAGGGGAAGAAACTATTTCATCCTGAAGTGGGAGGCCCATGCTGAACCTTTCCGGACAGGAGGGAGAAGAGAGTGTGGAGGGGTTGAGGATCATCCACAATGCTGGTTGCTTTGCGGATGCAGCGAGTGGTGAAAATGTCCTGTACAGAGGGCAGAGAGATCCTGATGATCTTCTCAGCTGTTCTCACTACCCGTTGTAGGGACTATGCCCAGACGCTGCAGTCTCGACCAGGCAGCAATGCAGCCACCAGGGATGCCTCCTCACAGTTCCTCTGTAGAAGATGGTGAGGATGGAAGGCGGGAGATGGGCTTTCCTCAGTCTGCGCAGGAAGTAGAGGCGCTGCTGGGCTTTCTTTGTGATGGAGCTGGTGTTGAGGGACCACGTGGAGGTTGTCAGTGATGCAGGCCACTCAAGAAACTTGGTGCTCTGGACCATCTCCACAGGTGTGGAGGTGTTGATGATAAGTGAGTGTGGTCCCCGATGTGATCTTCCTGAAGTCAACAACCATCTCTTTAGTCTTGTCGACGTTCAGAGACAGGTTGTTGCCCTGGCACCAGTCCGTCAGCTACTCTACTCTCTCTGTAGGCTGCCTCGTCTCTCGGCTGATCAGACCTAATGACTGTTGTGGTCATCAGCTAATTCTGATGATGGTTCGAGCTGTGTTTGGCTGCACAGTCGGGTCATCAGTGTGAACAGCAGGGCTGAGCACACAGCCCTCGGCTCCCTGTGCTCAGTGTGAGAGTGAAATGGAGGTGCTGCTACTGATCCTGACTGACTGGGGTCTCCCAGTCAGGAAGTCCAGGATCCAGTTACAGAGTGGGAGGTGTTCAGATTCCAGCAGCCTCAGCTCACCAGGTGCTGAGGGATGATGGTGTTGAATGCTGAACTGTAGTCGGCGAACAGCGATTCGGATCGCACCCATCTCTTTCTGGGTCAAGATGAGAAAGGCCAGTGGAGGGTGGTGGTGGAGATTGCATCGTCCATGATGGTTGGGGACGACATGCCAAAACTGCAGGCGGCCTAGTGAGGAGGATCTGGGACTTGATGTGCCTCACACCAGCCTCTCGAAGCACTTCATGATGATGGGTGTGAGTGACGGACGATACTCAAGTGAGGCAGGAGATGGATGGTTTCTTCCGCACTGGAATGATGCTGGTGGTCTTGAAGCACCTTGGAACAGTGGTGCTCAGAGAGGTGTTGAAGGATGTCGGTGGAGAACATCTGCTGGCTGGTTCTGCACATCCTGAGCACACACGACCTTGAATATTGTCTTTGGACCGGCAGCTTCAGGGTTGACTCTGCGAAGAGATCTCCTCACCGCGGCTGTGGTCAGAATCTGGTCATTCAGAGGAGGGGTGGTCTTCCTCATATGCGTGTCGTTCGCTGCATCAAACCGTGCGTAGAAGTGGTTCAGCGCATCTGGAAGGGTGGGGTCACCGTCACAGGCAGGTGGAGATGTCCTGTAGTTGGTGAGGGTCTGGATGCCCTGCCACATGCGCCGTGTCACCAGTGTTCTTTGAAGTGACCATGGATTCTCTCTGCGTGAGCACGCTTTGCTGCTCTGATGGCTCGAGACAGGTTTGCCCTCGCTTTTCTTAGGGCGGCCTCGTCCCCTGACTTGAAGGCCTTGTCCCGGGTTCTCAGGAGTCTGCGCAGCTCCGCGGTCATCCATGGCTTCTGGTTGGGTCGTGATATGATGAACTTGGAGACAGTAACATCCTCAATGCACTTGCTGATGTAGCCAGTCACTGAAGCTGTGTACTCCTCCAGGTTGATGGAGTCACCGTAGGTTGCAGCCTCCCTAAACATGTCCCAGTCGGTGCGTTCGAAGCAGTCCTGAAGAGCAGAGATGGCTCCTGTGTGTGTATGTGTATATGTGTGTGTAAACTATGCGGATTGTATTCTTCTTCATCTAATCCCAGCATGACTGTAGTGAAGCTTGTAGTGTAAAGGCACGGCGGTGTGTTAGCGCAACCTACCAGAGGAGGCGCTGTAGGAATCAGCGCGCCTTATCTAAAGGTCGAGGGTCAGAGGAAGCGTGCTTGTTGTTGTTCTGGAAACAGTGATGGCGAGTGCAGCAGCGAAACAACCTCCGAAAAATGCCGCGAAAGGCACCGCCGCGCCTGCCAGCGGGGCCGCTGCAAGCGGGGCCGCTCTCCCTCTGGCCTCTCCGCTTATGGGTGGTCTCAGCAAAAAGAAGAAACCATTCCTGGGAATGCCTGCGCCGCTTGGCTACGTCCCCGGGTTGGGCAGAGGGTATGGCCAAGCTAACGGCGTTAGCATCTAGAACGTTAAACGCTGAAACACAAACTCTTCATGACTGTATTGCGCTTGGGCAGAAAACAACTTCAGTGAAAAAAGTAGTGCTATTGGCAGAGGGTAAATTTGGCCTTAGGTTTTATTTGTATTTTATTTTCATCCAAATATTTAAACTGAAGAATTAAGTTTAACAAGTTTAGAATTACAGTTTACATTTACATTGGGGTGCTGGTGGTCCAGTGGTAGGATATTCGCCTACAGTCTCGCCTGCAGGGTCCCTTAACCCCAAGTTGCTCCAGGGGGACTGCCCCTGTAATTAAGAAATGAAAGTCGCTCTGGATAAGAGAATCAGCTAAATACCGAAAATGTAAATAGATTAAATAAACAATATCCAATTATATTATAATCAGCAAGTAACTGAAATGGTGTCTGTACCATGTGCCACTAAATTACCACAGACTCCAAATTAATTAAAATGGATAATGTTTACAGTTGTTTTGCAGTAACTGTTGTGCATGGATATTTACAGTCAGATTTTGTTTTCTTGGAGAAGTGGGGGGGGGAACAGTTAACCATTTATTTGCCTTCTGTTTGCAGTGCCACAGGTTTCACAACACGTTCTGATATTGGCCCTGCTCGAGATGCTAATGACCCAGTGGATGACCGTCATGCTCCCCCAGGCAAGAGAACAGTGGGGGATCAGATGAAGAAAAATCAGGATGATGATGATGAGGATTTGAATGACACCAATTATGATGAGGTACCAGAATCCAAAAAAACAAATTCCCCCAAATAGAAAAACTAAAGTAACATAATTCTAGTCCTCTTTCAGTGCCTAGGTTTAAGATTCTTCACAAAAAAAATGCTTTTCAATAAAATAAAAAATACTAGATAACCCAGTTGTATCCATTCAGTCAAGACATCTCAGTTGTCCGTATATTTTCCTCATTATTCTAGCACTGGAGCTATGCGACTAACATGGCAAACCATAAGGTTGTGGAGACCTGCTAAGGCTGGCATTCACAAAGCAGTTTTAACAGCACAGCTGTATATTCTGAGAGTCTTGGCTATGTATCTTTGCATTACTAACTGTAGCACTTCAGTACTTCAATTCTTGAGGTTGCTACAGATGCTTGAATGGCTTTCCACAGCACTGGGCTACACAGGGTTATTTTGTATATTTTTGAATTTGTATGCAGTTTATTGTTAATTGGATCTGTAAAGTGGCCAAACTAGTAAGCCTGTTTAATCTTTGTCCTATAGTTTAATGGTTATGCGGGAAGCCTGTTCTCGAGTGGGCCTTATGAGAAGGATGATGAAGAGGCAGATGCCATTTATGCAGCATTGGACAAGCGAATGGATGAGAGACGGAAGGAGAGGAGGTATGAAACTAATTTTGGGTATTATATTGGCTATAATGGGTTATTTTTTTTGTTTAGCATTATGCTTTGACCATTTTTTTTTTTCTTTAATGAGAGGTGTGAACCACAAAAGCTGGGTGGCATATTAAGGAAATAAAAAATGCATTTTTATTTAGTGTTTTTATAAAACTAAAAAAGGCAGTTTAATTATAAATGTAGTTATAGTTATCGGAGGATCGGGGGTTCGAACCCCTTCCCGATGGGTTGCCCTGAGGTACCCTTGAGCAAGGTGCTGTCCCCGTCCCGCTCCTCCCTGCAATGGGCTGGCGACCTGTCCAGGGTGCGTCCCCCGTCCTCGCCCTGTGTGCGCTGGGTTGGACACCAGCACTCCCCCGCGACCCCGTTTGGGACAAGCGGAAGATAATGGATAATGGATAGTTTTGTAAATACTGACTTAAATATACACTGACTAAACATTTATATTAAAACCACCTGCTTAAAATTATCTAGTTCCTTCTCATGCCACCAATTGGCTTATAATGGACACCATAAGACCTTAAAGTGCGTTTTGTGGTATCCTGCTATAAAATTAAAAACATTTTTTTAAGTGACAATACACTTTTAACAGTTAAAGGTACATAACAGTTAAATCGCAGATTACATGAAGATGTTTTATGGTGAACAAAGTATAACATTTTGGCAAGGTTATTTTTTGTTTTTTTAAACCATAAATTAATCTACATAGAATCTTTAATTGTTAAAAATGACCATTTGCGTATCATTTTTCAACCAGTTCTCTCTCTCATATTGTTATTACTTATTTTAAATTGTTTTTCCACAGGGAGCTGAGGGAAAAAGAAGAAATAGAGAAGTATCGTATGGAGCGTCCCAAGATCCAGCAGCAGTTCTCAGATCTAAAGGTACATTTGCTAATACATTGATAACCTTTAGCCTTGTGAAGTATTTAACTATGACTAAAGGAAATCTAGATTTAATTGTGTGTTTTTGGGCAGAGGAAGCTTGCTGAGGTGACCGAAGAGGAGTGGTTGAGCATTCCAGATGTGGGTGATGCAAGGAACAAACGACAAAGGAACCCTCGCTATGAGAAACTCACACCTGTTCCTGACAGCTTCTTTGCCAAGCACCTCCAAACTGGAGATAACCACACAACTGTTGATCCTCTGCAAGGGGTGAGAGTTTACATTCTAATAATTGTTTTCTAATGCAGTTGCAAAGCTTAAACATCAGCATTTGTCAACAACTTGACCCTGGAACGTTGTTAATTCATTAATTTATTTGTGAAGCTGAAGTTAAAATCTAATTTTTATAGGATTGTTTCCTGTTTTCCACAGCAATTTGGAGGTTTAAATACACCATTTCCTGGGGGTTTGAACACACCATACCCAGGAGGCATGACCCCAGGTGCCGGGGAGCTGGACATGAGGAAGATTGGCCAGGCCAGAAACACTCTAATGGACATGAGGCTCAGTCAGGTAGGGTCAAACCCCAGACTAATAGGATGCTCTGAGGTACCCTTGAGCAAGGTTCACTTCATTTACATCAGTATTGAAGAGGATCACGATCACTTCTTGATCATTTAGAGTGACGCATGTAGCTATTAATTAAATGTATCGTGTTTCATATGTTGTATTGTCTGCAGGTTTCTGACTCTGTGAGAGGGCAGACAGTAGTGGACCCTAAGGGCTATCTAACAGACCTTAACTCTATGATCCCTACACATGGAGGTGATATCAGGTAACTGTCATCTTGATTCATTTGTACTAAACATCCTTGAAGTAGCAATTATATAGTTCTTGAAACACTGTAATTTCTGTCGTATAAACATTTTTCACAATGGGTTAAACATTTCATAGTAGACTACATATTTACATTTTATTTTTTAATTAGCATTACTTTACTGTTCATATTTTTGGATGTGTTTGTTTTGGGTTTTTTTTTTTGTTTTGTTTTGTTTATTTTTTATTTTTTTCTTTGTTTTGTTAATACTGTTCAGTGCATGATCATAACTGACCCTGAAATTCCCTGGCCTACCTGATGGTTACCCAAAAATATAAAAACTTTTGATTATGTGCAGTGACATTAAGAAAGCACGTCTGCTTCTGAAGTCAGTGCGAGAGACAAACCCTCACCACCCCCCTGCTTGGATAGCCTCAGCACGTCTGGAGGAAGTGACAGGGAAACTACAGGTGGCTAGAAACCTCATCATGAAAGGCACAGAGATGTGTCCTAAGGTTAGCCAAGTTCTTAACATCCTCATGCATGCCGATGTGAACTGTGAAATGGAATTTGATAGCTGTCAAAAGTAATTACCCAAGAAGAGAGGCTTTTTAGACACTATAATAAACCTGTGCTTTTTATACTACATTTGTCAGTATTGCTAGGAACTGGAAAAACACTCACATGCTTGTATGAAGGACAGTATAGTGGAGTGGTGGTTAGCGCTGTCCCTTCACCGCAAGAAGGTTCTGGGTTTGTCTGCCAACAGGGGGAAAGCTGAGCCTTTCTGTTTGCGATTTGTCATTTCTTCCCAGGTGTTTTGGTTTGCTCCAAAAGCACGCACATAAAGTGACTCTCTTTACATTTTCTTTTTCAATTAATTATCAGTTGATTGGAATGTTGAATGATATGCTAAATGTCTATCCAGTAGGGGGCAGAGTAAGAAAATGAAATAAAACTTTTTTTCTTTTAAAATACAGCATGTTGTGTTTCTGTGTTGACTTGTTGTCATAGTGACTTGAAAACTTGCATTTGGCCTCTCCTGAAAGATTTTCCATGATATTGCTGTATGGTGTCTGCTTTTTCAATTATTGACTGAAGAACAGCCTTTCAGTGTTAAGCTTTTTTTGGTTACAGAAAAACATTTTTTTTGGAGCTTATATACATGAACTGTATTTTATTTCAAAATTTCTGAAACTTGTTTTGAAGTTTGCATCCTACAGTTCAAATTGAATTGACTCTAGCCAAAAGATTGTTTTATTTAGTGGAAGTCAACTGTGCTGCAATTGAAAACATGCATGAGATTAATGAATTCAATGTGTTACCATTCTGGTGAAGAAAGCCTTTGCCCTGGCTGAGGAGCTAGGCTCTTTCAGCCTGTTGAAATCTCAACTGCCTTATAAATCATAGAGTAAAACACCCCAACAGGACTTCCCACAGTATCAGAAAAGTAGCAAACTGCTGCCTGATGAATGCTGATTGGATCATTTTAGACCAATAGGAGTGTCATAACTTTGACATGTGTGATGGTACAGCTGTGGACTAATGAACCTCCTCTACTTTCCACTATAAATTTAAATATAAGTTTATGTAGGAATCAGATATTCTCCTGGTGATGAAGCAGAGTAAGATTTTATTTGAAAACCTTAACTCCTATAAGCCTAACAATAATATAACAAATATTCTTCTTTAGGTTTAGGATAAAAGTTTATAGTTGCAGTATATAGTTAAATAAATGTTATTAAAGCACAGTAAGTTGAATTAATATACAAAGATGGTAATACGCGTTGTGTATGCATGTGTCTTTTTGCAGAGTGAGGATGTATGGCTGGAAGCTGCACGTTTGCAGCCAGGAGATACAGCAAAAGCAGTTGTTGCACAGGCTGTACGGCATCTTCCACAGTCAGTGCGCATCTACATTCGTGCAGCCGAGCTGGAGACTGATATCAGAGCCAAGAAACGAGTGCTGAGGAAAGGTCAGTGACTGAAAAGCTTCCCATAAATACTCTGGCATTTCTTCCATGTCCAATTTTTTATATTTTATTTATTTTTTTTTACTTTGTTTGAATTGCACTCCTTCTTGTCTTCTGTGTTTTCCTATGTTATTTAATTTTTGTTGGTTTTGCTTGATCCTGAACTTTTCCCTACAACAGACCTGTTTGACAGAGATAGATGGCTTATTTCCTCTTTTTTAAAGACTCTTTAACTCACTGTCTCCCCCTCTCCAAATGAAAGCCAAAACTTAAAATCAAAACATCCCTTCCATGTTGCTTTCTTTACAGTATTTGAGCAGATAGGGCTGGTAACTTACAGTTTATATGCACATAAAATGCTCCATGTATTTTTGTTTGTTTGTTTGTTTTTATTATTTCAATATGCGGTTCTATTTTGAAAGCAAACATGGCCTTTTTATTTTCCATTGATATTAAGCACATTTTGAAAATGTGTCCTAGTTGCAAGAGTTGAAATATTCATGGCCCTAATAGTAGGCTTGTTTCTAGATCAATGTGTAATTGCACTCTATTTTTTTGGACAGAGGTATCTTTTCACTGCATTTTTAAATAATCATCCAAATTGTACAGTATTTCTCATATTTATTTATATAAATTAAATACTTTTAGTCTGCATAGAGGTTTATGGTTAAAAAGGGGGCTAAATCTGCTATAAAAAAACAGCAAAAATCCAAAATACCCTTCCTGCATGATATAATTTAAACTTTATTGGCTTAAATCTATAATTTGAGAATGTTATCTGTGATCTGTTAATGTTATAGTCATGCTTTTGATATTTAGCATCTTCTGTAGCTTGCTATTTACAATAATTTGAGAATACGATAAATTATGTCAGCATATGTATGGGCGAAATGATGCTTGAAGCATTGCTGTGTGCTTTAGTGTTTTCTGACAAGCCACTTTATTTCATACATCTACCTTTTTTATATACAATTGTTCATTTTATCAGCTCCTCTTATAATATGGGTGTACATTGTGATCTGTATTTACAATAACAGTGTTTAAACAGTATTTCATTAGTGTTCACAAGTAACAGTACATCTTTGGTTGATGTACTATTGTCAGCCAAGAAGTGACAATGAGATAATTAAGAAAAACTGTGCAACTACAATTTTCTGTACTGCTCTTTGCCAAATACACATTTACATTCCACTATCATGTCCTTGCCACTACAGTCTTGACCATTAATGAAGGGTGTGAAGAAGGCTAAAAAATTATGCATATAACATTCATATAACAATTATGCATATAACAACCTACAGTCTGCAGTTTGTACCTGTAAAATGCAAAGTTCACCAGTCATAACATTAAAACCACCTGCTTAAAATTGTGTAGGATCACTTCTTGTCACCAAGGGAGCCTGCTATCTAATATGTTCCACCCATTTGCAGGTGCCATTGTAACTAGATAATCAGTGTTTACTTCACCTGTTAGATTGGTGTATATGGAAAGTGAAACTAATAAAAATGTACTAAGTGTTCAGATACCAGGTAGTTGTACCTCACCAGTCTCACCAGTGTATGTACCCAAACCACACTGGATTGTGGATTCAAGCTGCCAAAAAAAAGAATAATAAATAAATAAATATAGTGCATTCACACACAATTTAGTAATGATTTAAAAAATGATATAAATCTGTTTCTACTCAATGCAATGCAATATATATACATACACACACACACACACACACACACACACTCTTTTTAAATCAATTAGCACAAAACAGAAATGCATAAATACATGGACACATTGCATTGAGTAGAAACAGATTTATAAGCTTACCTTGATCATTTTTTTTAAATCATTACTAAATTGTGTGTGAATCCACTATCCAGTACTGGATAGAATTCTTCATTTTTCATGCATTGTATGTTGATCTATGCCAACTGCAGCTCTGGAAAATGTATCAAAGTCTGTACGTCTCTGGAAGACAGCTGTCGAGCTAGAGGAGCCAGAGGATGCCAGAATCATGCTTAGTCGAGCTGTAGAGTGCTGCCCAACTAGTGTGGAGGTAAATACTCACACTCTTAACTTTACTGTTAAACCTGCATGAAAAGGAAAAAAAACAGATCTTTTTAAAAGTGTCTCGTTTCTGCTACAGCTCTGGCTTGCCTTGGCCAGGTTAGAGACCTATGAGAATGCCAGGCGAGTCCTAAACAAGGCTCGAGAAAACATTCCCACTGATCGACACATTTGGATCACTGCTGCCAAGCTGGAGGAAGCCAATGGCAACACACAGATGGTAGAGAAAATCATTGACAGAGCCATCACCTCGCTAAGGGCCAATGGTGTGGAGATCAATCGTGAGCAGTGGATTCAGGTCAGTCATTCTTATTATTATATTAACCATCTGTTTAACTATAGAAATATACTGAATTTTGCTTAATTTCCCTAAATTTTGTTGCACATTATTCTTCCATTTAGCACTCAGCTTGAACATTCACTGGAAAATGTTCATGTTGTTTAGCCTTAAAGAGCTCAGTAAAATGTAATGCTTTTATTAAGGCCAGATAATATGGAGAAAAAAAAAACATTATTAACCAGGATGAAGATCCATGATTTATCAAGTTTCTTTTTCATGATGGTTTAAAAGGCCATTTTCCAGGTAGAGTGCATCTGGAAAGTATTCACAGCGCTCTACCTTTTCCACATTTTGCTAGGTTACAACTTTATTCCTCTTCTTCTTTGTCTTTCGACTGTTCCTGTTTAGGGGTTACCACAGCATCTCCATTTCTTCCTGTCCTCTGCATCATCCTCCTTCAAACCGACCACCTTCATGTCTTCTCTCACCATGTCCATAAACCTCCTCTTCAGTCTTCCTCTTTTCCTCATTCCTGGCAGCTCCATCTTCAACATCCTCCTCCCAACATAATCCTCATCTATTCTCTGGACATGCAACCAGTGCAACCTTGCCTCTCTAACCTTATCTCCAAAAAGTCTAACCTGAACCTTTGCACTAACATACTAATTTCTAATACTGTCCATTCTTGTCACACCCAACGAAGATCTCAACATCTTTAACTCTGACACCTCCAGCTCTGCCTTCTGTCTTTTCGTCAATGCCACGTATCCAAACATGGCTGGTCTCACAACTGTCCTGTAAACCTTCCCTTTTACTCTTGCTGGTACCTGTCTGTCACAAATCACTTCAGCCACTCTTCTCCACCCATTCCAGCTTGCCTGCACTCTCTTCTTCACCTCTCTTCAACACTTGCTGTTACTCTGAACTGTTGATCCCAAGTATTAAACATTTTTTCCAAGTATTTAAAATTTGTCACCTCTACTCCGTGCATGCTAACTATTCTCCTTTTCCCCATTTTGTTCATGCTCATGTTTTCTGTCTTTGTCCTACTCATTTTCATTCCTCTACTCTCTAGAGCATATCTCCATCTTTCCTGGTTCTTCTCAAGCTGCTCCCTACTCTCACTACAGATTACAATATCATCAGCAAACATCGTCCACGGGGACTCCTGTCTAACCTCGTCCGTCAACCTCTCCATTAACACTGCAAACAAGAATAGGCTCAGTGATGATCCTTGATGTAATCCAATCTCTAACTTAAAAGCATCTGTCACTCCTACTGCACATATCACCACTGTCACACTATTTTCATACCTGTTTTTCATACCTATTTTCAAATCCTGAAATACTCTTGCATACTTCTCTGTAACACCTGACTTCCTCAAACAAAACCACATCTCCTCTCTAGGCACCCTTTCAGATGCTTTCTCCAAGTCCACAAACGCACAAATCCATCAACACCCTCAGAGCAAACATTGCATCTGTAGTGCTCTTTCTCGGTATGAAACCATACTGCTGTTCGCTAATCATCACCTGTTTTCTTAACCTAGTTTCGACTACTCTTTCCCATAACTTCATGCTGTGGCTGATCAACTTTGTTCCTCTGTAGTTGCTACAGCTCTGTGCATCACCCTTATTCTTGAAAATACCTTCCAGAATGGATTAAATAAATAAAGATTTTACTGTGGCTGTAGCTGAAGTGCTCACCAGACAGACCCTCACTGACTGGGCAAATTGTGTTTTTCTGGGGTTTTTTTTTTTTTTTTACTAAAGTCAGTTTTTAGTATTTTTGAGGCGGTTAAAGAGGTTTGTTGTGTCGCCACCCAAAGTGTAAACTGACAGTTGTTTGTACTGTTTTGTAAAATATAATTTTTATTTTTAACCAGCTCCTCAGTATTGTCATCCTTTACATGGCTTTTAAGAACTAGGGGCCATAGAACTGCATTTGATAGAATTTATACTGTTTTATGCACAATGCTACCAGCCTCTCTGCAAACACAGATTGTGGGGTCATTTTCAAAGTTCATGATCAAATATTGTCAAATTGCACACCACTACTTTTTGGGTTAAGTAAACCTTTTGATAGATGCTATAAGGTCTTGTGCTTTGTCTCAGTGATCTTGCCAGTGCCTCTTTTGTTTTTGTTGCTGCTTAGCTGTGTATTGATAACCATAGTACAGCTGCAAAATGAACAGAATCAAAGGCAGTTTATAAGATTCTGTGCTGAATATGAAATCAAGAGAGGAGAGAGTTCGAATAGGCTTGGTTATGCAAAAATGTTCTGAAAAGTAAACACAAAGTCAAGGATCATAATTTTCTCTTGCAATATAACCTGCCCAACCTCTTTTGCACTTTATTATAAATAATCGTGCATGACAAAAATGCAGCCTCTCTCCAAATCTCAAATGTCTTGAAATGTATTTCATTCTCAAACAGATTGACACCATGATAGGGCATGGGCACATTGAGATTTTCCTTTGCAGGAAAATAAGAACGCTTCAAGTTTCAACAGATAAATGAATAATTTCTAATCAATAATGATTTCTGTCGATTATAAGAAAAAAAAAATTATTCCAATAAACTTTGTATACCTTTGAGTAACTTGATAACTTTCAATTGTTATATTCATACTTGTTATATTCTTTCTCTAAGGATGCTGAAGAGTGTGATAAGGCAGGCAGTGTTGCCACATGTCAGGCTATAATCAGAGCTGTGATTGGTATTGGTATTGAGGAGGAGGACTGCAAACACACATGGATGGAGGATGCAGAAAGTGTAAGACTTCCATATAGTGAAGAAACTGAATTAACTTGGAACTTTATCAGTAAATTTTAACCATATTTCATTTTAAGACATAAGTCTTGACCACAACTTAAGTATAACACCTTTTAAATAACTTTGAAATGAAATAAATTGGTTAATTATATATAAATATTATTTTGACTATACTGGGTTGTGTTTGTGTCCCTCAGTGTGTGGCCCACGGTGCGTTGGAGTGTGCTCGGGCAATCTATGCCCATGCCTTACAGGTCTTCCCCAGCAAAAAGAGTGTGTGGCTGCGAGCAGCTTACTTTGAGAAGAGTAATGGCACACGGTAAGACAGCACCGTTAACATAGATCACCTCAGTCAGTCAGTCCGTCAGTCATCTTCTGGGCCGCTTGCCTTAATTAGGATTGTGGGGGGGGGGGGGGTGCTGGAGTCCATCCCAGCTTACACAGGGCGAAGGATGGGGACACACCCTGGACAGGTCACCAGTCTGTCGCAGGCATAGATCACCTGTCAGAAAATATTGTGGTGTAATTTATTGATTGATTTATTTAGTTTTATCCTGCATTCCTGAAACATAAAATCACCCCTTACCCTGTTTTCTCCCTCAGTGAGTCTCTGGAGGCTCTTTTACAGAGAGCAGTAGCTCACTGTCCCAAGGCAGAGGTCCTGTGGCTCATGGGAGCCAAGTCCAAGTGGCTGGCTGGCGATGTCCCTGCAGCTAGAAGCATTCTAGCCTTGGCCTTCCAGGTGAAATTTGCATGCTTTCCATACTGAGGTAGTAATTACTTTGAGAGCAGTATTGAAGCAGTACATTGGAACTTGATATATAAAGTTTGGTTAATTTAACTTTGCAGTATTTTTAAATATTAAGTTTTGCCATTTTATTTACAGTAGTTGCCAGTCTACTTTTGACTTTCCTGTTATTCTTCTGTTGCACCTGTTTTGCCCTAATGTAGCCTACATTGACCTGTTTATCTTTCATTTTTCAAGTTGCCTGCCATGATGTATGTCTTTTTTTTTTAAATTTTTTTTATAAAACCTCCCTTATAGGCCAACCCCAACAGCGAGGAAATTTGGCTGGCTGCTGTGAAGCTAGAATCAGAAAATAATGAATATGAAAGAGCCCGCAGGCTACTGGCCAAAGCTCGTAGTAGTGCTCCCACCGCCAGGGTAAGTTAGAATTATGATCTATCCTGAAATTTTGGTTTCAACCTGATCTAATACAATACAATTCTTTCTGCACCCAAGCCCACCTAACATATATCATGTTTTGAGTCTTAAAGTGGCCCGAGACCAAACATACTTATATACTGTCATGATGGCATCTGTTATTGTGCAGTGACAAAAAGCTACAGTTAGCACATGAATAAATAAAACATAAGATAAAAACTAATTTAGATTATTAATTTTATCTATTGTCCAAAATGAACTCGTGAAACCGTTGGTTATCTGTATCCCTATGTTTCCATGTTAAGCTGTCTGTTACAGATCTTTTCTCATGCTTATGTAACAGGTTGTTTTTTCCAGAATCTCTTAACATGGAAGGTGCATGGAACTGGATTTAATTTATACTTTAAAAATCCAATCCATTTCTCTGTTAAAACAGACGGCCTATGAAAGTGAAGTCAAAGTGACTATTTGTCATTGTGAACCACAATGAAATGCATTTAACCCATACACACGTGCAGCAAGGTTATGAGCAGTGACAGGGCGGGTACCTTGCTCAAGGGCACCTCAGGGCAGCCCACTGGTCCTTAACCACTAGGCCACTGCTGCTCCTGTATGACACAGTCTTTTCTCTTTCCTCTACTCTGTTTTCTATAGCAATTTTATGCCCAGAGCACTACTGACTCTTTCATCTCAAGTAATAGCCTATTAACTGATTAAAGGCTACTGTGCCAAAGAATTCACCGGAGCCCACCAAATCTATGTTGTGAATATAAGGAAGTGGACATTGTCCTACTAACTTGCCATTGCTTTCAGTCAGCAAAATGCATTCTCACAGAATAGTTTATAGACATCAGTGCAAAAAAAAAAAAAATCTACTAAAGGTGCAAAATTGTGTCTTGGCAAACATCACACATCAGGAAAGATCTTTATAGATTGCTTTGAAAACAGCCTAAATTTCATTGGTAACGAGTCTGCTGTTGTGCACATTGAAGCTTTTTTTAATGCCTGAATAGTGAAGGCGATAGTGGTCATTCTTTAATGGCTGCTGTGCTTGTCTGAAGTCAGTTAGGTAGTGATAAGTGCTTTCTTGAGAGAAGCTCTTAGTATCCAATGTATTTTTTAATGTTTAAATGATTTTACTGTGAATATCAAAATCAATAATAGTCAGTTTAATACAAAGTTTTTGTTTAGATTGATGAGGTGGATTCATGTCATTGCAGCTATTTAAAACTCTTTGATGTGATGAACTAAATGTTGTGGTTTATCGATTACATTTTTTTTTTCTTTAAAAAAGCATTGTGTAAGCTGTTCAAAATTTTCCATACAGTGTTATAGTCAGCTCTACCAAGGTAGAGAGAAACAAAAGGCAAGTCGAGGAGAATTTAAAGTAGAAGCTCTGTATTTTCATAAGGAACATGACAACGTTTTTTGCGGATTTCCCTGGTATATTGCGGCATTCACAAAGCCTGCAGTGAATGTTGGTGCTGACGGAGAATAAAGGTTTCTTTTTTTGCCTGTATTTAAAAAGTTAACAACTGTGAGCTAAATCATAATGAACGTACATATGTACAGTACTGTACAATAGTTAAGGCAAATATCTTTGGCAGCGGAATTCGTTAAACAGCTGTTTCTTGATTCAGTTTTTTTTCAAAACAGTACCTTTTGCTATTTATGCCAACTGTAGGGGTTCTGAAAAGCCGTCTGTAGCAGGTGCTTGTTAATTACAGTACAGTATATACTAAGAAAAAGTGTAGGTCAGGCTAGAATGCTGCACAGTACATTGCTTGCTATATTTCTACAAATTCTAGACAAAATACTTGTTTTTGGTAAAAGGGATTTTGCTTATTCTTTTATTGACTTGGATATATTAAATTAGACTGCAGCAGCTCTTTTAAATGATCAAATCTAAAAGCTCCTGGGTAGTGATGCAACTGGTTGTTGGAAGGTAATCTAAGGTAAAGAGCACATTAGTGTTCTATTTAAACAGAGTGGGGAAGCTTGAAAATTAATGATATGGAGGTTGCCAGAAAGATGTGTCTGGGCTTGTCTCCTGTTTTCGCTCCAGGAAATAGTGTCAGCAGTTCTAATTCCTTCAGACTTGACAACAGTCAACAAAATGGGCAATGTTTTCAAAACTAAATGCTTCTTGTATTGTGTCTTTCACATTTATGGAAACTTAGGGCAATTAATTGCAAATGACGATAAATCCTGTTTTAACTTTTCACGTTGTCCAGTGTCCATTTTATATACAGTTTCTCACAAAAGTGAGTATACCCCTTATATTTTTGTAAATATTTTATTATATCTTTTCATGGGACAACAATTTGATACAACGTAGTCAGTGTACAGCTTGTATAACAGTGTAAATTTGTTGCTCTTCCAAAAGACAGCCTAAGCTATAAGAAGACTGCCAACACCCTGAAACTGAGCTGCAGAACAGTGACCGGGACCATACAGCGGTTTACCGGGACAGGTCCCACTCAGAACAGGCCTCACCATGGTCGACCAAAGTAGTTGAGTGCACGTGCTCCGCATCATATCCAGAGTTTGTCTTTTGAAAATAGACGTATGAATGCTGCTAGCATTGCTGCAGAGTTTGGAGGGTTGGGGGTTCAGCCTGTCAGTGCTCAGACCATATGCCGAACACTGCCTCATACCGGTCTGCATGGCTGTTGTCCCAGAAGGAAGCCTCTTCTAAAGATAATGCACAAGAAAGCCTGCAAACAGTTTGCTGAAGACAAGCGAATTAAGGACATGGATTATGGGAGCCATGTCCTTTGGTCTGATGAGACCAAGATGAACTTATTTGGTTCAGATGGTGTGGTTCAGAGCATGTGTGGTGGAAACCAGGTGAGGAATACAAAGACAAGTGTGTCTTGCCTACAGTCAAGCATGCTGGTGGGAGTGTCATGGTTTGCAGCTGCATGAGTGCTGCCAGCACTGGGGAGCTGCAGTTCATTGAGGGAACCATGAATGCCAGCATGTGCTGTGACATATTGAAGCAATCCTATCCCTCGGAAACTGGGCCGCAGGGCATCATTCCAACATGATAATGACCCCAAACACACCTCCAAGACGACCACTGCCTTGCTAAAGAAACTGAGGATAAAGGTGCTGGACTGGTCAAGCATATATCCAGACCTAAACCCCATTGTGCATCTGTGGGGCATCCTCAAACTAAAGGTAGAGGAGCTTAAGGTCTATAACATCCTCCAGCTCCGTGATGTATTTACAGAGGAGTGGAAGAGGATTCCAGTGGCAGCCTGTGAAGCTTTAGTGAACTCCATGCCCAAGAGAGTTAAGGCAGTGCTGGAAGATAATAGTGGCCACACAAAATATTGACACATTGGGCACAATGTGGACATTTTTCACTTAGGGGTGTACTCACTTTTGTTGCCAGTGGTTTAGACATTAATGGCTGTGTGTTGAGTTATTTTGAGGGGACAGCAAATTTACACTGTTATACAAGCTGCACACTGACTACTTTACATTGTGTCTTCAGTGTAAAGTATCTTCAATGTTGTCCCATGAAAAGATATAATAAAATATTAACAAAAATGTAAGGGGTGTTCTCACGTTTGTGAGATACTGTATGTATTTATCTTTTAATGTCTAAAAACATCCTTGATTTACTCACAGGTTAAAATATTTGTGATCCTAAATTAACTCATGATACATTACAAAACATTTCAATGTTTTGTGTGTGTATATATATATATATATATTAGAGAGTGTGTGTGTGTGTGTGTGTGTGTGTGTGTGTGTGTGTGTGTGTGTGTGTGTGTGTGTGTGTGTGTGTGTACGTACTCCTGTAATAAGTAGTGCAATTCTCTCTCCTTCTGCAGGTGTTCATGAAGTCTGTAAAGCTAGAGTGGGTGCTAGGGAACATTGAAGCTGCCCAAGAGCTGTGCTCAGAGGCCCTGAGGCATTATGAAGATTTCCCCAAGCTATGGATGATGAAGGGTCAGATTGAGGAACAGTCAGAAAACATTGACAAGGCCCGTGAGGCCTACAATCAGGGGGTAGGTTATGCATTTTAAAAGCTTTCTAGTGTCTAATATCAAATAAAAGACAGTTATGGTGTGGCAGAGATTGAATCTTAAATTATTGAGCTTGAATGTAGTGACTCCTGTAGTTAACCTGTTATCAATGTAAAGTGCCTTGGGGCAACTTTGTTGTAAAAGGCGCTATACAAGAATAAATTGAATTGAATTGAATTGAGCGAGGTAAGCTTTCAGTTGTTCAGGACAAACATTAAACATTGCCACACCTCTGTCCCAAATTGTGAATTTTCATATTATAGTTTTGTTAAGTCATCTCTTTTGTTTTGCAGCTGAAGAAGTGTCCTCATTCCATGCCTCTTTGGCTGCTGCTTTCCCGCTTGGAGGAGGGAGTGGCCCAGTTGACACGTGCTCGTGCCATTCTGGAGAAATCTCGGCTCAAGAACCCACAAACCCAAGAGCTCTGGTGAGACACAACCATGTCTTCATTATATATCTGTGTACCTGATTAACACACTATTGACCCGTTCTTAGACACAGATAGGGCCTAAACCTACAATTACTTTTTAATGGTGATTCAAAATCTGCTCTGCAATTTAACATAACTTTTTTCCATCTCTTAGGTTAGAGTCTGTTAGACTGGAGTACAGAGCAGGTCTAAAGAACATTGCCAACACACTGATGGCAAAAGCCTTACAGGAATGCCCCAACTCGGGTAGGTTGTCTTTGTTGGTTTTCTTACATTGTGGTATTCCATTCTGTAGTATTTTTCCCTTTCAGATCTTTTAAACTAAGTCTAAGTCAACTTTATTGTAAATTCTGTAGTATGTACAAGACATAGAGGATCAAATTATTGTTTGTCTCAGTTCATGATATAAAACACATAAAACAGTAACTTAAAAATGAGGAAAAAAAATACAAATAGGGGTCTTGGTGGAAGATTAAAACAGCAAAGATCAACAACAACCACTTGTAATGATTAATTGAATGGTTTTGGTTCATATTTAAGTGGAAGAACTGTCAAATAAAAGTGTCATTCATGGGATGAGTAAGAGAGCAGAATTTTATAATGCAATAAATTCTGTGTAAAGTGGCTTGTGCTCAGTGTGGATCATCTTGAACCTTGCAAGCAATGTAAAGTAGGATTAAAGGTCCTGTGATTTAAAAAAAAAAAACTAAATCTGAAAAGGGTACATTTTATATATCAATTTTGAATAGAAAGTCACTTCTAAGGCCCTTGGTCACTAGAAAACAACAAGGAGAGCAAATACATTGGAGAAAGCTGAATGATCATGAATCTTCTTAGTAGTTGCTGGTGTACCGAAATCCCTCAAAGAGGCCAGTATTGACACACAGTGTCACACAAGAATCCAGACAATAATCTAAGAAAAAGCATTTAAAGTTAGTGTTTCTCCAGAATAGATGAGCATAATTTAATCCCTTTGTCAGTTGCTTCCATACAGTGCGGTGTTTTGAAAACAAGAGAATGAAAGGGGTGAAACAGATGCCTGAGCACAGACCTCAATAGAAATGCAATAACACCTGCGGATTTGCAGGATGAATCTTGAGTACACATTTATGTACTTCAGCTGTTTTTCCCAGGATTTAACGGATTATCAGAGCAAATATTTGGCTTTATTTTTTTGTAGGTTTTGAAAAAATCTGATTGCAAAATGAAATCAGTTAAAAACTATGTTACACATCAAGAGTAATAATTGATAAGCAGCACTATGTCAGAGAAGCACTGAGGATTTGTAGACTGGACCTTACTGGAACTGACAGCTGCAATAAACATCACAGTTCTTTAGGCTAAACTTGCAAACAATCACAATTTCCTAATCACACTGAAAATTTCCAATTCAGTTTTGTAACTTTATTCTCTTCAACTTACAAGGAAAGTATTAATGTTGCTAGAAATTTGAGTAACATGGTGCCAGCTTTCATGTTGTGAAATACATCCCACAATGAGTTTTTTTGTTGTTGTTTGTTTTGTTTTGTTAATTCTAATAAATTATCATTATCATTTTAATAAAGATTTTCTTTTTTACAGCAAATCTGTATTATAACCAGTCATGCAAAACCCCTAGGTTCCCTTTGTATGCCCTTTACATTACCCACACTAGCTTGATTTTCTAATTGAAATTTCTTCACAAGACCTTATTTTCTTTTAACAGGCATTCTTTGGGCTGAGGCTATATTCTTAGAGGCCAGGCCACAGAGAAAGACTAAGAGTGTTGATGCTCTGAAGAAATGCGAGCATGACCCTCATGTTCTTCTGGCTGTTGCAAAGTATGGCTCTGTGTATTGCTGATGCTTTTCTAGATCAGAATATAATCATTAAAATGCTTTATGTAAACAAGCTCTCATGGTCAGTGTATATGTCTGACATTTTAGGCTATTCTGGAGTGAAAGAAAAATAACCAAAGCAAGAGAATGGTTTTTGCGCACAGTGAAGATTGAGCCAGACCTTGGTGATACGTGGGCATTTTTCTATAAGTTTGAGCTCCAACATGGAACAGAGGTAAGAGCAATTAAGCATTTTCCCATATATTTGTCCATGTATGTTAGGAATCTCTTTTGTATAATGTCTTTGTATAGTGCTTGTATAACAAAATAAACTTGTACAGAAACACACTAGGTTTAGTTATAGATTAAGCTTGGTCTTAATTCTTCCAGAGTTACGTGCATTTGGTCACTTGATGTGGTGAAAGAGCTAATCAAAATAACCAGACATTTGTTTTGGGATGACTATTCAATCACTATATCCTGCTCAAGAAGAAGTCATATAAAATATTAAGAACCCTGTCAATTCTTGTCAGTTCATTTTGCAGCAAATATTGTCCATTTATCTGTGGGTGCACCATGTAAGGCTGAGCTATTCTGTTGTCAGAATGTTCAGGTGTTTGGAAACATTGTTTCATATTCTTATTCAGGAGCAGCAAGAGGAGGTGAAGAAACGCTGCGAGAATGCAGAACCTCGACATGGAGAGCTATGGTGTGCAGAGTCCAAGCATATTCTCAACTGGCAGAAGAAGATTGGAGAGATCCTGGTCCTCGTGGCTGCTAAAATCAAGAACACCTTTTAAAAGCTGGAATTACAATTTACATACAGTGTACATGTGCAGCTTTGTATTAGTAAATATGTATTTTTTTGTTTGTTTTTTTTAAGAATTTATGAATAGAAAGCCTTTTAATTAAGGAACATATATCAGCAAAAATCAACTGAATACTTTTTTTTCTGGACCAGTGATAACATGCAACATGGATCAAATGGGTACTGTTTTTCTAGACAAGTACCAACAGCCTCTGTATAAGTAATTGTGAAATGTCCTTGCAGTAATGCCTGCAGTAGGTGTCCCTCCATCTCGATTAGAATCTTTGTGCATTCTTTTATCCTTGTAATAAACATTGCTGTTACACTGTAATAAATGAATCGATGAACGAGATGTAGCTCCGATCTTAATTTTCACAGACTTCAGTAACGTATACTAATATGTACGTGATCAGTTAATGTGAAGATGGGAGCGGGCTCTTCCTTTCTAACGTGCCGCTTTTTAGGAACTTTGTTTTTAGCCGTTAACGTAGGGCTGGAAAAGGGGTGACTGTTGAGCGGCTGCGCGACCTTAAAAGGCTCCTAATCACCGACCGAAACCGAAAGAAACAAGCAGTGATTGATCGCGGAAGTTTCTTCGGCTTGATCAGACTGGAATTCTGGTGAAACCCAAAGCGCAGCTCCAGTAACCCATGACGGGGAAGGAAATTGGAGTCGCGCTGGGGAATTTCGGAGATGTGGGGGAAAAAGCCCACGAGTATAGCTTTTACCAGAATCGTATACGTTGAGTGGGTGTTTAAAGTGGAAGTCCATTGAGTCTAACGGCGATTCAGTCCTCCCGGGTTTGCCACCTATGACCATGTGAAGGATGCGCGAGCCGAGCTCCAGCTGCTGCTGCGGCGCACAGAATGAAATCCGCGCACTTAGAGACTCACAGAAGAACATGATCAATGGTAAGTCCGCACTTTTCGTACTCTAGACAACCTTCTTAAACAAGGAGTCTTCGCCAACACATCAGAAGGACTAATATTAGAAAATACGTCTATGCAGAGATTTAAATAAAAACAATAAAATCTTCTTTAAATATCGTCAGTTTTATGTGTGTGGGTATATTAGCCTAAAAAATAAATAAATAAATAAACGGAGGAATGATCAACGAGTTCTCTGTAGAGTTTAAGCATCTTTCAGTACATAAAGTTAAGTTCTTCAACTATCGGTGCCTCTGCTCTTTGCTCTTATATAAGCTACAGCTGGGAAGAAAAGTGTGAGCAACCCGAAAGCTTATGTGAACTAAATTAACTAAAAAACTTAATATTCCGGAGCGGTAGCAACTTAAATGTATTTCTTCGCAAATACACAGATCAGCCAGAACATTTAAACGTTGAAGGCCAAATAAACATGAACTTAAATTATTTGTGAGTTACTGCGACTGTTCCTGAACCATTTTTGCAGTTTTGTCAGGGTGCGTTATCCTGCACGAAGGGGCCATGAGGGGTGTATTCAGTCTACATCAATATTTAGGTGGGTGATACATGCAACATTCACCAGGACTCAAGGTTTCCCAGTAGAACATTGCCCAGAGCATCACACTGTCTCTGCCAGCTAGCTTTCTTCCCTTTAGTGCATTCGGTGTCCCCTTTTCAACAAGGAAGCTATACGCACACCCCAGCCTTCTATATGGTGTAAATGAAAATGTGATTCACGAAATCAGGCCAAATTCTTCCGTTGCTCCATGGACAGGTTCTGATGCTCATTGCCAGTGGAGAGTGGAAAGCATTGGTGTTCTACAATAGCGCGTATGTAGGATCGAACTTGATGAGCTTTTGTTCCCTGTGTGCATCAATTCATTGGTTGGATCATGCACCGGTTCATCAGTTGTCCTTTTTCTACCAGCCCTGGTGGATACTAACCTCTGTAAATCACACAAGGCGTGTTGCCTTAGGTCCAGTATCCTTGCCATTATGAGTGACTAGGAGACTTGAAAGGTGCCATCGTAACAAGACAATCAATTCACTTCACCTGTCACTGGTTTTAATGTAGTGGCTGATCAGTGTATAAGCATTTGTGACACAAAACAAAAAAAAAATGCAAAAATAATTTTTGTGACTTGGCTAATGTGACTTCGCCAAAATAGTTACTATCTATATGTGATAATTTACTACCTAGTTTTTTGATCTGATCTTATTTCTTCTAACGTGACCGTGGCTTTGGGAGATACATTATTTAATTGTTAGTTTGTCAACCCACAGAGTGGGACCAGGCCTGTTCTCTGTATCGCTGTGATGCTGCTCCTCGGAGTGGCCTGTGCTAGAAGAAGGTGCAGCTACCCCCTGATCCTCTCCTCCTACAGACAATTGATCTTTGCTGAGCTCCACAGTATGGTGGGTCACTGAAGAAATATCTGTATGGATATTAGATTATGGATATTAGATTAAGTATGGATATTAGATTCTTTCCCATCCACAGGCGCACATTTTTTATGACCAAAAAAAAAAAAAACGCTCCAGGAGTAACTGCTGTTAGTTTAGTGTTGTTTAATACTGTGAACTGTTCACAATATTAAATGGGTGTTTCCGTCTTATCACGAATGAGCAAGTGCTGCTCTCTGCTGGTAGAGATAGTGATGGCAGAATAGCAGAGTGAGTGCAGTAGTTTTTATACATGGCAGTGCTAAATGCAGAAAGTTGGGTTGGATAATGTTTTGTAATTTTGCCTTGTTCTGCAATTCAGAATTTGACTGGCCCATTTGACACATCTACAGAAAGAGACCGTTGTCCTTCTAATAAGGTAAGTAGGTTTTATCACTGTTTAGTCTGGTTACACTGGATGACATCAAGCATTGCTCATCTACACTCTCAAACTAACACAAAACATAGAGGCACAAAAAAACAGGTTCTTTCTGGCAGCAGATTTTTTTTTAACTCATCTTAAAAGAATATTTTTCCTCAAATGTTTAACAACTAAGCTTACCTTGGAGTATATTTCTTTCAGTAATGAGTTACTAAGTTTTAAGATGGCAATTATTTTGATGCCCTGGTGACCTTGCCAGGGTGTTTGTCCAACTTTCCCTATGTACGCTGGGATAGGCTCTAGCACCACCTGCAACCCTAGTCAGGATAAGTGGTTAAGGTAATAAGTAAGTGAAAGCAAGTAATTATTTTCAGTCAGTATTTGAGTAATAATCTTAAGGCCCCCATTGTACTTTATTATGTTTTATATATGTAGGTGGTTCGTATTGTGCGATCCATTTATGGCATGACCGAGCAGTTCATGTGTCTCAGTGAAGATCAGAAGGGAGACAGCATGACAGCTGTTGTATCCAGGATGGGCCAGCTCATTAAACTGTACTGCACAAAGGCATCTACGGCAAGGATTTTTAATTTTTTTTTACATTCATTAATTTGATTCTCTTGCTTTCATATGTTGCAGATGGTAATATGCATCACTTAATAAACTAAATGAAACTTAGGGAGTCATTATAAAGGTTTGGTGCATGTGATGAGAAGTAATAAGGAAGTTACTGTGTTGCAGGGAAATGGACGCAATGCAACACCGTGCAAAACTGGTCAGACAAATAAAGAAAGAAGACGGCGACGGATTAAAATAATCCAAATGCTTGTTAATTGCTGGCAAAAGCTGCAGAGTGTGTAATATTAGTAATATTACAGGCAGGGCTGAAGTTCTTGACAAAAGCATGCTGATCATTAAGAAATGTTTTTGCCTTGTTCTTTGATGAGGGCTGAGGTCCTGATTGCATTTAACAAATTTAATTTTTTAATAAAAGTTCTTTTTGTTTTACTAATGTTATACACCACTCACACATGGACATAAAATCCTACATATCATCATGTTGTGGGGTATATCATATAAGTCCTCTGGATGTTAAAATATTTTCAACCATTTTTGCTAGAATTAGATGAATGTACACCCATGGCCAAAAGTGGAAGAGAATGACACAAGAATTGGTTTTCACAAAGTTTACTACTTCAGGGTTTTTAGATCTTTTTGTCAGAGCTCTGCTCTGGTGCTTCCCCAATCCTGCAGCTGAATCAACTTTAGGAGGCTGGTGATTGCTGGTGTTTGGTGATTGCATGTTTTACATTTTATTTGCATCTTCAAATATATTGTTTTTTCAGTGTATTTCCATTTGCTACATTAGTGTAGTTTTATGTACACCAGAAAAGTCATAAATAAAACCCCTTTCTAACTTTTGTTTATCCCTTAGAATGAAACATCATGTTTTTGTTATGTTGCTATTATGAGATATGTAATTGACCTATAATGCTATTTTTTGATAGAATTATAGTTTATGCAAAATAATTCCTAAAATGATATCCACATGATCTCACATGAAAACCTGTTTTGATTGAATAATTTTGTCACATGTCTATAATGTTTATGATATACCTTGGGAGGGTTTCTTTTTAACCTCACTATACTCAACTGCACATCAGGAAAAAATCGCTAAACTGCAGTATAATATTTAAGCACATAAATGTGTATTGTTTTCTGATACACGTGTAAATGTGTACTGTTTTCTGATGTACACATTTTATTGTTCTGTAATCTGTTTTGAACTGTAAAAAAAACAAGGTATGATTTATGGATGTGAAATGGCACAAATAAGCTCTATTGTATGATTGTTTCTGTGAGTATTGTTTTGAAAGCTATAACCTTTGCATATCCTAATATTCTTTACAAAAGAGGAAAATACAGGTTCAAAATATAAGTTTATAAAAACATACACAAACTATTCAAAAGTCTGAAAGCAATTGTGATTCTTATATTTGTTTTAATTTTATAAACCTAATACCTTTTGCAATGGAAATGGAAAAAAAAAATTCACTTTAGGATAAGTTCTTTTGAAATGTATTAGCTTCTAATTTTTTAACCTTTTTAACCTTTTTTTTTTATTCGAATGACTGAAATTGTTATGTCACTGGATTTGATTCTGAACTGCTTCCGAAATATGATTAATTTTAACTGCATTTTATTGTAATGTCCTTGTTATATTATAGCTTTCTGCCATTTTAGAATATACAGCTCTGTTCATGTTTTGGTTATATTTCCTAGCTTCCCACTGTTTTCAGAAAAAAAAAAGATATTAGAATCGAATTTGTATATAATTTGACTAATTCTGCAACTAATTTGGTTTAGATGGTTGTAAAACACTCATTTACTTTGAACAGTGGTATATACATATAAGATATTTTTTCATATTTTTATCTATATAACCCTGAGTGTGTTTGGTTTGTAAGAGTATGTGCTATACATTTTATATAAACATAAATGTATGAATGCTTTTTGAATAGACACATTTCTCACAAGATTCACAATTTATCCATATAATTGGAATTAAAATCAAATAAACATGACTCTCCAGAGATATCAAGCTGCTTTGTAAAATACCCCCAAGCTGCCAAAATTGCCATATCTCTGGGATTTTACTTCTGTGGTGCTAATAATTTATTTGTTACTGCTATCACATTCCTAAACTTTTTTTTTCTTTGTAACATTCCTGAGCTTTTTTTTTTTTATCTGCACCCATGAACAATTATAAATACGGAATATGAATAAAGTGCAATTCATACATTTCATTTAATGAAGGTTGCAGCTTTCTATGAATCTATTGACCCTGCTTTTAATTTAGGCGAAGTGTTGTCGTCAGCTTTGAGTGTGCGCATGCGTGTTTTGCGCGCTTCCTGCATCGGGAGTCTAGTCTCGAATGAGTTATTATTGCTTATGATTATTACATTTGTTTGTTTTCCTCGCAGCTTCATGCTGACTTTGCTGTTTAGCACCTTTTTATGTGCATCATATCTCTCTCCGATCATCAGCCATGCCAAAGGGAAAGAGTTCACACAGCAGGAGATGGCTCATTACAGGTGAACTTACGACATGCTAAAAACAGATGTCATTAAAATAATGTCATTCGCCCGGTAAAGAAAATTACAGTGACGCTAACAGCTGCAGAGTCAGACAGGGTATTGCCTGTGCTTTCTTCTCGTTACATTGCTAATTGGTTACCAACGGACTTTTAAATAAAGCATGCCCCAAAAAGTAATTTGCTAGCTCGGAGATTGTAAGGTTGCGGCACAAACAACTCTCTATACAAAACAACTAAAAGCCCTTCTAATTCTGACCTAGCGCTTTTACAGTACTATTTAGTGTGAACGTTTCTAGTTTGGGACGCGGCCGTTGTCCGTAGTGAAAAGCTTTTCAAACGCTTAGCTAATGACGAAGCAAAAAGACCTCGTCCACTGGAAGTTACTCTTGTGCAAATACGTAATTGGAGTAAGAGATACCTCCTCTTCTTTCGCTTGCTCCCGTTTAGAGAGCAGATAATCCGTTTCCAGAGGTAAGAGATATCCTGCCTGCATAAAAACGTCGTTCTGAAATTGTCGCCAATCTGACATTCTCTGTAGGCGGTTTCAATGCTGTTGTGTCCCTTATAGTCTGTATTGATATTCAGTGGTGATGATGACGATGCTAGGTAACCACTTGCTTCAGCAACTTAATGTCATCCTTACTTTGTGTCTTTTAATGTCTTCTCTCTGCAGAGACAGAATAAAGTCCATGTTTTACCATGCCTACAACAGTTATTTGGAGAATGCATATCCATATGATGAGCTCCGACCCCTGACGTGTGATGGACAGGATACATGGGGCAGGTAGAAAAATAATTAAAACCCTGACAAGAACGTTTGTTTTTTTTGGTTTGTTTTTTGTTTGGTTTTTTTTTTTGGACCAGCATGTACAAGCATAATCTAATTGCTATTTTAGGTATGTAGGCATTGCATAATAATTGTTAACATTTCTCTCTCTTTCCTGACCTCAGTTTTTCACTCACTCTCATTGATGCCTTGGATACATTGCTGGTATGAATTTGTGTTTTGGGAAGTCATTTGTATGAGATGAATAACTTATTTTGTTTGATGGTTCTAGTTGTGAGTCTTGGTCTCTTTCAAAAATTTCAGATCCTGGGGAACCACACTGAGTTTCATCGGGTGGCCACCCTCCTTCAGGACACTGTGGATTTTGACATGGATGTAAATGCGTCTGTGTTTGAGACAAACATACGAGGTGCCATAACTATAGTCTCATGGGCCCCAGTAACCACTTGCACGCACACAAACCCTAATCAAGCCATCAGGTTTTTGATTTGTGAAGCTCTTTCATTCTTTTGTTATGACAAGGAGGAAAGGGTCACACTATATTTTTTGCTGTACTGTATGATGGAGTCCAAAGATAAGATCTGTTCACACAATGTGGTTAATAACTGACTTATGATGCATTTATAGACCAACATGACAAACACTAGATGCCTCTGTTGTTGATTGTTTTGTTTTGTTCTGCAAGGGCTTAGGAATGGTGTTTTTTTTGTGTGTGTGTCTTAAAACATGTTCTTTTCACTCTAAATTTCACTCTAAAAGAACATTTTTACCCTAGTCTGATAAATCTAAAACAAGACTTTTCCATTATTAAATTGCATTGTATGGGCTCTCATACTGAAATGTTTAGACGTGATGCTTGATGTGTTTATGCTAGTCTGTATCTGCATTTGTCTGCCTGCAGTGGTTGGGGGGCTTCTCTCAGCCCACATGCTGTCTAAGCAGGCTGGGGTGGAGGTGGAGGAGGGTTGGCCATGCTCAGGGCCACTTCTGCGCATGGCTGAAGATGCAGCACGTAAACTCCTCCCAGGTGAGCAAATCTCACATAGAATCTGCATCTGCTGCTCCTTTCCTGCTGTAATAATCAGGCATTATAGTTAAAATTGTATAATAAAAACAAATACCTTTATGATTTATAAGAAATATAAATTAATGGTCATTTAAGAACTGAACCAAAGACAGCTCTAGCTCACTTCAATAATGATTTAATTAAAAAAAGCAGAAATTTCACTTAATTTCTTTAATGATGTGGTTTCAGTCAAGAAAATAATAAAATATAAATTGTTAAGAATATGAATATGAAAAGAATTAGAATTTGTTAAGAATAAGTAATTATATATGGCACTAATGCTGTTCTATCTATATTTTTCCATAGATTTCTTCTCTTTTTGAAACAGCTTTTCCTAACCTTATGAAACTTCTGGGCTTATTTGTAACCTAAGCTGACTTAATTGAAATGGGTTGAGTTGGGTATTTTTTAGGGAAACAGTTGTTTGATTATTCTGACAAAATGATATACAAAATAATTTAAAAAAAATGTGTAATATGTTAATATCCTTTCATAATCTAATGTTAAATTTGCTCTCTCCAGCATTCCATACACCCACAGGTATGCCCTATGGCACAGTCAATCTCCTGAAGGGGGTCAACCCCACCGAGACCCCAGTTACTTGCACTGCTGGAGTTGGCACCTTTATCCTAGAGTTCTCCACCCTCAGCCGTCTGACTGGAGACCCTGTTTTTGAAGATGTAGCCCGCAAGGCCCTCCGCTCCCTCTGGAAGACCCGGTCTGATATCGGCCTGGTAAGGTCTGCTCTCTTGATGAACAACATCTTCCTTTGGTTGAACAAGTGGGGTTACTGTTTGTGTGTGAGGGTCTATGTTTCAAAATTTGAATGCTTATGATTTGTTTAAAGCAGGCAACAATTAAGGTCAATAATAAACCATAAGGATGTAATACAAAAAAAAAACTTTCTTTCAGGTTGGTAACCATATTGATGTTATCACGTCAAAATGGGTTGCGCAGGATGCAGGTATTGGAGCAGGGGTTGACTCATACTTTGAGTACCTGGTGAAGGGTGCCATCATGCTGCAAGATGAGGAACTTCTGACCATGTTTCATGGTATGTCTGTCGTTTGTGATCTTAGTTTATATTTGTATTATACACTAATAATGAACTTCATTACATCTGCACACTTAACAACACTAATTTTCTATTTAAACACTTTCACTTAATATATAGATGGAGTATAATTTGTTGACTGCAGCATCTGTTTCTCTGCCCCATTAACCCTGTTGATCAATGTTGGGAACCTGCTCAAGACCACCATGTGAATAGATAGGGAATAGATAGGGAAGCGGTGGCCTAGTGGGGGGGACTAGGCCCCATATTCAGAAGTTAATGGTGTAAGAGCCCTACCCCGACGGGGCACTAGGGGGAGCCAAACCGCTGTTGGGAGACCTGCCAATCAGGCACGGTGATCAACAGTGGTTTGGTTCACCTGTGCTTGGGCTTATTTAAATGCAGAGAAGACGAGTCAGAGTTGCTGGGTCGTTGTTTGACTCAGCCGGTAATTCGGTAAAGATCCTTGGGTTTTCTCTTGGGGTCTCCCTGTCTCTCTCGCTTTGTGTTTGCGTCAGTTCAGCACCTTTGAGCTTCGGCTTGTTGTGCTGACTGACGCTGCACCCTCCCTTCCGAGTTTCTCGTTTTTTTTTGTTCCTTTTTGTTTTTTCTACAACGTTCCAGCTCAACCGCTCACCCGTTTTGAGCTTTTTGTTTTCTACCCGTTTTGAGCATTTTGCTTTCTACCCGTTTTGAGCTTTTGTTTTCTACCCATTTTGAGCATTCTGTTTTCTACCTGTATTTGGGGACTGGCAGCTTCGGGCACTGCATTCGGGTCCAAACCCTGTGTGGCTCCCTGGGTTCAGAGTAGGCCACACCGTTACAAATGGGCTTTAGTCCCAGAACAGCTGATTGCTCCAAGGTAACTTCGAGCAATGTAAAGTCCTCAACTCCAGGCGATGGATATAACTGCCCACTGCTAAACATCGTTCACTGGGTGCTGTGCTGTGTGTTCACAATGACAAATGCTCACTTTCACTGTTATTTAATTTGTAAAGTGGATCATTCCAAGCTCTTATCTGCTCAATAATTACATGCCACTCCCCATGTCAGTTTCGTGCCCAGTGATCTATCATCCAAATATTAAATGTTCACTGGTGAATTTGTGGAGCTATTGACCTTTGGTGAATAGTATAGAAGGCTAATAAGTGTTTTAGAGAAAAGGATGGATTACAGTCTGTAATTTTAAAGTACAAAGTACACTTGTATAGTAGGTTAAGTGAATGAAATGGACAATGAGTTTAGATACAAGGCAGATTTAACTAATGAAGTGTTTTCTCAATGCATATCTGTTGAAGCACTGTTGATTCTTAAATATTCCCAATTGTGTTACAGAGTTTGATAAATCTATTAAAAACTACACTAAGTTTGATGACTGGTACTTGTGGGTGCAGATGCATAAAGGGACTGTTTCCATGCCTGTATTTCAGTCACTGGAGGCATTTTGGCCTGGACTGCAGGTAAGAGAACAGATTATTCAATATCTTCTTGATCAGACCCCTAACACCCAATTTGAACTTGATAAGGATATCTTGATGTCAGCAAGGGCTACAAGTCTCTTTTTTGTTCTCAAGATGACCGGACTTTGTTATGAATGTTTAGTAAGTAATTCTAAATGAAATATCAAATTTAACAACCATTTGGGGCACTGGTGGCCTAGTGGTTAGGGACTAGGCACCAATATTAGAAGATCATGGTTCGAGTCCAAGACTAGTAGGTTGCCCTGAGGTACCCTTCCAGGGTGCTGAATACGGCTGCCCACTGCTCCACTGTGTGTTTGAGTTGAATGTAATTAAGCATTTTGTTTTGGTTTACTGTATGCTGTGCCGTGGTCTGTACAAACACAAAATTGCCACTTTCAGTTTTTAAAAACCCCAAAAATTATTTTAGGCCAATAAATTAGTGCATGCTTAATATTATAGATAATACATGATTATTTGGAATATTTATAACTTTTATATAAGTATTTTGTTACCTTTATATTAATTTCTCTATTTTCCAAAAGCATTTCTTTTTTTGTATCATAAAGCATAAAATTGTGAGCAAAGTATTAATATTTAGTTTTTTATGTATAAATAATAATATAGCTGGGAATACTCTATAAAATCACCCCAGTTATTCACATCACCTTATTTTAAAGTCAATCTGTTCCTGCTGACAGACAACTGGGTAAAATACACTTGTATTTTAGATTTGCTTCAGTCAACAGTTCAGTAGCTTGTTATTCTAAGGTTTGTGTTTATTGTGTTTATTTAAAAAAACAGAGTTTAATAGGGGATATTGACAGTGCTACAAGGACATTCCATAATTATTACTCAGTTTGGCGTCAGTTTGGTGGGCTTCCAGAGTTCTACAGCATTCCTCAGGGCTACACAGTGGATAAGCGTGAGGGATACCCTTTACGTCCAGGTACATACAGATCATGCAACACCATATCTCACAAGGACAGTTATAAAAAGGAAAAAAAATCTACGTATTCAATCAGAACAGCTTCCATTGCAAGTCTGTTATATCATGAATGTTTTCTGTGGGTTACACAGAGTACACAATTATTAGGCAAGTGAGTATTTTGAGAATTCATATTAATATGTAACAAATACAGTGCAATCAGTGAATCCTAAAGTTAAATAACCCTGAAACCTCAATATTTTACAAAGGAAATGTGAGTGTGAACATTCTCAGGGCAATACATGTGTGTATTGCACAATTATTAGGCAACTATTAGTGTGAAGAATTATTATGCAACTAAATGAAAAAAGAAAATTTTCACTTGATTATTTTCATCAATCACATGTTCACAAGTGAGCATAATAAACAAACAACTCAAAATTTACAAATAAACTTTTGACATAAAATAAATTAATTAAAAATCTGTGACCAATATAGTTACCCTTCTTTTCAATAATGGACATAAGCCATCAGTTTTTAGATCTGTTGACGATCAGCGTTTTGTACAGCAGCAACCACAGCCTTCCAGACACTGTTCAGAGAGGTGGACTGTTCCCTTCCCTTCCTTCCCTGTAAATTTTCCATTTAAGAAGGGCCCACAAGCTCTCTATAGGGTTTAGTACAGGTGAGGAAGGGTGCAATGTCATTATTCTTTCATCTTTAAGGCCTTTACTGGCTAGATGCACAGTGGAGTACTTCCATGCTTGTTATGGAGCCTACATAAAAATAGATTGTCCTACATAAGATTGTCCAACATAAAAATTCATGGTCTTCTTGAAAGATGCAGACTTTTTTTTCTGTATCACTGCTTGAAGAAAGTGTCTTCTAAAAACTTCCAGTAGGTTTGGAAGTTGATTTTGAGCCCATATTCATCTCGAAAAGATCCAAGCAGCTCATCTTTAATTTTACCAGCCAATACCAGTACCCCACCTCCATCTTGCTGGCATCTGAGTGGAAGTGAAATTCTGTGCCCATTACTGATCCAGTCACAGGCCCATCCATCCGGTCTGTTAAGAGTAATTCTCATCTCATGAGTCCATAAACCATAGAAACATCTGTCTTGAGATCATTCTTGGCCCAGTCTTGACCTTTCAAGTTATGTCTTGTTCATTGGTGGTCTGGTTTCAGCCTTCCTTACCTTGACCATATTTCTGAGCACTGAACACCTTGTACTTCTGGTCACTAAGTAGGTTGCAGTTCTGGAAAAAGACAGCACTGGAGGATAATGATTTCCTGGTAGGTGGATTCATGTTTGATTCTACTAAAGTCTTTGGCTGTTAATTTGTGTCTTTTTTTTCCTTAACATGTTTCTTGTGACCATATTGACCATTTTCAACAAACCTTCAATGGTTCTGTGATCACACCCCAGTAAAAAGAAATTTTCAATTTCAAGAATCTCTCTGAAAGACTTCGTCAATTTTTTTACTTTTCAGAGTCAGTTTTATATATATATATATATATATATATATATAAATATACACACACACAGTTGAGGCCAAAGTTATTAGCCCCCCTTATGAAATTAGACAACACTCTTGATTTCTCCATGAAAATGACCATTAACAACAAGTGCTTCTTATTTTGGAATTTTGGAAACAAATACACTATAAAAAAAGCCATGTCCACTAAGTTTAATTAGGATATTTTATTGATACACCGAGTTGAAACAAGAAAGGGCAAAAATTAGACATCCAAAATTATTAGCCCCCTGTCCATTACTAGTCAATAGTGTACCCTTTCTGAGCCACAACTGACAACAATCTCTTAGAGTAGTTCTTTACTAGGTTGGCACAGGTCTCCTGAGGGATTTTGGCCCATTCTTCCATTGCAAATTGTTCTAGCTGGTCCAAATTGCATGGTTTCCGAGCATGGACATTCACTTTGAGCACCCAGCCACAGATTCTCAATAGGATTGAGGTCTGGGCTCTGTCCAGGATCTTGGTTTTGGTATCCGTGAGGAACTGTTGGACAAATTTCAATGTATGCTTTGGGTCATGGTCTTGTTGGAAGACCCAGCGACGACCTAAGCCTAGACTACGAGCAGATTTCTGCATATTCTCCCTTAAAATGTCAACATAATTTTCTTTTTTCATGATGCCATGCACCCGAACAAGGCTTCCTGTACCTGAGGCTGCAAAACAGCCCCACAGCATGATGCTCCCACCACCATGTTTAACTGTGGGAACCGTGTTCCTAGGGTTGAAGGCCTCTCCCTTTCTTCGCCAAACATAAGCAAAATCCATGTGCCCAAACAGTTCCAGTTTAGTCTCATCAGACCAAAGCACAGACTTCCAAAACTCATCTTTACCTTTCAAATGTTCACGGGCAAATCTCAGTTGGGCTGTGATGTGCTGCTCTTTGAGTAAAGGGGTTCATCTGGGACGATGGCACTGAAGCCCACCACGATGAAGAGCCCTCACAACTGTGTTCCTTTAAACATCAACTCCAGAAGAGGCCAGGTCAGCAAACAATCACATTGGCAGATGTCCGGGGCTCCTTGCTGACATCTCTGACTATTTTCCTCTCCAGAGTTCTTGAAATCTTGCGCTTAAGGTCACGGCCAGGTTTGTTTCTTTCAGAATTTGTCTCCTTGTACTTGGCAATGATGCAATATACAGCAGTTCTAGGCACTGTGAATCGCTTGGAAATGGCAGTGTAGCCTTCCCCCTTATCGTGAGCCTCTACTATGTTCTTTCTGAGCTCCAGACTGATTTCCTTTGTTTTTGGCATGGTGAGTGACAGTAGTCCCTCTAATGTGTTCAAGTGCCCTGTTCCTTGGAGTCTTTTTATGCTGATTGAATGTTGTTAGGAAGCCAATTGTGACTGCACAGGTATGGTTTCAAAGCTGATTGGTTAATTACTGTAGGTGTGTTTTGAAAGCAAACATTGACATGGGGCTAATATTTTTGACCACCCCGTTTTTTTATTTGATATAAAGCAAGCCTAAAAATGTATTTTATATTACAAAATGTACCAAAAGCTACTAAATAGCACTGTTGAATGTTTGCTTATATCAAGTTTCATCAGTGCTGCAAACATTCGGAAGAAGTTTAGAAAAATGTTCCATAATTCCTGGGGGGCTAACAATTTTGGCTTCAACCGTATATATATATATATGACTCACTTGCCTAATAAGAGTGCACACAGTGTATGGCACACTCGGTTAAATATTGCTTTGACAATAACTTTATAGAAATGTGGGAATTGTTTTTCATTACTTATAAGGTGTTGAGGAAAACAATTATTGGCCTTAGGAACTGCATTTTCTGGAATTTTCTGAAAGTATTTTGTAGCATGTACATAATTATTTCTGGCAGTTAGTATACACCTAAGCACATTAACCTTTTCCTTACTGCAAATCCAAAAAAAAAAAAAAAAAGATATAACTTTTTTTTTTATTTTTTTTTTTTAGAGCTGATAGAGAGCGCCATGTACCTATATAAGGCAACAGGTGACTCAACATTTCTACAGCTTGGCCGGGATGCGGTGGAGTCCATAGAGAAAATCAGCCGCGTAAAATGTGGCTTTGCCAGTGTGAGTACTGGAACATTTGGTCTTTCCTTTCCATAGATTTGGATAATAAGAGGCAGAATTAAATTTTGAATGAAATCCAAGACCAAACACACAGGCTTGTGTTTTGAGGCCATACCCAGTCTTAGCCCTAACACAAATTAGATAAACACATTTTTTCTGTCTGAAACTTCACTTGACTGTTTCAATCTCCTATTAAGAACCCAAATATGATTTTGAACAGTACTGAAATTTATATCTATTATATAATATATAATGAAATACTGAAAAATATATCTATTTCAAGCAGGACCAGACAGGTTGCATTGTGCTCAGACAAATATTTCAATACTTTTATAAAAAAAAATAAAGCTTGACCTTCATTTTGCATATTTCTTTTGAAGGTGAAGGATGTCCGGGACCACAAGCTGGATAATCGCATGGAGTCTTTCTTCTTGGCAGAGACAATAAAGTACCTCTACCTTCTGTTTGACACTGACAACTTCATCCACAATAGTGGCACAGAGTTTGAGCTTGGGGGTCCACAGGGCGACTGTGTTATAGGGGCAGGGGGATATATCTTTAATACAGAAGCACATCCATTTGACCCAGCTGCCCTTCACTGCTGTAGCAAGGACCAGGAAGAACATAAGGTACTACAGGACATCCTTCTCAGCCTATGGGGGCCTCTTAAATCCCCTCTCAACAATCCCCAATTAGACAAGGCATCAGGGGTGAAGGAACCCTCCAGTATTGGCTCCTCAGAAAGCATAGCATTAATGCCTGGAGAAAAAAGGAAAGTGCGTGTGCTCTCTTGCCCTACACAGCCATTTAGTGCCAGATTAGCTGTCATGGGCCAAGTCTTTACAGACCGCGCATGAGCAGACATTGTTCCTATAATTTTAGTTGCTTGAACAATATTCAGGTTATAGAATCTAGTTGGAACTGAATTGAGCATATTAAATGTTTTTTATATTTATTTAACAATGTGTTTCTTCTCACTTTATTATGTTCATTTCTTAAATGTGAAAATGGCTTTAAGGTGTATATTGATAATTTTGCAGAATAATGTCTTCTGCTTGAATTAGATGCTATTAAAACCAGTATAAAAATATACTAATTTACAGAAACAATATAGGTAGATTCATTGGCCACACAGGGCCAAATGTCAGATTTTGCTAATGCTAAAGCTACTGTTTCATACTGTTGCTTATCTGCCTCATAGAGGAAAGAGAGATTTTACTACTCACATGAGGACATGATAAAGCTTTTGAAAGTTTACTGTGGCCTAACACACTTTCTACTTTGTGCTAATATTTATGGTATGAAGTAATTATAGATTTTATTTAGGCACTGGACAGGGTCCCCGTTCTTTGATGAATTAAGAGGCCTGTGGTTGATTTAACTTCTTTTAAGGCCAATGAGTTTATCCTGGTCCTGAAGAGCTGAGTTAGTATTTACACAGAAAAATACACTTACTCACGGAATGTTAGCAATGTTAATGAACTAGGTTTTTTGTTTTATTAGCCAACTCTACTCCAGCATACATATGCAATATTTTGTCTATGATGATGTGTAAACTGGGTAGCAGTCAAATCTACATATTACATATTTTATCTGCCAAAACTCTTATATTTAAAGGTTTGGCATTATTACTCTGGAACTAATCTTTTAAAAGGAACTTAGGGTCATTCTTTTGAACATCTATCATATGTCGGGTGGTTTTATTGCTATGGCTGACCAATATATATATATATATATATATATATATATGAGTAAAAAAGAGCCACTGAAAGGTAGTGTCTATAAATTTGTCATGTTGTTGACATTCTGAGTAGTATGTAAACATGTTTAGGTATATACATTTATTTATGTGCCCATTATGTGAGGTGTATATAATTTCTCAAAGTATATAATCTGTTGCATCTCTAGTGTCAACTCTATTTTCAGATCCTCCTCCTTACACTGTTACTGAAGCACCTGTTTTCATGGATACTGCCAGTTGACCATGGTTTGTAGTTCAAGCTTGTATTTGAGGAACGGTACAGACTTAAGGATATGCAGTTTCATTTAAGAATACCCTTCCTCTTTCTACAAAATTGTCCTTTTATTGCTGCTGTTCTTGACAACTTTCAGGGCCCTATAATGAGTGTTCTGCTGACAATGCATACTTATTCTATTTCTCCAGAATGTAATTTTGCAGAATTTGATAGTTTGGCAAACTGGCTGTGTGAAGAAGATTTTAGATGCAAAATGGAAGTGTATAGGGATAAAAATTGGAGGGATTAAGGTGAGACTCTCTTTAGGCAGGGTATTGCCTTTTGTTTGATATTCTTTTGTGTGACAGATTTTGGAGCTGAAATGTCAGTGGGAGTAAAACCATTTTGAGAAAAGTAATTTATAATGACTAAAGGATGGATTAAGCCACCAGTGATTAGTGACATCCTCAACAGTGGCTCTTTCTTCTACATTCACAGTCAGCATTCAGCCAATAAGGATAAAAGCATATTCTAATGACTGTAAGAACAAACAACCTCTGCCTCTACTGCTTAGAAACAAGCGCCCATCTACTAGTCACAAATTTATGTACACTGTGCACAATTATTAGGCAAGTAAGTATTTTGACCCTATTGTAATATTTATGCATGTATTCCAACTCCAAGCTGTACAAACTTGAATGCTAATTGGATTTAAGCAGATCAGGTGTGCATAATAACTAGGCGGCTTCTGTCTGATGTAGCTGTTTTGAAGTTCATGTCGGGAGAGAAATATGATAGTAGTTTTGCCGACTTGGTGAAGTATGGAATCCAGGAGTCCCTCGCGGAGATTGATGGACAGCCACCAATTTCAAACAAAGAAAAAGGAATTAGATCTGTTTTGAACTCATTGTACAGACCATGAGTTTAAAGAATGTAATGTGACTTCGGCAAACTCGCCATTACAAACTGACTAACAAGGACTGATCCAGGGGTTTTACAAAAATGAGAGAACCCTGTGACAATGGTGTCCCCCCGCACCACCCTCAACAAACCTGAATTTACCGATGTGTCTGGGCCAGGTCCCTGTGTTTTTAGTTTTGATTTTGTTTTGGATCTCTGGGCAAACAATGGATAGTGAAATCCACTGGCCTGTCTGGGCCTAGGTTTGTCCCTGAGTTTTTTGAGTGTGAGTTTATGAGTGTGAGTGGTGGGCCGGCAGCACCAACATCCCAGTTTACTGCAATTCTCTATATCCGTGAACCCCTGGATCTGTACCTTTTAACTAACAGGAAAATTAATTGCTAAAAGCCTGACTAAACAAGTAAGGCTTTAGCCTATGGCTATGCTGCAAGACATGAGAGCAGCACCTTCCCGTGAGGGGTGGACACCATCCTCACCTATAACACCCAGCTTACCCACAAAAGCAGTCCAATTATCTATATGCCCCAAATTATTTTCCGAGCACCACTTGGACATCCAGCAATGTAATGCCCAAAACCTGCTTTAAGCTTCAGCGCTGTGCTGCATTGGTATAGGGCCAGTACATATTACACCATCAGCCTGCTGTCTGGTGTCCATAGTCTGGGCAAATGTACACACATCTATAACATGACACTTTGTTATCTCTCACTGCCGCAGACGAATATCATTAGCCCTTACATGGAAGACTACCCTTTTATACCTATGACCAGTTAACAGTCTAAGGTTCTCTAACAAGTCCCGGGCCCTAACTCTTGAAATACACGAAAGACTAGCAGGCGCTGGTACCCCTAAAGGAGTAGCTATTTTCACATGGTGGATAATAGAGTCTCCGATTATCAGAGCACCTATAACTGACTCTGAAAAGAGGGATGCAGGCACAGGATGCATCATGCTTGAAATTGCTACGGTATTGGGGCATGATTACAGAAACATCAGTTTGTTGCAAACAGTGAATAGGTTCACTAGAAACATGTTTAGAAAAAAAGCTGCAAATTAACTGCCAATGAACCAGGAACCCATTATCCTCCAGTGCTGTCTTATTACAAAACTGCAACCTACCTGGAGTGCCCAGAAGTACAAGGTGTTCAGTGCTTAGAGACATGGCCAAGGTAAGGAAGGCATAAACCTGACCACCACTGAACAAGACACATAACACACAAGTCAAGACTGGGCCAAGAAATATCTCAAGACACATTTCTAATGTTTTATGGATTCATGAGATGAAAGTGACTCTTGACGGACCAGATTGATGGGCCTATGGCTGGATCAGTAATGGGCACAGAGATTCACTTCAACTCAGATGCCAGCAAGGTGGAAGTGATGGACTGGTATTATTAAAGATTAGCCAGTTGGACCTTTTCACGTTGAAGATGAGCTCAAAATCAATTCCCATACCTACTGCCAGTTTTTAGAAGAGACTTTCTTCAAGAAGGGGTTATAATAAAGGCCTTAAAGATGAAAGAATAATGACATGGGCCCCTTCCTTACCTGACCTAAACCCTATTGAGAGCTTGCAGGCCTGTTTTTAACAGGAGATTTACAGGGAAGGAAAACAGTCCACCTCTCTGAACAGTGTCTGGAAGGCTGTGGTTGCTGCTACACAAAATGCTGATCGATAACAGGTCAAGAAACCGACGGACTCCATGAATGGAAGGCTTATGAATGTTATTGAAAAGAAGGGTGGCGTCTTTGAAATGTCATTATTGTTTATTTGTAAATTTTGAGTTGTTAATCTCACTTTAACTGATGAAAATAAACAAGCAAGATGTGAAAACTTTATTTTTTCATTTGGTTAACATTTTGCATTGTATTTGTTCCATATTAAAATTAATCCTCAAAATACTCACTTGCCTAATAATTGTACGCACAATGTATAATATGTAAACAACACAATATACATGACACATTTACACATTTTATATTTCACATTAAGTGCATGCCTGTGCAATACCTGAGTGGGTGTTGGGTATTCTGTATCTTACTTTGCTGATCTGTTCTCTCAGATTGATGTAACTGCTGCCATCAAAAGGCATAAACCCATAAATTAAAGCATAAAGCAGTACACCTAGAGCCCAGCAATCCACCCTGCAACACAAGCATACACCTAAAATATAAACTTGTTCAGAGCGTAAAGTTGTGTAGACCTTAAACTACTTCTATAAATTAATGTCTAAAATGTTGAAATTGGTTGAAATTTCATGAGATGAAGACAATACTGCTGCTGCAGAGGTCTGCAAAAGGCAGGTTCATCTGGGGAACCCACATAATTTTGAAAAATATTTTGCTTTGATATTATTTCTTAACCATGATCTTGATTAACCATGGTGATAAGTGAGTAAACAGTCCACAGGTTTTTAAAATAATTTTCCAAAATATTCTTCATATTTTTGTGGCTGGGTGTGTTGATGGATTTAGAAGCTGTTCAACTGAGGTTGTGGTTGATGCATAGGCATTTCTAAATCAGCTCTTCAGATGACCAAGTGTAACTGGGGCGACGGTGGCCTAGTGGTTAGGGAGTTGGCCCCATGAGCAGAAGGTCATGGGTTCAAATCCCATACCAGTAGGCTACCTTGAGGTACCTTTGACACTCTTGTTAAATGCAGAGGTTTAATTTTGTTGTGGTTCAATATATGTTATGGTGTGTTTCACAATGACAAGAAGTCACTTTCATGTGGCTGTTGCAGTCAGTGACCACAGTCAAAAGTAGGGAAATGTGGGTATTGCAATGTGTTTAAAGAGAGCAGGTTCAAGCATAAATTAGACTAGACTTTGCAAGTGAATGAAGGTAGAAATGAGGGCAAAGATGGACATCATAAAGGAGTGGAGATTTGTGCAGGTATTATAAATATTAGATCTATTTTTAAAACAGTTCTCTGCACACCAACAATCACACATTTATATGGTTTGAAATATGTAGTAGGAAGGAGTCTTGCTGGTTGAAGCTAAAATGTAAGCTTAAATGAAGGAAAGAACAGAAGCTCTATATGTATTCAGGTTTATTTGAGTATTAAAAAAATGTTATCATACCTCTGGACCTTCATATGGCAATCCATTGATAATCTCTGGTGATGCATATAGAGGGCTTCCACAGAACGTTTCAAGATAATGGCCACTCTGATATTGCTTGGAGAAACCAAAATCAGCAAGCTAAAAAAAAAACATGTAGTTCAAAGGCATTAGGTCTGTTACCACTGAAAAAAGGTTTCAAATATTTTCTATATACTTTTCAAATATTTTCTAATCTCCTGAAATGTTACAAAAATGTAACATATCCTCAGGTAGATCCTAATGTCTACACTGTGCACAACTATTAGGCAAGTGGATATTTTGACCACGTCATTATTTTTATGCATAGATTCCAAATCAAAGCTATTAGCATTCAACTTTTGCTAATAGGGATTTAAGTAGATCAGGTGATGTGTATTTGTGTAATGAGTGAGGGTGTGGCTGAGGAGATCAACACCCCATATCAAGGTGTGCATAATGATTAGGGAGCTTCTTTTCCTCAGGCAAAATAGGCCAAAAAAGAGATATAACTGACTGAAAAATCAAAAAATGAAAGTTTTTCAGAGGGATGCAGCACTCTTGAAACGTTTAAAAATTGTTTGTTTATTTAAAGTTTTGTTGTATAATAATTCTGCACACAAATGTAATTATCTGAGAATGTTCACACTCATCCTTCCTATGCAAAACATTCAGGTTTCAAGGTTATTAACATTTGGGATTCACTCATAGCACTGTATTTGTTCCCTATTAAAATTAATCCTCAAAATACTCACTTGCCAAATAATTTTGCACACAGTGTATTAAATAAATTCTGCTTTATGTGTTACACATCCAGTGTTTTGTGTCCAGAATGAGTTAAATGCAGAGATCCATCCATCCATTCTCTTCCGCTTATCCGAGACAGGGTTGCGGGGGCAGCAGCTCCAGCAGGGATGCCCAGACTTCCCTCTCCCCGGCCACTTCTTCCAGCTCCTCCGGGCAGATCCCAAGGCGTTCCCAGGCCAGCTGAGAGACATAGTCTCTCCAGCGTGTCCTGGGTGTTCCCCGGGGTCTCTTTCCAGTGGGGCCTCACCAAGGAGGCGTCCAGGGGGCATCCTATTTAGATGCCCGAGCCACCTCATCTGGCTCCTCTCGATGCAGAGGAGCAGTGGCTCTACTCTGAGCCCCTCCCGGATGACTGAGCTTCTCACCCTATTGCTAAGGGAGAGCCCAGCCACCCTGCGGAGGAAACTCATTTTGGCCACTTGTATTCGCAATCTCGTTCTTTCAGTCACTACCCACAGCTCGTGACCATAGGTGACGGTAGGAACGTAGATCGTCAGGTAAATTGAGAGCTTTGCCTTTTGGCTCAGCTCCTTCTTCACTATGACGGACTGACGCAGATCCGCCTGTCGATCTCCCGCTCCATTCTACCCTCACTCGTGAACAAGATCCCGAGATACTTAAACTCCTCCACTTGGGGCAGGATTTCACTCCCAACCCTGAGAGGGCACTTCACTCTGTTCCAGTTGAGGACCATGGCCTCAGATTTGGAGGTGCTGATTCTCATCCCAGCCGCTTCACACTCGGCTGCGAACTGATCCAGTGAGAGCTGAAGGTCACGGCCTGATGAGGCTAACAGGACAACGTCATCTGCAAAAAGCAGTGACTCAATCCTGAGCCCACCAAACCGGACCCCCTCAATGCCCTGGCTGCGCCTAGAAATCCTGTCCATAAAAATTATGAACAGGATTGGTGACAAAGGGCAGCCCTAGCGGAGTCCAACTCTCACCGGAAACAGGTCTGACTTACTGCCAGCAATGCGGACCAAGCTCCGACACCGGTTGTACAGGGACCGGACAGCCCTTAACAGGGAATCTGATACCCCATACTCTCGGAGTACTCCCCACAGGACTCCCAGAGGGACACGGTCGAATGCCTTCTCCAAGTCCACAAAGCACATGTAGACTGGTTGAGCAAACTCCCATGCACCCTCCAGGACCCTGCCAAGGGTGTAGAGCTGGTCCACTGTTCCGCGACCTGGACTATCCAACGGACCCTCCTTTCCAGAACCCCTGATTAGACTTTCCCAGGGAGGCTGAGAAGTGTGATCCCTCTATAATTGGAACACACCCTCCTGTCCCCTTTCTTAAAGAGGGGGACCACCACCCCAGTTTGCCAATCCAGAGGCACTGTTCCCGATGTCCATGCAATGTTGCAGAGGCGTGTCAACCATGATAGTCCTACAACATCCAGAGCCTTGAGGAACTCAGGGCAGATCTCATCCACCCCCGGGGCCCTGCCACCAAGGAGTTACCTCGGCCCCAGAGATGAATGAGTCAACCTCTATGTCCCCAGGCTCTGCTTCCTCATCGGAAGGCATGTTGGTGGAATTGAGGAGGTCTTCGATGTATTCCCCCCACTGACCCACAACGTCCCGAGTCGAGGTCAGCAGCACACCATCCCCACTATACACTGTGTTGACTGAACACTGCTTTCCCCTCCTGAGACGCTGGATGGTGGACCAGAATCTCCTCAAAGCCGTCTGGAAGTCTTTCTCCATGGCCTCACCAAACTCCTCCCACGCCCGAGTTTTTGCCTGCCGGTACCTATCAGCTGCCTCCAGAGCCCCACTGGACAAAAAGGCCCAGTACAGGCCCCACCGGGACAGGCACCGACCACCTTACGGCCACAGCTCCGGGCAGCCGCTTCGACAATGGAGGTACGGAACATAGTCCATTCGGACTCAATGTCCCTTACCTTTCCCGGGATGGGGTTAAAGCTTTGCCGGAGGTGGGAGTTGAAGCTTGTCCTGACAGGGGACTCTGCCAGACGTTCACAATATGTTTGGGTCAACCAGGCCTGACCGGCATCCTCCCCCACCAACGAAGCCAACTCACGACCAGGTGATGATCAGTTGACAGCTCCGCCCCTCTCTTCACCTGAGTGTCCAAGACATGTGGCCGCAAGTCCGACGACACGACCACAAAGTCGATCATTGAACTGCGGCCTAGGGTGTCCTGGTGCCAGGTGCACATGTGGACACCCTAATGCCTGAACGTGGTGTTTGTTATGGATAATCCGTGACAGGCACAAAAGTCCAATACAAAAACACTGCTCTGGTTCAGATCGGGGGTCCATTCATCCCAATCACGCCCTTCCAGGTCTCACTGTCATTGCCCACGTGAGCATTGAAGTCCCCCAGCCGAACGATGGAGTCCCCAGCAGGGATGCTCTCTAGCGCCCCCTCCAGAGACCACCCCAAAAAGGGTGGGTAATCCAGATTGCTGTTTGGCGCATAAGCGCAGACAACACTAAGGACCCATCCCCCAACCCAAAGGCAGAGGGAGGCCACCCTCTCATCCACCAGGATAAACCCCAATGTACAGGCCCCAAGCCGGGGGGCAATAAGTATGCCCACGCCTGCTCGGCGCCTCTCACCGGTGGCAACTCCAGAGTAGAAGAGAGTCCAGCCCCTCTCAAGGAGACTGGTTCCAGAGTCCAAGCTGTGCATCGAGGTGAGTCCAACTACATCTAGTCGGAACTTCTCAACCTCACGCACTAGCTCAGGCTCCTTCCCCACCAGAGAGGTGACATTCCACATCCCTAGAGCCAGCTTCTGCAGTCGAGGATCAGACCGTCTTCGGCCACCGCCAAACTCACTCTGCATCCGACCTCATTGGCCCCTCCTACAGGTGGTGAGCCCATGGGAAGGGGGACCCATGTTGCCTCTTCGGGCTGTGCCCGGCCGAGCCCCATGGGTGAAGGCCCAGCCACCAGGCGCTCGCTATCAAGCCCCATCTCCAGGCCTGGCTCCAGAGGGAGGCCCCGGTGACCCATGTCCGGGCGAGGGAAAACATTTTCCAAAGGTTTTGCTCATCATAAGAGGTCTTCTGAACCGCTCTTTGTCTCTTCCCTCACCTAGGACCTGTTTGCCTTGGGTGCCCCTGGGGCATCAGGGGCATGAAGCCCCCGACAACATAGGTTCCCAGGATCATTGGTACACGCAAACCCCTACACCACGATAAGGTGGCGGTTCAAGCAGGAGTAAATGCAGAGATTAAATTCATAACTCATTATTCACAGTGCCTATGTTTTCAAGAACAGCTATTTAATTTCATATTTCACAGGCATAAAACTAAAAAGATTGAATGCTCAATCTGTATTATTAGGCTGAAAGTATGTAACAAATTTTTATGATTAATCATTTAAGGGAACTGTATATACAGTACTGTAAAAAGGAGAAAGTGCAACTATGAAGAGGGTTAAGAATGAAAAGTTGGATAAGATTTGGAGGTGGAGTTTCTAACCAGATTATATAATAATCTTGGAAAGTGAGTGTATGCCTAAGGAATGGAGAAGAAGTGTACTGGCACTAGTTTTCAAGAAAAAGGGTGATGAACACAGCTGGTGTGATCTGTAGCAAGAGTAAGGAGCAGCTTGAGGGGAACCTGGAGAGGTTACTCATGATTATTCTGGATGCATTTCTCTCAAAATAGTTTTTTTTACACTTCAGAATTCACTCTGTCCCGATCATTGAGTTTCACTATCAGATTTACTGAGCCATTCCAGATGCAACCTTGGAAGCAAGTAACTTAGCAGACACTACTGTGATAAGTATGTAAGCAGTAGTGTGCAACAAAAAAGTCTTGAGCCACCCTTCATTTTTTAAATATTTTCCTTCCAAAGAGCCAGACTTTCTTGTATATTTTAATGTATTGCTGCTGAATCATTCTTCAGGGCAAATTTTTGAAAGAGAAAGTAACTATTCTTGTCATTGCGAGGTCACAGCACAGCACACAGTTAACCACAACGAAATTGGACCTCTGCATTTAACCCATGCAAACACCGTGCAGCTATGAAAGTAGCTCCTTAACCACTAGGCCACCGCTGCCCTCGTTTTTAATCCAATCCCTGGTCCTGACCAGTTTCAGAGTTTTTATTTTGCTGTTTTATTTATTCTACTCATTATGCCACAGATAAGACAGTTTGACAGACAAAATTACACTAACACGGTGATTCCCTAGGAAAATCTAAAAAAATAAAAGGTTTTTCAAGACTTTTGCACAGTACTGTAGTTTGAGGGTATTTAATATCCATTAGTGAGTATTATGTTGTACTGTTTAGCTGGAAATGGGAGATCATGTAACAAAACATGCAAAGATGATAACACTTGTTAAAAAGAGGCCTTTGTTTTCTAAAGATGATTTGACAATTCACAATCAGGTCCGATTTTTTTTTCAGTATGAAATATAGATTTTTTTTCTTCACCAGGGTGTCAATAAATGTGATAATGATTGCATATGCTTACTTTGTGGCAGTAGAACACTGCAGAGGTGGTTTGTTTGAAGAAGTGTCTAGCTTCCTCCTCTGTTAGTCTTTGCCTCTTCTGAATGTATTCATACAGTTCTCCACCACTTGCATACTCCATCACCATCACAATCTTCTCTCTGCTTTCAAACACTGAATACACACAAAATGAATTTGTTTTAACTGTTAAAATTGCAGCCTACCTCATTGACATTGCTCTTACAAATTTATTTTTCCGTAAATCAATAATACAATGCCCACCATAACTGGCATTTCTGGCTGCTTGGTAAAAGGTTTTTTTAAGTCTCTCTTATTTTCTCCTGCAGGCCTATTAGAATGTATTGTATATATACATTATATGAATACAATGGCCCCCTCCTCGAACTGCCACCGTATCGTGGTGGAGGGGTTTGCGTGTCCCAATCATCCTGGGAGCTATGTTGTCGGGGGCTTTATGCCCCTGGTAGGTGCACCCAAGGCAAACAGGTCCTAGGTGGACTACCCACCCTTTTTGGGGTCTCTGGAGGGGGCGCTAGAGAGTGTCCCTGCTGGGGACTCCATCGTTCTGCTGGGGGACTTCAATGCTCAAGTGGGCAATGACAGTGAGACCTGGAAGGGCGTGATTGGGATGAATGGCCCCCCCGATCTGAACCAGAGCAGTGTTTTGTTATTGGACTTTTGTGCTCGTCATGAATTGTCCATAACGAACACCATGTTCAGGCATTAGGATGTCCACATGTGCACCTGGCACCAGGACACCCTAGACCGCAGTTCGATGATCGACTTTGTGGTCGTGTCGTTGGACTTGCGGCCACATGTCTTGAATACTCGGGTGAAGAGAGGGGCGGAGCTGTCAACTGATCATCACCTGGTCGTGAGTTGGCTTCGTTGGTGGGGGAGGATGCCGGTCAGGCCTGGTAGACCCAAACGTATTGTGAGGGTCTGCTGGGAACGTCTGGCAGAGTCCCCTGTCAGGACGAGCTTCAACTCCCACCTCCGGCAAAGCTTTAGCCACGTCCTGGGGGAGGTGGGGGACATTGAGTCCGAATGGACTATGTTCCGTGCCTCCATTGTCGAGGCAGCTGACCGGAGCTGTGGCCGTAAGGTGGTCGGTGCCTGACGTGGTGGCAACCCGAGAACCCATTGGTGGATATACACAGTCAGTGCACGGTCAACACAGTGTATAGTGGGGATGGTGTGCTGCTGACCTCGACTCGGGACGTTGTGGGTCGGTGGGGGGAATACTTCGAAGACCTCCTTAATTCCACCAACATGCCTTCTGATGAGGAAGCAGAGCCTGGGGACATAGAGGTGGACTCTTCCATCTCTGGGGCTGAGGTTGCCGAGTTGGTCAAAAAGCTCCTCGGTGGCAGGGCTCCGGGGGTGGATGACATCCGCCCAGAGTCCCTCAAGGCTCTGGATGTTGTAGGACTGTCATGGTTGACACGCCTCTGCAACATCGCATGGACATCGGGGACGGTGCCTCTGGATTGGCAAACCGGGGTGGTGGTCCCCCTCTTTAAGAAAGGGGCCCGGAGGGGTGTTCCAACTATAGAGGGATCACACTTCTCAGCTTCCCGGGAAAGTCTATTCAGGGGTCCTGGAAAGGAGGGTCCGTCGGATAGTCGAACCTCGGATTCAGGAGGAGCAGTGTGGTTTTCGTCCAGGTCGCGGAACGGTGGACCAGCTCTACACCCTTGGCAGGGTCCTGGAGGGTGCATGGGAGTTTGCCCAACCAGTCTACATGTGCTTTGTTGACTTGGAGAAGGCATTCGACCGTGTCCCTTGGGGAGTCCTGTGGGGGGTACTCCAAGAGTATGGGGTATCAGATTCCCTGTTAAGGGCTGTCCAGTCCCTGTACAATCGGTGTCAGAGCTTGGTCCGCATTGCCGGCAGTAAGTCTGTTTCCGGTGAGAGTTGGACTCCGCCAGAGCTGCCCTTTGTCACCGATCCTGTTCATAATTTTTATGGACAGGATTTCTAGGCGCAGCCAAGGCATTGAGGGGGTCCGGTTTGGTGGGCTCAGGATTGGGTCACTGCTTTTTGCAGATGACGTTGTCCTGTTAGCCTCATCAGGCCGCGACCTTCAGCTCTCACTGGATCAGTTCGCAGCTGAGTGTGAAGCGGCTGGGATGAGAATCAGCACCTCCAAATCTGAGGCCATGGTCCTCAACCGGAAAAGGGTGGAGTGCCCTCTCAGGGTTGGGAGTGAGATCCTGCCCCACGTGGAGGAGTTTAAGTATCTTGGGATCTTGTTCGCGAGTGAGGGTAGAATGGAGTGGGAGATCGACAGGCGGATCGGGGCAGCATCCGCAGTGATGCGGGCTCTGCGTCGGTCCGTCATGGTGAAGAAGGAGCTGAGCCAAAAGGCAAAGCTCTCAATTTACCGGTCGATCTACGTTCCCACCCTCACCTATGGTCACGAGCTGTGGGTAGTGACTGAAAGAACGAGATCGCAAATACAAGCGGCTGAAATGAGTTTCCTCCGCAGGGTGGCTGGGCTTTCCCTTAGGGATAGGGTGAGAAGCTCAGTCATCCGAGAGGGGCTCAGAGGAGAGCCGCTGCTCCTCCGCATCGAGAGGAGCCAGATGAGGTGGCTCGGGCATCTAATTAGGATGCCCCCTGGACGCCTCCCTGGTGAGGTGTTCTGGGCACGCCCCACCGGAAAGAGACCCCGGGGAAGACCCAGGACATGCTGGAGAGACTATGTCTCTCGGCTGGCCTGGGAATGCCTTGGGATCCGCCCGGAGGAGCTGGAAGAAGTGGCCGGGGAGAGGGAAGTCTGGGCATCCCTGCTGAAGCTGCTGCCCCTGCGACCCGACCTCAGATGAATACAATGGCATGACAGAATCAGACACATTTATATTTGTAGGATCTTTCATGTTTTCTCATCTTCAAAGATCTGGACGATATTAGAGAGTGACAGAGAAGATGTGATTTCAATCTCTCTTGTAATGTGACCTCTGTCCAGACCGTCAATGAGTCTATCTTTCCTTACAGATGGCTAATAGTATGACCAACAACACTCTCAGGTACAAGCTAAATGAGCAGCATATTAAGTAAAACCCAATTTGAACTTAAAATGTAAACTATGAAACACCTAATTATTGAAAAAAAAACAGGCTATCACAATGTCAGAGGTGGCCTAGTGGTTGGGGAGTTGGCCCCTGGATTGGAAGAGGGTTCAAATCCCTTTCCAGTAGGTTACCCTGAGGTACCCTTATGAAAAATAAATTGTAGCATAATTTGTTATGAATCAAAGACAGTTGTCTAATGTCTAATTTAAATGGTTTCAATTCCATTTTAAAGCATTATCATTATTATAAAGATTATTATTTTGGCTGCTCACGTTAGGGGTCAGGACAGCAGATAATTTCTTCGCCATTTCTTATGGTCCTCTTTATCTTCTACCTTTAAACCAACTACTTGCATGTACTCTCTCACCACATACAAAAACTTCCTCTTTGACATTCCTCTTCACCTCAGCGGTGGGCTAGTGGTACCCCTGAGGTACCCCTGAGCAAGTTACCGTCCCCGTCACTGCTCCCCGGGCGCTTTCAATAGCTGCCGACTGCTGCACGGTGTATGTGTGCATGGGTTAAAAGCAGAGGTCCAATTTCGTTGTGGTTCATGCTTGCTGTGCTGTGACCTCACAATGACAAGGGTTGTCACTTTCACCTCTCACCTAGAAGTTCCATCCTCAACATTCTTCTCCCATTATACTCATCGTCTCTTCTCTGCACATGTTCAAACCAATGCAATCTTGCTTCTCTTTAATCTCCAAATCATCCAAACTAAACTCTTCCTTCATATGCTTTCTCTATGTCTACAAAGGCACAGTGCAGCACCTCATGACCTTTTCTATACTTCTTACATTTACATTTACTGCATTTAGCAGATGCTCTTATCCAGAGCGACTTCCATGTCCTAATTACAGAAGGTTGCCCTGAGGTACCCTTGAGCAAGGTACCGTCCCTGGGTGCTTTCAACAGCTGCCCACTGCTGCACAGTGTTTGCATGGGTTAAATGCAGAGGTCCAATTTCGTTGTGGTTCACAGCTGTGCTGTGCCCTCGCAATGACAAGGGTTGTCACTTTCACTTTCGAGTATGTTTCCATTGCTATCCTTTATCAACCTAATCTGCTGTACATCTTTCCTAGCTCTGCATCTCTGTTTAGGTTTAGATCCTTTCTAGATCCTCTTTAGTATCCAGCCTCTCATTCAACTCACCATAAGCCTTATCTCTAGCCTTTGCCACCTATTACTTTACCCTGCACCTTATCTCCTTGTACTTTCTCTAACATTGTACTACTCTGACTGTTCTTTACCAGCCTCTTCTTCTGTAAACACTCTGCACTTCCACATTCAAACACCAGGTTTCCTTATCCTGCCTTTTCTGTCACAATGAGCACCTTTTTAGCTGTCACCCTTATCACTTCTACAGTAGTTGTGTTGCAATCTGGTAACTCTTTATTACAACCAAGTGCTTCTCTTAATTCTTTCCTGAATTACACTTACGGCATTTAGCAGACGCTCTAAAAGGTCTAAGGTCTTGCTCAGGGACCCAGTGCCAGAGGTGGGATTCGAACCTGGGACTCGAACCTGGGACCTTCTGAGCCATAGGTCCATAGGCACTAGACCACTAGACCACCACCTTGTCCTACCACTAGACCACCGCCTTGACGCTGCACTTATTTTCTTCCTCTTCTTAACCTTCAAAGTCATCCTACAGATCATAATCCTATGCTGTTTATCTATGCTCTCCCCTGTCACTACTTTGCAGTCTCCAATCTCCTTCAGACTGACCCTCCTGCAAAGGATATAATTCACTTTTGTGCATCTTCTTTCACTCTTGCAAGTCACCCTGTGTGCCTTCTTCTTAAAATAAATATTCACTTTTAGCAAAATCCACTACCATCTGACCTTATGCATTCCTCTCCTCGACATGACACTTATCCATCTCCTCCTCATCCCTCTGTTCCCTTCACCCAACTCCTCATGCCCTCTGTCCCTTTCCTTCTTGTTTCTCCTCCATCTCACAAGTTGAGGGGCATAAGCATTAACAACATTCATTATCACACCTTCAGCCTCCAGCTTAACCTTTTGTTAAGGAGTTTTGTGGGAAAAAGTTGTCACACAAACTGTCAATGTTATTTGTGAACTTCATGATGCTTTTTGAACTGTGTTTTGCAGTACAATCATGAGTTAGAACATAAGAGGACTAAGAACTGAACCTTGGGGTCCTCCTGTGCTCACTGTGTTCCCACTGCAAACAGACTCTTTTGTCTTTTCTCTGACCAGAAACATAGAACCAAGTTATAAAAAAGATGTGCTCGTTTCCAGGCTACATAATTTCACTAAAAGCAGTAAGTAAGTAAAATGTATTTTTCAAGCACTTTTCACAAGAGATTAAGATAATAACAATAATAATAGAAAATAAAAAATATGTATATAAAATCACAAAATAATACAAAAAAAAGAAAAAAGAAAAGTATACTGACAGAAGTTACGCTTGTCTTAAAAGGTGAGCTGAAAAGGTTTAAGCTGTTCAACAGGCCTGACCATGTAGGGCTCTGTAAGTGATAATGCCAATTTTGTAATGAATCCTGAATTCAACAGGAACCCAATGCAGAGAAAAAAGGATAGCAGAAATATGAGTCCACATTTGGGTGCAAGTTAACAGCCTAGTGCCTATGTTTTGGATAGTCTGAAGGCAAATTAATCTGGATTAATTTAGACTGATAAAAAGAGAGAAACAAAAAATCAATGTGCTATGAGGTAAAAGCTTGAATTAGCATTTCCATCTTACCCTTAGAGACAACAGTCCTTAACTTGGATAGGGTTTTCAAATGAAAAAAGCAGGAGTGACTAAGGGACCTGACACAAGCATCAAAATTCAGGTACTGAATTTGAAAACAACTACTTTGTTACATAGAAAGACCTGAGAGAAGTTAGAGAGTGATTTAGTTAGCTTTTAGCTAATTGTTATGTACAGGTCAGGAGAACTCTTGAATTAAGAACTCTTGAACTGTTTTCTGTTGGAACTGTTTTCTGAGAGTTTAGCTTTAAGTTGTTTGTTAAAATTAATCAATTAAACTCCACCAGACAATCCACAATTAGAGCAAACTCGTGTAAGTTTGGGGGTTTCAACGAACAATAAGATGGACATCATCTGCATAGAGATGCTAGGAAATATCCGTAAAAGAAGTGATAATATGAGTTAATGTTAGCATGATTAAAAAGGGTCCTAGGTTTTGTTTGTTTCCTGAAAGTTGCATTTTAAAAAAAGAATAGATTTTTTCAGATGGCCTTTAGTTTTTTTTGTAATGGAAGGATCTATCCATCCATTATCTGCCGCTTGTCCCAAACGGGGTCGTGGGGGAGTGGTGGTGTCCAACCCAGCGCACACAGGGCAAGGACAGGGGACGCACCCTGGACAGGTCACCAGCCCATCGCATGGAAGAAGTGGGACAGGGATGGCACCTTGCTCAAGGGTACCTCAGGGCAACCCATTGGGAAGGGGTTCAAACCCCCGATCCGCCGATCATGTGGCCAACACCCGAACCACTAGGCCACCTGGAAGGAGCTTGTCTTTTTGTCTTTTTCTTTTTCTTTTCTTTTTGTCTATGTCTATGTCTTTTTCAGTGGGGGGTGAATAGCAGCATTCTTAAATAAAACAAGAAACACAACCAGAATGCAAAGAACAATGAATAACAAATAGTAGGTGAGGTCTAATGGTGTCAAGAATAGGGTAGTTGGTAAAACATCTGATGTACAAGAATATACAGGCATAGATGGTCAACTGAAGCTCACAACCATGGCTTTCCTAACAAAATAATTAAAACTCTATCATGAAACATACCTGAGAATTATACAGCCATTAATAAGATGAGCCATTGAGCAAGGTACCATCACTGCTCCCTGGCTGCTTTCAATAGCTGCCCACTGCTGCATGGTATTTTGAGAGGTCCAATTTTGTTGTGGTTCACTGTGCGCTGTGCTGTGACCTTGCAATGACAAGGGTTGTCACTTTCATTTTCAAGTCAGAAATCAAACAAAGTCAAAATCAAACGAAGTCTGAGAGATGTGGCACAACCACTTTACAGAAGAGTTTCAGCAGGCGTGGTCCAGTGGGAGCAGCTCCAAATGCTCATCCCAACATTGGACTTTAAACACATTTCAATCACCTTTGTTCTCCTTTGAAATTTACATAAATCCATCCCATTAATAATTTCCACCAATATTCAATGCTGTCATGATTAACACCTCAGTTTCCCTGCCTTTGACACTTTACCAACAATAGACAAAGGTCTTTCCACTGATGGCTCCCTGTCTTATCCACTACTAGCATTTCAAGGTTGCTTCCCATCCAGTTTCCCATTGAGTTCTCAATTGTAAATGCAGCTGCTATAGTAAAAATCCCTTTACTTTTGTCCCTTTGCTTTTACCCCTGTCTTACAGTGTTCCACACCATCGAATTCCAATGAAAAAGCAAACAGATACATCTCTAAAATGAACAATAGGGCTCATAGATGGCCAGGAGCGAATAGTTACATTTCTAATCAGGCAGCTGCATTCACAATTGAGAAACTGAACAAGAAGAAACCTTGAAATGTTGGTGGAGGATAAGACAGGGCGTCATCAGTAAAAGGACCTTTGTCCATTGTTAGTGAAGTGGCAAAGGTGGGGGAACTGGGGTCTAATCATGACTGCATTGAATATTATTGGTGGAGAACTATTAATGGGATGGATTTATGTAAATTTGAACGTGATTGAAATGTATTAAAAGTCCGATGTTGGGATGAGCGGTTGGAGCTGCTCCCACTGGACCACACCTGCTGATACTCTTCAGTAAATTGGTTGTGCTGCATCTCTCTGACTCCGCCTGATTTTTTGACCACATTGGATTACTGACTTGGAAAAAGTTTCGGATTTAGGATTACAATTTGATTTTCCACGACACTGCTTGATTAAAAATGTAACCGTTTGCTACTGGCTATCTGTGGGAACTATTGTTCAATTAAAAATGTAACTCTTTGCTGCTGGCTGTCTTCTGGGAACTTGAGAAACAGCTTAAGACACTGGACAAAATGTAACTGTTTGCAGGTGCAGCTGCTTGCTTTCCCATGGGAGCTCAGTGGTGTGAGACACTGTAGGACAGGGACAAAAGTAAAGGGATTTTTACTTTATATATTTCCCCCCTCTCTGACTTACAAGTTGGATACCTCAATAAATGTGGTTAAATACTGTAAGGCTAGATACTGAATAAAGGACCAGTAATGCCGCTTCTTTACGTTTAGTCAATTTTCAGAGGGAAAAATTCCCACTCTACCCAGATGTTGTGATAGCGCTTTCAGTGCTTGGGTTCAGTGGGTTCCCAACTTATACAGTCGATAAATGATCAATAAAAATAAAAACTCAATATATGTGTAACCTGGTTATAATTACATGAAATCTGTCAAGTCCTAAACAGCTGTTGCTCTACCTGACTGTGAGGACCTCCAAACCTGTAGTGGCGCTTATTATTAATTACAGCCACTCCTGATCCCTTTTCTTCTTCTGTGGTATGCCCCTATAAACTTGGGATATCTCCTTGGCCCCTCCCTCTTTCTACAATTCCCCTGAGGGAGAGGAGCTGGAGTGGGCGCCATACTTATTTGGAGGTGTTTGTCTTTGTTGTGTACTGTCAGGTAGGTCAAAATGTGTTTAAATGTATATTTTGTTTTAAATATATATTTTGTTCCATATATATAAGTGCATATGTGCCACTTTGCCCTCTCTCTACAATTCCCCTGAGGGAGAGGAGCTGGAGTGGGCGCCATACTTATTTGGAGGTGTTTGTCTTTGTTGTGTACTGTCAGAATAAAAGGAGAAAGCCCAAGGAGACTCCCGTGTCATGTCCAAAATCACAACGCAGAAGTTCACCGGTTACACATGCCTATAAATCAGGATATAAACAAAATATATGAGAATAATGATAAAGATTTCTCATCAAAGTCTTTCCAAAAACATTGACTGGCAGACACTCAATGATCAATGGTGTCTGGCTCTGTCCCATGTCCCTGGACGTGCAGGGCATTATCTGCTGATTGAACGCTGTTGTCAGTTGGAGCTGGGAGAATGGAACTGGTGGGCTCTGCTGGCTCTGTGATGAACTGGGATTGTCTTGCTCTGAGCGGGTTCTCCAATCTTGTTCTCTCCTCCTGCTTCTCTGTCTCCTCTGAGTCATCTGAGTCCTCTGTGCCCTCGGCCTCATCTGGCTCCTACTCTTCCGCTGAGCCTCCAGCATGCACTGTTGTGGCCTGTGAGCCTCTAGGTGACATATCCTCTCTTAATTCCGCGACATGGCTGTCCTGGCTAGCGGATGGCACACTAGGACCGGGATGGGTACCACCCTCCTTCCTCATCATCATCAATAGCGTCATCTGACTGTGTTCTAGGCAACAGGTTTCTGGGAACTCTCTGGGAGTACAGTGGTTAAGGTGATACCAAGTAGTACTACTTTCCACTTGTATTTATCTTTGCTTTTAGAGTTATTAACTCTTTCCACCATCCCTTGAGACTGGGAGTGATAAATATATTCCAGTCGTTGTTTGATTCTCAATTGTTGTAATACCTTTTTAACAGTTGTATAAAAGTGGGGTGGTGGTGGTCTAGTGGTAGGGTACTTGCCTGCAGACCTACGGATCAAGAGGTCCCAGGCTCGAATCCCACCTCAAGCACTACCACCACTGGGTTCCTGAGCAAGACCCTTAACCCTGAATTGCTCCAGGGGGACTATCCCTGTAATGAGGACATGGAAGTCGCTGGATAAAAGCGTCTACTAAATGTCGTAATTGTAAATGTAAAATGTAAAAGCTGATCCAAATCTGAACTTATTTGCGATGGAACTCCAAACCTTGGAATGACTTCTCTCGCCAAAACTTTATAACAGATCCAGCACCTTGATCTTTGGATGGGGCATCCACCCACCTGCTAAATCTGTCAATGACCACAAGCATGTACTTGTATCCTCTTACCCTTTCAATCATATCCACATAGTCAGTCACCAGATTTTGAAACAGTCTGGTAGGTATTGGTATGTTTCCAGCTGGGGTAGTGATCCCCAATGTGTTTTGAGCACAAACATCACATCTGTTCAATAACTCATCAAATGTTGCCTGTAAATATGGAGACCAAAATTCTTGTTTCTTTATTTTTCTCATCTCTTCTCCTCTAGCGCAATGATCCAACCCATGAGCATTAGTGATTAGTATTGTTAGTAATGTGTTAGAATTACTACACATGATTTCATGATTTCATGATTTCTCCATAATCCATTTCCATCTTCTATAGCTTCTCTGTTACTCCACATATTCTTTTCATACATTGTTTCTTGTCTCTGCATCTCCACTAAGTCATCCAGTGTGATTATAAGCTCTATTGTTGCCATTGGTTCCTTCACCAAATCCTCACTCTTAGAAGCCTTTTTAGCTGCCTCATCAGCTAAGTTGTTCCCCTTTATCATGTGGTCATTTCCTTTTTTGTGTGCCTGACATTTAACTATTGCCAGTCTTCTTGGTAGCATCATAGCACTCATCATATCCAATATTTGCTGCAAATGTTGTATTGGGGTACCATCACTCTTCTTAAATCCTTGCTGTTTCTATACCGCCCCAAATAGATGTGTAACTCCATGAGCATATGCTGAATCAGTAGAAACATTAACCTACTTTCCTTTTGACAATTTACAAGCTTTAGTTACTGCCTTCAGCTCTGCAAATTTGGCAAAACATGACTGAGGACAGTGTTCAGCCTTTTCTACCTCAAAAACATCTCCATTTTCTTTTCTCACCACTGCATATCCTGCATTGTTCCCCAAATGATCCCTAAAACAGGATCCATCAACACAATAAGTCAACTCTGCTTCCGGAATTGGTGTAGATCAGGTCTAAATCAGATCTTAACTTAGAGAATGCCAATGAACTAGTTATGCAATCATGTGGTTTTCCAAACTGGAAGGCCAATAATTCTGCTGGATTAACTGTATTGCGTCTCCTAAGAGTCACCTCTGGAAATGTTAGCAAGAATGAATACTATAAACTCCTTGCTAGTGTTAACACAAATCTGCTGTTCTCAATCAGCTCTATGATTTTATGATGGGAATAACTACTGGAAACCCCATCATCAGAACTGAAGCCTTCTCTTAGGCATAATGTACTGCTGCTAAACCCTGATAGCAAGGTGGCCATCCCTGAGCCACTCCATTTATTTTAGTGCTATAATAAGCTATTGACTGTTTCTTCCTTCCACTACACATCTCTTGCATCAACACTGGTGATGCAAATCCATCACAGTGATTAGCAACAAACAAACAAAAAGGTTTTTCATAATCTGGTGTAGCTAACACTGGTGCTGTCTGCATTTCCTGCTTCAGAGTTTCAAATGCCACATAAGTGTCAGCTGTCCAAGTTAATGATGCATTTAAAGTCTTTGTTCCTGCTTCTCCTATCAATGCCCTTAAAGGTGCAGTCTTTATTGCATAATCTTCAATCTATTCTGCACTAAATCCTGTCATTCCTAGGAATGACATCATCTATCCCACTGTCATTGGTTGTGGTGCTTTACTGATTCCTTCCAGCTGTGAAGATGCTATTGCTTTTGTTCCTGATGTGCCACCAGTCATCCCAGGTATTCTACCTGTGGTTGACAATATTGTAACTTTGCTTGTGACACCTTATGTCCCCCCTCAGCTATTTTTTGAGAATTTCAACAGAGCCTTGATGACAATGTTCTACAGTTGGGGAACACAAGATTAAATCATCAGCATACTGTAGCATTGTGCTGGTTAGATCTAGTTCCTCTAAATCCTGTCTCAAAACTTGATTAAATATATGAGGGGAATGTTTGAATTCTTGTGGTAACCTTGTATAACTGTACAGCTTCCCTCTCTATGTGAATGCAAACAGATACCTAGACTCTTCTGCTATTGGAATGCTAAAATATGCAGAACACGAATCGCTTACTGTAAAGTACTTGGCATCTGGTGGAATGTTCATAAGTAATGTGTGTGGATTGGGCACTTCCGCTTGCCAGTCTTCTACCACTGTATTTACTGCTCTTAGATCATTCACCAATCACCACTTAGTTTTATCTGCCTTTTGTTCTGGGAGTACTGGAGTGTTACATGGGCTTCTAATTTCTGTAAGTACTCCGTCTTCTACCATCCCCATTATAGTTCTCTCTATTCCCTGCTCAGCTTTGGGTTTTAATGGATACTGAGCTCTCCTAGGTAGTTGTACTTTAGGTTTCAATCTGATCTGAACTGGTGAAGCCGATTTTACCAGTCCCACATTTGTCTCATGTTGTGACCACAGTTCTTCAGGAAATTGCTTAATATTTTGTTTCTTTAGGGAATCTTCTTCCTTCAGCTGTGCATTCATTCGCTTCCAGACATCATCATTTTCAAATCTTGGGATTGCAACTGCCTGTGCTGCCATTACCAATTCACACAACACTCTGATTATTGAATTATCTTCAGCACACAGTATCAATGGATTTTGTGTCTTCTTCCGCTTTAGTTCCTCTGCTCTTTTAACCTGCTCCTGTGGTCCTGCTCCTTCAACATCATAACACTTTTTGAACTCATTATCTTCCACTTGAAGCTTTGTTCCTTCTGTCCCTATCACTACACTTCTAGCTTTAAGATTAACATTTGTTCTTGCAGTCTTTCTAAGCCATTCTTCCTCCAACTTCTCATTCTGACTTTTATCATAAATCAAAGTACAGTGATATTCTAATCTGGTGTATCTTGCATTTGGTATCTGAAATAAACTTTCCCCATAGACTCATTATTTCCTGAACTTGCCTTTCTATCTCTCCCAACCAGTACACTTTAGCTTCCTTTCCTAATGATACATTCATCTGAGCACTAACTGCCATTTCATCCACATATCTATCAGGTGTACATCAAAGCTGGAATCCCAACTGGCACAAGGCATTTCTCCCTAATAAATTTACTGGAGTTGGCTCTGAGACTAAAATAGGTAAATTGATTGTTTTTCCTTGTACTGTTACTTGAACTGGAGCAGTCACTGGTATTAGCTGCACTTGTCCTATTGTCTTAGTGAACTTTCCTCACCTGGGGAGGTTAATGGCATAATTAGAATTTAAGCATGTATAACAAGCTCCAGTATCTATCATCACTGGTGTAGATTCACCTGAACCTGCAGCATTGGTTCCTCATCAGCTCCCCTGCTTGTCAATAAGAGCTGACTCTCCCCTGTAGGACCCTCTGGGCCTCCCTAGCATCCATTTTGTCCACCCCAGTAATTCACTGGGCTGGAGTTTTGATTTAATCCAGTCCAGGCAGAGTTCTGATTCCCTCCTGTCCACGATTGTCCTAAATTTGGGTTTTGCTGTGATTGTTCTTGACCCATAATTTGAGGAGTTCACCAGGCTGCACCTCCCTGCACGCCGGTCCCTTCCATGGATTTACTGAATATCTTCTTCGGGTGTGTCCTGCTTGTCCACATCCCCAACACACTCCAAATGGACCTTGAGGCTGTTTCTGCTGTTGTTGTCCTCCGAATTTCTGCTTGCTTGGTCCACTTTCGCCAGGCTGTGTGTATACATTGCTCACTGGAACTGAGGGAGTTGTTGACTGTGATGGTGGTTGGACTCCATCCAATTGCTGACTCACTGGTGATGCAGGATTTGGTGTCACTGGCATTTGAGATTCCTGTAAAGTCTTTTCTCCCCCCTCTTCCCGCTCTGCAGCCCCCTTTTCCTTAACTTTTCCCGTCAGTTCTCCCAGTTGGAACTGTGCCACCTTTCTCAGCACTTCTCTTTCTTGTTCTTTGGTTCTCTTTTCATTTTGCCTGTGTTTATTCACAGCATGTGTCACATGAGCCACATCATCAAATACCTTTTCAGTCAGTCCCACTACATCTTCCAGTTTGCTTTTGACTTTTTCTGGAAGGCCATCCAGGACCACTGTCCAAAAGACACTTTCATGAGGTTGTCTAGATCTGGGTCACTTCCTGCCTCTGCTCTTCACATCTTTTTCATACGATGCACATAAGCAGAGGGATTTTCAGTCTCTCCTATTGGCTCTCCTTTCTTCAGGTGTAATTTTCTTGGATAAACTTCCCTCATTGCGTTCCACAGTCTGTTATAGTATGCAATGAATTCCACACCATCATTGGTTGCATCCACAGCATGATGTTCCATGCCTGCTTTTGTCATGATGTCTTCCATTGCTTTTTGTTCTATTATTCTGACCAATAAGGCTTTTACATCTCCTATGGCTAGCAGACGCCCAAGTGTCTTTTCTTCAAAGTCCAGAATCCACTTCTGGGCCCCTTCATGCAGATCAGGCAAACCATTGACCAACCCCTCCAGATCCTGGGTCTGCCATGGTATGTAATGAGCATGTCTTCCCTTAATCAGTATTGGTACCTGTACCATCCCTGTCTACCATTCCTTCCAGATCTTAATCTTATACTTGGTTCTACCTGAATCTCAAGTCGAGTCAAGTCAAGTAGGATTTTATTGTCATTTCAGCCATATACACAGTACATAGTGAAATGAAATAATGTTTCTCCAGGACCCTGTGCTATACAAGCGAAGCAGCGTTATCAGTACAGTAAAGTGCGATGTGCAATAAAGTAAAAAATAAATAATTGATATATGCATGGAAGAGTAATAATTGTGAGGATATTGTCAGATTAAAAGTCTGATAGCCAGAGGGAAGAAGCTATTTCCCATCCTGGGAGTGGAGGACCATATGCTGTGGAACCTTTTTCCAGATGGCAGGAGGGAGAAGAGAGTGTGGGATGGGTGGGAGAGATCATCCACAATGCTGGTTGCTTTGCAGATGCAGCGAGTGGTGAAAATGTCCTGTACAGAGGGCAGAGAAACACAGATGATCTTCTCAGCTGTTCTCACTACCCGTTGTAGGGACTTGCGGTCTAAGATGTTGCAGTTCCCATACCAGACAGTAATGCAGCTGCTCAGGATGCTCTCGATGGTTCCTCTGTAAAAGATGGTGAGAATTGAAGGTGGGAGATGGGCTTTCCTCAGTCTGCACAGGAAGTAGAGACGCTGCTGGGCTTTCTTCGTGATAGAGTTGGTGTTGAGGGTCCACGTGAGGTTGTCAATTATGTGAACACCAAGAAACTTGGTGCTCTGGACCATCTCCACAGATGAGGTGTTGATGTTCAGTGGCGCGTGGTCGCGTGGTTTGTGAAGTGGCCATGGATTCTTTGTTCGTGAGCTCGTTTTGCTGCTCTGATGGCCCGAGACAGGTTCGCCCTTGCTGTTCTTAGGGCAGCCTCGTCCCCTGACTTGAAGGCCTTGTCCCAGGTCCTTAGGAGTCTGCGCACTTCCGCAGTCATCCATGGCTTCTGATTGGGTCGTGTGATGATGGACTTGGAGACAGTAACATCCTCAATGCACTTGCTGATGTAGCCAGTCACTGAAGCTGTGTACTCCTACACGTTGATGGAGTCACCGTAGGTTGCAGCCTCTGTAAACATGTCCCAGTCGGTGCGTTCAAAGCAGTCCTGAAGAGCAGAGATGGCTCCTGTGGGCCAGGTCTTTACCTGCTTCAGGGAGGACCTCACATGCCTGACAATGTGTCTGTATGCTGGGATCAGCAGTGCAGAGATGTGGTCTGAGTGTCCAAGGTGGGGGCGGGGCTCCGCTCTGTACGCGCTGGCCATGTTTGTGTAAACACAGTCCAGCATGTTTTCTCCCCTCGTTGCAAAGTCCACAAGTTGATGAAATTTAGGGAGAACTGACTTGAGATTTGCATGGTTGAAATCTCCGGCGATTATGAACAGTCCGTCCAGGTGAGAGTTTTGGAGCTCGCTGATCGCTCCATAAAGTTCAGCCAGCGCACTGTTAGCATTAGCGCTGTTAGCACTAGAGCTGGGTGGAATGTAGACCGCTCTGATAAAAGCTGTGAACTCCCTGGGCAGATAAAAAAGTCTGCATCTGACTGTAATTACTTCCAGCAGTGTTGAGCAGTGTGTTGAGACCAACACAGCTTGCCAGACAGAGCGGTGTTTCTGTCTGAGCAAAATGCAGAGAGTCCGGCGAGTTGGATGGCAGTGTCCGGAATACTGTCGCTGAGCCATGTCTGCATAAAAACGAAAACACAGCAGTCTCTGTACTCATGCTGGGTGGTCAGCTGAAGTCATATGCAGTCCAATTTATTATCCAGGGAGCGGACACTGGCGAGGAGGACGGACGGGATAGCTGGTCGGGATTGCCGCATTTCTGTCTCCTCTCGCACCGCTTCCGATGTCCTCTCAGTCGGCCAGGTACAACAGGCGATCTCGGGGACTGAAGGCCTGGTCTTTGCAGCATGCTGAGCTCATGTAGCTTTGTTTGGAGAGTTGCTGGAAGACTGTATCCTGGTTGATTCCTGAGCTCCAGCAGTGTTTGGCGGTTATATGTTAAAGCATCCGAAGTTCTGATGCTCATGTGCAAGTCTTCTTATGAAGGTAGTCAGATGAAAGACTTTTAACAGACCTTAGCACCAAAGTTTCAGATATTGCAGTTCCCCTCAACATCGCCGGGAATCCAGGAGCGCCCTGACCTTGTGCGCCTGACCTTGTGCCGTTATGATGACGGGGGGGTTGTTTCAGCCTCCCTCACCGAGGTGGCCAGGGGTCCAGGGACAAATGGTCTAAGGAGTGAGACATGAAAGACAGGGGTTATTTGCATTTGACTGGGCAATCGGATTCTATATGTTACCGGGTTGATTTTGGCCTCCACGAGGAAGGGGCCAATAAATCGCAGACTGTGTTTCCTGCTTGGCATCCGCAGGTTGAGGTCTCGGGTGGAAAGCCACACCCTGTCTCCTGGATTGAAGTCAGGAGCCTCACGTCGGTGCTTGTCAGCTTGTCAGCACCGCCCGCTCGATGTGTGCGTGGGCCTTCTCCCACACTTGCTCAGCCCTGTGAAACCAGGGGTCAACGCTCGGGACGTTCGTGGGTGTGGGATCCTAGGGACAGAGGGGAGGTTGAAAGCCCAGCATGCAATCAAACGGGGTCATCCCTGTGGAGGAATGACGCAAGGAGTTTTGTGCATACTCTGCCCAGTAGAGGAACTCTGCCCAGTCATGTTGCCGGTGTTGACAGTACACCTGGAGGAACCTGTTCAAATCCTGAATGGTTCGTTCAGCCTGGCCGTTGGTTTGAGGATGATACCCTGAAGACAGAGAGACAGTTGTTCCCAGCCGACGAAAGAAAGCGCGCCAGACCTGAGAGGTGAACTGGGAACCTCTGTCGGACAGGATGTCCTCCAGGAAACCGTAAAACTGAAGCACATACTGGAACAGAGCCTCGGCGACCTGCAGAGCAGAGGGGAGAGCTACAAATGGGATGAACCTACATCCTTTCGAAAACCGGTCCACCACCACCAATATGCATGTGTACCCACAGGTAAACAACAGCGCCCACCTCGCTTGGTGAGGATTGAGCTGCTTTGCAAGCCGGATATACTCTAGGTTACGGTGGTCAGTGAGGACCGTGAAGGGATGCTTTGCACCCTCCAGCCAATGCCGCCTCTCCTCCAGTGCTGCGTTTACCGCCAAGAGCTCCCGGTTCCCTATGTCGTAATTGGCCTCCGCTGGGGTCAACCTACGTGAGAAGAAGGCACAGGGAAACAGTTTCTCAGGTTGCTTGTGATACTGTGACAGCACGGCTCCTAGACCTACCTCAGATGCATCTACTTCAACCACGAATGACCTCCCTGGATCTGGCAGTTTGAGAATGGGTGCCGACGTGAATTTCAGTTTGAGATCCAGGAAGGCCGCCCGTGCCTCTGGTGTCCAGCAGAGGCGGGAAGGTTTCCCTTTCAGTAAAGTGGTCAAGGGAGCTGCTGTGGAACTAAAGTTGCGTATGAATCGTCTATAAAAATTCGCAAACCCGAGAAAACTTTGGAGTCATTTTACTGTTTGGGGTTCCGGCCAGCTGGTGACTGCCGTCACCTTTTGTTGTTCCATCTCTATCCCTCTTGGACCGATTTGGTACCCCAAGAAGGAAACCTCGGAGAGGTGGAACTGACATTTCTGAGGAGGCGGGAGAGGACCAGACGTACCTGGGAGACATGTGTGTCATAGTCCTTGGAGTAGATCAAGAGCGACCCAACATGTCTCTCAGGACGTCGTTGATGAACGACTGGAAGATGGAGGGGGCATTTTTGTGGCCATATGGCATCACCTGGTACATGTAGTGACCTGTTGTCGTGCTGAATGCTGTCTTCCATTCGTCTCCCTCCCGGATCCGCACCAGGTTGTATGCACTGCAGAGATCCAGCTTTGTGAAGATGGTGGCCCCTCAAAGCTGCTCAAGGGCTGACGGTACAAGAGGGCGAGGATAACGGTATTTTACGATGACTGCATTCAGTCCCCTATAATCTATGCAGGGCCGGAGTCCGCCGTCCTTCTTCTGCACAAAGAAAAACCCAGCAGAGGCCGGCAATGTGGATGGCTCTATGATCCCCTGTCAAAGTGCCTCAGTAACATACTCCTCCATAGCTCTCGTCTCAGGCTCTGAGAGAGGAAAGATGCAAGAGCAAGGAGGAGCAGCATCAGGCAGGAGTTCAATCGTGCAATCCCATGGCCAGTGTGGAGGGAGTTGAGTAGCTCTCTTTGCAGCGGGAATGGACAAAGGCAAATGTGCCAGGGGACTCTCCACTGAAGTGGAGAGGCACGGGAGTGAAGTGACGCAATGCAGAGAGCATTCCGGGGACCAGGATTTCACCTCCCCTGTCCTCCAATCCAAAACAGGGTTGTGAGACCTCAGCCAAGGGATACCAAGCATGATCTCATGACTTGAAAGTGGTAAAACGAAAAGTGAAAGTGAATTGGTGTTAGCCGACAGCTGAATGGTTATGGGACCCGTAACCAGTGATAGACCACCAGTATTCAGTTGCCGACCATCCACAGATACTGAGTGTGAGAGGGGATACAGGGGGATGTGCAGTTTGGTAGCCAGAGATGATGAGATGAAGTTACCAGCGACCCAGAATCTATTAGTGCTGAAACAGAAACACAAACAATGTTAAAACGTACAGATATTTTCACCGTGAATCGGTTGGACAAACTAAGCTTCAACGTGTGTACTGTATTCCTCCTGGTAGCCAGGGGGCAGTCCCTTCTCCAGTTTCCAGGATCCCCACAGAACAAACAAAGTTTTCTGTCGACCCTACGCTCCCTCTTTGCCTCAGAGATGCGGGTCCTGCCAAGGTCCATTGGTTCCGGGGGACTGTGGTGTCTGCGCGGACTCTGAGGTGCTACCGTGGGGGGCGCTGCCTCCGTGCAGGGGCGTGGATCCTGTGCCGCTCCTGAGTGTCTGTGCTGATCCAGTCGGATAGCCAACGGAAACAGCCCGTCCAGCGTCAGGCCCTCGTCCCTGCTTCTGGAGGACGCTCCTGCCGCTTCCGGCCACGAAAATGCGGAAGCGGAAGGCATAATCCACGACGGAGTTGGTTCCCTGCTTTAACCACAATACCCTCTGGACTGTCCATGAGTGGGGTAATCCGTCCGAAATTTGAAATTTCGTCCGAAATTGGGACGGAAAGCGATCGTATGTACTCACTGTTTCTCCGCTCCTTGCCCAAACAGCCATTCCCCATTCCGCAGCGCGCCCAGTGAGCCATAACCGCTCTGATCTTCTCCAGATTAGTTAGCTGTGGGTATTGTCCAAAATACATATCAAACGCCACCAAAAACGTATCACATGATACGTGGCCGATGGATCACCCACATAGCGTTCGGGAAGAGCAATGTGGCTTACCGGTGGGGCTTGTGGCTGAGCAAACTACGTTAGCTGCACTAACTGGTCGTGGACCTGAACCCTCTGGCAAACCTCCTCGTCAGAGTCCGGAGCACCTCCCGAAGGAGTCCTGCCCGCTGCGCCTTGTAAGTTGAAGGTCTGGTCATCTCTCATCGTCTCAACTGGAATTAAGGCACAAATGCGTAGCTTCCTTCAGGAGTGGCAGTGATCACAGATACAGACATTCAGAAACAACAGTGAACAGACGAGGCTGGGTCGGGCTGGCAGGTTTGAAATACTCAGCTACCCAGGTGCAGGTGCTCAAAGGTGACGAGTGAGGGTGAGTGTGAATCTCTGGCTCAGTATTCCGAGGATCGGGCCCTCGCCCCTGGCCTGGACACGGTGGTGGGTGTGACAGCTACTTAACCTATTAATTATTTAATAATTTAGGAGTGATGCTTTTACTTTGGAATTGATTCTTTAAAGATCAGCACCTTAGCACCGAATTCTTCTGGGCACTCAGTCAACCTTAGAGGAATTTCTGGGCGTTGGGCCAATTTTCTTGTTCACTGCTTCAAAAACCCCCACCCTTCTAATATATTTATGATAATGTTCCTCTTGCTTTTTTCTTACTCTAATTCTGCTTTAATTGTTATAGAAATAATATACAAAAATAATTTCACACTCTTATAAGGCCTTTAGTTAAAATTCACACATCACCCATATGCGCGGGCACAGACACACACAGAAACACTCCTTCACACACTTAACGCCTCTCGTACTGACAATCGCACACAGTCACCAGAACTGCTGCAGTTTCCATCACTGCTCCCTGGGTGCTTTCAATAGCTACCCCCTGCTGCACATGTGTGTACGGGTGAAATGCAGAAGTTGAATTTCGTTGTGTTGTACTGTGCTGCATTTCACAATGACAAGGGTTTTCACTTCACTTTCATATCTTATGTAAAGTTAGATTAAAATACTTAACATGTGCTTAGTACATGTTAACCTATTCTGGATGGTGGCTTAGATTTTCAGGCATACTGAGACAGCCTCCCAAGCACTCAAGGCAACACAATGAAGTCTATTCTCAAGGCAAGTCAAGTCAAGTAGGTTTTTATGGTCATTTCAGCCATATACACAGTACATGGTGAAACAAAATAACGTTCCTCCAAGACCATGGTGCAACACATAAGATGACATAGGACACAACCTAATGCACAAGACAAGGCAAACAAGTGCAGACAGTACAATAAACCGTACGTTTAGTACATTCCTCCTTGAAAATGGGATATATATATATACATACATATATATACAGTACTGTGCAAAAGTTTTAGGCAGGTGTGGAAAAAATGCTGTAAACAAAGAATGCTTTCAGAAATATAAATAATGATTATTTTTATCAATTTACAAAATGCAAAGTGAGCGAACAAAAGAAAAATCTAAATCAAATCAATATTTGGTGTTACTACCTTTTGCCTTCAAACCAGCATCAATTCGTATGGCCCCCACAGAGCCCTTATCTCAACATCATTGAGTGTGTCTGGGATTACATGAAGAGACAGAAGGATGTTAAGAAGCCTACATCCACAGAAGATCTGTGGTTAGTTCTACAAGATGTCTGGAATAACCTACCGGCCGAGTTCCTTCAAAAACTGTGTGCAAGTGTACCTAGAAGAATTGATGCTGTTTTGAAGGCAAAGGGTGGTCACACCAAATATTGATTTGATTTAGATTTCTCTTTTGTTCATTCACTGCATTTTATTGACTGATGAAAATAAATGATTAACACTTCCCTTTTTGAAAGCATTCTTTGTTTACAGCATTTCTTCCGCACCTGCCTAAAACCTTTGCACAGTACTGTATAAGAGGAAAGGAAGAACAGAGGTTTCTTGAGGAAGGGAAAAGAAGGAGGTAAAAGAGTAGATATGGGAAGATTATTCCCTGAGAAATTCCTTGAACAGGTGAGTCTTTAATCGACACTTGAAGACAGCAAGAGATTCAGCAGTTCTGACCATCAGGGAGACTTCATTCCACCACAGCGGTGCCAGGACTGAGAAGAGTCTCGATGCATGTCTTCCTCTTTTCTTCAATGGTGGAGGTTCATGGTGATGACCATGACCATAGGATGACCATAGGAACATTATTTTATTAACCCATGACATTAGAAAAAAAATAGATTTACATTATCTTGGTTATTTTGCGGTTCCCTTCTACTTAAAACCTAAAAAAATTGACCTTAATGGGGGAGGTTAAAGATCACTTGTGATACAAGCCTTAATAGGGAGGCCCCAGTCCTCCTCCCATTTTCAAGAACTCCCTGGGTGGCAAAGTTGAGCACTAGTAAGCCTAGTAACCAAACCTGAACCAGACACTTTTGCTGTTGGTTAACTGACCTGAATTTTGTCGGCTAAGACCAGATATCTCAATTTCATGTTTTCTAAAATAACTGAAATGGAAGTAAACAGTTTAGGAAACGTCTTGTTGTCATAGTCAAAGTTTACACATTAACAGTGATAACTTTTCAGGGTTTATTTTAGAAAAAATGAATTTGAGGTGTCTGGTCAGGGTTATTAAAAAATGAAAAAGAACACCTGAACACATGTAACATGTATTTTATGAGTACAACAACAAGTATTCCTTCCATCTGCTCAACACGCTCTGTTCACCTGTGAGTACGTTACCATTTCTATCTTTAATCGTCCTGACCTGTAGCACATCTTTCATGGGCAGCGGTGGCCTAGCGGTTAGGGCGTTAGCTGCATGATTGGAGGATCGGGGTTCAAACCCCTTCCCAATAGGTTGCCCTGAGGTACCCTTGAGCAAGGTACCGTCCCCATCACTGCTCCCCGGGCTGCCCACTGCTGCACGGGTTTGAGTGTGCATGGGTTAAATGCAGAGGTCCAATTTCGTTGTGGTTCATGTGTGCTGTGCCGTGACCTTGCAATGACAAGGGTTGTCACTTTCACTTTCACAACACTGTATCACAGTTAGCAACTAGGTCAGGGGTGTCGAACTCCAGTCATGGAGGGAAGTTTTTGGTGATTTCCCTCCTTAAATACACCTGGTTTACACTTAGTGGAGTTCGGCACCCCTTTACTAGGGGTCTATTACAACAATAGAAAGTAATACTGTCCTCTTGAGAAGGAGAAGCTTTAGCACCTCTTCCCACTACCTCACTTCTCAATTGGAACAAATATCCTAGTGTACAAGATACCTAGTATCTTGTCCGTTCTGGACAGACAAAAAAGTATGCTTACCAGACATTGATAATCTTCTTTTTCTTCTTTTTGCTCCTCTTTGGTTTTCCACTTTTCCTCTTTCCTGGCAGCTCCCTCTTTAACATCCTTCTCCCAATATAATCCTCAGCTCTCCTCTGGACGTCCATAGCTCTCTAAACGCAACCTTGCCTGTCTAACTTTAATCTGAGCTGTCACGTTCCAAATTAGCTCTGCATCATAAAAGGAGAGAAACTCATGGCGTGGCTCCCATTTTCCTATTGAGAACCTTTGGTGCATCCTCAAGCAAAAGATCTATGATGGTGGGAGGCAGTTCACATCCAAACAGCAGCTCTGGGAGGCTACTCTGACATCCTGCAAAGAAATTCAAGCAGAAACTCTTGGTTCAAAGTTCAGTGGATGCAAGAATTGTGAAGCTGCTATCAAATATGTATGTAACTTGACCTGTTAAGAGGTTTTTGATTTAAATTTTTTTGATTTTTTAATTTTTTGATTTAGCTTTTGACTTGGAGGTAAATATGACCTCCTAATGCTGCAAATTCAACCAATGACCATTTTCAGTTCTTTTGAAACTCGATGGGTTGTCATGGGCTGGACATTAGTGCAGTTTCGAGAGCTTCGTACTGAACTTTAATAACTGATAACGTGCACAGAACTCATAAATTAAACGTTCTGAAAATAACCTGTGTAATAGATATAAATAAACACGAAGGTAAGCACACAGAATGACCAACCCCCGATGAGGCACACCTGTCACCCAAGGCACAGTTGACCACAATCAGAGCAGGGCACCCTCTATGGTCACAGAACCATCACAGGAGGTTTGTTCAGTAACATTAAATTATAGATAGATTAATATAATATAAAATATCTATATTAATCTATAGATAGATTAGAAATTATACTCTAATTGTTGATGACTCAAAAATTATGCTGACTGGCACTCACTTCAACTATTTAGGAAAATCAGAGAGAAATATCATTTGCATAATAATTTGGAACGCGGTGTAATGATTTCTAATCCCGTCTATCCTCATCACACCCAATGATAATCTCAGCATCTGGAAACCTTACTTTTTATGCCAACTGGTACCCATCTGTCACAAATCATTCCTGCCAAACTTCTTCACCTTTCTTCTGCTTTCACGCTCATTACTCTGACCCATACAACATAGCTGGTATCACTACTGTCCTGGAAACCTTCCCTTTTACTCTCACAGGTACCCATCTGTCCCAAATCACTCCAGCCACACCTTCAGCTTTCTTCTGCTTCCACACTCATTATTCTGAACTGCTGGTCCCAGATATATTAATTCCTCCATCTTTGTCACCTCTACTCCTTGCATCCTAACCACTCCACTTTCCTTACTTTTGTTCACACTTATGTATTCTGTCTTTGTCCTTCTCTCTTTCATTCCTCTCCTCTCTAGCCTCAGTTTGCTCCCTACTTTTGCTACAGATCACAATATCATCAGCAAACATCACTGGCCATGGGGACTCCTGTATAACCTCGTCAACCTGTTCATTACCATTGCAAACAAGAATGGGCTCAGCATTGATCCTAGATGTAATCTCACCACTCTCACACGGCTCTCAAACATATCCAACTACTCTCACATACTTCTCTGCAACACCTGATTTCCTCATATAAAACCACAACTCCTCTTTTGGCACCCTTCATATGTGTTCCTTAAGTCCAAAAAGGCACAATGCAACTCCTTCTCACCTTCTCTGTACTTCTCCATCAACACCCTCAGAGTAACTGTAGTGCTCTTTCTAAGCATGAAACTAGTAGCTGTTCACTATTCAACATCTCTTTTCTTAACCTAGCTTCCCACTACTCTTTCCCATAACTTCATGTTGTGGCTGATCAGCTTTATCCCTCTTTCGTTACCATTGCTCTGTGCATCACCCTTATTCGGTACCAGTACACCATCTCCACTCTTCAGGCATCCTCTCACTTTCCAAGATTCTTTTAAACAATTTGGTCAGAAACTCCACTGCTATTTCTCCAAAACACCTCCATGCGTTCACTAGTATGTCATCCGGACCTAGAGCCTTTCCATTCTTCATCCTCTTCATAGCCCTTACTTCCATCATGCTCATTTGCTGCACTTCCTGGTTCGCTGTCCTCACATCATCCACACATCATTCTATCTCTCATTTGCTTCATTCATCATCAAAATACTCTTTCCATCTGCTCAACACACTCTGTTCGCTTGTGTACGTGTACGTTTCCATTTCTGTCTTCAATCACCCTGAGCTGCTGCACATCTTTCCCAGCTCTGTCGCTTTGTCTTGCAAATCGGAATAGGTCCTTTTCTCCCTCTTTACTGGCCAACCTCTCATACAATTCACCAAACCCCTATCTTTGGCTTTAGCTACTGCTTTCTTTGCCCTGAGCGTATACACGCCTGGATACACGCCTTCTGTATACACGCCTGGACTTCGAGTTTCCACTACCAGGTTTCCTATATCCTCCGTCTCCTATATCCTTTGTCAGTGAGTGTTTAGCAACTGTAAGTGCACAATAAACATGTGATATCAGATGTTCTAATAGAAACAGAGTATTACCTGAAAAGCTGCAGAGTTCAAATTTAGGAAAACCACTGATACTCCATCCATCCATTTTCTTCCGCTTATCCGAGGTCGGGTCGCGGGGGCAGCAGCTCCAGCAGGGATGCCCAGACTTCCCTCTCTCCGGCCACTTCTTCCAGCTCCTCCGGGCAGATCCCAAGGCGTTCCCAGGCCAGCCGAGAGACATAGTCTCTCCAGCGTGTCCTGGGTCTTCCCCGGGGTCTCTTTCCGGTGGGACATGCCCGGAACACCTCACCAGGGAGGCGTCCAGGGGGCATCCTAATCAGATGCCCGAGCCACCTCATCTGACTCCTCTCGATGCAGAGGAGCAGCGGCTCTACTTTGAGCCCCTCCCGGATGGCTGAGCTTCTCACCCTATCTCTAAGGGAGAGTCCAGACACCCTGCGGAGGAAACTCATTTCGGCCACTTGTATTCGCGATCTCGTTCTTTCAGTCACTACCCACAGCTCGTGACCATAGGTGAGGGTGGGAACGTAGATCGACCGGTAAATTGAAAGCTTTGCCTTCTGGCTCAGCTCCTTCTTCACCATGACGGACCAATGCAGAGCCTGCATCACTGCAGAAGCTGCCCCGATCCGCCTGTCGATCTCCCGCTCCATTTTACCCTCACTCGTGAACAAGATTCCGAGATACTTAAACTCCTCCACTTGGGGCAAGGTCTCACTCCCAATCCTGAGAGGGCATTCCACCCTTTTCCGACTGAGGACCATGGCCTCAGATTTGGAGGTGCTGATTCTCATCCCAGCCGCTTCACACTCGGCTGCGAACTGATCCAGAGAGTGCTGAAGGTCACGGCATGATGAGGCCAACAGGACAACGTCATCTGCAAAAAGCAGTGACCCAATCCTGAGCCCACCAAACCGGACCCCCTCAATGCCCTGGCTGCGCCTAGAAATCCTGTCCATAAAAGTTATGAACAGGATCGGTGACAAAGGGCAGCCCTGGCGGAGTCCAACCCTCACCGGAAACAGGTCCGACTTACTGCCAGCAATGCGGACCAAGCTCTGACACCGGTTGTACAGGGACCGGACAGCCCTTAACAGGGAATCCGATACCCCATACTCCCGGAGTACCCCCCACAGGAGCCCCCGAGGGACATGGTCGAATGCCTTCTCCAAGTCCACAAAGCACATGTAAACTGGTTGGGCAAACTCCCATGCACCCTCCAGGACCCTGCTAAGGGTGTAGAGCTGGTCCACTGTTCCGCGACCTGGACGAAAACCACATTGCTCCTCCTGGATCTGAGGTTCGACTATCCGACGGACCCTCCTTTCCAGGACCCCTGAATAGACTTTCCCTGGGAGGCTGAGAAGTGTGATCCCTTGATAATTGGAACACACCCTCCGGTCCCCTTTCTTAAAGAGGGGGACCACCACCCCGGTTTGCCAATCCAGAGGCACCGTCCCCGATGTCCATGCGATGTTGCAGAGGCGTGTCAGCCATGACAGTCCTACAACATCCAGAGCCTTGAGGAACTCTGGGCAGATCTCATCCACTCCCGGAGCCCTGCCACCAAGGAGCTTTTTGACCACCTTGGCAACCTCAACCCCAGAGATGGAAGAGTCCACCTCTATGTCCCCAGGCTCTGCTTCCTCCTCGGAAGGCATGTTGGTGGAATTAAGGAGGTCTTCGAAGTACTCCCCCTACCGACCCACAACGTCCCAAGTCGAGTTCAGCAGCGCACCATCCTCACTATACACTGTGTTGACCGTGCACTGCTTTCCCCTCCTGAGACGCCGGATGGTGGACCAGAATTTCCTCGTAGCCGTCTGGAAGTCCTTCTCCATGGCCTCTCCAAACTCCTCCCATGCCCGAGTTTTTGCCTCAGCAACCACCAGAGCCGCATTCCGCTTGGCCTGTCAGTACCTATCAGCTGCCTCCGGAGCCCCACTGGCCAAAATGGCCCGGTAGGACTCCTTCTTCAGCTTGATGGCATCCCTCACCGCTGGTGTCCACCAACGGGTTCTAGGGTTGCCACCGCGACAGGCACCGACCACCTCCCGGCCACAGCTCCGGTCAGCCGCCTTGACAATGGAGGCGCGGAACATAGTCCATTCAGACTCAATGTCCCCCACCTCCCCCGGGACGTGGTTAAAGCTTTGATGGAGCCGGGGGGTTGAAGCTTGTCCTGACAGGGGACTCTGCCAGACGTTCCCAGCAGACCCTCACGATGCGTTTGGGCCTACCAGGTCTGACCGGCATCCTCCCCCACCAACAAAGCCAACTCACCACCAGGTGATGGTTGATTGACAGCTCCGCCCCTCTCTTTACCCGAGTGTCCAAGACCTGGGGCCGCAAGTCCGATGACACGACCACAAAGTCGATCATTGAACTACGGCCTAGGGTGTCCTGGTGCCAGGTGCACATGTGGACATCCTTATGCCTGAACATGGTGTTCGTTATGGACAATCCGTGACAAGCACAAAAGTCCAATAACAAAACACCGCTCTGGTTCAGATCGGGGGGGCCATTCCTCCCAATTACGCCCTTCCAGGTCTCACTGTCATTACCCACGTGAGCATTCCCCCAGCAGAACGATGGAGTCACCAGGAGGGACGCTCTCTAGCGCCCCCTCCAGAGACCCCAGAAAGGGTGGGTAGTCCAGAATGCTGTTTGGCAGCCGAGGATCGGACCGCCAAGGCCCCCGTTTTCGGCCACCGCCCAGCTCACAACGCACCCGACCTCTTTGGCCCCTCCCACAGGTGGTGAGCCCATGGGAAGAGGGACCCACGTTGCCTCTTCGGGCTGAGCCCGGCCGGGCCCCATGGGTGAAGGCCCGACCACCAGGCGCTCGCCAGCGGGCCCCATCTCCAGGCCTGGCTCCAGAGGGAGGCCCCGGTGACCCACGTCCGGGCGAGGGAGAACGTCTTCCAAAGTTTTTATTCATCATAAGAGGTCCTCTGAACCGCTCTTTGTCTCTTCCCTCACCTAGGACCTGTTTGCCTTGGGTGCCCCTACTAGGGGCATAAAGCCCCCGACAACATAGCTCCCAGGATCATTGGGACACGCAAACCCCTCCACCACGATAAGGTGGCGGTTCAAGGAGGAGACCACTGATACTGATTTTTCAATTGTTATTTCAAAGCTTGATTTGTTATTTCAAAGATGTTCTGCAAAAAAAAAAAAAAGATTAAAATATTACTACTTTTACTGCCAAAGTAAACTGATTGTGATTGTGATTGCTGATTCTGACGCATCTGGCCAGTCACACTCGTTTAACTCCAAGGTGCTGGCCTAGTGGATCAGAAAGTCATGAATTTGAATCCCAGACCATGATGGTCTCTATAAGATCTCTGAAGTAGTGCTGGGATAAACCCCAAAGATGCTTAATTAGATTGCAGTCTGGGAAATTATAGGTAAACTCTTGGTCATGTTCCTAAAATGTCTTGCAAGATGCCTCATCCTGCCAAAGGAGGCCACTACAATTAATGAATTCCATTGCTGTGATGACACAAGGTTTCCCAGTTAAACATTGTTGAGAGAGAGCTACCAGCTACCAGCTGCCTCCTCCAGCTTGTTAACCTCCCAATACTTCTCTAACACATGCACAAAGCTGTCCAAGTTATGAAAATGAAATTATGAGATCATTCTGATGCTCAGGCGCCCATTTGACAGTAATGCAAAAAATTTGAGAACCATTTAGAATTATCTGAAAGACCTAAATCTGAAAAGCTCAGGTTTTCAGTAAAATCCTAAAGTAGAGGAAGACAACTCTGGGATGGTGGCAGGTGAACCGCACATCAGTTCCTTCCACAACAATTATATGTGTCAGTTCAAACCTTGAGCTTGAACCTTCTATAACTTTGATTTTGTTCTTCTTAAAACTTTCTTTAGATTTTTGTGCTGTCATTGTTTTATTGCCATATAAGGCTGCCTGCCAAATTACACAATTATTGTTTTTTTTTTTGACTGTGATAATAATTATGTGTCACCAGCAATATTTACACCAACCTAATCTATGCCTTCAAGTCTATCAAGTGCATAGGGGAAAAGTTTTCCACAACCTCACAAAGAGTGTACACACGTTTTGCCCTCTGGCCTTGCTCCAGTGGTCTGGGTCTCTAGCCTACCGATCACCAGCTCTTCCCTGCTTGGCAGCCTCATCTCCCACACTTGTACAATTTCAAGAACTCATTACCTGCTTACTTTACAAATTTCCTAGAATTTTCAATGCCCTTTCCAAAGGCTTTAGGGCCCAGTCAGGTCATTGTTTACATTTCTGTTGTGTAACGCGCTGTTTTTCCTTATTTAATCAAGTATGAGTATGGATCATTTGGGTAGCTCCAATATTTAAGCATATTTTAACAAACCAAATCAATATGAAAATGATGATTGAAGTAGTGATTAAATTAACCTTAAATACATCTAATTCGGTTTAGTTACTTATTAACTGAGTGCTTCTTAGTGCACTCATTGTGCACTAATTTTAAAACAGTTAAAAAATTCGATTTCATTATGATGAAATGATTAAGATGGACAGGTAATATCCCTGGCCTTCACATATCAAAAAGGGGTTTAGGCATTATTCAGAACTTTTTCAGTCTTTAGGCGATATTCAGAAGTTGCATAAGTCTGTAACGGTAAAAAAAAAGTTGCTCTGTATAAACTGGTTAAAATGAATGAAAATAAAGGACATTTCACATGAGTTCATCAAATACTGTTGTAGATTCCATGCTGTTTATTTAATTTATACACATGTTGGTGCTGTCTGTTAATCTCCCTTATACACGTACACAAACACACAGTTTTCTGTTTTGTTAAGCTCACATGGTATGACAACAAAACTGCTAAAATCTAGAAAATCACAAAAGTATTTGTTTTACTATAGTCAGAAAAGAAATAGAAACAAAGTTTCCATAGGTTCAAAACCTTAGCTCTGTTGCTAGAGAATTTACTAGAGTTTTTTTTTCTGAGATTGCAATTCTCTCAGGTGGGATTGCCAGATGGTTGATCATTCTTCATTGTACAGCCTTTATTTATAGGGGGGGTAAGGAGAAACAGTGTTCCTTTGCTAAAGCCTTAAGTGATAGAATCTCTTTAGAATCTCTCAGTCATCTCTGCTTTGGATAAGCATTGACACAGCGTGGAACGCTCATATCTTGCAAGGCTGTTTTTCATTAGGAAAAGGAACTTTTTCATTAGACTCAATTGATGCAAAGGGTATGTCAGATATTTATGTATAATATATATAATTATGTGAGTTAATTTGGGTCCTTTGTGATGTTATCCTTGTTCAGTCATAGTCTTTCAAATAAGAATTGTTGAATGTTCTGTAGAACAACAATTAATGGCATTTATTAATCAGTGAACAAAAATTAAGCTGTAAAATTAGATTTGTCATTAATGCCCTGGTAAAGACATTGGAAATTCAGTTCCAAGGCTAAAGTGGATTATAATCAAATTAAAACGAAATCATCCATGAGTATTCTGAGCCACATTTCTATGTGGAGAGGGACATGCTGGATGAGATCAGACTGGATGAGGTGGCCCAGCGACAGACTAGCTCCAGGAGTCCCTCTTTAAAGGACAGGCTGAAAGACTCTCTGAGGTAGGTTAAATGCAGACGTTCATGCATTCTAACACACACACACACACACACACACATGCATACAAATGTGTACATAAAATATGTTAAACTAAACATATATCAGCAGTATTGTTGATGGTACATACATGGATTTTCAGGCTTCAACTCAGTTAAGGCAAGATCTGTTGGGGTCTGTGAGCACCTGATGTCAGTACTTCTGTGTATTATCCTTGCTGGCTTTGTTCATACATCTGACCATTGAACTCCTTCTTTCGGTTGCTCATGTTTAGGAGTTGCCACAGTGGATCATCCGCTTCTATTCCGTTTCAAACAAATCTTCCTCATTCAAACTGACCTGTATGTTTTCTCTTTTTTTTTCATCTTTATCTTTTCCAAATGCCAGGCAGCATCCTCCTCCCAATATAATCCTTATCTCTCTTAACGTGGTCCCAATGCAACCACAGCTGTCCCTCTAATGTTGAACAGCTAAGCAGCCAGTTGTGCAATTAATTGTGAGCCCTAAAATAGTCTTTTTAACTGTTGATTCCAAATATTTAAATTCTTCCATCTTTGTCACCTGTACTCCTTGCATCAAAACCACCTCCTTTTTGTTCACACTTATGTATTCTGTCTTTGTACTATTCACTTTCATTCTTCTCCTCTCTAGAGCATATCTCTATCTCTGCAGGTTCTCCTCAAGATACTCCCTACTCTCGCTACAGATCACAATTTCATCAGCAAACATCATCATCCACAGGGACTCCCGTCTAACCTCGTTGTCAGCCTGTCCATTGCCATTGCAAACAAAAACGGGCTCAGTGCTGATCCTTGATGTAATTGAACTTCTACCTTAAGTGCATCCATCCCGCCTATTGCAGATCTCACCACAGTCAGACTGCCCTCATACATATTCTGAACTTCTCTCACATACTTCTCTGTCTGGCTTCCACAAAACCACAACTCCTCTCAAGGCACCCTGTCATATGCTTTCTCCATATCATGTCACTCCATGCCGTTGTGCAACTCCTTCTCACCTCTTTACTTCTCCATCAACACCCTTAGAGCAAACATTGCTCTTTCTCAGCATGAAACTATACTGCTACAAGCAACTTGTCTTCATCTTCTTCATACTTCCCATACTTCCATCTTGCACTTCGGCAATGAACATGCTCTGTTCACTTATCAAGTCAAGTCAATTTTATTTATTATGCTTTTTACAACTATTGTTGTCACAGAATTTTTACAGAAGCAGTTTTACAGAATCCGGGTCCAAGTCCCAATTTGGATAAGCCAAGGGCAAAATTGACAAGGAAAAACTCCCATGAGGGAGTGAGGAACATGAGGAAGAAACCTTGGGAAAACTTTGGTCAACACCAGAAATAAAAAGGAAAGAAAGAAAGAGAAAAACCTTGTATAGTGATGACTTCTAGTAAGCATTTGATTGATGGACTTGCTTTCCAGAAATACCTAATCTGTCCACCCACTGCAAACCCTTGTCCAGAGTTCACCGACCTATCTGGGCCAGGTTTGTCCAAGTTGTAATTTTGGTTTTGTTTTGGATCTCTGGGCAAACAAAGCTTCCACCACTTGACTTCGTACTGGACTTTAATGACTGATAACGTGCACAGAACTCAAAACCAAACATATTAAACATAACAAGTGTAGAACAGAACATGAATAATCACAAACGTGCGCACACAGAATGACCAGCGCCCTGCTCTGATTCACTGGCGCTTATAATGCCAGCCCCCGATGAGGCACACCTGGCACCCAATGCCCAGGTGTACAATCAGAGCAGGGCGCCCTATACTGGCACAGGCTCGTTACAGTAAGTTTATAGGTTCATGAGGTAAATCTTGCTAACAATTATTGGAAGCTTAGAAATTCCAGATAAACACCATGCACGCAGCAATTATTAAACACCTTGAAGCAGAAATATTAAAGACAGGCATTAAAACTTTAGTGAAACCCTGCAACACTCCTTAAGGTAAGCATGTCTGTCACAGTCTGTCGTGCCTGTGGTTCTGGTTGGGCACGACAGATGGTGCTCTGTTCTGACTGAACACACCTGGGCTCATGGAGACACAGGTGTGCTTCATTGGGGCTGCTATTTAAGCTCCAATGAGTCAGAAAAGCACACGGTTCACTAACGAGGCAAAGCCTTACAGTTAATGGTGACATTTTTGGTTCTGTATTTTGGTTTATGTTTAATAAAGTTACGTTCCGGAATACTGGCTCTGCGTTGACATCCTTCCCACATCCCGCCACCTTTTCAATGTCACAGCTGTGTCCTTGTCATTAGATTCATGAAAGATTATTTATTAATAAAACGGTCTCAGGTTAACCCAGGCACTAGGGAGGCACAAGCCAGTGTATTTCCAGTCCTAAGCCCAGTGTTTATTATTTCAATATGGGGATAACAAAAGAGATTTCCATAGCAGATCGGTTGATTCTTGGGTTAAAATCTACCACCATGTACTGTTGGCCAAAGGAGAATAAGAAGAGGGATATGCAAATGCAGGGGCACAGAAGGAAGTGTAGCAGAGTGGAAATGAGGATAGGAGAATATTAGAGATGGGGGAGAAAGAAGAATTCTGGAGTGAGTTATGTGATGTGATAGAGAAAGTACTCAGAGGAGGGAGAGTGGTGATTGGTGTGGACTTTAATAGGCATGCTGGTGAAGGGAACAGAGGTGATGGGTAGGTATGGTGTCAAGGAGAGGAATGCAGAAAGTTGTGGATTTTTAAAAAGATGGAAATGGCTGTAGTGAATACATACTTTAAAAATAGGGAGGAACACCAAGTGATATGTGAGTGGACTATATCCTTTGTAGGAGGGTCAATGTGAAGGAGATAAGCGTCATAGGATGGTGGTCTGCAGGATGATCTTAAAGGACAAGAAGGGGAGGGAAAGTGAGGATAGATCAAGGATTAAATGGTGGAAGCTGAAGAAGGAAGCGAGCAAGGTGGATTTCACACAGGAGTTCAGGTGGGGGGATCAGAGGGACAGAGATGGGAAAGATCTGCAGTAGGTTAGGCTGGAAAAGGACAGCATTGGAAATGGCCCAGATGACATACCTGTATAAGCATGGAGGTGTTTGGAGAGTTGGCAGTGGAGTTTCTACACAATCGAAGAAAGTGAGAGGGTGCTGAGGAGTGGAGAAGTGCTGGTATTGATTTCCAAGAATGAGAGTACATGCAGAACTGAAGTAACTATAGGGATAAAGTTGATCAGCCCCAGCATGAAGTTACAGGAAAGAGTAATGGAAGCTAGGGTAAGTAAGAGGTCATGATTTGTGAGCAGCAGTATGGTTTCAGGCTTAAAAAAGCACTACAGATATCTTGTTTCCTCTAATGGTGTTGATGCTGATTAAATATCAGATAAAATGCTGATTTTACAACTCACATGATGAACACAGCTTTCAATTTTATATTTTTCTAGATCAAATCTATGGAACAAACCTATAGTATTCTGATGTACTTGACTCTCCTCTCAGTACATAAATTGCAACCTTCCTTTCTTTCTGATGATCAATAGGAGTTGGTTGTTGTGGGTATCAGTTATACTGTAGGAGGTTTTTTTCAATGCTATCCTGTTACATCCTCACTGTCCCGCAGCTTTGTCCAGGAGAGCACAGGAGGAAAGACACTGGTTTGAGAAAAAAACATCCAAAACAAAAAGGTTACATAAATATCTGTAAATACAGATAACAGATAACTTTTATTTTCATTAGGTTGCTGGGGCAATATCAGTTGCTGTACTCATCACATTACTAAAACTAGGCTCACAGTTTGGTGATCTGCCTAAGATCACAACACACATAAATACATTTAGAAAACAATCAACTTAAACTGTTAATTAACAAAACATTTAATAATCCAGAATGTCCAAAGTAATAAAAAACAGGTATTGTGTATGTTTGCTTCTAGGCTATGCTGTCTGCCATTGTGTTTGCAAACCTAAAGGGAATGTTTAGGCAATATGGAGATATTATGTGGAAAAGCAACATAGTTGACTTCAGTGTAGCCCTGTTATCTACAGTACTAGGCCTTCAGTGAACATCAACAGCCCAGTTAATGTTCTTTTCTAACCGTTCATCCTATCTCTACCTGGTGTGGGTAGCGACATTCCTCTTCACTCTTCTGATAAATCTGGAACTGGACCTGGCAGCTTCCATCATCTTTGCACTACTGACCGTTATCTTCAGAACCGAGCTGTAAGTGAATGGGAGCTTTTGCATGTATAAATTCTACAAAATTCTACAAAAAGATAAACATAAATATAATGTTTAATAGACTTCACAAATATAATATTATTCTCAGAATTAATTTCATATCTCCAAAATACTAACTTTATAGAAGGAAAAGACATCCTTAACTTAACTAAAATGTGAAAAATGTTTTTGTTTAAATTCTCCACTCTACCAAATATCAAAGAATATTCTGGGCCTGAAGTATGTTTTTAACTTTTTTGACTAAATAAAAACAGGACGGCCAAAAACAAAAAGCATTAAATTTGACTTTATGATTTGATCAGTCTTATTCATAGAAAAATGAAGAAAGTTACCCACTACAGCAACTGTAATTAAATAAATTATTTAATTGATAGTGCCCACCCTGTTTTCCTTTCCAGCTACGTTGAGGTATGTTTAACCAAAGGTACCTTTAGGTGTTAAGTCTTAACAGGACCTGAAGATCTCATTAACTGGCAATGTCAGAGCAGTCTTTTGTTACCAGTTTGATCAAAAGAATGTACCTCTTTGAACTTGCCATAAAATTTGATTAATTTAATGTTTCCCTCAAAACCAAACAGAATAAACACACTGTTAAAGAGCTTTAAATTAAAATCTAAAAACAATTGTGTTGTTGTGACATGCTTGTAAAACAGCATTTCTTTTAAATGTGTTACACTAATTGTAAAAAGTGTATCTTTGAGAAAAATAATAATTAAAATAAAACAATCCCTAATGTGTAGTTTAAATTTCAAGCAACTAGCAGACAGATGGCTACATATGTGTGCTCCTGCTTAATCAAGGTGACTCTCAAATTGAGGCAGCAAAGGGTGCTGGTGGTCAAGTGGTAGGATACTCGCCTACAGACCAAGAGATCACAGGTTTTAATTATTTGAATATTTTAAATATTTGAAGACTATGTTATTGTGGTGTCTGGATTTGTCTGTAGTGCTAGTGGTGCAACAGTTGGGAGCATGGAGGGGTCCCAAGAGTCCCCTCTTTCCATCCATCCACGATGCTGTACTGGATTGCCTAAAACATGCTTGGAGAGACTTACAATACCAGCAATATGCACTGGTGAGCTAACAACAACTATAGATAACAACAAATAAAGTACCGTCATTTCTGGGTATTCTTGATAATGCTATCTATTAAGTGACAGTTTGTCATGTGGGTTGAAGAAATTGTTCAATTACTTGTTAAATAATTAATATAGCAATAAATAAAATAAATAATAATGAATTATTTTATTTTGTGAAAATCAAAAAAGCACTTTTGAGTGAGGCTCAGTATGAAGATTATCTGAGCCAATTTGAATGGGAGATTGAAAATAGGTTGTGACCTCTGAAGATCTTTGAAACCTTTTCATAAAAACTAATATAGCACAAAAATCTATGTACAGAAACTGCTGTCATTGAGAGTGTTGAACTTGAACCAGATTTCTTTTATTTTGCTTCAGTTTTGAATATCATAACAGGTTAAAAGTTCAAATGTTTACACACACAAAGGCACTTCCAGCATGACAAATGCAGACACATGTGAAAAGTCTCAAGGGACTGTCCCCATTTTAGTGTGTCAAATTTCAGAACTTTTTGCCATGTGGTTCTAGGGGCTGCTTCTTTACCCTAAAGGAAAAAATGATGAAGAAAGTAGAAACACAAAGGGTGCTCATGCACTTCACTGCTTAGCTCTCAAAATGTGGCATGTTTAAAGATTCAGGGATGTTTTAGAAAACTGTGCACTAAAAAGTACAGCAACAAGCAACATAAGTAATAAAGCATAACTGTATTACTGCAGAAAATTTTCAGATATAAGTTGTACATAAACAGTACAACAGATTAAAACACAAAGAATAGAATTGAAAATATACACTGGTAAGCCATGAAGAAAAAAAGGTCAGGTAAGAGTTTGCAATAAAGCATTTCAAGTTTTGAGACAAGGTCTTAGGTATGGATTATGTAGTTTGTAAAGTGGGAAAAGTTCTGTAAAACACACTGTCCCAAGCACACCATCTTGTCTGTGAGAAGCAAGATGGCATGAGCTTTTTAACTTCTTTATCATAAATTCCTAAAATTCACAAAATAACTTTAGTTCCCACAGAACATGGAACAACTGGAAACTGATTATACAATTCAGGCAGTACTTTTAATTATCATATTTAATAGTGAGTAATAAACACAACTTTTGTTTTTTTGTTCATTTTTGTAACTTAAACATGAGTTACAAAAGAAGCATGTTCTTGGGGCTTTCAAAGCACACATCAGCATTCACAAAAGACAGAGCAACACAAAACACAGTAACTTTTTTTTGCTTGTTTGCTACTGAAACAGGAAATTCCATGTGACACAAAGTTGTGACTAGTTGTGACCAGATGCCAGTCTCCATGGACCCCCTACCTGAATCACTATGTTGCAATTTCTACAGCAACATGCAAAAGTAACCACAGCCCAATGGAGGTGAAAATCACTGAGTGGGCAGGAAAATGTCTGAATAATGGACAAATATTGTGTTTGTTTTGGGTGGCAACATACATCATGTCATTATAATCTGATGGAAGATAACAAGAGAAAAATATATATTTTGAGTATATGGGGGCAGTTGTGGCCTAGTGGTTAGGGCGTCAGCCACGTGATCGGAGGATCGGGGGTTCGAACCCCTTCCCGATGGGTTGCCTTGAGGTACCCTTGAGCAAGGTGCCGTCCCCGGCACGCTCCTCCCTGCGATGGGCTGGCGACCTGTCCAGGGTGCGTCCCCCGTCCTTGCCCTGTGTGCACTGGGTTGGACACCAGCGCGACCCCGTTTGGGACAAGCGGCAGAAGATGGATGGATAGATATATATGATATAACCAGGAACTAACATGGTTTAACAAAAAAAATACTTTTAATTCTCCAAGGTTTGTTAATGATATATCAGATACAGTATCTATCTGTCTATCTATCTATCTATATATCTATATATATATATATATATATATATATATATATATATACATACAGTCTGGTCGTCTGGTCACAATCATAATTCGTCGTAAAACTTTGGTCGCGACCGGAATGTAATTTCCCCATGAGATTGTATAAGTACGATTAATGCTTTCCAGACCGTATGAACTGCATGTAAATATTTTTATTTTTTTAAGCCCAAAAATAATTAATTATACCATAGAATACATAGTGTAATAGTAAACTAAATGTAAAAACACTGAATAACACTTTGTAAAAACACTGAATAAAAATCTTTGAACAACAGTGAAAACTAACATCGCAAGAGTTCGTGCTAGACCAAGTTCGCGCTAGACCCTCTTGAACCGTTCGCTGTAAACACTTTTTTTTGTTTGTTTTAAGCACAGGGATAAAAATAAAGTTTGAAAAATCCTGAATTGCTACAAAAACTAAACCTAAACAGAGGAGGTTACAGTTTTGACGGAGGGTCTGGGGTGTTCTCCTTCACTCTTGTGATTTCTTTTAATTCAGGGGTTTCTGGTGTTTTTTGTCATTGAGTAGGTGGACCAGACTTCACGAAATAGTCTAATGTGACTTGCCTTTTCCTGTGCATTAGAACTTTTCAGAAATGCGAAACAACGTGGTCGTTTTTGTTAGGCCCTGTATACGCTCAGCAAACTGAAGAAAATGGGAACCGGACAGAAAATGGGGGGAAACCATTGGTGCGTAATATGAATCGGAGGGAAAATTGGCCGCCAGTGTTTTGTTCACAACCAGAAATTGTGGTCGTGAACAGAAGGAAAAATTTATAATCGTAACCTGATTTGTACGTGATCGGGAACGTTTGTGACGAGAGGTTCCACTGCAGTAGAAAATAAAAGCTGAAAGTCTGAAAACTCAATTTGTATTTATAATTTAAAAGTTCTCCGTATATAGCAAAAAACTAATGGCTTGGCCTTGCTTTTGGATTGGCCAGAATTTATGGTGGTGTTGCACAGTTGTTTTGAAAAGAATATTATTTTTTTTATGCAACTTGGACAGTATAACGGCTGTGCAGAATCTGATTTTAAAACACAATGCATGTATATCAAAATAAAATCATTAAAAAAAAAGAATGTCCATGTAATTTTGTAATTTTTATTAATTAATTTGTCTTTATTTTATATAATACTGCTTTAATATGATAGTGACTTTGCCAGGCAGGACAACACACAATTATTTGCAGCCAAACAATTTTACTTATGACCATACATAAGTTAGTTTTTCTCACTGTCGCAGGCAGAAGTAAGGTGGCAATTAATTTTGAGAGTGAGAAAAAGCGAAAGTCTAAAGGGTAGAAAGAGTTGGTGAGGGAATAAAATAGTAAACCAATAGTAAATAGTAGAGTGTTTTCTCTATTTTATAACATCACAAAAGTTTTTTATTAAACACTACAGTGTCATGGCAGTTAAGCACAAGATTCTAGAATTGAAGCTATTTGTCATTGTGACACACAGCACAGTACATAATGAATCGCAACAAAATGCTTTCGCTGCATTTTACCCCATGGACGTAGGAGGGGCAGCAATTTCCAAGGCCCAGGGAGCAGTGATGGGAATGGTACCTTGCTCAAGGGTACTGCAGGGCAACCTACTGGTCTGGGGTTTAAAACCCAGTACCTTCTATCCTGGTACCTAGTCCCTAACCACTAGGCCACAAGTGCCCTTATTGCATTACTGGTTTAATGGGTACATTATATGTTCCTTTGTGTATACAGGTTTTGTATTTGACATTAATGAAAGGTACTGTGGTGTGATGTTTGGTGTCTTTTTGGTCTGTTACATGTCAAGGCATATGAGTCAAGGCATAAGCTTACACTGTCACAAAACAAATATTTTGCTATTTAGTACTGCAAGTTTGTTGTCAGTTAGATATCACTCTCAAATAAGAGTGTGTTTTTGTTTGATTGATTATTGGGCAGCAGTTTGACTTCTGTCTCAGGTGGAAGAAACTGGTGGTGGTGCTGCCCCCAGATGGGCGTAGTTAGGTGCTGCCAACGCTAAAGAGATGCAGAAAGGTGAAATATGCATATGATACATTTCCATTCTTACATGTCATACATTGTTTATACTGTCTAAACTCTAATAAGCCATTTCCTTTGGTGTACAAAACTTGACTTGTATTAGACTTGTCCACATTATTCATGTCATCTATTAGACTTACCATATAAGTGCATTTTGTACAATTACAGATGCATTTTGTACAATAAAGTCTGTAGTCAGTCTTTTCTTTGCATTTGTTAGTTTCCTTTAACCCATTTATCAGTGGTCAGTTTTCCACAGGACCAACAGTAAGATGACGTTTTTGGTTGGTGGATGAATCTGGATATCACACACATCATGTTTTAATAACTTAGGGTCATTGCTGGTAGAGTATTCCACTAACCAAAAATGTCCAGCCAACAATGTACAGGGAATAAAAATCAACCACTGATGAAGGATCACAGGATAACTAGCAAAAACTGTGGAGCTGCAGATATATTATTACTAAATCATTAAAGTTAAAGTGGACAGTAAATTGAAACATTGTTTAAACATTCCAATAATTAGCTAAACTGAAAAGATAAGGAAACATTTTTGGAGGACTTATTTGTCTACCATAGTAGCCTCAGAGCTTCAGTGATCCTTTATTCCTCTATATAAAGATGTGGGCAAAACTCACCTCTATAAGAGAACCTTTGCAGTTCAAGAGTTTATACAGGACAGTTAAGGGGATGCAAAGCATGGAGGAGAGAGCCAGAGCCCATCCCAGTATCTCGCCCCACCACGGATACATATATACTCCGTTATACACCAAGGGCTTATAATTCACCACATGAAACAGGAACACTCCCTATAAAACCAATTAAACAAATATGCATACTTTTAAATAAACTCCTTTAAAAATGCTAATGAAAATAGCTAGAAAAGCTAGATGGAAAGCAGTTGGATTACACTCACCATACACACAAAAGGTGTAATGTATGACCAGCACCACTTCATGTACGGTCGAGGACGATACCCAATCATGGTTGTAACATCATCCATGAAACGATCAGCTCCTATTAGGGACACAAAGGAGTGAAATTTTTCTACAGAAATTTTCAAAGTATGTCTGCAATGTGTGTGCAGACCATTCTCAGATGTGAGATATGAACTCTTTTTTTCAGATCTATATACTGTGATATCCAAAGTTTACCTACACTGAAGGTAAGTACAAATGTTTTCAATATCTGTACACTTTATTTTTTAAATGAAAGTTTCATTATAGACTATTGATGTTCAAGCCTAATGTATTAATTAACTGTTTAAATGTAAAAACTCAAAAGATTTCCATGACTTTAACCGACTAAATATTGAATGCCCATAGCCTATAATGAATGAAAAATCAGACTACCTTTGGGCTGAGCAGACAAAAGCATTATTTTATTACATCTATTTGTGAGTTTTTTGTATAAAATTTGACCCAGATATTTCTTCCGAAATGTAAACAAAATTAATACATTTATACATGCACTGCACTTAACTGTGAGGCAGCAAATGTTTGGATTAACATTAATATATATATTTATATTTATGATAACAATGCCAAATGTCAGCAAAACTAAGGAGCGATACAGGAATTATGGGTACTGTACTCCCCTACTACCTTTGTAACACTTTCTACTGCACTTTTTAAAAAAAAAACTTTTGCCCAGTTACTAAGAACCTTTCCCCATCTATAAATCAGTCAGTCAGTCATTTTCTGCCACTTGTCCCAAACAGGGTCGGGGGAGTGCTGGAGTCCATCCCAGCTCACACAGGGCAAAGGACAGGGGACACACCCTGGACAGGTCACCAGCCCATCCCAGGGTGGAGCATGACAGGGACAGCACCTAGCTCAAGGGTACCTCAGGGCAACCTATTGGGAAGAGGTTCGAACCCCCTATCATGCAGCCAAAGCCCTAACCACTAGGCTACCACTGCCCTTTCTAGAGATCATAATGCATTTAATATCTGGCTCAAAGCAGAGATAGTGCCAAAGATCTCTTCATTGATATCATAATTCACTTATTCACATATTCACTTCCCAAACATCCCTTCTTTAGATTCTTACAGGTTGGGAATAAACCTGTAATAAGAAGACTTCCATGAACTTTACTTATCTCCCAGAAGATTCTCTTAATGAGCAAACTTTACCATTAGACATTTTTGTACGACAACCTTTATCTATACCAGGCAACAATGGGAGAATGACCAAGTAGCCTTTTCAGATGACAAACGGAATAAAATAATTTCCCATATCCATTCCTCTTTTAAATGTGTTAGCAGAATTTCATGCAATTAAAGAAAATTCATTGTGCATTTTGGATTTGGATGTCCCACTGATTTATTTAATTTATTTATATCTGTCACGGGTGAGGTGTTTTGGGCACGATAGAGGGCGCTCTGTTCTGACTGAGCACACCTGAGCTAATGAAGGCACAGGTGTGCCTCATTGGGGCTGACTATTTAAGCCCCGATGAGTCAGAATAGAGCGCGGCTCATTCGTTAGGCTCAGCCTACATGCAGTGGTGGTTTTGGTATCTGGTAACTTGGTATCACTTCGTTTAGGCTCCAGTTCCTTAGTTTGAGTTAGAACTGCAGTCCTTGGATTTTGTTTTGTTAATATAGTTAATAAAAGTTATGATCCGAACTCCTGGCTCAGCGTTGGCGTCCCTCTCGCACCCCACCACTGTTACAGAAATGAGCCGCCAGTACCTGGACGTCGCGAGCCATGAGGACGAGCAGGAGCGCGTGTTGTGGGCGGCAGCGAACATTGTCAAGCAGACACTGCAGCTGATAAAGACCTGGGAGACAGAGGCGACTTCTCTGGACCTCCGCGAGCATCTGGACGGTGAGGAGTGGGTGCGCCGGACGCCGACGGCCACGGCCAAGGAGCTCAAGCGCCATCTGAAGAATGCGACGTCGCTGCTCCCACTCGATATCATCCCGGATCCCGAGCTTCGCATGGATCGGATCACGCTTTGTCTCCAGATGCTGGTCTCCATGGCTGCAAGGGCACAGCGCTACCTCGACACGCTGAACCACGTGTTTTTTTCCGCACACGCCATGGAAGGTGGGGCTTCGTTGAAGGCGGGCATCATGCAACGCAGAGGGACGACAGTCAACGAGCCCTACGTCATTCAAAGCGGAACGTTGCTAGTGGAGCCGCCCTGCGCTGTTCAGCGTGGAAATTCAGCGCCGACAGTGCAGCGCGCCAAGCACCGCGATTCGCCAGCGGAGAAAGTGCCACGCGCAGCTAATAGAGGAGTTACGGTAAAGAATTCTCTTTGCGCAGCTAATGGAGTAGTTACGGTAAAGAATTCTCTTTGCGCAGCTAAAAGAGGAGCTACGGTAAAGAATTCTCTTTGCGCAGCTAATAGAGGAGTTACGGTAAAGAATTCTCTTTGCGCAGCTAATAGAGGAGTTACGTTAAAGAATTCTCCTTGCGCAGCTAATAGAGGCGTTACTTTAAACACTGCGCTCAGCGCAGCTCAATGTGAGAACACAGCAGTGAACGCAGCCAGCGCTAATAACAGTAAAACAGTGGAAGTAAACGCTCGCTGCACTCTTAAACACAAGAGGAAGGCAAAGAAGGCTGCCCGCAACAAGAGAAGTGAAGCAGTGGCAAAGAAGGCCGCTCCTGACACAGAGAGCAGGAGGACAGCAGAGACCGCTTCCTGCATCGTGCAACCAGGGAGGTCGACCAAGAAAGCCCTTCCCAGCAAGGAAAGTGGCATCAAGGAGTCAACCCCCAAACCCACCACTAACCCGTCTATTGGGCAGGAAGCAGAGAAGGAGCAGCTCCAGGTTAGTGGGAAGTTTAGAATGAAAGTTCGGGTGCAGATGCAAATTGAACATGAGGCTGCAGTAACCATTCAGGCACAGGTGAGGAAGCATTTGAGCAGAAAGTACTACCTGAAGCTACTGTGGGCAGCCAGGACTGTTCAGCGATATTACCGAGCTAATAAGATGATGAAACAAGAGATTAAGTCTTTGAAGGAGAAAAAGATGGCTGCTGTTGTTCTGCAAGCTGCATTCCGAGGGATGAAGACCAGACAGACTCTGAAACAGAAGCACCAGGCTGCCACTGTGATACAATGTGCTTACCGGGCTCACTGTGCTCAGACACGATATTTATGCATCAAACATGCTGCTGTTGCAATTCAGCTTAGGTATCGTTCCACACTTGATGCCAGAAAGCAGAGGGAGGAATTCTTGAAATTGTGCTCTGCTGCAATATTCCTGCAAGCCTGCTTCAGAGGTCAGAGGGTCAGAAGGGAGATGATCCTGCAACATCAGGCAGCTTCCCTGATTCAGGCTGCAGTGAGAATGCACAAGCAAAGATCTGTTTTCAAGAAACAACGCTGGGCAGCAAGTGTTCTTCAGAGGAGGTTCAGAAGGTGGAAACTTGGACATCAACAAAGACAGAAGTATCAGATGTTCAAACATGCTGCAATTTGCTTGCAAAAGTCATTCAGAGGAAAGCAGGCAAGGGATCTGGCCAAACGGATCAGTGCTGCAAGGACAATCCAATCTCACCTCGGAGGTGAACAAATCAGCTACATGAATGTTCAGATCACTGAACAGGAGGAGTTGCTGACAGAACTCTACCAGCAGCTGACAGAGAAAGAAGCCTCTATGCTACAGGTGAATACCTCGGTTGTGAACGAAGGGTTGAAACACAAGGAAAGGATCACCTATCTGCTTCCTCAGCTGGAGAGGACCAAAGGACTCTTGTCCAGTTGCCAAAGGGAGATCGAAGCCATGGAAACAGAAAGGAAAGCTCTGGCTCAAGACAAAGGTGAGCTTCACGGAAAGAGCAGTAGATTCAGAAAGGAGGGAGAAGTCTCCAGAATAAAGTCGCAAGCTGTGATGGCTGTCCAAAGAGAAAGGCTGGAGAGAACAGATGAACAGAGGGACCAAACTGTATGCCAGACAACAAGGAGAGTTGAGACTCCAACCATTCAGGAGAAGCTGGAAGCTTAAATAGCCACTTTGGAAGAACAGCTGAATCAAACCAGAGCAGAGCTGAGATGGGTGCAGGACCACAACTTTGCTCTGCAGGCTGAACTGAGAGAAGCCCAAAGTGAGGCCAGTAAGCTCAGCGAGCTGGAGAAGCAGGTCAGAGGTATGGAAGCAAAATTGGCGATCTTCGAATCTCGACTCACTCCACAGACACTAGTGCATGCTGGGACCCTGGTGGTTAATGCCAAAGCGGAACAGCTGAAGAACAGTCTGATGGAGAAGCAGGTAAAGATTCCAGAGGTTGAGCCGCTGCATTATGACTCCCTACCTTCAGTTCACCCTCACAATTCAGCAGACTCAGGACAAGGTGGCTCGTGGAGGAGTCCATGTGGAACTTCTCGTAGTGGAACCAGGGGCTGGGATGCTGCCTCAATGGGCTCCAAGCAGCAGGGAAGTATGATCAAGAAGAGGAAGGAGCCAAAAGACATCAGCAATGACCTGTCTCAGTTCAAGAAAGTGAACGACAGCTTCTGCACTGTAGATTCTGTGATGAGAGACGTGAAGAACAAGGCTGGCAGGGGTTGGAAGCAGAGTTCGGACTCTTTGAAAAAGACTTCCTCTTTGAACCCTGTAAAATCTGTGTTTAGCTCTCTTTCAGGTTCCGTCAAGGCAAGGCGTTCCACTGAGTCAGGCGGTTCCTCCAGTGACTCCAGGGTCGAGTCCAGGCAACAGTTGAAGAAGTGGACTGAACTTCTAGGTTTCCCCTCACCACCGCCAGCTGCCTGGACATGGATGGTAAGAGGTCCTTTGTGTTGCAGTGTTTTGTGGACCGAACCATATGCCCCAAAAAGAGTGTGTTTGAGTGTTTTTTGTTCTTGACCTCCCCCCAGAGGTTTTGGCTATGTTTTGGCGCTTCGGGAGCCGCGCCTTTTGGGGGGGATTCTGTCACGGGTGAGGTGTTTTGGGCACGATAGGGGGCGCTCTGTTCTGACTGAGCACACCTGAGCTAATGAAGGCCCCGATGAGTCAGAACAGAGCGCGGCTCATTCGTTAGGCTCAGCCTACGTGCAGTGGTGGTTTTGGTATCTGGTAACTTGGTATCACTTGGTTTAAGCTGCAGTTCCTTAGTTTGAGTTAGAACTGCAGTCCTTGGATTTTGTTTTGTTAATATAGTTAATAAAAGTTATGATCCGAACTCCTGGCTCAGCGTTGGCGTCCCTCTCGCACCCCACCACCGTTACAATATCCTGCCTCTCTCTAACCATTTTTTAGCATTTTTAAAAATTTCTTTATATTATAGGTAAATATTTTAAATCATCTCCTTTGTTTGCACTTTTTGTCTTTTGGCAAAAAAAAGATAATCTTTCAAGGTGATCCAAGATGGCGGCGCGGTAACACGCAACGGCTGCTCCGGGGTCCAAACTTTGGGCTATAGTCTGTAAAAAAGTATTTCATCCGACTATGTTTCATCAAGAGACTTGCATATGAGCATCACAATGCTCTTAAATATAACGGCCAAACAATGCTGGAGCTCAGGAATCAGCCAGGATACAGACTCTCCGAACAACGCTACGGGAGCTTGGCATGCTACAAAGACCAGGCCATCAGTCCCCGAGATCGCCTGCTGTACCTGGCCCACTGAGAGGACATCGGAAGCGGTGTGAGAGGAAACAGAAATGCGGCAAGCGTGCTGGGGTTCGGGCTCAGCATAAGGCTAACGCTAGCCGACCAGCTATCCCGTCCGTCCTCCTCGCCAATGTCCGCTCCCTAGATAATAAATTGGACTATATACGACTCCAGCTGAACACCCAGCGTGAGTACAGAGACTGTTGTGTTTTTGTTTTTACGGAGACATGGCTCAGCAACAGCATTCCGGACACCGCCATACAGCTCGCCGGACTCGTCGCATTTCGCTCGGACAGAAACTCCGCTCTGTCCGGCAAGACTCGCGGAGGGGCGCTGTGTGTTTACGTAAACACACAATGGTGTACAAACGCTGTGCTGGCCTCTACACACTGTTCGACACTGCTGGAGGTGCTGACAGTCAGTTGCAGACCATTTTATTTGCCCAGGGAGTTCTCTACAGTGTTTATTACGGCGGTCTACATTCCACCCAGCGCTAGCGCTAATAGCGCTAATGCTATCAGTGCGCTGGCTGAACTTTATGGAGTTATCAGCGGGCTCCAAAACTTCCACCCAGATGAACTGTTTATTGTTGCCGGAGATTTCAACCATGCAAATCTCAAGTCAGTTCTCCCTAAATTCTATCAACATGTGAACTTTGCAACGAGGGGGAAAAACACGCTGGACTGTGTTTACACAAACATGGCCGGCGCGTACAGAGCGGAGCCACGCCCCCACCTCAGACACTCAGACCACATCTCTGCGCTGCTGATCCCAGCGTACAGACCCATCGTCAGGCGCGTAAGACCCACCCTGAAGCAAGTAAAGACCTGGCCCACAGGAGCCATCTCTGCTCTTCGGGACTGCTTCGAACGCACTGACTGGGACATGTTTAGGGAAGCTGCAACCTACGGTGACTCCATCAACCTGGAGGAGTACACAGCTTCAGTGACTGGCTACATCAGCAAGTGCATTGAGGATGTTACTGTCTCCAAGTTCATCATATCACGACCCAATCAGAAGCCATGGATGAATGCGGAGCTGCGCAGACTCCTGAGAACCCGGGACAAGGCCTTCAAGTCAGGGGACGAGGCCGCCCTAAGAAAAGCGAGGGCAAACCTATCTCGGGCCATCAGAGCAGCAAAGCGAGCTCACGCAGAGAGAATCCATGGCCACTTCAAGAACACTGGTGACACGCGGTGCATGTGACAGGGCATCCAGGCCCTAACCAACTACAGGACATCTCCACCTGCCTGTGACGGTGACTCCTCCCTCCCAGATGCGCTGAACCGCTTCTACGCATGGTTTGATGCGGTGAACAACACGATAATGAGGAAGACCACCCCTCCTCCAAACGACCAGGTTCTCTGTCTGACCACAGCCGAGGTGAGAATCAATCCACGGAAAGCTGCTGGTCCAGACAATATTCAAGGTCGTGTGCTCAGAGTATGTGCAGAACAGCTGGCAGATGTACTCACTGACATCTTCAACATCTCTCTGAGCACCACTGTTGTTCCCAGGTGCTTCAAGACCACCAGCATCATTCCAGTGCCAAAGAAATCATCTGTCTCCTGCCTCAATGACTATCATCCCGTCGCACTCACACCTATCATCATGAAGTGTTTCGAGAGGCTGGTCATGAGGCACATCAAGTCTCAGATCACTTCCTCACCGGACCCCCTGCAGTTTGCGTATCGTCCCAACCGCTCAATGGACGATGCTATCTCCACCACCCTCCACCTGGCCCTTTCTCATCTGGACAGAAAGGACAGTTAGGTTAGAATGCTGTTCATCGATTACAGTTCAGCATTCAACACCATCATCCCTCAGCATCTGAGTGAGAAGCTGAGGCTGCTGGGCCTGAATACCTCCCTCTGTAACTGGATCCTGGACTTCCTGACTGGGAGACTACAGTTAGTCAGGATCAGTAGCAGCACCTCCAACACCATCACGCTGAGCGCAGGAGCCCAGCCCACTGCTGTTCACATTGATGACCCACGACTGTGCAGCCAAGCACAGCTCGAACCACATCATCAAATTCGCTGATGATACAACCGTGGTGGGTCTGACCAGCGGTGGAGACGAGGCGGTTTACAGAGAGGAGATAGAACACCTGACTGACTGGTGCAGAACCAACAACCTGTCTCTGAACGTCGACAAGACTAAAGAGATGGTTTTTGACTTCAGGAGACCACGTCGGGACCATGCTCCACTGAATATCAACACTTCACCTGTGGTTTCTTGGTGTTCACATAACTGACAACCTCACATGGACCCTCAACACCAGCTCCATCACGAAGAAAGCCCAGCAGCGTCTCTACTTCCTCTGAAGACTGAGGAAAGCCCATCTCCTGCCTTCCATTCTGACCATCTTCTACAGAGGAACCATCAAAAGCATCCTGAGCAGCTGCTTTACTGCCTGGTACAGGAACTGCAACGTCTCAGACCGCAAGTCTCTACAACGGGTAGTGAGAACAGCTGAGAAGATCATTGGGGTCTCTCTGCCCTCTGTACAGGACATCTTCACCACTCGCTGCATCCGCAAAGCAACCAGCATTGTGGATGATCCTTCACACCCATCCCACACTCTCTTCTCCCTCCTGCCATCCAGAAAAAGGTTCTGCAGCATACGGGCCTCTACTTCCAGGATGGGAAATAGTTTTTTCCCCCTGGCAATTAGACTTTTAAACCGCTAATGTCTCCTCATTCCATCATTATCTATTTATTTCTTGTTGCACTCTGCACTTTAATGATAACGCTGCTCTGCCACACTGTTACACTGCCAAACAACCTGGGCTGCTTTGTTCTATAATACTGTGGCCCTCTTACAGATGAATGTACTGTCTGTTGTGCTGTCTGTTGTTGTCTGTTGTCTGCACTTGTTGTCTTGTCCTGTGTATTATGTCGTGTCTTCTGTTGTCTTATGTCTTGTGTGTAGCACCAGAGTCCTGGAGGAACGTTATTTTGTTTCACTATGTACTGTGTATATGGCTGGAATGACAATAAAATCCTACTTGACTTCTGTCATAGTGATCAATCTACTCTTAGCTAGACAACTTATTTTAACACCCTAGGCAAATAATTTTCATATGATAATCATATTAAAGATGTAATGAGCTTTATACATATAATAATTGGCTTAAAGATGTAATGAGCTTTACACAAAAAAGATCAGGCTCACCACAAATGGCAACACAATTTTTTTTCACCAAGCTTGGGATCCTTTTTAACATTCTTTTATTTAGATTACCTGGGATTTAATCTGTCAGACATATTCCATTTAGATCCCCAAGTATGTCTATGTGCTATCGGGTATGATACTAATATCCTTAATGAATTTATTTTTTCATTTTACTATTTAGTTTTTTTAGTTCAACCCAGCCACTAGGGAGGCACATGCCAGTGTATTTCTTTGTGCCAGTTCCAAGCATCAGGAAGGGCATTCACGTCAGGAAGGGCATTCAGGGTAAAAGTTTTGACAATTCAATATGCAGACAACAAAACAGTCCAGACCAGATCAGTCATGGCCCACGTTAACAACTACTGCCATCAGTACTGTTAGCCAACAGGGTGCAGGTGGAAATTGGGCTACTGTTGGCCAAAGAAGAAGAAGAGAAAGAAGGCATGTCAGGAAGCAGGAGGAAAGTAAGTGTAGGAGAATGGAAGTGAGGATAGGACCTTTGAATGTTGGCAGCATGACTGGTAAAAGGAGAGAGTTACAGTTGAGGCCAAAATTATTAGCCCCCCAGGAATTATGGAACATTTTTCTAAACTTCTTCCCAATGTTTGCAGCATTGATGAAGACTGATATAAGCAAACATTCACCAGTGCTATTTAGTAGCTTTTGGTACATTTTGTAATATTGTCACACCCACCGCCGTACTCAGGCCAGGGGTGAGGGCCCAATCCCCGGAATACTGACTAGGCTTTCACACTCACCCTCATTAGCCACCACTGATCACCAGCACCTGGAGAGCCAAGTACTTGTAGCCTGCCAGCCCGACCCAGCCTTGTCCGTTCACTATCTTTTCTGACTGTGTTCCGTGAGATACTGTTTTGTTTCTGATTTTCCTTTGTGGAAGCTAAGTGTTTGTGTCTTGATTCCGGTGTGAGACGATGACAGATGAACGGACCTTAGAGCTTCAAGACGCAACAGGCGGAATTTCTCCAGGAGGCGCTTCGGACTCTGACATGGAGGTTTGCCAGAGGCTAAGGGACCACGAGCTGGTCTTCATGCAAATTTCGTTCAGTTTGGATGCGATCCAACAGCAGTTGGAGCGGTTGGAAGTCACGTCACGAGACCCAGGGCGGCCGCACAGGTTTCTCCCCGCCCGCAGTTCGCTCAGCCACAATCCCCGCCGGTAAGCCACATCGCTCTTCCCAAGCACTACGCGGGCGATCCTTCAGCATGTGCTACGTTTTTAGTAACGTTTGATATGTATTTTGGACAATATCCATGGCTGACTGATTTAGGAAAAATTAAGGTGGTTATTGGAAGGCTCGCCAGGTGCGCAGCGGAGTGGGGAACGGCTGTATGGGCACGTGGTGGTGAAACAGTGAGCACTTACGAGCGCTTTTCGTCCAAATTTCGGAAAGTGTTCGATCACCCCGCTCATGGGCAGTCCAGGGGGGATCGCCTACAGCGATTGAAGCAGGGAACCGGCTCCGTCGCAGATTACGCCCTCCGCTTCCGCATTCTAGTGGCCGGAAGTGGTTGGAGCGACCCTGCTCAGATGGCGGTGTTTCGGGCCGGTCTCCACAACGACATCCAGAGGGAGCTCGCCTGCCGGGACGAGGGCTTGACCTTAGACGGACTGTTCGCGTTAGCCATCAGACTAGATCAGCACAGACGCTCAGGACCAGCGTGGGAGCCATGCCCCAGCATGGAGGCAGCCCCCTCCCACGGCCGCAGCTCTCAGCCCACGCAGAGACCTCAGTCCCCCGGAGCCAATGGACCTTGGCAGGACCCGCCTCTCTGAGGCAGAGAGGGAGCGTAGAGTCCACAACAAACTGTGTCTGTACTGTGGAGAGCCTGGACATTGGAAAAAGGACTGCTCCCTGGCTGCCAGGAGACAAACAGTACTCAACTCCAAGCCTAGTTTGTCTAACCAATTTGCAGTGAAACTATCTGTACGCTTTAACAACATTTGTCTTTGTGTTTCAGCACTGATAGATTCTGGGTCGGGTGGAAACTTTATCTCCTCAACTCTAACAACCAAACTGCACGTCCCCTTGTATCCCGTCGCACTCTGTGTCCATGAAAGCAGTCGATGGTCGGCAACTGAATCCAGGTGGTGTGTCAAAGGTCACGGGTCCCCTCACCATTCAGTTGTCGGCTCACACAGAGTCACTTTCTCTATTTGTGTTACCACTTTCAGATCATGAGATCGTGCTTGGTATCCCGTGGCTGAGGTCTCACAACCCTGTTCTAGATTGGAGGTCAGGGGAGGTAAAGTCCTGGTCCCCAGAATGCTCTCTGCACTGCATCACCTCACTCCCGTGCCAGCTTCGAGGGGCCACTATTTTCACAAAGCTAGATCTCCGCAGTGCATACAACCTGGTGAGGATTCGGGAGGGAGACGAATGGAAGACGGCCTTCAGCACTACAACAGGTCACTACATGTATAAAGTAATGCCATATGGCCTCAAAAATGCCCCCTCCGTCTTCCAGTCGTTCATCAACGACGTCCTGAGAGACATGTTGTGTTGATTCGTAGTCGCTTATATTGACGACATATTGATTTACTCCAAGGATTACGACACACATGTCTCCCAGGTACGCCTGGTCCTTTCCCACCTCCTCAAACACGGGTTGTATGTCAAGGCGGAGAAATGTCAGTTCCACCTCTCCGAGGTTTCCTTCTTGGGGTACCGAATTGGTCCAAGAGGGATTGAGATGGAACAACAGAAGGTGACGGCAGTCACCAGATGGCCAGAACCCCAAACAATAAAACAACTGCAAAGTTTTCTCGGGTTTGCAAATGTCTATAGACGGTTCATCTGTAATTTTAGTGCCACAGCAGCCCCTTTGACCGCCTTACTGAAAGGAAAACCTTCCCGCCTCAGCTGGACGCCCGAAGCACGGGCGGCCTTCCTGGATCTCAAGCTGAAGTTCACGTCAGCACCTATCCTCAAGCTGCCAGATCCAGGAAAGCCGTTCGTGGTCGAGGTCGACACATCCGAGGTAGGTCTAGGAGCTGTGCTATCTCAGTATCATGGGCAACCCGAGAAACTGTTTCCCTGTGGCTTCTTCTCTCGTAGGTCTCCCCAGTGGAGGCCAATTATGACATAGGGAACAGGGAGCTCTTGGCGGTAAAAGCCGCACTGGAGGAGTGGCGGCATTGGCTAGAGGGCGCAAAGCATCCCTTCATGGTCCTCACCGACAACCGCAACCTAGAGTATATCCGGCTGGCAAAGCAGCTCAATCCCCGCCAAGCAAGGTGGGCTCTGTTTTTTACTCACTTTGACTTTGTCCTAACCTACCGTCCTGGAACTAAAAACAACAAAGCAGATGCCCCCTCACACCGTTTCGAGCCGTCGGAGAGGGTGTCCATACTGGAACCTATATTGGCTCCAGCTATCGTGGCCGCTCCGGTGCAGTGGGACATCAAGCAGGACATCCGGCGTGAGGCCGGAGGGACTTCGGCTCCTTTGTGCCGGAGCACCTACGTAGATTATTGATCAAGTGGGTCCACACCTCTCCTGCCTCGGGGCATCCAGGTATTAACCGCACAGGGGAGCAGCTGAAAAAAAGGTACTGGTGGCCCACCCTAATGCTAGACGTTGTTACCTCTGCCGGTGCCCACCCGTCCATGGACTCACGTGGCCATTGATTTTGCCACGGATCTGCCGCGTTCCCGTGGGTACATAAACCTGGCCGTGACCTTAAGCGCAAGATTTCAAGAACTCTGGAGAGGAAAATAGTCAGAGATGTCAGCAAGGAGCCCCGGACATTTGCCAAGATGATTGTTTGCTGACCTGGCCTCTTCTGGAGTTGATGTTTCAAGGAACACAGTTGTGAGGGCTCTTCGTCTTGGTGGGCTTCAGGGCCATCGTCCCAGATGAACCCCTTTACTCAAAGATCGGCACATCACAGCCCAACTGAAGTTTGCCCGTGAACATTTGAAAGGTAAAGATGAGTTTTGGAAGTCTGTGCTTTGTTCTGATGAGACTAAACTGGAACTGTTTGGGCACATGGATGTTGCTTATGTTTGGCGAAGAAAGGGAGAGGCCTTCAACCCCAGGAACTACTCTAAGAGATTGTTGTCAGTTGTGGCTTAGAAAGGGTACACTACTGACTATTAATTGCCAGGGGGCTAATAATTTTGGACGTCTCATTTTTGCCCTTTCTTGTTTCAACTCGGTGTATCAATAAAATATCCTAATTAAACTTAGTGGACATGGTTTTTTATAGTGTATTTGTTTCCAAAATAACAAGCACTTGTTGTTAATGGTCATTTTCATGGAAAAATCAAGAGTGTTGTCTAATTTCATAAGGGGGGCTTATAATTTTTGGAAGATTGATATTTGTGTTTGTTTTACAGGTAGGTTTTAATTGTTTTACTATGGTGTTGATGGAAGGTGAAATGGGCTAGGTGTTGTTCTGAAGAAAGAGTATGTCAAAAGTGTTTGCAGGCAAAGAGAGCATCAGAAATGTTGATGAGTTTGAAGCTAGAAGGTGTGATAATGAATGTTGTTAGCTTATGCCCCACAAGTTGGTGTGGAAGAGTCGCAGAGAGGGACAGAGGGAAGCTAAATAAACTGGTCAAGAGGGCCAGCTCTGTCCTGGACTGCCTGCTCAAGTCCATCGAGCAGGTAGGGGAGGAGAGGATGTTGTCCAAACTAACATCCATCATGGACAACACCTCCCACCCCCTACACAGGACTGTATGAGCACTGAGCAGCTCGTTCAGCAGCAGACTCTTACACCCGCAGTGTAAGAAAGAACGCTACCGCAGGTCATTCCTACCTGCAGCAATAAGACTCCACAACTCATCATCATAACATTAAATCACTTGTTTATCATTATATATTATGCTATATTATATATATATATATATATATATATATATATATATATATATATATATATATTATTATTATTATTAATGTATATTGTTATTGTATTGTATATATTATATATTATTATATTATTACATTCATTATTCATTATTAGTATTATTATTACATTTATATTTATGCTGCTTGTTTAATTATATCTATAATTTATTTAAAACTTATTTATTACTGTGTACTGTATATACGGTCACCTAATTCTCCCTGTAGATATGTATATGTATATGTATATATATATATATATATATATATATATAGATAGATAGATTATTTATTATCTAGTATTTATAGCTCCTGTACTTACTTTCTACTGTACTTGTTCCTCTTCCTCTTTCTTTACATCTATATATATTATTTTTTTTATATATCTTTTCTATTCTTTTTACACCGGTCACTTTCATAAGAGCCCTGTAACGCCCAAATTTCCCATTCGTGGGATAATAAAAGATTACTCTACTCTACTATGAAGTGATAGAGAGTATCCCCAGGGGAGAGAGAGTGATTATTGGTGCAGAGTTTGTGGACATGTTAGTGGACATGTTAATGAAGGGAGAATAGAGGTGATGGGTAGGTATGTTGTCAGTGAGAGGAACGCAGAAGGTTAGATGATTTTGGGTGTTGCTAAAAGGATGGCAGCAATAAAAACTTATTTAAAGAAGAGGGAAGAGCAAATATATGGTAATATATATGTGAGCATATATATGTCACTTATATGGTGGCATATAAGAGTAGAGCAATATGAACACAGGTTGATTATATCCTTTGCAAGAGGGTCAGTCTGAAGAAGACTGGAGAGAGACAGGGAGAGTGTAGCTAATGGGTGCATTTATGGTAGAGGTGATGGGGCATTTAAAGCAGAGGTGGGATTACATTAAGAATGATTTCTTGTTCCTGTTTGCAATGGTAATGGACAGGCTGATGGTCAAGCTTAGACAGGAGTTCCAATGGACTATAATGCTGATTTGCTGATGATATTGTGATCTTCAGTGAGTGTAAGGGAGCAGCTTGAGGAGAACCTGGAGAAATGGAGATTTGCTCTAGAGCAGAGAGGAATGAAAGTGAGTTGGAATAAAGACAGAAACATGAGTGTGAGTGAAAGGGAGGAGTGGTTATGATGCAGGGATCCTAACAAAGAGGGTAACAAAGGTGGAGGTGTTTAAATACTTGGGATCAACAGTTCAGAGTAAAGGGGAGAGTGGAAGAGAGGTGAAGAAGAGAGTGCAGGCAGGTTGGAATGGTGGAGAAGAGTGTCAGGAATGATTTGTGACAGACGGTACTAGCAAGGGATAAAGGAAAGGTTTACAGGATGGTGGTGAGACCAGCTATGCTATACGCACTGGAGATGGTGGCGCTGATGAAAAGCAAAATGAGGTGGCAGAGTTAAAGCTGCTAAGATTTGTGTTGGGAGTGACAAGAATGACAGGATTAGAAATGAATATATTAGAAGGGACAACTCAGGTTGGACGCTTTGGAGACAAAGAGAAGCAAGACTGTGATGGTTTGGACATGCACAAAGGAGAGTCAAGGATTATATTGGCAAAGGAATGCTGAGGATGAAGCTGCCTGGCAAGAGGAAAAAATGGAATGCCAAAGATGAGGTTTGTGGATATGGTGAGAAAGGACATGCAGGTGATCGATGTGAATGAGGAAAACACAGATGACTGGAAGGAAAGGGAATGGATGATCTGCTGTTGCGACCCCTTAATGGGAGCAGCCAAAAGAAGAAGGTTACCTAGTATCAGATTTTTTTTTCTTTTTCTATACAATTGTATAATTTATTTAATTGTATAATTTCTTGATTTTCCATCTTGCCATTTCATGATCTGTGGGAACCCTTTTAATTGATAAACATTTTGAATTGGATTTATTTAAAGTGGGTCCATATAAACCAATGGTCAAAATATCTACAGTTCAAATGTAACCATTTTATTATCAAAAACCATCACTGTGTCTTCTGAGCGAGTCTTATACACTGATCAGTAGTTGAGTAGGTCCTGCTTACGCACCTAAAACAATTTTGAACTTTTATAAATTGTGTAGTAATCTATTAATCAGATTAGTTGGTCCAGCACATTCTCGAATGCTCGAATCTATTGAGTTTGGGAAATTTCGGGAAAACTCATACTCATATCGTGCTCCTAAATTCATTCCTTTACAATTTTTGCAGCGTGGCAGAGCACATTATATGTGCTGAAAGAAGTTGCTAGGGAATACAGTTGCTATGAAAATGTCAACAGTTCTGTAACAATATTTAAGTTTGTGGTACATGTCAAAATAGCATCCACATAATTCCTAGAACCCATGGATTTCTAGGCAAACAATACCCCAGGGCACCACACTGAAACTTCTCATAAAGCATTCTGGTGCTTTCCCAGGTAAGCAAAACACAAACCAGTTTTTTGATAAGTTCGTCTGTAAAATTCTTCTGCAAGACAATTTGATACAAACACATTGCTGGATATTCTAGTTATTTATTAGCCAACTTGACACCAGATCAACAAGAGAGAGTAAGCCCTGCTCTAGCTGTTGAATGACATAATTTAGTTAAATAATTGCTCAGTATTTTGCTAGGTTAAATTTCTTAGCCAGTAGAAGTGGGATTGTATTTGACTAAAATATATAGTGTATAACTAAATAAAATATTACATATTTTAGCAATTTGTGCATTGATGGCTCATTTGTGAGATTGGACCTAACGTGCTAGACTTCAATACCCGTATGCATTAGTGGGCCTTTGGCCCCATCTTGGTGTAGCCACTGCATATCATAAACACCCCACAAAACCTGTTGTTTTGGAGATTCTCTAACCCACCTGTCTATGCAACACAATCTGGTCCTTGTTTTTTCCATATGGTTTGTCCAGGTGGTTTTAAGTTCTAGTCCTGCCTATGACCAAATTAGTCCTGTTTCCTATCAGTATTCCCACCTGTGTATTTGTCTATGAGTTTGTTTTCGTCTTATATGTTTTATTTGATTTTTTATTAAATGTAGTTCTGTGTTTTATCCAGACATGCACATGCAATCACTGTGTGAAAAAGGCAATGTATACATGACTTTTTAAGTACTATATGCCAGGACTTTGCTACGGTCTTACCATATACCCAGGACACCACAACACACTCCCAGAATGCTTGCCATAGGAGAGTGATCCCACTAGCCGAGTAATAGTCAAAGAGTTGGAACACATACATCCCTCCCTATACAAAAAAAGAGTTTTACAAACATTACAAATATTCTTTATATTAATAAATAAGTATTAATAGACTGATTAACACTGCATACAAAGTTAATAAAATAAATAATAGAAATATTCAAAATATAAGAAAAGGAACCCATATTTAAAAGATAAAGAGAATTATATGATGGTTGGATACAACAAAGCACATTACTGATATTGATGAAAATCTATTAATGGAATGAATCAACACATCTGTTTGCTCTTGCAGTTTGAAGCTATAATTTTTGCTCACCTCAGTTACCATGGAGAGGTCAATGAGAAAGCATGTAATGCAGCATATTGCCACAACAACCTCACGATGTACAGAACTAAAGTACGATTTTGGGGGGAGCATGTCCAGGAACCCCGTAATAAAACCTTCTACTCCTACAAACTAAGAAAAAAGCAGAAATGGAGAGACAGAAAGATTAGCCTCTTGTAATCTTATAGTTATTTATCTATTATAATAGTATAATAGTAAAAGTCATCTAACTATTATACTTATACATGTGAAATCTTAATTCTCAGACCTAAAAGGGTCTTTCTGTACCTACCACCTACAAATCCCCAGCTTAACAAAAGAATGGTATTAGACTTCAGGCCCATGGACAGCACCAATTTTACTGATCAGTGTCAGCTTAAGTGACTTTATTTATGACCTCGTGTATGCCAGCCTTCATGATCTGAAAGCTGAATGTGTCTTCACCTGGCTGTCCAATCCCAGGACTAGCAGCATGACAAAGAAGAGCACGGCCCAAACCGGAGCAACAGGCATGAGGGTAACTGCTTTAGGATAGGCAATAAAAGCCAACCCTGGACCTGAACGAGACAGAATGAGAGAAACAACATGCATAAGTGTACTATTTAAATAAGCATAAATAATATTGTACCAACAAACTGTGTACACAATTTTTTAAGGCTGGCCCAAACAGCACTTTACAGGCTTTGAATACATAGTCACTCATTGACTCCCATTACTGCTTAACCTCATTCGGGTTGTGGGAGCAAGAGTTACTGGGCAAAAAGGAAGTAAAACATCCTGGACTAGTCGCCAGTGCATTGTCTGCAGGGCAGACAAACACACACACTCACATCCCACTGATGTACATGTCTTTGGATGGTGGGGGGAAACTGGTGCACCCGGAAAAAACCAACAGGAAACACAGGAAAACATAAACAACACAGGACGGCCTACCTGGGAAACAATCCCAGGACCCTCTCACTGTGAGGAGACAGCAATACCCACTGCATCACTGTGCTGCCCAGCACAAATTAAGCCTTAAAAACAAACTTAATTAGATTTTATAATTACCCAAAAACCAAGCATGTTTGTTACTACAGTAATATAAAAAATAAGATACAAAATATACATATATAAATATGCAGGCCAATCTTATCCTCTGGCTTGGTGTGTGTTGCTATAATTCACTTCAAAATATAAAAATAGCTACAGCATTTACACATCATCTGTTTATGTTTATGAGTTGTTTGTTTTTTTTATATTTATATAAAATAATGCATCACCCTCACCACTGCACTGTTTTTAGAGCATTATTTACTATCTAATCTATCCTTGTAATAAGCATACTCACTATCCAAAACAAATCTTAGGTACCTAACAAAAATTAGGTATTGGAAGACAACTACAAAGCGTTTATGATGCCACAAGAAAGTTGTTAATAGGAAATGGTTAAATCAAACATATGACATAATGAAATCCTTTCTTATTGTATGAAGGTTACTGTATTCTAATTACATTGTTTAATGACCAAATAAAGCCTTCCGGCCCTGAAAAATGGCCTTTTGCCACAGTACAGTTTTTACAAAAATTATGTATGGTCAGTTCTATCCCACAAGTCAGGCCCTGGATACAGCACATTGCAGTTAGACAGGGACTTAGATAGCTGTTCATATGAAGACATTCAGACTCATTTTTGAAACATAATCCAACTGCTGAACATCTTTGGAGTAAAATGCTAAAGCCCAATTATTTTATATATCTTTTTAAATTAAATCATCACAAAGAGCAACATTCTGAATGAGAGAGACAGAGAGCACTTATGCTCTCATGAATGCATGGACATAAATCACTATGGGCACTGCTTCATATTATTAGCTTCTCATAAATCCAATTCAAACAATCAACTGGTAACGGTGGCAGGCAGTGTGAAGGACGGCAACGCAGAGGCAATAGTGAAAACGTAACTTTATTAAACATAAACTAGAAGACAAACCAAAAGGTGCCACCACCTTTTGCTCTGCTCTGACACACTGGGGCTTAAATAGCGTGACACAACTGTATAATTGTACAATTGTACAATAGGTAAAATGCCGCTGACTTCACTTCCTGCCACTGTAACTCGCCTCCAGTCTTCTTGTAAATTTGTAAAATCTGACCAGGACCAGTACAACAGTACAACAACAAAACTGCGAAACAGCCATCCGGTATTGTCTAAACCAGGGGTGGACAATTCTGGTCCTGGAGGGACGGTGTCCTCCAGAGTTTAGTGAGTTTAGTGAATTAGTGAAGCAGGGAATTCACTAAACTCTGCGGGACAACGGCCTTCCACTGGAATTGCCCACCCCTGGTCTAAACTGACCAACAGTGTGAGTGTGAGTATGGCGGGTGCCGAGTTTGTTACTTGTTCTGAGTGCGGTATCTTCAGTTCCAGCTGTTTCTCTGTTGCTAGCAATACTGTTATGTTTGTTTATGAAAAGTGTCAGCTAGTTTTGCCCTGATGGAGAAGTTATTAGTGTTAGAGGAGCGCATCTGGTTTTTAATGAGAGCTAGGGAGTCAGACTCGCTGTTAGCTGCTCCGGGGGCCTCAGGAAGAGTTGTGAGCATGCCCTTGACTCCGGCGGTAGAGCCCTCACAGTGGCGCGAGTGGGTGACGGCTCGGCGGCATAGCCGTAAAGCAGGTCCCGCTCAGTGAAGCACCAGCTGAGAGGCCCAAGAAGCCTGTTAAAGGATAATTGGAGACTCCATTATCCGCCATGTGAGAATAGCTACTCCTTTAGGAGCTCTAGTGCCAGCTAGAGTCAAGTGTTTTTCAGGAGCTAGAGCTTTGTTTTTGATTTGTTAGGCTCCTGATTAGTAAGGGTGGTCCTCCATATAAGGGCTAATGATATTTGTCTGCGGCTGTCAGAGATAACTACGCGTCATGTTATAGATGTGTGTAAATTTGTCCAGACTATGTCTGATGGTGTGATATGTTCTGGCCCGATACCAATGCGACGAGGATTTGGGCATTACACTGTTGGATGTCCAAGTGGTGCTCAGAAAATAATGTGGGGTTTATAGATAATTGGACTACTTTTGTGGGTAAGCCTTTTAGGTCGGGATGGTGTCCACCCCTCACGAGAAGGTGCTGCTTTCATCTTGTGCAGTATAGCCCACAGTCTCTTAGTTAGTCAGCAAAGTAGTTTAGCTAGCCGCTGCTGACAATCCAGAGCCGGGACCAGGCCGCAGACAGACTAGCTGTAACGGTGGTGGGGTGCAGGAAGGACATGTCTCTGATTGTGCTCTGAGTACCCTTCTCAGAGTTCTCACATGGCTGCTCAGCCACTGGAATCTTTACCTGTCTCTCATTCTCCATCGGACTGTTCCTCAGCTGCTCCTCTTTGAAGCTCTCCACCAGGGTCCCAGCATGCACTGGGGTCTGCTGAGTGAGTTGTGATTTGAAAATCTTCCATTCAGCTTCAATACCTCTGACAAGCTCTTGCAGCTCTGTGTGCTTACTGGCCTCTCTCCGGGCTTGTTCCAGTTCAGCCTGCAGAGCGGCACTGTTGTCTTGCACCTGCTTCAGCTCTGTTCTGGTCCTATTCAGCTGTTCTTCCATAGTGGCAACTTTAGTTTCCAGCATCTTCTGTTCCTCTGTTCTCTTCAGCCATTCCCTCCAGACAGCATTCGCAGCTTGCAGTTCCTTCCTCAGGGCCTCTCTCTCACATGAGTTTACTGCCCTCTACTTGAAGCTCACCATTGTCTTGAGCTAGACCCTTTCTTTCCATTTCCATGATTTCGATGTCACTCGGGCACAGAGACAAGAGTCTGTTGGTCTCCTCAAGTTGAGAAAGCAGATGGGTGATCTTTTCCTCGTGTTTCAGTCTTTTGTTTGTTGCTGAGGTGGTCGCCTGCAAAGCAGAGGTCTTGCTCTCTGTCAGCTGTTGGTTGAGCCTTGTCAGCAACTCCTTCTGTTGAGTGATCTGACTGTTCTTGCTGTTGATCTGTTCATCTCTTTGGTGAATGTCTGTGAGAAGTGCACTGTGCTTCATATTGGCCTGTCTGAGTTTTTCTGATTCAGCCCTTAGGTTCTCCTGGGTACTGCCCAAGCTGTCAGTTAACCAAACTACCTGTTCACTTAGGTCCTCACAGACTTTCTCACACTCTAGGTAGCCAGCCTGCTTTTCCTCCAGTCGCCTATTAACTGTAGCCAGTTCTTCCTGAAGGGAACGTACCTCAGACTGGTTGCTTTCCTGCAGCTGGTGATTCATGGCCTGGAGGGAGACATTGTCATCTTCCAATCTCTTACACTTTGCATTCAAGACGTCAAGATCCTGGATCCTGGGCGTGTTCACCGCTGACTGTCTGCTGTGATTCGCGCAGGCCGTGTTAACCGCTGACTGTCCGCTGTGATTCGTGCAGGACGCGATAACCACCGTCTTTCCACGTTGAACAGTGTAGGGCGCATCTTCCGCCTTCTTTCCGCGTTGAACAGCGCAGGGCGCATTTTCCGCCGTATTTCCTCATTGAGTAGAATCGGGTGCATTTTTGGCCGTATTTCCAAACCGCTGTGATTTGCGCAGGCCGTGTTAACCACTGACTGTCTGCTGCGATTCATGCAGGACGCGATCACCACCGTTTTTCTGCGTTGAACAGTGTAGGGCGCATCTTCCGCCTTCTCTCTGCGTTGAACAGCGCAGGGCGCATCTTCCACCTTCTCTCTGCGTTGAACAGCGCAGGGCGCATTTTCCGCCTTCTTTCCGTGTTGAGCAGCGCAGGGCGCATTTTCCACCATATTTCCACGTTGAACAGCGCAGGGCGCCTCCACTACCATCGTCCCGCTTTGAATGACGCAGGGGAAATTCTTCGCCATCCTCCTGCTTTCCGGAGCGGAAAAAGACATGTGGCTTAAGACGTCCAGGCACCGCTGTGTCTTCGCGGCTAGAGTGGCCAGCCTCTGCAACAGAAAGTTGTACCAGTCTGCGCCTAGCTCGGGCCCCAAGCTGTTGCTGAGCAGGATATCTGACATCAGCTGCCTCAGACGTTGCTCAAGCTCCCTGGCTGTGGTCGCAGGCATCCATCGCACCCACTCCTCACCCTCCAGTCACTCACGGAGGTCCGTTGACACAACGTACACTGACACCCTCATCTCCAAGGTTTCTATAAGTTTTTGAAACCTTCAAAGTCTTTGAAACCCTTCATCTCACATAACAAACTCAAATACAAAAAAGACAACTTTTTCACTGATTACCATCTATAGGCCACCAGGACCCTACTCAGTTTCTAAAGGATTTCAGCAATTTTCTAACAAGCCTGGCAGTTAAAAATAAAGTTATAATTGTTGGAGACTTTAATATCCATGTAGAGAAAGAGCAAGACTCATTGAAATTAGCGTTCACATCCATCCTTAATACTATATACCATACGTCCAGAATGTAAGGGGACCCACTCATTGTCATAATCATACTTTAGATTTGATCCTTACACTTGGCGTCCAAGTTGACAATATATCCATTATTCCCCAGTCAGCAGTAATCTCAGATCATCATCTCATCACATATGAGATTCACAACAGCTCCAATTCATTTACATCACTTCAGGATCGTGTTAGCCATACAATAACGTCCTCCACAGCTCATAAGTTTTATTGAAAATCTTCCAGACTTATCAACGCTTATTAGTTCACCATCTGGTCCAGAAGAGCTGGACTATCTTACTGTACATCTAGAGAACACCTTTCGTTCCACGTTAGACAATGTAGCGCCATTAACACGTAAAAGATTTAGACAAAAAAAGCTTGCTCCATGGTACACTAATCAAACACGAGCTCTAAAGCAAAAGGTGCGGAAACTAGAGTGTACATGGCAGCTGACAAAACTAGAATCATTTCACTCTGCCTGGACTGAGTTTCTTACAGTATAAGAAGGCACTTACACTTGCACGCTCTGATCCTAGATTCCTTTTCAACACAATATCTACACTCACGAACAACCATGCAGGAGCTGAAAGCCAGATACCTGCAATGTACAAAAGTTATAATTTTATGGAATTCTTTAACAATAGGATTTAAATAATTTGGCAAGAAATCCAAAACCAAATAACAAATGAACTACGTCTGCCACTCGAGACAGATATAGACACAGATCAAAACCTAATACTAACAGAAAGGTTAGCATACTTTCATCCAGTTCCGCAGAATGACCTCATCTCAGCTGTTTCATCTTCCAGATCTTCTACTTCCATCCTGGATGCAATTCCCACCAGACTACTTAAAGAGTTCACACCAGTAATAATCAGGCCTTTATTAGAAATAGTAAACTCCTCTCTCAACCTGGGTTTTGTGCCAAAAGTATTAAAAATAGCAGTTATTAAGCTCAGTCTACTCAAGAAGTCTAATCTTGATCCACTCAAATTAGCAAACTATCGACCAATTTCTAATTTACCTTTTATATCAAAGATTCTGGAGAAAGTTGTGGTCCAGCAGTTGTGCTCATATTTACACAAAAATAGCTTCTTTTTCAAATTTCAGTGTGGTTTTCAACCACATCATAGCACTGAAACAGGTGGGGAAAAAATCCTGTAAACAAAGAATGCTTTTAAAAATGGAAGTGTTAATCATTTATTTTCATCAATCAACAAAATGCAGTGAATGAACAAAAGAGAAATCTAAATCAAATCAATATTTGGTGTGTCCACCCTTTGCCTTCCTAACAGCATCAATTCTTCTAGTTACACTTGCACACAGTTTTTGAAGGAACTCGGCTGGTAGGTTGTTTCAAACATCTTGGAGAACTAACCACAGATTTTCTGTGGATGTAGGCTTCCTCACATCCTTCTGTCTCTTCATGTAATCCCAGACACACTCGATGATGTTGAGATCAGGGCTCTGTGGGGACCATAAGAATTGATGCTGGTTTGAAGGCAAACGGTAGTAACACCAAATATTGATTTGATTTAGATTTTTCTTTTGTTCGCTCACTTTGCATTTTGTAAATTGATAAAAATAAACATTCATTATTTTCATTTCTGAAAAACAGTCATTATTTATATTTCTGAAAGCATTCTTTGTTTACAGTATTTTTTCCACACCTGCCTAAAACCTTTGCACAGTACTGTATATGCTGCCTCTGGGTTCAGTTATCCAGAAACATAGAATCAGCTTCCACTGTTATGCTGATGACACAGTTATATATCTCAGCTAAACCTGAAGATAACCTCAAATTAAAAAAGATTGAGGATTGTATTGGAGATATAAAAGAGCGCATGTCACTCAATTTTCTTATGTTAAATTATGAAAAGACAGAAGTTTTTTTGCTAGGTCACAAAATTGCTAGAGACAAACTTTCAGGTTTAATGCTAGATTTTTCTAATCTTAAAATTAATTTTAAGCACTCTGTTAAAAGCTTGGGTGTCACAACTGACTCGGATCATAGCCCAAGTCAGGCTGTAAAAGGAGTCACATACTGCATTCTTTAAACTTATGTTTTGAACTCACTGTACAGACCGTATCTAATTCTTTCTCTCTTTGTTTGAGGTGGGTGGCTGTCCACCACCTGTGTGGTGGATGGCTTGGGTGTTTCCTGAGGGCAAGTCCATCGATCTCCGTGAGGGTCTCTTAAGTTCCATGCCAGCCGCTACACCGAGTCAGTAAAATTACCTTCAGATCAGCTCCATTAGACTGGCTCTTCTGCAGGAGCTGCTGCTACAAAGATTAAAGCTTCCCCTACTCAAACAGAGCTCCCACCATTAGATCATCAACCTCCAATTTCAGTCAACAGTGGACTATTTTACTTTTACTGGAAACTACCATTATACAGGGCTCTACTCTATCTTTGTTTTCTAAGTGTCAACCAGAGGAGGATGGGTTCCCCTTTTGGATCTTTCTCTCTCCAGAGGTTTCTTCTCCATGTTTGGGGAGTTTTTCGTTGCCTCTGTCGCCCTTGGCTTACCCAACTGGGGCTCGGACCCGGATTCTGTAAAGCTGCTTTGTGACAACAACAGTTGTAAAAAGCGCTATATAAATAAAGTTGACTTGACTTGAATTGCTCTCTCACTTTGTTACATCCAGTTTAAATTTTTTATGGTTTGGGCAGATAGGTCTGTAGTTTCCACAGAACAGACAAAGCACTCACCACTTTCAGCTACTTTACTGATGTCAACACCCTGCTCAGCTGCCATGAAGCCAAGAACAGAAAATACCACAAATCCAGCAAAAACACTGGTTCCACTATTAATAAGGGCCAGCACAAATGCATCCCTAAAGAGAGAGACAGAGAGAGAGAGAGAGAGAGAGAGAGAGGATTATGGTGGACTTCAGCTTTCAGCCAGCTAGGACCTGTAACACACACACACACACACACACACACACACACACACACACACACACACACACACACACACACACACATTCCACATATTTTCTCTAAGCCTGCACAGAGCAGATTAGGCTTTACTCAATTCCTGCCTTGCCATGGACTCAATAAAAAAGTTGTCTTTGGCAGAGACACTCACATTTCTCTCTTTTTTTCTCTGTTTTTCATGAAATCAAATCCTCTGTAAAATGTTACTCCTCATAAACCACATATAGGAATGTGCTCAAATTATGCTAAATTATACTTATTTAATACTAAATAAGCAGACACAGATACATAGCAAATACAACAGCAAACTCACCTAAACAGGCTAGAAATAGCCTTGTAAGCTTGATTGTTTCTATAGTTGATACAACTGGGTTTTAGTAAGGACAAAAAAGTAATGTGTCACATCAAATATATACACCTCAGCATTAAATTGCTTAGTTAGTCAATAAATGAAATGTTACACTGTTCATTTTGTAATGAACCGCATTTTGGAGTAACAAACCCAACATAAATTCAAGTTAAAATGTGACATAATTTAGGAATAATTAAATTAAAGGATCTATAAAACTTTTGTCTTTGCCAATGAAAGAGTTAAGAGCTATGAACTTTAACTTCCATCTAAATCTATTCAAAAAAATATGTTTCCTTCACAGTGTAGGTATACATAAGTGTGTCCAAAATTGTTACCTAACAAAGTAGACATAATCAAAAAAATATAATTCACTGGTAGCAGTTGTTGTTGAAGCGGTTGTAGCTCCCCAAGGCTGTTAATGCTCCTAGACCAATGGCATACGAGTAGAAGATCTGCGTAGCTGCATCAATCCATACCTATAAACATGATCACCATGACTGTCATCAAAATCATCTAACATTAGTAAACAATTAGAGTAAAAATCCTATCATATTCATTATCGATATAATATACATATTGTGTACCACCATTCATATAATCAGTATAATTAACTCTGTAATCAATATTTTCAATGTTTAATAATCACAATAATGTGTGGAAAGTGTGCACACTGAAACACTCCCAAACACTGACCTGTGCATCTCTGAGTTTACTCCAGTCAGGTTTCAGATAGTAAATGATTCCATTGCCAGCGCCTGGCAATGAGACTCCATGAAAGAACAAGACCACCAGCACCAAATATGGAAACAGAGCTGTGAAATACACAACCTAAACTCAAACAAGACAAACACACAATCACACTTGATTAAATTTCAGAACATGTTCATAAGCACCTATTTTTTTTTTTTTGAAAACCATACACAGACTTCCATTTTATTTGGTTCAATAAGTTTAACTAGGATTAAATCTGTCTGGCAGCAGGTTTTTACCACATACCACATGTACAATAATCACTGCTGTTCCTAAAGGATAAACACAGTTTAAACGTCATTTCTTAGAATGGAAAAATTTCTCATGACAAACACAGGCAGAGACACAAACCCTCAATCCGCTTACCACCACCCACCCTTGGGGTCCTTGTTCTTGGCCCTTTGATTTATCTGCTTCAAGACAACTATGAGCCACTCAGTATTGCCAGATACTAAAACACTCTTGAAGAGAATTTTATGCATACAGCTCAGTCAGTGACCTTGTAAATGTCTGAAATATTGACCACTAAATGGTGGAGACATTTACACTCTTACCTTGCCAGTGAACTTAATGCCCTTCCAGATGCAGAAATAGACAATGACCCAGGTTGCCAGCAAACAGAGGACCATGTGAATGTTGATATCACCTACTTCATCCAACCCACCAGACAGACGCAGGACCTTCCGTCTGAAAGGGCAGGAGGAGTTGGAGATAGTCAGAAGGAAAGAAAAAGGAGAGAGAGAGGGTTTTACATGCTTATTTTTATGATATAGTTAATACAGTATTTGTATTCATTTGTTCATTACACAAATTTCCAATACATGCAAGTGTACTTACACTATAAAGTGATTTCTGATTCGGAAAAGAATACTCCTTTATTTCAATTGTAGTCTTATTCTGAGGAACTCTGACAGACTTTTACAGATTTTTAAGAAAGCCCTGCAAAGAAGAACTCTTAAAAGAACTCTTACTCCCAGAATTCCATGACAGGTGAGCGCATGCCTCCAGGCTCCACGCAGCTGCCATTGGTATCAAGGGAAGAGATGTTAAGTGGAGAGGACACAGAAGGAAGATGTGAGAGCAATGTGTGATTGAAGCAAGCATGGCTGAAGTCCATTGTGCAGTTCGGTGTGTTCCATTCATGGCTACAAGAGGCCCAGGGTAGATGGAAAGTGAAGGAGTGAACCAGGAAGTACAAGCCCCAAGCTAGGATCATAATGTAATAAGTGTTACAGAAGAACACAATCACCATGGATGCCAAGCCTAGCCCTGAAGAGAGTGAGAGAGAGAGAAAAGATATTGAAATAGAAGGTATTGTTCAATTTATTTTTATAATACATAAAGATAAAAAAATAAAGAAAGAAAAATAAGTCAAAGTAACCCTGACCATTCTTAAAGATATATGTTATTATACTGGCTAATTTCTTCTACTAAAATGTTGTTCAATCCGAAGTCCTGTGTTAAGAATATTGTTATTACATTTACGGCATTTAGCAGATGCTCTTATCCAGAGCGACTTCCAAACCCTAATTACAGGGACAGTCCCCCTGGAGCAAGTCAGGGTTAAGGGTCTTGCTCAGGGACCCAGTGATGGTAGTGCCAGTGGTGGGATTCGAAACCTGGGACCCCTTGAGCCATAGGCTAGTATACTACCACTAGACCACCGCCACCACCGCCATTACCTTCAGTAATTAGTCATTCAATAATAAGTTAAAGCATGCATATTTCAATGTTTCAAATATGTCAATGTGTCAAATCATTCAACTTGTAGATCCGGTAGTTCTATGTGCAGGTCAATAGAAATGAAAGCCAAAGTGGTAAATGAATATATATTATCATTAGCTTGTTGCTAAAACTGAACTTTCCACAGATGCACTGGATTTAATTCGTGTTATCACAGCATTGGAAATCAGTAAAATAATAATATTTTCCATGAAACCCTGCCACATAATGATATGTATAGCTGGGATAGTTTCACACACTGATTAGCTCGAACCATTATTTTGTATGTGAATTTATAAATTACTTAATAATAATGATTACAACGAAAAGTTTCAAAACCGCTTTCAAATGGTTCAAAATCAGCAAAAATGCTACATTTCATTTCAATTAAACGCATTTTTCTCATTTAATTTTCAAGTCATATAAAGAACGCATTTACAGCTGGAACATGGATTGTTCGCTTATCTTAAGGAAAACATCTTTGATATTAGCACTATACCTTTGAAAAGGGGGGCAATGTTCCAGGCAGATACTCCACCCTGTTTCATAAACTGGCCCAAAGCAATCTCCAGGAAGAATACTGGAATGCCCCCAATAAACACCATCAGAACATAAGGGATCAGAAAAACACCTAAATTGTGCAAATAAACACACAATACAAAAAGCACACAGATGAAAACTACTTCTGTATTTTTCACATCAACAATACTCAGTTGTCATTGAATGGACTATATAATTTGCTACTGTTAGAAAGTTAAGCATACCTACCAAGTTAAGCATACCTACCAAGCAAACCTACTATCTTATACCAGTCAAACGGTGTGTCTGAATAATACTGAATAGTTTAAAATAAAGAAATAGGAACCAATGTTTTCTATTTTTCAAATACAAATTACTTTGTGTTCCAAGCACTCAGCATTCAACTTCAGCATCAATATATTAAAAAAATACAAGAAAATCTAGCTCTTTGAAAGCAAAACACAACCATATGAGGGGTTGCTTTTGGGTTTTGTATATAATCTTGCTTAGATTTCGTATTTTCTGTAAATGTGTACATTGGGCTGTTGTCCTTAATTTGTATAATTTGAAGAAATTACATACTCTTTGTAATTCATATGTGAAAGTGACCATTCTTTCAATTGTGAAACACGGCACACCACACAGTGAACCACAACGAAATTAAACCTCTGCATTTAACTCAAACACACAAACACGTGCAGCAGGTGGCAGCTATTGAAAGTGCCCAGGGAGCAGTGATGGGGATGATACCTTGCTCAAGGGTACTTCAGGGCAACCTACTGGTCTGGGATTCTAACCTATCTGGGGCTAATTCCCTAATCACTAGGCTACCGCTTCCATATGTAAATTCTTTAATATGCATTTGGATTGTACATTTTGTATTGCCTGTAAATAATATGTGCTTATTCTGTCTATAATACTAGATCACCAACTGAAAGTGAAAAGTTTTCAAAGTGAAAGTGAAAAAGCTATTGCTGGTTTTGCACAGCTATGTATGCAAAACTGTTAATAACATTGCTCATCAGAAAATGAGTTAAAGAGGACAGAGAGACAGAAACCATGTTATTTAAAAAGAGGTGTAGATGGAGAAAGCATAGTATAGGAAATTAACCAAAAGTGGGTGACAATATTAAACCTACAAATTATTATAATATATTAGAATATTACCTCCATTAAAAAAAAAATCAGAAGCATTATAGTAGTGAAGGGTTTGTACAACCTACTTAGATATGTGATCGAAAGCTGGATATGAAATTCAGAGAATCACAAATGACACAGGAGCAACACTAAAACTGTGGCCTGGTTGAAAACTTGCCATAGCAACACAATCCGATTTTGGATACTAACAAAATCCTAACACGTAATTCCATAAACTAGGTTCTAGGTCATTTGGCCTTAATAACATGCCACAGTCCTAAGAAGCTAGTGAAACAGATGCAGATGGAATTAACTAACCCTTTGCATAAAAAATAAATTTTACAACTATCAGCTACTCCTTCACACTCACTGGTCCTTCCCTTTGTTTTCAAGGAAGGTGCAGCATCACACCTGTGGTATCATCTATGGTAAAACGTTGCCACTATTTGTTAAATGCCAAGATTAGGCTACATGTTACTTCTGCAGGCTATAAGGCTAGTTAAGCTACTTGTTGATACTGCTATCATTTGACCTGTTTTAATTCACTTCATGTTATGTTTCAAGCAATTCTGTGATACTTCTGTATGGTATTCTGTATGTTAAATTAAATCAAGTTATTTGTATTTCCTTCCTCCTTGATTTTAATTTCCAATCCATCATTTTCTATTATTGGCATAATTGCAAAATTTCTTCCATAGCATTTTATTTTTCTACACAGTCTGAACACAGAAGCTATCCTTTAATTAGTTTGAACATTTTCTAACAACTGAACCAATTATCTAAATTTATTTTGAATAAAAATTAACCCAGCCACTAGGGATGCACAAGCCAGTGTATTTCTTCGTGCCGGTCCCAAGCCCGGGTAAATGGGGAGGGTTATGTCAGGAAGGGCATCCGGTGTAAAACTTTGCCAAATCAATATGCGGACAACGATACAGAATTCCATACCGGATCGGTCGAGGCCCAGGTTAACAACGACCGCCATCAGTGCTGTTAGCCTACAGGGTGCTGGTGGAAATTGGACTACTGTTGGCCAAAGAAGAAGAAGAAGAGGAGGAAGGCATGTCCAGAGGGAGAAGGAGAGAAAGAAGGAGAGGAGAGTGGAAGTGAGGGTAGGGACTTTGAATGTTGGCAGCATGACTGGTAAAGGTAGAGAATTAGCTGATATGATGGAGAGAAGGAAGGTTGACATTTTGTGTGTGCAAGAGACTAGATGGAAGGGTAGTAAGGCCAGGTGTATTGGAGGGGGGTTTAAACTGTTCTACCATGGTGTGGATAGAAGGAGGAATGGAGTAGGTGTTATCCTGAAGGAAGAGTATGTGGAGAGTGTTTTGGAAGTGAAGAGGGTGTCAGGGAGGGTGATGAGTTTGAAGCTGGAAGTTGAAGGTGTGATAATG